>CAMTDV010000018.1:15585981-16785981 GCA_947069175.1 Scalesia atractyloides
CCTTGACAACCCATCTTGAATCCACATACTACTTGATGTTTTATATTAGATTAGTTGTTGTTATTATTTAGATCATGACCCTCCTTGTGTTTATAACACAAGTGTAGTGGTGAACATTAGAGGTACCTAAATGGAAGCTTGTTCTTCTTACCTCATGCATGAAATCCATGACTCTAGAGGTACCAAAATGGAGATCTTGATCTCCTACCTCCTACTTGACTTATTAGTTATGCGTTTTATATATATGTACCTATAACTAAGTAACAAAGACTTAATGATGACTAAATAGTTATTTGTTAAGAAACTAGTTACAGCATCTAAGGACCATACAACTTGTCACGATTCTAATGGATCTTCGAATCCATGAAAACACACCAAACCCTTGAGGTTTCTATAGTGTTAAGAACAAGTGTCATGAGTCCCAAGATGATTATTTTCATAATACTATTTTCGCATTATTTAAACTCCGAATCCATAATCCTCCGTAAACTCCCAATACTCATACACCTTTGTCACTTCTTGTAGAAGGACAAGGTGCTCCAAGATAATCAACCTACCACACTCTCGGGAATCAAGTCGGATTTAGCTTGCAAAACCGTGAGTATACTCGATCCCGTTTTCCTATTTTTATTTTGGGTGCAACATGTACAAAAACCATAAAACTAGTTTACAACTTGCTCTATCCATTATAACATGATACTTGTTTATATACTCAACTAACGCGTGCTATGTTAGACTTGTGATATATGATCATTAACTTTGCTAGCCAACCTTAACAAATATAGCGCTATAGAAGTAATGCCCGCCCGTATGCTTGTGGTATTGTTAAGTAAACTATTAAACACTCGTTTAGGACAATGTTGGGTAATCACAATTGCATTTGGTTTGACATATAATTTCACATGTTCTAGTATGCAATCACCATTTATTTACAAGTTGCCATGTTGGATATGAGACAAAATTATTCTTTATTATGCTATGTACTAAACTTGTATACTCGCCAACATTTTTGTTGATATATATTATTTTAATACATGTTGCAGGAAATTGAGTTGATGACATGGAAGAAACACAACTAGGTTGGATTAGATACGTTTGATTATGTACTTCGTTTATGTTGAAATTGTTATTTGGAACTTGTAATTTTATTCTCGAAACAATGTATTTCCCTTTAGTATCAATGAAATTTGAGTTGTTAAATATTGTCGCAAAGTAGTGTTATGACATTTTGAGCAATTTGTTCGTCTCATCCTGATGTTTCCGCCATCGGTTGGGGTGTGACATGTCATAGGGATCTTAGGAAGATTTTAGGGATCTTAGGATACCCCCAAAAGTATAGTAACATGATCAAAAGTTAGTGATCAGATGACGACGTGGTGACAGAACAAACTAAGTGTTTAGTTAGAGGTGGTGGACGTCAAAGTGATAGTTGGGGGTGTCAGTGGCCAATAGCCAACAGTTAGGGGGTGATAAAATCCAATAACCCTTACTAATATGGCAACCACTAAAACAAAATGTAGATCCAAAGGTGTATGTGGTTATTTACACGAAGCTAAGCATTCCTTATAAACTTGTATCAGCCCATAATTAATAAACAAACACGACATACCCTCTAGCTGAGTTTGGCAAGCTTTGACTAAGTTGATCACAACTGACCAATTGACCCGCGCATGCCAATTGTTGCCTTCATCCCAAATTGCCTTGTAAATGACTCGAATAGATTCCGAACATCTCCAAACGCACCAACCGACCAACTACCAATCCCTGTGTGCAAAATCAAAAGGAAATCAAGCATAAATCTATGATAACTATGCGAGTGTAATTGCCCTCGAGAAATAAAAGTGAAAAGTTAAAGTGCCAATGATTAGTAAAATCTAATTTGACACATACCAGTTTTCCAAAACATAATCATATCAGACTTATAACCCGTATACATGTGCAACTCAATTTCTAAAATTAATGAAAATATTCATTTGATGATAAAAGCACTTAAAAAGCTAAAAGTTGTTGCAGAAAGTTAAAGCATGGATTGCTCATGGTCCATATTATCTCCCTTTTACCCACAGCTAATAAAACAACACTAAATAAACGCTCATAGATAATAATATTTTTGTTTCGAAGATACAACAGAAAAACCACACTAAAATACTTGATTTTTTTGTTTCAAAGATACCATAAAAAACACTTGTTGTACTAAAATATCTAAAAGCAGTAAAAATTATAGAACACTTTACCAATATGAACTTAAAAGTATGAAAATTACACGTGGACTAAACCAAATATTTATACCCATGTGCAAAAATATGTTGTACCTCACTATTCATAGAATTATATTTGTATATGTTTGGTCTTTTGGAATTCAACATTTAACAAAATTGCATTATTATCAAAGAATTCCATTTCCTTTAGTTTATGAAGAAAACACACATTTATTCGCAAGGAAGAAAAACATGAATATTACCTATATTGACCCGCAAAAGCAACAGAGAACCTGAACGAAACTGAACCTGCAACGCCAAAAAAAAACATCTTCAATATATGAAAGAGTAGAGGTATGAAAATCAAACACAAATATAACAAATTTTGTATATGTTTCAAATCTTGGAATTCAACATGCAACTAAAGCACGTCAATTAGTCTCTAAATCTAATCCCAACTCAGAAAGCTAAAAACACATACTTTTAAGAATGGATGTATAAATGTTTACCCTACTTGTTATGAATCCCTGCAAATGGAGAAACCTATAAGTAAGATAATAATATATCAAAATCTGAACAGAGCTAAGGCGTATTAGGACACATATCGTCGTCTAGTATACTTTTATATACTCAATATTTATTTTGGTTAATTTCTTCGTTAACCTATCAACGTGCCCGTACCTGCATTATCGAGAGCACCAAGAAAGTTTGTTTTTTTTTTCTTGAGAGAGTGCGGCCTTAAAGCAACCCCGCTCATCGAAAACCAAATCTGCACAAGTACAGTTTTCTCATTCGTGACACCAAAGTTTCAAGTTGTCACCTGGGCTCGCAAGTGTTGGCAAATGCTCTTGTGACACACTTTCAAGATTTAAAACCTGTACGCATACATCACAAACACAATGATATACATCAAGATTTATTATAAAAGTTTAAAATAGATTCAAAGTATAGATAACGCCTTACTGTTCCTAAACTGTTCCTGGAGTCCTCGGTTAACAATACGAAGTCCATTTGTCCTCTTCATGGAATTACTCATAAGTTCCTTCTTTAGCAGGCATCATGTCAAGCATACCATATTTTAATATAAAATAAGATTTAAAGTAAAAAAAGCTGGAATTAATCATGTTGGTTACATTAATCGCCAGGTCTGGTGTTGAGAAACTCTAATAAATTCTTTCAAGTACCAAAATCACATAATGATCTCTGCAGAAATGCTGCGAAATCGTACCAATATATATGTATAGACATAAGGTGTGATTCAAGATTTTTGAATACCAAAATCACCTCACATTCTATCACATACATTTCATCGAGGAGCATGCGGTCAGGGCCGGCTCCATGTTTTTGGAGGCTTAAAGCGAACTCTAAAAGTGAGGCTTTTTTTATCCTGGGTCTTATGCTCAGTAATAAACTAAAATCAACAAACGTGCCTTATTTCTATTTGTTAAACTAAAATCAATAAATGTGCCTTATTTTCTGTTTGGAGAAGTTAAAGTCATCATTTTCATATCAATATCAATACAAAAGGCAAGAAAACCACAATCACTTATATCTCATATTTTTCCAGATAATTTTTACTCTCCACCACCTTGAGTAACTCTTTTTACTCGTATCATATAAACAAATATGAAGAGCCTAAGAGATAAATAATTAAACAGCAAAGCCTCACTCTATGCAATGGTCAAATGCTTGTGACCTGTAAATCAATAATAGGAGTAAGGGTTGAGATCCTGTACAAACGGTGCTAATTATAAGAACCGTAAGAACAGATCTGAGTCATTGATAATGTAAATCAAGGGTTGATGTTGGTTACAAATAAAACCCTTATAATTAAAAATTGGTACTAATAACTGAAGGGGGTAATTTCGTAAAATTGCTAGTCATTTGACCATTTTCCATTAAATACAAATTCCACCAAGGTTTTTTAAACTAAAATAACTTTTATATGCTTCATTATTTTAAAAAATATATATATACCATAAAATCAATTATTTTTTATCTTTAATATGAGTACCATATTGCTATACTTTTTTTTATTTATAAAAGTGACTTTTAAATACCATAAAATCAATTATTTTTTATCTTTAATATGAGTACCATATTGCTATACTTTTTTTTATTTATAAAAGTGACTTTTAAAAAAGTTACCAAAAGGTGTTTTATAATTGTGCTGATAATTTGTGCTGATAATGTGCTGATTATGATAATTTGCTGCTAATATGCTGATTATGTGTTAATTACAGTATAATACAAACAGACACCAAAAGTAGATATAATCAGCACATCTGATGTGCTAATAATGGATAAAGATTGAGGATGTTGTGTTAATGTCGTTTATGTTGATAATGGAGAACGATTGAGGACGATGTGCTGATAATGGAGAACGATTAAGGATGTTATGCTAATTATATAGTGTAGTGTTGATTATATATTTTTGGGTGGTGGTTCCTGCATGTTGGTTCGATCATGAAGAGTGACCGGATCATGGATATGTTAAAAATCAAACTTTGATTTGAATTAAACTTGCTCGGATTTAGGGATATTTTAATAATTATTTTTAATTAGTTAATAATAAATATAGTCAAAAGGTCTAAATTACCCCTAAACTAATTTTTTATTAAGGGACAATTGTCAATAATATGTTGGTTCTTATGGTTCTTACAAACATAAATGTTTGTATTTGATCCCATTCCATAGGAGTAATAAAAGAATTAGTACTAACCTGGTTAAGCAATAAAATCATTAGCTTTTCCTCTACTTTTGTATATTATTACTTTCACTACTAATTACTAATCTTCTATGGCTTCTACAAATCAACCAAAAAAAACCATAAAGAAGAGATTAAGCAATAAAGAACAAGTTCCATCAAATTAAGTCATTAAGCAAGCAAGAACAGTGAATGAAGATTGCTACTAACCTGTTATCGTTATCAAACTGAATAAAAAGCCAAAAAGGAAGACGTAGGTTCCATCAGACTTTAAGACCTTTCAAAAAAAAAAACTCAGGACTTTAAGAGGATTAAAGATAATCAATTTTTGGGAAGCGCATAACACCGGTTGATTGATTGTGTTGATTGATTTCCAAAACAATAGCCGCCATCTCGCATCTCCATGAATTCATAAGTGTGTTGAACTGTAAATTGATAAGCCGCTTCAATACGGGATGGATATAATTTGTAAGGCCTTTTTTTAGGAAACTTTAATTAAATCTACAATACATCTATAATTTGTTTTTTTTTAAATGGGACCTTATTTTAGGGAGGCCGTAAGCCCTAGCTTGGGTTAGTTATTCATTGAAGCAGCCTGGAGTTACTTTACCTCAAAACCCAAGATTTGCAGATATTAGAACACACCTTTAATAAAAAATGAAAAAAAATAATAAAAAATTAAATCTTTATGCACTCACAATCAACAAAAAAAGACCAAATCTTGATCCATAAACTCCTAAAAACGAATTAACTTACTTCAAAAACCAAGATTTCCAGAAATTTAAAACACGGAAATAAGAAAACTTATTAAAAAAAAAGAAAAAAACAAATTAAAAATGAAATCTTTATGCTCTCAAGAAGATCCGTATAACAAAGCAAATTAAAGTAACTTCGAAAACAAAGATTTCCCAGAACTTAGAATACACAACCCTAATTACTCTCAAACCAATGATTAAATGTTCAAGGAACAACAGATCATGAACGAAACCCTAATTATACGTCACTAAATATCAAAATTTGCTTTTAATCACCAGCTAATCAGTCTATTAGTCTATTATACGAAGAGCAAAAAAACTAATGAAATAAAGCAATGAATTAACAAACCTGAGACCCCATCAAATAACCCCATTCAAAGATGAAGAGGAATCGTAAAACATCAATATATGTGATTTCAATCGGCTCAGGGTCCTCTTCTATTTTCTAAATCTGCGTGTACAACATCAGAATAGGCAATTACAGTCAAATTCATTAAAAAATGATGCTTGAAACATAAAATATAGGATAAAAGGGTATAAAAATAGTAATCGAAACAACAGATGAAAACGAACGAAAATCAAATGAACGAAGTATTAAAACGATTATTCAATGTTAAGAAATGATAAAATCTTGATGTTTAATAGAAAGTATCCGTAGTCTAACCTTGATTTGAGATTTAATTTGAAGAGGTTTCATTGTCGGCAGAGAAGAAAGCGAGAGAGAATTGTGTGAAACCCTAGATTTGTGGCATGAAAGAAGACCTTGGTCCGGGTTATAAGGCTTTATAATGTATCCGGTCTGACCCATATATGCTTTAACGGGTCCACTTTTATTGAGTCCTAGAATTCTATTGACTATGGATGTGTAGTAAAAGCCATAGTGTGTCAAGTATAGCTAAAATATTTAGCCATGTGTGAAAATGGTGGATAGAAAAGTGCTATATGGCACCTTAAGTATATTATTTATTAGGATATATAGATTCAACTAGAAAACAAACTTTTTCTTTAAATTCTGTTTATTATAAAAAAAAAATCTAATACATCTCATTCTCTATATTTTTTATCTTACTCACAAAAATTTTTTTTATTAATTTTTCCTTTCTTTTACACTCAAAAAAAATAATAGAGGCTTAGATTTGAGCCTATAAACATAGAGAGTTGCTTTTGTATTATCTAAACTAGTTTATAGACCCATGTATTACATGGGTTTAAGGATAGAAAATGAAAGACTTTAATATAATTATGGAGTTGATCGAGTTCTTTGGGGAAATAAATGTGTTTTCTATTTATATAAACTTGAATGAGTTTTTTTTTTTTTAAAATAAATATGTTATTGTTGAGGTTTTGCGTTTGAAGGAAATAACGATTATAAGTTTTAAATTATTTTTTATATTTCATATTATTTCTTGCATCACACATCATAAGTAAAAATTTGATATGAATACACATAACCCTAATATGAACCATACATACAAAATTAAAGAAAATTTGACCTTACTCGTTTTAAATGATACGTCTACGAAGTAAGAATTTTGTTTTTGAATATAAAATAATTAGTATATTTTATTTCAAATTAATATTTTTTTATTTTAAAAAGTGTTATCAAAGTAGAAGATGAAATGGAATTAGTTTATGATCTTAGATTATATAAATTAAACATACACACACATACATATACATACACACACATATATATTGTTTATACATAAACATTTGTGAAAACGATAATAACAAATTATAAAACATGATGAGGTTTTAAATTTTTTGTTACGTCAAATAGTGATGGGTGTATACATTTTTTGTTATCCCGTCTTCTTTTAATAAGTATGTTTTTATTTATTAAAGTAGAGATATTATATTAAACTATAGCTAAGTAGATAACTAATATTAATTATTAAGAATTAAGAATATTGAAGAGATATAATCATTAATATAAGATTATTTCTAATATATATTAAATTCAATCATTTAATAGCCTTTATATTAATTTACTTATTATTATTATTTATTATATGGTTGATGTAACATGATAAATTGCTACATGACATTTTGATAAAATCCTTTGTTATAAGAGAATGTCATGTGGCATTATAGTTACTCTTTTATTAGTATTAGAAGATTGCTCTATGTTATAAAGAGTGAGATGTAGTGGTATTTTGGATGATTTTCTTTATATCAGTCTCTAAATATTTTGAGATAAAATATGTACAGAGGGTGGGAGGTGGGATGTGAATATTCTTACCAGTAGCACCATTTTAATATATAGGATTCGATTCAAATGAGAACCACCACGAGTTGTGAGAACCGCAAGAACTTTTTGATCCGGTGCGAGTTGGGCCAATTTTTTTTGCACAAACGTAAATGAAAACATGATAAAGACATCTGGAAAAACATGTAAAAAAAATTGTCGATGCGGTAGTTTTGACTGATGCAAGTTTTTTTTACGCCTGTGCGTAAATTTTAAAATTTAATTTTACGCATAGGCGTAAAAAAAACTTGCATCAGTCAAAACTACCAGCTCGACAATTTTTTTTACTTTTTTTACAGATGTGTTTATAATATTTTTTATCTACGTTTGTTCAAAAACTATTTGGCCCAACTCGCCCCGGATCAAAAAGTTCCCACGGTTCTCGCAACTCGTGGTGGTTCTTATTTTAACTCGTCCCACACACACACACACACACACACACATATATAGCGGAGGGTTATCTTGAGAACGCTAAATATTGTGAGAACCGTAAGAACGAATGAAAAAACCAGTCAAAACCAATTTTTTTAATACAAAACTCATTTTAATTAACATACAACATCAAAACAAGAATTTACAACATCTAATAATTCATTTATCCCATCAAAATCACTCTTATTAGATTTTTTACACATGTATAAATATAACAAATTCACACATGTGTTAATGACAAACTTACACATGTGTAAAAAAAATTATTTACGAATTCATGTAAATTTAAACGTGTAAATTAAATTTCTAACATTGGATTCGAATAATAATGATAAGTGTAAAAAGAAATTTTGAATTTGAATTGTTTTTTACCAAGTTAGTGTTCTCACTTAAACCCTACCCTATATATATATATATATACATATATATATACTAGTCATTTACCCGCGCGATGCAGCCGTTGCGATAATTTATAACGCGGTACTCGTTTTCTATTTGTTTTTCATTACTCTTGTGATATATCGTATATTACTTTTGTTAGTTTTCTATCGTAACATAGATTAAATAATAACAAAAAACCCAATAGCATCAGCATTAGCTTCAAATAAGCCACGACAATTAGGTGTTGACAAATGCTTGTAAGCACCATTTACTCAATTCCAAAGAAACAACTCAGAGAAATATCATTCAAACAAACACATGTCATTGAATGGAAAAAAATGATGGTATTTGGCCCATCATCACCGGATTGAAAGTTAATTGGATTAATAGAGCATGTTAGGTCGTCATATTAAAGAAAACTCTGATTTCAATTGTATTGCTTTAAAAGTGCAAATACATATTATGTTAACATAATTTGAATTGTAATACCATTAGTTGAGCGTTTGGTTAAGGATTAATACAAATGATGGATTTAGTATGTTTTTGATAGTTTATCATAATAATCTTCGTATAGCCATGACCAGAGAGGCATTGTTGATTTACTTCTTATGGTTTTTTTTAATCATAATTGATGAAATGAATAATTACCCCTAGAGCCATTTAGAAATTTCCCACGTGATATTTTATACAAACCACACCCATTTGAATCCAAACGAAAATTTTGCAGCACCTTCACCTTCACCTTCAATTGTAATCAAACTCTAACGCAAATTGGAACACTAAATATTATAGTTCCAGAAGAAATTTTTTATATAATTAAACTTGATCATCATGTAGATTGTATCCTTTAGAGAACCATATACTATTGAGGGCATATCACCCTTGTTAACACATTAACTGAATATGCAATTAACATATCACCGTAATGGTGGTTTAAAAGGCGCTAGGCGCTAGTCGGCCGGTGAGGTACCGCCTAGGAATTAATCGGGATTAATCGGATTGGACTTTTATATATAATTTTACATTTTTTATAAATATGTAGTTAACTTTATAATTTTTATATATAATTTTACAAGTTTAGGAACCATATGTAAACTAGTGAAAGATAGAGAGAGCGAAATATCAAAATACCCAAACTTAATATAACCTAATACCCACCCACGTTCATCATAAGCCGCCTCTTCCTCATCTCCATCGTTTTCATCAGACACAAGAAGAAAACACATACTCTATAACCAATTCGCTTCTCCTAGTTGATTAATTCTTCCATGTTGTTCGATTTTGCACAATGGAGACAAGTGCAGAAGGGGAGGTCAGAGAAGAAGGTGCTTGTGTCGGCTGTAAATGTAGGTTATAACTTTCTGCAACTAAAATTTGGGCTGTAGAAGCTGAATAGCCTTTAAACCATGTGTCAG
Source organism: Scalesia atractyloides (assembly GCA_947069175.1). Taxonomy (NCBI): domain Eukaryota; kingdom Viridiplantae; phylum Streptophyta; class Magnoliopsida; order Asterales; family Asteraceae; genus Scalesia; species Scalesia atractyloides. Next base: position 15,596,118 of record CAMTDV010000018.1, read on the forward strand.
GTCTAAAAATTTGGGTTTATTGAGTAAAAAAACCTGGCCCGGTTAATCCGGTTAGCCCAACTTTTGACCGATTTTGACCTACTTTGATCTGGACCGATTTTTTTGACTGACTTGCTCATATTTAGGCGATGACCAGCCGATTAGCGCCTAAGCGCCGATTAATCGGCCGCCTAGGCCGACTTCTGCAACACTGATACTACACCTACAGGCCTATACAAGTGTTATATCTTATCCTATAGTCTCGTATCGTATTGTATAGTGTAGTATGAGTCTCGTATAGGCATTGGATGGGCCTGCGGATGTAGTATCGTATCATATAGTGTACTATAGGTCTCGTATAGGTCCCCTATAAGTCTTGTATTGGCCTATAGGCATATACGGGTGTTGTATCATATCATGTAGTATACGGGTGTTGATACCAATCTGTCACACCCCAACCGATGGCGGAAACATCGGGATGAGACGAAAACGAGATTGCTCATTGCTCACAACGCTAATAAATGACAATATTTAATTAAATCCAAATTTCATTTCACAACATTGTCAAATACAACATGAAGCAATACAATAAGTTCATAAACATAACAAAATTTGGTACAACATTTATAAATCTAACGTCTAAAGTGTGTGTATCTAAGTCCTTGCTATTTTGATTTCATAGCATCATCTCCTTTAACCTGTAACATGTTTTAAAATAAAGTCAATGCAAAAGCAAAGGCGAGTACACAAGTTTAAGCATAGCATACGTATACGAATAAAGTTTTAACGATCCTCATGGCAACCAAATCTATACAAGAGCAATATCAAGGCATGCAATACTAATAATCAAACCCTTAACGCAATCACGATGTTTTAACATGACCTTACGAATAACACGATAGAGGTGGATGCGTGAATTCCTATAGCGCTAAGCATGTCAAACGAAGGCTAAAAATAGTTAATGACTAAAGCATAGCATAACGAATATCCAAGACAAGCATCAAGTATAAGATTCAAGTATTCATGTGTATAAGATTGTTTGTGTGTTTCATAAAGTTTAAGTGTTCATGATTTTTTTTGTATATGTAAAACATGTTACACCCAAAAGTGTTATAAAAAAAAGTGGGCCGAGTGTACTCACAATATTGCATATGCTTTCCGATTGGTGATTCCGTGAAGAGTTGGAGGTTGGAGCTTCAAAGCTTCTTTTAAAACACTTAATGTTTTCTTTTAGAACTCTTAGAGCTCTCTTCCTTGCTTGGAAGATTTGAGAGAAGTATAGAAGTTGAGAGAAGAATGAGTGGAACACTTAGTGTCCTTTTAGAATTCTTGATTTAGAGGGATTGAGAGAATTAGAGAGATGGAGAGAAGGATGGTGTGAGAAAATGGTAGAAGGGGGTTGGTATTTATAGGTAGAGAATGTGGAAAAATGTGAAATATGATTGGTTAAAGAAGGTGAAAGAGGATTGAGAAGGTGATTGGTGGAGAAAGGAGGTGGAAAATGGTGAAATATGATTGGTTAAAGAAGGTGGAAGAGAATTGAGAATATGATTGGTGGAGAAAGGAGGTGGAAAAGGGTGAAATATGATTGGTTAAAGAAGGTGAAAGAGGATTGATGAGGTAGAAATATGATTGGTATATTTCTTGGTATTTCTTGAGTATATATTATGTAATTGAATATATAAAAAGTATAAAAGTATAATTCAAGTGTTGAGGATGTGCGTATAAGTATTTATACGTATAAAAGTGTCGGTTTGCATATAAATACGTATTTTAAATGATCGGTTGCGTGAATAAAATAAAAATATAAAATATGAATTTTATTATGATTAATGCCTCGAATTGTGAGATTGAAATTAAAATACGAATGTAAGGTTTCTAAAATTAGAATACGAATACGAACATTTTTAAAAAAATAGAAATACGAAGATACGAGGCGTTACAGTCTCCCCTACTTTAGGAAATTTCGTTCCGAAATTTATTCAAGAGGAAGACCTTGGAGAAAAAACATTTTGGCTAGAAGAATGATTGTCTAAAATCGAGATTTTGATGTTTGAAATGTGTTGAAAAGTATGAAGTTTTGAGGAACGAAAAGATAGGTTTGTAAAAAGGGTTCGTTTGTCTAAAATGATTCAAGGCATTGAGAATAAGTAAAACATGCATGTGTGTGTATAGACAAGCGAGTTTAAACAAGCTTGAATAACTCAATAACAAGGTATTTTAAAATATGATACCTAAGAAAAAAGCTTTTGTATAAAATGATATGTATTTTGAGAAAAGTGTGACCGCACTATTGGTTGTAACAAAATTTTCGTTGGATTTAAAGAGCATTGGCAATCTCAGTTTTGTAGAGAATTCTTTATCGAAAAAAAATAAGGAAGTTAGGTATTTGAAATAAAAAAATGGTTTTGGAGGTAACTGCCAACTAAGTATGTTTGCGCATAAATAAAGAATGGAAAATAGTTTTTAAGTGTAAGAAAGTATTTTAGGGTCCGAATGTTTAAACTGATTGATTGCAAATGGGGTTTGTATAAAAGACAAGGATGTCGGGGAATAATGGAGGCATAAGTGTGAACAATTGATTTGATAAACGAATATGAGTATAAGAATGGCATGCGTATTGAAAGTGATGAGTTAAGAATGGGGTCTATCGTGGATAATCGGATATCGCACGCTTAGCAATGCATTTGTGAGTTGTTAAAGTTTGTATCGGGTCTAAATAGGTCTGCAAGACACCGAATTTCTCATGGCACGTTTTACGAAAGTTTGAAACATGGTGAAAACACTTATATATAGGAAGTACCAGCGGCGTATCCACCATGTTTTGACCATGTTACATTCCGTGTCCTACCATACACAGTAGTACACCCTATGATTCCCATGCGCCTATCACTATAATCTCGTGTGCACCCGTGATTATATTGATTGTCGCATGATCCGTATAGTTTGTACTAGTTGTGTATGAATCAGGGTATACATAAATTTGAAAATAAGAGTGTGCGTGCGTATAAGAATGTAGTATATAAGCATGTTTACGTTTAAATATGTATGAGACCAACGTGAGCGAATCCCCTCGGGTTATACTCACGTATAGGTACGAATGTATGAATTTGAATATGAGCATGAACATGAATGTTAGCATGATTATAAATATACATATGAGTATAAGTATAAGTATGAATGATGACACGTATGAGCATAAATATGAATATGTGTATAAGTATGAATATCCATAGGTATAAATGACGACGATTGCGTACATGACATGAATTGAATACAACGAATTTAATCATGTAAAATGATCGAGAAATTTGAGTGTGTAAAAATGAATGATATAAATGATATTGTCGTGCGAAATTTTGACTAAATCATGTGCGAGGATAAGCATGTAAAGTGGTTTGAGCAAAACTTTGAGGTTATCGCTTCTAAAATAGGTTCAGTTTGACTTAGAATATATGATCTAGTTTGTGAATATAAAAGAATATAAGGTACTAATTGATTATGCGTTACGTATTTTGTAATGGACGGGAGTGCTACCACTGTTTTAGGGGAATTTAAGTAAGTCGAAAATGGTTGGTCCTTTTCAAGTTTTCTTGCCCACGTGTTTTGAAATTGAGGTGTCATTTTGGGTGGTGTATGATAAGGTCTTAAAATAGTAAGTTCGCATCGTTTTCAAAGGATACTACATTAAGGTAAGAAAATTGAGATTTAGTGGTTCTAATGAAACGTTGGCCCTTGAGAGGGAATCTGGGATAATGGATTTAATGACCGTTAAAAGTGTTTAGCAAAATGTTTCTCTTAATCGCGATAAGAGGTTTAGAGGGTGTTTGGGTTGAGTTTTGAAAATAGTTTATGCGTTTTGAATAATCAGAATCAGATAATTAGCTGAAACAAAACGTGCTGCAGAAAAATAGTGTTTGGATTCGATTATATTGTTTGATATCCCAAAAATACCAGATAATCAACTAAATCAGTGTTTGGCAAATATATATATTTAAAAAAAATAATAAACAAGCTTTGATCTAACAGAAGAAATCAGTTTTTATTAACTACTTTCCAATCACTAAAAATAGTATGTTTTTTTTTGTTTTATTGTTAATTATTTACCAAATACTCAAAATAGATTTAGATTTTCTTTTTCAAAACACAAAAAAAAAAAAATCAGGTTGCAAAAATAAAACAATCCCAAACACACTCTTAGTAAAACGATCCCATACTGTTTATAAGATATTGGTTTGATTTTTTATTTACAAATGAAAATTCTTAACGAAAAGTTATCGCGTGAGCATGTTTTAGCGATACTAATTTGTCACACCCCAACCGATGGCGGAAACATCGGGATGAGACGAAAACTAGATTGCTCATTGCTCACAACGCTAATAAATGACAATATTTAATTAAATCCAAATTTCATTTCACAACATTGTCAAATACAACATGAAGCAATACAATAAGTTTATAAAACATAACAAAATTTGGTACAACATTTATAAATCTAACGTCTAAAGTGTGTGTATCTAAGTCCTTGCTATTTTGATTTCATAGCATCATCTCCTTTAACCTGTAACATGTTTTAAAATAAAGTCAATGCAAAAGCAAAAGCGAGTACACAAGTTTAAGCATAGCATACGTATACGAATAAAGTTTTAACGATCCTCATGGCAACCAAATCTATACAAAAGCAATATCAAGGCATGCAATACTAATAATCAAACCCTTAACGCAATCACGATGTTTTAACATGACCTTACGAATAACACGATGGAGGTGGATGCGTGAATTCCTATAGCGCTAAGCATGTCAAACGAAGGCTAAAAATAGTTAATGACTAAAACATAGCATAACGAATATCCAAGACAAGCATCAAGTATAAGATTCAAGTATTCATGTGTATAAGATTGTTTGTGTGTTTCATAAAGTTTAAGTGTTCATGATTTTTTTGTATATGTAAAACATGTTACACCCAAAAGTGTTATAAACAAAAGTGGGCCGAGTGTACTCACAATATTGCATATGCTTTCCGATTGGTGATTCCGTGAAGAGTTGGAGGTTGGAGCTTCAAAGATTCTTTTAAAACACTTAATGTTTTCTTTTAGAACTCTTAGAGCTCTCTTCCTTGCTTGGAAGATTTGAGAGAAGTATAGAAGTTGAGAGAAGAATGGGTGGAACACTTAGTGTCCTTTTAGAATTCTTGATTTAGAGGGATTGAGAGAATTAGAGAGATGGAGAGAAGGATGGTGTGAAGAAAATGGTAGAAGAGGATTGGTATTTATAGGTAGAGAATGTGGAAAAAGGTGAAATATGATTGGTTAAAGAAGGTGGAAGAGGATTGAGAAGGTGATTGGTGGAGAAAGGAGGTGGAAAATGGTGAAATATGATTGGTTAAAAAAGGTGGAAGAGGATTGAGAAGATGATTGGTGGAGAAAGGAGGTGAAAAAGGGTGAAATATGATTGGTTAAAGAAGGTGAAAAATGATTGATGAGGTGGAAATATGATTGGTATATTTCTTGGTATTTTTGAGTATATATTATGTAATTGAATATATAAAAAGTATAAAAGTATAATTCAAGTATTGAGGATGTGCTTATAAGTATTTATACGTATAAATACATATTTTAAATGATCGGTTGTGTGAATAAAATAAAAATATAAAATATGAATTTTATTATGATTAACGCCTCGAATTGTGAGATTGAAATTAAAATACGAATGTAAGGTTTCTAAAATTAGAATACGAATACGAACATTTTTTAAAAATAGAAATACAAAGATACGAGGCGTTACATATAGTGTGATATAAGTCTCGTATATGCATCATATAATTAATATTAGTGTTATTGATATTAATATAAATTTTTTTATAATTAATATTAGTGTTATTGATATTAAAAAGATAAAACAAAAAAAAAACATACGCCGCATATTGGGCTAGACTGGGTGTCTAGTGTGGTCCAAAAGAGCATTATAGCCCTGTTTTGCCACCAGTCTAGCCCTAACTCAGGGGTTATAAGTCTTTTAGACAACCTTAGACGCTCAGTCTAGCCTTGTACGCGGCATATATTTTTTTTGTTTTCTCTTTTTAATATAAGTGCTATTGATATTAAAAAGAGAACACAAAAAAAAATATATATATAGGATTCGGTTTAAGAGAAAACCATACACAGTTACGGGAACTGTAGGAACTATTCTAAACGAATAGAGTATCGACACACCAGCATAGACACACATTTTTATAAAGAGGCATTTGTCTAAATGCACCCTTTTCCTTTACCCAATTTCTCCACACCTTTCTCTCATACCCTCTCAGACACATAAAAAGCCCCAAATCTCTTTCTCTCTTCTCCATTCAAACCCTCGTTTCTCTTTCTTCCCTTTTCACCAGATCCATTCTTTTCCCCCCCTTAACTGTCTAGAATCACACTGAAATTCAAATAATTTTAGGATTGTTTGATACAGGAGGAAGAGGTGATATGGGATGAATGATGGGGGATGGCGGCGGTTATGGTGGTTTCCACGGTGATGCTGTTGATACGAAGATGGACTTTCGTGGTGGTGAACGCCGGTGGTTATGATGATTAAGGGTGGCGGTTATGGTGGTTTTCGAGAACATCAAACAAATATCCCAAAAGAACCATGGTTTTCAAGAGAACATCACATATGAAGAACATGATGTCAGTTGAAGGCTGATGTTTAGGGTGGTTACGGTGGTCAAGGGAGGCCGGTTTGTTCTTGTGTTTTGTGGATTTGGTTCACCTTCGATGCGGCTACATGGCAGCGTGAGACGAGGACTAGGGTTCCGATGACTGCCATATCTTGTTGAAGGTGCCGCTGCACTCAACTGTTTCCTCCATGTCGTCATCATCTTCAAGGTCAGTATTGGTACTCTATCATACATTTTGATATTGTTATTGTCATTAGTGCTTGTGTAGAGATGCATACATCTACATTGTTCCTTGCAATCAAACGATGGCTTTTTATTAATAAATTTGTGATTTTACTCTAAATAGTTTAGTATGAAATCCTTGGTACAGAAGTAGACTAAAAGGAGTTTCACCTAGTCCTCTCTTTTCTATTTCAAGTCTAAATTTGTTTGGGTAAAAAATTGTATAATTTTAGCTGATGAGATTGATAAAAGGATATGGGTCAAAATGTAAGATGTTAGTTGCAGATTGAGCTGGTGGGCAAAGAGACCAATACGATTCAGGTTAAAATGTTTAACTTTACTTCCTTTTCGAATTTAAGAAGATCTCTGTCATTACAACAACAATGCTTTTTTAATAAATCGCCTTAGGAAGGATGTATGCGTCAAATATACAGATCTGACAATATCGACCCGTATTCATCATTCTATCCATTTGACCCACTATAGTCTCAATTGTTTTGTCTAACAACCAACTGAAAGAATTAAATTTTGACACTCGCGACCCTTTAGTGCTATGATAATGAACTGATACATTCGATAGAACCAATAGAAGAGAAATGTTTGAACTGTTGCAACCCTTCAGTTGACACTTTTCATGTAATTACTTATAAGTGATGACATTGTATAATATTATTTTGACTATGTTTTATTCATGTAATTAGATATATTGTACTGAGACATTCTGTTCTATTTTAATTAAATCCAGTATGGTACATGTTCGGTACCATACCGAATCGGATACTGGTACCGAAAGTACTGATACCAAAAAATGGGGAAAAGTGGTACCGGTACCGAATACCCCGGTTCAGTACCGGTGTTTTATCGGTACCGTATATCTATTCAAATATGGATAACAATCACACCTTTTCTAACCGGGTAGGTGTCGAACTTGTAAGATTTGAACACACATGTAAAAGTCGATGTAAAAACAATGTAAAAAATTTTTACACTAGAAATACAATGTAAAAAATGATTGTGTTTTTGTGTTCATGTGGGAAACGGTGACATATTTTTTTGGTACTAGACGATGTAAAAATGATTGTGTTTTTGTGTGCATGTGGGAAATGATTGTGTTTTTGTGTTCATGTCTGTGCGCCAGGAGAAACATTATAAGGCTATTGCAAAGAAGCTAGCATATCTTAGCGGGAAGTGTGTTACAACCATCATTGGAGGTGGTGATTCGGTTGCAGCGGTTGAGAAAGGTGGACTAGCTGACAAGATGAGTCACATATCAACTGGTGGTGGTGCTAGTTTGGAGGAATAAGAAACGGGGGCACTTCAATTGGTAATTTTCGGTTCAAATCTCATTTTTTTTGTAATAAACACACTTGTGAATATTTTTTTACATCGTACGTAAAAGAAGTTTACAACCATGGACGTAAAAAAAGGTTTAATTTTTTAACACGTGCGTAAAAAATTTATAATGGGGGTGTAAAAAGTTTATTGCAAATCTTTTACGCCACATGTAAAAAATTAACAACGGGGGGTGTAAAAAGTTTACATCCGTAAAAAGTTCACACCGTGCGCAAAAACTTGTTGCAAACCACATGTGAGTTCCGGATTGTTACGCTTGGGAATGTGTGTTTCACACCCGTAAAAAAATTATGGATTTTTACACTTATAAATGTTTTTTACGTCCTTGCAAAAAACTCTGTACTTTTACGCCTGTGAATGTTTTTATTACACGACACCGTGAGTAAAATTATTTTTTAGATGGTTCACATACGAAAAAACTGTGAGGAAAAGCTAAAAAAACCTGTAAAAAACTTTTTTAAAACTTTACTTAAAAACTTTACGCTACCCGTAAAACCAATACACGTAAAAACAGTGTGTGTGAAAAGTTAAAGAAACTTTTTTTTTAAACTTTACTTAAAAATTTTACCCTACCCGTAAAAAAACTATACACGAAAAAACCGTGTATGAAAAGTTTACAACCGCGGTGTAAATAAAGGTTTATTTTTTTTTAACAGGGGCGTTAAAAATTTAGAACCGGGGTGCGTAAAAAAAGTTTACAAGCGCGGTTTAAAAAAAGTTTACAACCGTGGTGTAAAAAAGGTTTAATTTTTTTTAACACGGGCGTAAATTTTTTTTTGCAATCGCGGCGTAAAAAACTTTAATTTTAAAAAAAAAAATTAATAGTTTGCGATTTTTACAACGTTTATGTTGTGTCTGTGCAGATCTCAGACGATGGAGGTGCAAACTATCATTTACAAGAAACGAAAAACGACGACTTCACTTTATTTATTTTAGTTTATTTTACAATTTATTTGTATTTTTACACTTGTAAACGTTTTTTACGTCCTTGCAAAAAGAATCTATATTTTTACACTTGTGAATGTTTTTTACACGACACCGTGCGTAAAATTATTTTTTAGATGGTTCACATACGAAAAAACTTTGAGATGAAAAGCTAAAAAAACCTATAAAAAACTTTTTTAAAACTTTACTTAAAAATTTTCCGCTACCCGTAAAAACAATAAATGTAAAAAACTGTGTATGAAAAGTTAAAAAAACTTTTTTTTAAGCTTTACATAAAAATTTTACAAAAATTTTACGCTACCAGTAAAAAACTATACACGAAAAACTGTGTATGAAAATGTTTGGCGTAAAAAAGTTCGGCGTAAAAAACACTACCCGTAAAAAACTGTTTTGGCGTAAAAAATTCGGTGTAAAAAATGTTTTGGTGTAAAAAAAACGGGTGATAAAACGTCGGGTAAATATGGGGCGTAAATACGGGCGTAAAAAAAGGCACGTTAAAAAACGGCGCGTAAAACCGGGCGTAAAAAAACGGCTCACAAAAACTGTGTAAAAACGACGCGCAAAAACAGGGCTTTAAAAAACGGCTCGTAAAAACTTTTTTTGTAAAAAAATCTTGAATTTTTTTTAATCAAAAAATCTTACTTTAAAATTTTGGTTAATAAAAAAAATCAGATTTTTAATAAAAGATAATTATTATAATAAGACAAAAAAGTTAATAAAAAACAATAAGAATAATAAGACAAAAAAAGCAAATTTACTTAAATACCCTTTTAACATTAAAATATTAAAAACATAATAAGACAAAAAGAATTTATAATAGTTTAATTAATTTTAATCTCAACCATCCATCTCTAAGATCTAATGGTTGAAAAGTGGTTCTCACGGTTCTCGCAACTCGTAGTAGTTCTCATTTTACCTAGTCCCTATATATATATATATATATATATATATATATATATATATATATATACACGCCACTTATAGAGCTAGACGAGGCGTCTAGTGTGGTCCAAAAGACCAGTATAGCCCTGTTTTGCCACCGGTCTAGCCCTAACTCAGGGGTATAATAGTCTTTTAGACAACCCTAGATGCCCAGTGTAGCCTTGTACATGATGTATTTTTTTGTTTTCTCATTAATATTAGTGTTATTGATATTAAAAAGAGAAAAAAAAAATAAACGTCGTATACAGGGCTAGACTGGGCGTCTAGTGTGGTCCAAAAGACCATTATAGCCATGTTTTGCCCCTAGTCTAGCCCTAACTCAGGGGTATAATAGTCTTTTAAACAACCCTAGACTCCCAGTCTAGCCCTGTACGCAACGTATATTTTTATTTTGCAAAACTCTCCCCTTAAAGTTCAAAAAAATTTTCACTCAGAAAAACATCACCCTCCAAAAACAATTAAATTACCCCACCAAAACATCCTTTTTTCAACTCAAAAAAACACCACCATGCTAGACGCCTAGTCTAGACCTATACGGGGCGTTTAGACCCCTTCAATTCTATGCCCGACATCCCACTCAGAGCTCTCTTGATTTCAGTGCCTAGACGCCCCGTATAGGCCTAGACGAGACGTCTTGAAGGTGTAGAAATAGACACTTGGGTGTGTGAATATGTAGACCCTTTCATATTACTGAGTTTTCAAGGATTTCAAGTAGGGGTGTATACGAGCTAAGCTGCTCGTGAGATACTCGCGGTTGACTCGTTAAAAGCTCGAATTGAGCCGAGCTTAAGTTTTCATTTTGAGCAGGTCAGCCAGGTGTTCTTTGGGTTTTGCCAGATTGTTATCATGATGTTCCCAACAAAGACTATGGAGGTTTGCATAGATGAATTCTCAATTGCAGTCCCATTTTCAATTTGCAAATGTGTTTAAAGCATCTTTTGTTTGTAGGAGATTTGTTTATTGATGGAAAAGTAATACCACGGCCTCAATTCAGGCCCCCGTTCAAGACCTAGGCATGATAAAAGTCGGTTATAATTGGCTATATCTGGGTTGTTTTTGTTGGTTATCTTTGCTCATCTTTCAATTTTTTGTTTGGATAGAGGTGTATAGAAGTCAGTTTTGGGTCAAACCGAACCACTAACAAATTTTCAGTTTTGTATGGGTTCGTTTTGGTGTAGGGTCGGTTTTACTTTTAGGCTTGAGAAAAATTGACCAAAAATAACGATTTCGGCTTGAAATATTTGTTAAACACCTATTAATGAGTTTGGGTATGAAACTTTTGGCCCAAAATAATAAATTTAGCCTAAAACAAATAACAAACATTCAAATAAGTTTGGTGCATTTTCCTTTAATATTTCGTTTTGGTCTTGGAGCGAGGCATAAGTGAACCATCCTTTTCCGTTTTCAAAGAAAACAAAACTAAGCCGTCAGTTTTTAGTTTTGATCAGTTATTTCGGTTTGGTTTTATCAGTTTTTTCAGTTTCAGTTCGGTTAATAGTTTTCGTATAGAATTCTTTAAGTATATACGTTTTCGACCCCCCGATTTTATAATTTTTTAGGCATATACGTTTTCGATCCCCCGGTCGAAAATATCAAGCTTCGTCACTGAATGCCTAACATCACTCTTTAGCCCAACAACAACAGTCCAGTGCCAGGGGCGGCCCTGAGGGTGTGCGGGGAGGACTACCGGCCAGGGCCCGAGATTTGGAGAGGCACATTTAAAAAAAAATCCGCTATGTATTCTAGTTTGACCGTCTCGATTATCTGTGTGGAGTATCTGAAGTCGAAAAAAGTAGGGAAATTTTAAAAAATCTGGTCATCAGCCGATGGAGTGTTCCGGCGAGGTTCCCGTGAGTTACAGAAAGAATAGAGATGGAAGAGTGATAAAGAAGTGACAAGACCCTTACAACCTTACTTTATTGATTATAAAAAAATTTTATGGGCCTTTTTCCAATGAAACCCATTTCAAATATTTTAAAAGCCCATATTACTGTATTTTTTAACCTACTGTTGCGGCTTATCCGCAGCCAAGCTATTGACTTCTGTACCCATTAATTCAAACACAGTTCATGCATGTTCAAGTACTGTGCAGCCTACCTCGATTAAGTGTTTTGTGAACTTAGAGGTGTTTGTTTTTTGGGCAAAAGCTTTTCTGAGCACTTATGTCAGCCTCGCGCAAACGCGCGCAGACATAAGAGTCTTGCAGTTTGTTTGGTTTCTTGAAGATCTGCAGACCTTTTACCTCTGTCTTATCTGTTCCCCAAGCAGACTTATACCCATGTCTTCAAACCTCTTCTCTCCTCTCCTCTTCAACCTCCACCACCCAGATCCACCACATCACGGTCACCGTCAATCCTCACCACCACCGTCACCACCACCACCACCGTCAATAGAACAAAACCCAGAAAATAGAACCACCACCACCACCGCCACCTGATACATCACCACCATCATTATCATCGGAGCTACACAGTCCACCACCATCATCATTGGTGGAGAGAGAGGGAAAGACCGTAGAGAGAGAGAGAGAGAGAAAGAAGAGAGAGAGAGACTGTAGAGAGAGAGGGAGCGGCAGGACACGACGGCGGTGGTGGGTTTTGATGGCGGTAGTGTGATGGCGGTGGTGCTATGGTAGAGGTGGTGCGGTGGTGGTGGGTTTGCGGTGGTGCTTGGCTTCTGATACATCACCACCACCATCATCATCAAAGCTACACAGTCCACCACCATCATCATCGATGGAGAGAGAGAGGGAAAGACCGTAGAGAGAGAGAGAAAGAAGAGAGAGAGAGAGGGAGCGGCAGGAGACGACGGCGGTGGTGGGTTCTGATGGCGGTGGTGCTACGGCAGAGGTGGTGCGGTGGTGCTTGGCTTCGCGGCAGGAGACAGGGGGCGGTGGTGCTTGACGTTGGTTGTTGGTTGTGGTGGTGGCAGGTGGACGGTGGTAGATGAGGTGGTGGCGGTGGTTGTGGTGGTGGTTGTAGATGAAGGCAGAGAGATAGAGAGAGAGAGAGGAGGAGTGGTATGTGTGTGTTGTGTGAGGGAAGAGAAGAGGTTTTTGTAGTAAACAAACACTCTTCTCCTTGCAGTCTGCAGACCTTTGGTTCACCTCTTCTCCTGCACATGCCTGCAGATGTGGTCCGGCAGACCTTTTACCTCTTCAAAAACAAACATCACCTTAGTTTCCTTCTTGTTTTATATGTTTTAAGATGTTTAGATTATTAAGTATTTGATTACTTAATGATTATTCAATTACTTATCTTTTCTATATTACACTAACGTATTCGGAATGTAAAAGAATTCTATTATGACCCTCGATAATAAAATTATAGTTCTGCCACTAATATATATACTCATCCAAAAACCAAGTTATTGATAAGCCTATTTACAAAACAATTCTTAAGTTTGATTTAAAAAAATAATAATTAAACAATATCTAACGTTTCTTTGATCAACAATTGGGGCACATTTTTTTGAACTCGAACATGGCACCTGAATTCGGACCCTGTCCAGTGCAAACATATATATTTAACAAGCCTAGTGACATTTCAAGTTAATTAATACCTACTACTTTGACCTAAAAACAAAAGTTAATTAATACCTACTACTTTGACCTAACAACAAAGTAAATAAAAATGACTATTAGCAGCTTGCTCTTGTGTTTTTCTTTTTTTCTTCAATGATATTTGCCGCCTTTAAAAAAAAAAAAATTAACCCACTCATGCAACCCATCAGACCAGTTTGACCCGCAAAGCCCCATTTCTCGTATCCAATTAACCCAGCTTTGAACCCGTCAACGTCAAGATTAACCTACACTTTCTATGTCAGGACTATTATAATTTATTAATGTCTAAGTATTTATCTAAATAAATCGTCACAATTATTTTACATGCAAATAGAAATAAACGAAGTTTAGTTAACGAAAATAAATTAATGTTTACGAGTGTAAATGAAAGATGTTCGTTTACTTATAAACAAACAAACAAAAAACTTTTTCTAATTTTTCATTTCTTGAGTGTTGGCCACTCAACCTGTTCTGGACACCACACATTGAACATCATATATGGAACTACATGCCAACATGCTTAAATAACTTAAATTACGTTAAGTTAATGAAGTGTGATTAAATATCACGCAAAGTGGTTTCTGATCGACTTGCATTTTTTTAAATTATCATCAACTTCAAAGCTTGCAAACTTGGTCTAACTTTGATCTAACATATCATAACTTTAAGTTGAAGTACAATTAGGAAAGGGGAATTTCAATAAAAAGTTTCAAGACTAAAGAGTTATTAAATAATTGATTTTGATCAACCAAAATCGATCAATAGCGCACTTTCAAGTGGGAGTACGACGAAAGACTAGAGTACATCGTGTGTCTTCTGTTTCGGTTGAAGAAACGTCTTGTCTCTCAGCAAGAAGTCTCTTTGCATTTCTCGTTTCGATGGAGAAAGCATACTGATCTTTTGTGCTAGGATGTTTTTCGAGGTGTGGGATGAGCCAGGAAGTGACAAGTTCTTCACATTTCTTGCTAAAACATTTGTTCCTTCCTAAAAAATTAACACCAAAAAAAAAAAAGAAAAAAAAAATTTAACTCAGTAACTTGTCCCATGAGTTTGTTTATTTGTTCTTTTTTTAGTTAACTTCTTGTTTTCTGATATTACTTTTCAAGATTTTAGTGATTTTTGCCATCTAAATATATAAAAGAGTAATATTGGTTACCTGATATTCAAGTGCAGTCTCAAGCTTGCTCACAATCACATCCATTGATGGTCGTTTTGCTCGATCTCTTTGTAGACACTTATAAGCAACTGCTGCAAATGTATCGAATGAAGCTTGTATCATCTGTTGCTTTAGATTGTCATTGACGATCGAATTTAGTTGTTGCGTTTCATAGTAGTTCTTTGCCAGTGTTGGTAGGACTCTCCGATGATCGCTATAGTTATAGTCTATGCAAGGTCTTGAGCACAAAACTTCAAATAAAACGACCCCAAACGAGTAGACATCTGATTCTTTTGTCAACAACATTGTTTCTGCATACATTGGATCACAATATCCAGGAGTGCCTACAGGGGTGGAGATAAGAAAAGTGTATTGTTGGTTGGCAGGGCCAAATTTAGATAACCCAAAATCTGCAATCTTGGCGTTCCAGTTTTCATCCAACAAAATATTTGCGCTTTTGATATCGCGATGTAGGACTCGTTGTTGGCTCCCTTTGGGGTCGTGAAGATATGCAAGGCCGCGTGCAGCCCCAATACATAGCTTAAGTCGATCAATCCAGGTGAGATTAATGTTACGTAAATGAAGGTCAAGGCTTTTATTAGATGCGTATTCGTACACAAGGATCTTCTCCTCACTTTCATCACAAAACCCTATGAGTGAGATGAGATTTTCATGCCTGTAGCATGAAAGCATCATGATCTCTTTCCAAAACTCAACATCTCCTTGCCCGAACTCACGATCCAAGTGCTTTACAGCAACCATGATCGGACCCTCAGAGTGGAGGAGTTCTCCTCTATATACCTTTCCAAATCCACCTCTACCTAGGTAGTTGTCGCTACCAAAGTTGTTAGTGACTTGTTTTATGATATCAAGTCGAATTCTGAGGTGCTCAAACTCTTTCATAAAAGACGACATTGTGTTAGTGGTACGAGAGATTGAAAGAAGCTATTGATATACATGTTTTGGCAAGTAACATGATATATTTAACATGAACAATTAGGCTCAAGTCAACTCATCTCTCTCCCTCTCTACAAGCACTTGGATTTTTTTTGGTTAAATTTTAAGTGCAACGAAAGAAATCCAACTATTAATATCACTAGATATATATTGAATTTAAAGGTGTTGATTATTTACTTTTTAACACGACACCAACCACAACACGCGGAAATAATCGGGTTTTTAATTTCCATATCTAACCTGTTTAATAAAAAGGATCGTATGTGGGGTTATTGTTCAAGTAAACGATTGGTATTCGGGTTGACATATATCTCGTTTATTAAAGAGGTGACTCACCAAACCACTTGTTAACCCATTTATTACAACCCATAGACATGTTTAACACACCTACAACTTGATTACAAGCCGTAACCCCATCAACCAGTTTGACTCGTTTAGATAAATGGGTTAAACGGGTTGTATTCGAGTTACATGATTTTAATTGTGTCTGGGTTACCGTTGATGTCTTTGGCACGAATAAATATATGGGTTGTGTGTATAAGTTCAACGATTCATCAACTCAACCAAACACGACTCAAACCCTAATGTTGCTAATAGATTTGATGGAAAATTGTAAATAATAATAGAAAATTCAATGAATATAGATGAGCAAAAGGGAAAATCCGAAAATGTATATTCATGTCATTTTGATTACTGTGATTCTGTTCTAAACTTTGGAACAAGTTCTTTTAGGGAGAGGGAGCGTATTACTAAAGGGAAAAACTTTGTAACAAGTTTTTAGGGAGATGGGAAGTATTCTGAAAGAGCGAGTTTTGGCAGGTTGATCAAGTACATCGTCGCAAGTTAGGCGGGTAGTGGCGAGTAGCAAGGTTGGCTAGCTGCACAACTCGGGTGAGGGAGTCGTTGGGTAACACCTATAATCTCATTGAATAATTAGAAAAAAATTCAAAACCCCGCATCCTCAAAAAGTTATTCAAATGGAGGAGTCATACAAAAAACCCGCATCCTCAAAACAAAAATGATTTAAGCCGAAGGTTCGAGTTAGCCAAATCGAACCATTTCTCACACAATCTTTTCTAACCCAACCTATACATAACGATTGGTTTATATAATTTTAATAAATAATATGTTAGAATAGTGATTTGAGCTAGGAGAGTGGCTGGCCCCTCTCTTTTAGGTAGAACCGGGTTGTAATGGATTGAAAAGATGTGTTACAATATTAATGGATGATTGTAACATTCGTATAAAACGGGTTTCAAAAACACGCTTCATTTTATTAATAAAGTATTTAATTAAATGTTCATTGCATATTTATTAACGTTAGTATGTATTAAATGACGCACAATGATAATAATAATCAATAATAAATAAATAAAATTTAATTTGTGTAATAAAAAAAAGAGAATATTAATAAAACTAAATAATATAGAGTAAAAAAAATAGAGAAGTAACGAGGAATCGAACCCGAGTTACTCTCCTAGAACACCCACTGAAACACCACTAGACCACACACACTAGTTGTGTGATTTCTGAAACAAAATAACAATTACACAAAAACTCGCAGAGTCACCTGTGCAATCAAGTCAGTAACTGCCGAAACCGACATCAGTTAATTCTTGGAAATTAATGGTTGAGTCCGTAATCATGTGAGCGAAATCGATGATTAATGAAAGTTGTAACCTCAAATTCAAGTTTGTATTAATTTAAAACGGTCTCAAATCATGGACCATAATTACCGTTTCGAAACCGAAAATCCAAACCGGTTGAAGAAGTTTATAAATACCCTGTGCAATCTTTCCAAGCTCGCTCACATTTATTCAATCTACACTCTCAACTCTCACTCTCTGTTCAAAAATTCTTGATCATCGGAGAACATCATACTCGCCGGAAAATATCATCAGCAAAACCGAGATCACCACCTTGTCGGTAAAACACTTTACTTATCTATGTGATTCCTTATATACATTTCTTTAGATTCCATTGTTATCAGAACAGATTTAAACATATCAAAGTTTAGTTTTTTTTTTTTATAATATGGGTTTGTCAACGAAGAAGGTGAAGTTTAATTGAATACATATATAATTAAAATCGGGTTTTATTCGGGTTAGACACACAGTCCAGCGGTGGACTGTGTGCAAGCACGATGCTTTCATCCCCGGTTCGAATCCGTCACATGTCCGTATCGTTGGAATAAAAACAGTTTTTTTTTTATTTATTTTAAGCAGATCATATCATCAGTAAGATGTTAAGTATAATTTAAATTCTAAGTTAATTGGGTTAGACACCCAGCCCAACTGGTTGGGCTGGGTGCAAAATATTGTTGAGGTCACGAGTTCGAGGTTGTGTGTGCGCGCCGGTCAGATTAATTTTAAATCCTTTTTAATTTAATTAAATCTAGATTTATCTAAAGAGTATATAATAATAATAAAAATCAAAATACTAACGGGTTAGACACGTAGCTCAGTTGGAAGAGCTGCGTGCACACAAACGAGAGGTCACAAGTTCGAACCTCACCGCACGCAGTCAAATAGTCAACGGGCCGGTCAGAACTCCCTTGTCAGGTCTGACAAGGTCACTTTTTTTATTATTTAATTTTATTTATTTTATTATTGTTTATTTTTTTCTTGGTATTTATTTATTTGATATAAATCAATTAAAAATAATTAAGAACAAGATTGTTAGTTTTAAAAACATCAAATAAATGCCACAAGGACAACTTAAAATTTAAAGAAAGTATTAAATAAAAACGTTAATCTTTATATATTTATCACGTTATTATTTTAGGTTAGTACTCGTTTGTTGATCAAATCCTCAATTCGTGCGCATTCATCATCGTCAAGGAACGCACCCAATGTGAGTGAATCCTTACAAATTCCCCTTTTTATTCATGTTTTGGGGTGTATCATGTGTCGCTTTAATTATTTCGTTTATTCAAACTTGTGCCATTACCATTATATGACCTAAACTTATGATGTAAATATTGTTTGTTGTGATACGTGTTTACGTTTTGTCAAGTTGCGTGCAAATCATTCATTAGGCCCATCAGTTTCTCGTGGGAGACGAGTTGAACATCGCGTGCCTCATTAGATCGGCTCCGTTTGATTGAGCCTTGATCTCATTGTTCATCATTTGGTGTGTGTGCTTGTGCATTTATTGATATTATGTGTTTTGTGATTAAATTTACATTTACCTTTATTCATATTTGGTTATGCACAATTTTATTCAAATAACCAACATAACTAATCCTTTCAAATATTTAAATAAGATTCACTCGCCAACTTTTGTTGACCCAAAACCCTATTTTACACATGATACAGGTCATCAGGTTGAGAAAAGAAACACATAGGATGGCTTAGAAGAATAAACGAGTTAATGCCTTGGAATGAACGTTTAGTTTTGTTTTCCTTTGTAATTGTACTCTAGTTTGTAATTTGAATGAAAATGTATTTGAACATGATGTGTTTGTATGTTTATTGTAACTTCTTCTTTAAAGAGAAATAATAAATATGAAACTCTATAGTAAATGTCATGAGTTTTGATGAAAACCCAATCATGCCCCGACTACCATTTCCGCTGCGGGTCAGGGTGTAACAGATTGGTATCAGAGCTTTTGACTATAGGGATATAGGAATGGTTATTAGACACTTAGAGCCTATACTATAGTTGATTAGATTTTAATTGTTTATGTGGTTACATGCAAACTCATGATGTTTATTTGTTTCATATTTATTACACACACAAATGCATGCAAACACTTCCACTATCATATTGTTTAATATTTAATGAGTTATACTTATTGTCAAACATAACATGCTTACATATACATTCATCACGCATATTTCCATGTTCACATATTCAAATCATCCTCATATTTCCTTTATTCAAGACTTTGTCGCAATTTTCGTTTTTCAATCTCATCAAAGTGAGTTCTACGACGGGCATGTAGTAACTGTAAGGGTACAAGTACCGGTAGTCGGAACGTCCTGTCTAGGTTGGCATTCGTATAAATCCAATATAACGGACCAGTTTGCCTACCTGGGGACTAACGATGAGAGTACGAAGGACCTATTAGGCCAAAGCATGCCACCCCAAACGTCGTTCGAATTAAACCTACTTTGAGTTGTCATTGTGTCTATACCAGGACACCCTCCGACCTTATACTTTGCTGTCATGTTTTACGATTTTTATTCGGGTGGCGCAAGTGTTAACCAGGCCAACACCAATATGAACCCTACCAAAGCCCAGTAGTAATGGGGGCCCACATGACTACCAAGGCCAAGTAAGGGGACATATGGGAGCCCAAACATGAGCAAAGCCCAAGACATCCTATGGATGTAGTAAATTTATTATTCTTCATTTGTTTTATGAATGTTCATTTCTAAATACGACACATGACACCTAAAACGTCAAACTCATACTCTCGATACGTATTCCTTGTAGATGTCTTCTAGTCTCTCTCGTAGAAAAATGAGATCAGGAAAATCTCGCGAGCGCATGGCTGCCCAAATCGCTCAACAAATGGCTGCCGTAATACCCAAATCGTAGTTCAAGTTCAACAAGTCCTTACCGCTAATCCCGTCAACCCAATCAATCAAGAAGAACAAAGTGTTGTCAACCCTCCCCCAAATACCACTAAATGCACCTTCAAGCATTTCAAATCCTGCGACCCTCCAAAATACGATGGGACTGAAGGTGTCACCGCTCTCCTCCATTGGTTTGAGGAGATGGAAAACACTTTTCTCAATTGCGACTGCCCCGATGATCGCAAGGTGCGATATGCTACCGTTCGTTTGTTTGGAGTAGCACTTACATGGTGGAATACAGAGAAGGCCAAGCGAGGTACTGAGAATGATATGACTTTGACTTGGGAAGTGTCACACCCCGACCCGCAGCGGAAAAAGGTGATCGGGGCATGATTGGGTTTTCATCAAAGCTCATGACATTTATTATATTGTTTCATATTTATTATTACAATTTAAAGGAGATCATACAATCAAATCATACTAGTACAACATGTTCTATACATCTTTCTAGACTTCATTATTTTTCTTCTAAGGCACTTTTCCTATGTGTTCCTTGCTTCATCCTGTCCATCTGTATCATGTGAAAAAATGGTTTTTGGGTCAACAAAAAGTTGGCGAGTGAATCCTATGAAAACATTTAAACGTGTTTATTGAATTGATTATAAAATAAAGTGCATAACCACATATGAGTAAATGTAGATGTAAATTTATTCACAAAACACATAATATTAAATATTGCACACACATACAACAATTGATTGTTTTGAGGCACGCGTTGTTCAACTCGTCTCCCACGAGGAACTGATGGGCCTAATGAATGAGTTTTGAGGCACGCGGTGTTCTACGAACTGATGGGCCTAATGAATGAGTTTTAAGGCACGCGTTGTTCAACTCGTCTCCCACGAGGAACTGATGGGCCTAACAAATAATTTGCATACAACTTGACAATATGTAATACATCACATCAAACAATATTTACATTCTAAGTTTAGGTCATAATATGGTATAGCACGAGTTTGAATAAGCGAATTAATTTAAGCGACACATGATACACCCCAAAACATGAATAAAAAGGGGAATTTGTAAGAATTCACTCACGGTGGGTGCGTTTCTTGGATTGATGATGAATGCGCACGAATTCGGATTTAATCGGCAAGGGAACTAACCTAAATAATAACATAATAGTTCGATAAATAAATAAAATTTTATTTGAGATTAATATTTTTAATTAGTGTTCTTAATGGGATTGTTAGGTTTATTTTTGTGAGTTCAAGGAAATTTTCTAACTTTAAAAATATTATTTTTAAGTATTTTTAAATAAAATAAATAAATAAAAGAAAAATAAAAATTTTTGACTTTTTGACCAGTTGACCGTTGACCAGTTGACCGTTGACCGTTTGACTGTTGACCGGTTCGGTCTTGTGTTTGTTTGCGCTGAGTGAGGTTCGAACTTGTGACCTCTCGTACGCGTGCACGCAGCTCTACCAACTGAGCTACGTGTCTAACCCGAAATATTTCTGTTTTTAGTTATACTTATATACAAATTAGATAAATTCATTTATGTCCTTATTTAAAAACTTGATAATTGCCAGAACCGGTGCGGAAGCCTGGACTCGAACCCGCGACGTGCTTAATGTTTTTGCACACAGTTCACCACTGGACTGTGTGTCTAACTTGGTTATTATTCCGGTTTTTATTATACTTATATACTATTTAGATTTATCCAGAAATCATTTATTTAAAAAGAATTTTAATTATATCAAACCGGTGCACTTACCAGGACTCGAACTCGGGACCTGTTGTTTAACGTTGCACACAGTCCACCGCTGGACTGTGTGTCTAACCTGGTTAGAATACTGGTTTTTATTAAACTTAAATACTAACTGGAAGGTTCCGTATTTGGGTTTTATAAAAAGGGTTGAATATTGTGACGAATCGGAACAAGGACAGACTCGAACTCGGTATCTCTATGTTTCAAATGCACACAGTCCACCGCTGGACTGTGTGTCTAACCCGAGATATAACTCGATTTATATTAAATATATATACAACCGAAACTTCATCTTCTCCGTTAAACAACCCAGAACTCCCAATCCCGACTGTTTCGATACATTAATCAATTTCTTAGTAAATTGTAATTAACTACATATGAGATTAATAAAAATGAGAGAGATTAGGTGTAAGATATACCGACAGAGATCCCCTGTTTCTCCGGCGAGATTCCGATGACAGCAGGTTATTCCGGCGACGTGAATCTTGCGGCAGAGGACTTCAGGAAGTTTGAGGTGAGTGTGGGTGACTTCGGTATGAGCTCTAGATGTTCTGTTTATAAAGTAAGGCAACAGAGATGACATGGGTTCGGTTTTCCGGCGACTTGCAGAGAATTCCGGCGAGTTGTTCTTGCTGAATAGGGACTTGTAGAGAGGTTAGCGAGTGTGTTGAGAGTTGATTCGAGTGAATAGCGAGTTGGTTTCCTGACTGAAAGTACTCATAGGCTTCCAAAACCACAACTTGTCTTAAAATCAAAACGGTAATTTGTACAGTGATAACGGTTTGCGAGTTAAAGCGTTTGATTGTGATTTCGGTTAGGGATTGATTGTCATAATCGTTCTTTAAAACGTATACGTTTGAATCAGAGCGGTTACTCACTGGAATCTCGCAGATGACTCGTATGGCACGAATATTTATATTTATTGATTTCAATTATTTCACAAAGAGCGCAGGTAGCCTGGTGGTGCGTTGTGTGTTTGTTTGAGCGGGAGACCCGGGTTCGAAACCCGGCGTCTCTATTTAATTTTTATCTCATTATTTATTATTGATTATTAATTATAGTTTTTAAATTATAATATATTTATTAATTATGTATCGTATAAAATTAATTTGAGCATTAAATACGCAACAAAAATTTTAACTGGATGTTCGGTTAATAAACGAAGCGGGTTTGCTTAACCCGGTTTTTGACAGATGTTACAGGAAGAGTTGAGGGAGATCATGACAAGACGTTTCTGTCCAAGAAGCGAAATCAAGAAATTAGAAGATGAGTTCTATTCTTTGAAACAAAAGGAGGGCGACCACACCATATACAACAAGAGATTTCTTGAGTTAAATCAGATGGTCCCCAACTTGTTCACTCCCCTCTACCGTTTGATCAAGCACTACATTCGAGGTCTTCCTTCAAAAATTCAAGACCCTGTAATAAGTACCACACCTGCAACTTTGGAAGCAGCAATGGAGTTAGCTACAGAGCTCACCGAAAACCGCATATGGAATAAAGACTTCAAGGAGGAGAAGAAGAAGGATAAAGCATCAACTGAAACCTCAAACTCCACCCAAACCGAATCCCCTTCTCAACCCATTTCTAAGAGAAAACGAGATGGGCAAACTTTCGCTGTCACCCAACGCAATCAACCAGCTTCACAAGCCGTACCCCTCCAAGCTATCCCAATCACTCAAATAGCACCCAACTCTACTTACCCAAATAAGAAACCTTACATTGGACCTCATCCTCAATGCAACACCTGTTTTTATCACCATCCATCTACCTTACCTTGTCGACTGTGTGCAAATTGTGGGCGTTATGGTCATTTAAGCAAGACTTGTCGCGCTTCTCAAAACCAAGCCTCACCCCCTACTCAAAACATGATCCAAACATATCAACAACCCCAATACCCCATGTTCCCATATGTTCGAGCTTGTTTTAATTGTGGCGACCCTACCCACTTTAGAAACACGTGCCCTCGATTGGTTAACATCATAAACGCCCAAGCTCAAGCAAACCCAGTTAAGCAAGCAAATCAAGCAAACCCAGCTCCACCACCAGCAAGAGTAAGAGCTTACAACATCAACTCCAATCCTGTTGAAGATAATAACGGCCCAAACGAATCACCCAACTAGCTTTCCCTCACCAAGAATCAAGACTCAACTCCAATCGTCTAGTTTTAATGTTTTCTTTATGTTATCTCAATCTTTACGTATCCCAGTTATAAATTGGGGATTTATGTATTCAAGAATTTTAATGCGAATTGATATTACAGTTTTGTTTTATATCTTTACTCATTGATTTTTCATATCATCATACATCTCGACGTATCTCGATCTCATCATTTAAAGAAGTTGGGTTGTGTCTCACTTTTACATAGACTAACCCCTTCATCATAACAAACGAGAGAGGTACTGTCATCATTCAGTCATGTATTCTTTCAGATTTGAGACTCAAGCTTTGGCTGTTGTGTTTGTTTATGTTTTAGAGTCACATAGAACTAATCATAACTTACTGACAAAGTCAATGAAAATTTGACAAGAGTATGGTGGATACGCCGCTGGTACTTCCTATATATAAGTATTCTTGCCAAAGGATCAGAGGCATTGTCAGGCGGTTATGAGAGGTTCTGTGTAGGTTTTAGTATCATCATGGTTGAAGTTTTGTTTTATGATATAACCTTATCTTTTCAAACGTATCAATTCCCTCAAGACTCTTATGCGTGAGATCATACCTAGTCAATCAACTCTGTTTATCCATGTTCCGCACTTTCATACTTTAGGCATCAAAAAGCGATTCCTGTAGCAGGGTATTAGGAACGTTACCGCCTCAAATAAAAATTAAAACTCCCACCCTCTTCTAATTATGTAATTGTCAAATTAAAACACCCTCCCTTCGAGTCAAACATACCACTACTACTTAAATTTCGGGACGAAATTTCTAAAAGTAGGGGATACTGTAACATTCGTATAAAACGGGTTTCAAAAACACGCTTCATTTTATTAATAAAGTATTTAATTAAATGTTCATTGCATATTTATTAACGTTAGTATATATTAAATGACGCACAATGATAATAATAATAACAATAATAAATAATAATAATAAATAAAATTTATTTTGTGTAATAAAAAAAAAAAGAGAATATTAATAAAACTAAAATAATATAGAGTAAAAAAAATAGAGAAGTAACCAGGAATCGAACCCGA
The DNA here is from genome assembly GCA_947069175.1 of Scalesia atractyloides. Classification (NCBI taxonomy): domain Eukaryota; kingdom Viridiplantae; phylum Streptophyta; class Magnoliopsida; order Asterales; family Asteraceae; genus Scalesia; species Scalesia atractyloides. The sequence continues at coordinate 15,621,386 of CAMTDV010000018.1, forward strand.
GTTACTCTCCTAGAACACCCACTAAAACACCACTAGACCACACACACTAGTTGTGTGATTTCTGAAACAAAATAACAATTATACAAAAACTCGCAGAGTCACCTGTGCAATCAAGTCAGTTACTGCCGAAACCGACATCAGTTAATTCTTGGAAATTAATGGTTGAGTCCGTAATCATGTGAGCGAAACCGATGATTAATGAAAGTTGTAACCTCAAATTCAAGTTTGTATTAATTTAAAACGGTCTCAAATCATGGACCATAATTACCGTTTCGAAACCGAAAATCCAAACCGGTTGAAGAAGTGTATAAATACCCTGTGCGATCTTTCCAAGCTCGCTCACATTTATTCAATCTACACTCTCAACTCTCACTCTCTGTTCAAAAATTCTTGATCATCGGAGAACATCATACTCGCCGGAAAATATCATCGGCAAAACCGAGATCACCACCTTACTTATCTATGTGATTCCTTATATACATTTCTTTAGATTCCATTGTTATCAGAACAGATTTAAACATATCAAAGTTTAGTTTTTTTTATAATATGGGTTTGTCAACGAAGAAGATGAAGTTAATTGAATACATATATAATTAAAATCGGGTTTTATTCGGGTTAAACACACAGTCCAGCGGTGGACTGTGTGCAAGCACGATGCTTTCATCCCCGGTTCGAATCCGTCACATGTCCGTATCGTTGGAATAAAAACAGTTTTTTTATTTATTTTAAGCAGATCATATCATCAGTAAGATGTTAAGTATAATTTAAATTCTAAGTTAATTGGGTTAGACACCCAGCCCAACTGGTTGGGCGGTTGCAAAACATTGTTGAGGTCACGAGTTCGAGGTTGTGTGTGCGCGCCGGTCAGATTAATTTTAAATCCTTTTTAATTTAATTAAATCTAGATTTATCTAAAGAGTATATAAGAATAATAAAAATCAGAATACTAACGGGTTAGACACGTAGCTCAGTTGGAAGAGCTGCGTGCACACAAACGAGAGGTCACAAGTTCGAACCTCACCACACGCAGTCAAATAGTCAACGGGCCGGTCAGACCTCCCTTGTCAGGTCTGACAAGGTCACTTTTTTTTATTATTTAATTTTATTTATTTTATTATTGTTTATTTTTTTCTTGGTATTTATTTATTTGATATAAATCAATTAAAAATAACTAAGAACAAGATTGTTAGTTTTAAAAACATCAAATAAATGCCACAAGGACAACTTAAAATTTAAAGAAAGTATTAAATAAAAAACGTTAATCTTTAAATATTTATCACGTTATTATTTTAGGTTAGTACTCGTTTGTTGATCAAATCCTCAATTCGTGCGCATTCATCATCGTCAAGGAACGCACCCAATGTGAGTGAATCCTTACAAATTCCCCTTTTTATTCATGTTTTGGGGTGTATCATGTGTCGCTTTAATTATTTCGTTTATTCAAACTTGTGCCATTACCATTATATGACCTAAACTTATGATGTAAATATTGTTTGTTGTGATACATGTTTTACATTTTGTCAAGTTGCGTGCAAATTATTCATTAGGCCCATCAGTTCCTCGTGGGAGACGAGTTGAACATCGCGTGCCTCATTAGATCGGCTCCGTTTGATTGAGCCTTGATCTCATTGTTCATCATTTGGTGTGTGTGCTTGTGCATTTATTGATATTATGTGTTTTGTGATTAAATTTACATTTACCTTTATTCATATTTGGTTATGCACAATTTTATTCAAATAACCAACATAACTAATCCTTTCAAATATTTAAATAAGATTCACTCGCCAACTTTTGTTAACCCAAAACCCTATTTTACACATGATACAGGTGATTCGGTTGAGAAAAGAAACACATAAGATGGCTTAGAAGAATAAACAAGTTAATGCCTTGGAATGAACATTTAGTTTTGTTTTCCTTTGTACTTGTACTCTAGTTTGTAATTTGAATGAAAATGTATTTGAACATGATGTGTTTGTATGTTTATTGTAACTTCTTCTTTAAAGAGAAATAATAAATATGAAACTCTATAGTAAATGTCATGAGCTTTGATGAAAACCCAATCATGCCCCGACTACCATTTCCGCTGCGGGTCAGGGTGTGACAATGATAGTGTGGCTACTTGTGAGTTGAGCTACGAGTGCCCCTTCCATGATAAGCTATTTCCAAAGTTCGGTTAAAATTGAAAAGGATTCATCTTTAACTACATTTAAAATCCTTCTTTTCGTAGACCATCTGTAGTGGGCATGTGATTAGCCAAACCACAAGCAACAACATGCTCAACACCTCCCCCTTCTCATGTGATTTGGCATTTTGGGGGTGTTGTTCATTGTTTGTACCATGTAGAGAAAAAGAGTGAAAGAGAGAGGTTGATTAGTTGATGATTGACTTTACCAATCCAAATTTGTTTTATTTTTTATTTCTTCAATTCCAAACCTACTAATTTCACATGGTTCCCGTGGTGGGGTTAGGGGCTCATTGATTTTTTGAGTTTATTTTGATTGTGTTTACATTGTTCTCGTGGTTCTCGCTATAAAGAGTGTTTCTCGCATGAATCCTACCCTACCATATATATATATATATATATATGGAGACTTTCATACAAGAACTATCATTTAGTTGTGAGAAGTCAAGAATGAACCTCTTATATTGTCACACCTCAACCGATGGCGGAAATATCGGGGCGTGACGAAATAGATTGCTCGAGACATCATAACTTGCTAAATATGACAATATTTAATTAAACTCAAATTTTATTGATAAACTAAATGATACATTGTTTTGGAATGAAAATACAACATATAGTTCAAATACGACAAAAAAGTACATAAAATTAAAATGTGTTTCTAAATCCATCCTGCTAGATTCTTGAAACGTCACATCATCAATTTCCTGCAATATATATTAAAATAAATTTTCACACATAAAGCATTGGTAAGCATACACGTTTTGGCTACTAGCATAGATAGAAAAGTTGTCATCAATCCTACATGGCATAACAATATACTAAGGCATGAAACATAGCAATACTAGTATGCATCAAATAAAGGTCAAACCAATTGTGTCCACAAAGTTGTGTATTTTCTCACCGAGACAGACAAAACCGTGATTTGAATGACTTAACATAAACCCTTCTCAAGGGCGGTGTGCTACTCTTATAGCGTTATACATGTTATGGAAAGCTCGCAAAGTTAATGACGAATATTATGCAAGAAGGCTTCTAGTATGCATGTATCCTAAGTATATCGATTAAACATGTAATAATGGATGGATTGATTTTAAATAATGTGATTGATATTGTGATTGTGATTTTAAAAAGTTGTATATATTGCACCCAAAAGTGTATATAATGTAAAATGACATCATGTAAACTCACAGTTTGCAAAGCTTCTAAGAAGTCGTGGGTTGCTACGTCTTGATATTGGGAACACCGAAGTTACCCCACGATAGGGAAATGAATGCGTATGAGTTTATAGGTTTGATTGGGTTTGGAATTAAAATGGCGGAAAATTCATGTTATAGTACTATGTGTTATAAGGTACCATGAAAATGGTCATGCAATGAGGTAGGATGAATCCCTCCATTTAACCTCATTACATGATTCACCAAAGCACAAAATCATCAACTTAGTTGACGATTTCGGTTGGTCATGAATATAAGAAAAATGAAAGTGTATAATTTACTAAGTAGCCAAATGAGGACAACCCGACGTGTGCATACCCAAAATGGAAAATGTTGGAGACGAGGTGGGGTTGGATCACTTTGTTTATTGGAAGCTACTTAGAATGTAACATCATCTAAATCATCAAGTAACCAAGTGAACTCAAACTAGGCTAGTGCATTCCAACCAGGGCAAATGTTTGGACACTTTGTTACTAGAAAGTTTACTTGATGACTTAGGTTAAAGAAAAACAGATTAGCTAACTAAGTGAGATAGTGGAATCATAATTGGAAAGCCAAGGCTCCATTGTTCACACTTTACCAAAACACAAGTCTTACAACATTGAAGGTTGTGGGGCTTAGATGGTTTCAACACTTTGTAGATTGTTTGGAAACCTTTAGGGTAGTAGGTTCTTGAGGTTTTTGAGCCTCTAATCTTCTAGAAATCAACCATACACAAGCCCCACAACCATGAGTTTGATTAGGAACAAGGTTGGTACAAGATTCTCACAAGAAGAACAAGTAATGAAACATGTTTGCAAAGTTTTTATAAAACATAATTTAAATCTGACTTTGGAGCCTAATGTAAGTGATGTGCCACCTTGGTGAACCTTGGGTAACATTCTTGAAGGTCATCCATGTAGATTGATTCAAGAAAACAAGAAGAAAAAGTAGGAGTGAGTTAGAACTCACTTGAACACAAGAGTTTAGTCTGCCCAAAACAGAATTTTCTTGAGAGAATTTGAGTGTTTGAGGAAGATTTGAGAGTTTGTAAAGGGTGGAGGAGTAGTGGAAGACATGTATAGATAGTTGGGGATTATGATTTGAGGAATTTTCTTGGAATGTGTGATTTTTTTATTTGTAATAATATATTGGATGATATAGTGGATGTTCAATACATAGCCGTAGATATTTGCAATAATAGTCTTCAAGCTTTTGTTAGTTAGTATGATATATTGGATGTTTAAAACTAAAATACATTTTTTAATGAACTTTGTAAAGTTTTACCTGCTGTTTCTTAATTTTTTTTTGTAATTTATGTTGTGTCTCATAAGATAAAAACATAGATTTGAACTTTCAACTAATAGAGGATGTAAGTTGATGGTATAATTGCGGAGAACTTACTTGTGGTTTGTAGGGGAATTTGGTTTGTTTAATTTTGTAATATTTGAGTCGAATATTGGTTTATTTACATTGTGGTTTTATAGGTTTACATAATGTTTTGGTTGGCTTAGAGGGGGCATTGTTAGTTTTTACACAGGGTTTTTGGTTGGTTTACGTTGGGTTTTCTTAGTTTTCCTCCTCCTCCTGCTGCCATTTATATTCTTGGGATCTATGATTTATATTCTTTTTTTATTTACAAATCTTATTACACAGGGTTTGAGATGTGACAGATGTTTGATTCTGTAATAAGGCATGAAGATAAGCAAAAACATAATGTATTTTAAGGTGTATATTTCCATAATTATAATTTAAAAATCATTTTAATTTGTTTAATTTTCTCCTACAGGGTCTAAAAAGATGGAAAAAGTGCTACTGATTTTGATGGCAATAAACAAATCAAAGCATGCACAAGTGACAGTGCTCAGCTGTGATAAAATGTTTGAACCATTTATTATAAAAGTTATATGAAAAAAAGGTTGTCTTAATAACACTACTTTTTTTTAGTCTTTAGATTTTGTTTTTATATTCGGAGTATGCTGAGCTTGAACCATTTATTAGAACATATACGTCTTAACTAAAATACTTGATGTATTCATGAGGGATTGAAAAGTTTAGGTGCGTTGTTGAAGAGCAATATTGTAAAAATCGGTATTAATCGGTGGCTAGGCGCTAGTCGGCCGTTTGCTGATTAATTTTGAGCTAGTCGGACCATTACTCGGTAGTCGGTCCAAGCCTGTCCTAGTCGGCTCAAATCGGCCCAAGTCGGCCAGATCGTTTCTAGTCGGCCCACTCTTTTTTTAGTTTAAATCTAGCCCAATCTGGCCCAAAAAAACATGTTTCTCATCCATTAAAACATATTCTATGAGGCCATGACTAATATGTTAATGTTTGAATGTTTAAATACTTAAATTGCTATGTTTTAAACTTTGTTATTTGAATTTTGAACTATTTTTAAGTATTATATTGATATTAATATGTGTATTGAATGTTTAAGCATTTGATTTGCTATGTTTTAATTTAATTGTTTGAATTTTTAACTATTTTTAAGTATTATATTGATATCAATGTATGTGTATATAACAAAATTTAAAAGATTGATATAAAAATCCTGATCCGATTAGTCCTGATTATTCCCGATTAATCCCTAATCAGTACTCCACCGCCCGACTAGCGCCTAGCGGTCTCTACAACACTGGTGCTACGGAAAAATGTTTGAACCTTCATGGGAGTTGTCTAAATGGGTATTTAAAAGCCATTAGGGATGAACTCTTTAAATTTCATAATTAACCTAGCTGACGAACATAATAATCAAGTGTGCAATAATCTTTCTTAGAATACTACCAATTGTACAGATACCAGCAATAAGATGTTCCCTTACTAAGCCCATGTATCACACGAATACCTAACCTAGTTTCAATATATACAGAACCAAACCATTGATTTTTTATGGGGTAGGATCAAATAAAAAGTTAATTTTGTCTAAGTAGAATAAGAATGGATCTTACCCTTTTATTTTTTAAATCAATGGCTAAAATGAAAATGTAGAAAAAAAGAGCATAAGGCATTATTAGAAAAGCCTATTTGTTGACTTTCTCTCTCCACATGCATATTCCTTCCTTATTTTTTAAACGTACCTAACTTTTTGTACGACATTATTTTTTTTCATAAAAATTTCATCATAAAAAATATCATCTTTTTATCTTTAATTTGAGTACCCTACTGCTATATAAAATATGACAACTAATAAACCCAAAAAACCGTGATGTAATTCTATGTTGTATAATATTTTTTTGTGCTTAATTTTTGTACTACATTTTTGTGTTAAATTTTTTGTGCTGAATTTTTTTGTCTTGATTTTTTGCTTAATTTTTTTGCCGGATTTTTTGTGCTATATTTTTTTGCCGTATTTTTTTGCACTAAAATTTTTTGTGCTATATTTTTGGACTTTATTTTTTGTGCTATATTTTTTGTACTTTATTTTTTGTGCTGAATTTTTTTGTAATAGATTTTTTTGTACTGGATTTTTTTTGTTGTATTTTTTAGAAAACAAAAGAGGTGTCACATGTAATCATCACAATCCTTCTTAGCCTACTTAGACATAACCAATTTTTTAGTGGATTCTTCCCCGAATCTTTATATAGTGTCTGGATGACAAAACTTTTATGCGAAGCCTACATGACAAGGAGATGAAGAAAAGTGGCATTAACTTGAAGGGTAATTTAGTCCTTTCCAACTTGAAACAACTTCCCATCTTGATTTTCAAACGGTTATAACTTTTTCATACGTTAATATATATATATTTTTTTTAAATTACACCGTATTAACGAGCATTTTATTCTCTTTAGTTCAAGCAGCCTATTGCTATAGTTTTCTTAAAAAAATTACAGGATTTTGAAAACCCATTAGTCCATTACCTGATTACGTGATTTTGAATACCCAATAGATGACTACGTTATTTTGAATAACAATTACGTGATTACACATTCAATATAAATCATTTACGTGATTATACATTGAATATGATTTGTTATAACTAATGTTATTACAATTATGCTTATTACGTGATTACACATTCAAATAATAAGAACTTGATTGTTTATGTTATTATAAGTGAAACCACGTAATCACAAAATGGGTATTCAAAATCACGTAGTCATGTAATAATACATAATCGACTTACGTAATCACTTAATGGGGTTTCACATAAAATACTATAATGAAATCACGTAATGGATATTCAAAATACTGTATTCAAAATCATGTAGTTATGTGTTGGGTATTTAGAATCACGTAATCACGTAATGAGTATTTAAAATCTTGTAATTTTTTTAAGAAAACTATATCAATAGGCTGCTCGAATTAAAGAGAATGAAATGCTCGTTAATACGGTGTAATTTTTTTTTTAAATTAACGTACGAAAAATAGGCGTTTGAAAATCAAGGGGGGAGCTCTTTAATTGAGAATAGACCAATATACCCTTTATGTATTTGTTATTTCAATTGTTTGAATCTGAAATCTAGCAAATTGTCACGTTCATTTCTAGTCGTAGATCTTACAATTGGATGGTTATCATCGCGTACACTTCGTACAAACAAACCCTGTTGTATGGTATCCGGACTCTCTCTCTCTATATATATATACAGAGAGAGAGAGAGAGAGAGAAAGTATATCATACGATATGCCTTAACATACGAAGCATACACAATGGCAATATCGAACTTTATGTTTTTAAAAAATAGAAATTGCATGTACAAAGAAAAATGAAAATCGCATGTACATAAAAAAAAGGAAAATCACATGTAAAAAAATGGAAGTCGCATGTTATAAATCAAATTTCGCATGTTGATACTAAATCTCGTACGCTTCGTACATTAAGCTATTTTGTACAATAACCGGCCTATATATATATATATATATATATATATATATATATATATATATATATATATATATATGTAGGGTTATGGTAAAATGAAAACTTATACGAGTTGTGAGAACTTAGCCTTACGAAAGGTTTTTTCAAATCGTTTTCCAAAAAAAAATTGTTTTTTTAATTTACAGCAACCGTAAATGCTGTAAAAGGTGATGTCAAACATATGTCATCAGCTTTTTACAACTGCTGTAAGAGGCCGTAAAACACACTTCGAATTTTTTTTACACCCGACTTTGGAACGTCTTAAACTAGGGGTGTAAAAAATGGGGTAGAAACTCGCACGGGAAGACCGAGTTCTTTAAGTTCTCACAATCGTATGGGTTTTCCCTTGATCCTAATCCTATATATATAGTCTAGTAATTGTTTTGATTTTGCAATTGGTATTATGGTCCAATGGCATAGGGTGATTGTAAGAGCTTGGAATCTTTAAGGTTTGAAGTTCAAACATGACTTAAGGGGTGTTTTCCTAAAAGTGTTGGGTTTCCCCAATCCCATTGATGGTGTTTTTAGGTGAGTTAAGCTTGGAGAATCAAATCAGTATGAATCAATGGATGATTGATATCATGTCTCATGAATGCTCACTTAAGTATTGGGTTAGTTTCAAAACACTGTTTAAAAAAATTTTTAGAGTTATTTTATCAGATAATTTTCTTTGAATTTATTACCCGTTTATCCGTTCTCTATGCACCCCGAATCTAAATCAAATTTGATAACAATTTCTGTGACACAAAGATATATAACCAGATACATTTTATATATATATATATATATATTTGAAAGAGAAGAAGCTCATGCAAGCTATGGCGATTTTCACCACCAGAAGAACCCTAACTTCTCTATTTTCTCGCATCGATCATCACCATCATATTCAACCTTTTCTCGTTCTCGATTCACTCTGCCTCTCCTCAACCACCACTGTCAATCTCCGCAACTCACTCCACAAATTCCTGTTCGACTCAAATCATCCAAGTCGGGCAGGGCCGGATTTGGGCCTGTGCGGGAGGTGCCACCAAGGGCCCAAAATATCTTGGGGCCCAGAATTGTTTAATATAAATATATACATATATATATATATATGCTAAATGTAAAAAGGTTACCACAAATTCACATTGTGGTTCAGTGGATGTGCCACCTCCCTATTGAAGTGGCCATGCGGAGTTCGAATCCCTCCCCCACCATTTTTCTATTCTTATTTCCTTTGGCTTCTATCATTTTTCTGTTCTTATTTCCTTTGCCTCAAGGTGCTGCTGATTGTTTTATTTTCTTTGCCTCAAGGTGCTGCTGATTATAAAACAAGGGGAAGGGCCCATACAACTTTGCATTTTTTTAGTTTTTGTTTTTCTTATTTAAATTTGGGCCACAAAAATTTTGTAAGTTCTTTCAATTTTTTTCTTCTCGTTTAACCATTTACATAATAAACTTTACATGTTTTCTCGTTTAATTTGTAGTTTTTTTTTAATTTCTTATTTAACTATCTACAATATAAACTTAGAAGAACTCAACATCTGGCTCGGTTTATTTTATTTGTATGAAAAGGTTCGTATTGCCAAATTAGTTTGGATATGTATACACATATTCCAGTTTTTTTTGCTCAAAGGATCAAAGTGTTAGTTATTTTTGCTTGTCCGGAGAGTGTTGAAACTAATGTTAGGTATATTAATTTATTTGTAACATAAAACTAGGATATATTGTTTTTAATCGATACTAGCATTAACTCTATGAACATGGATAATTATGATACATTAAAATATAGTGAATAATCGACACGGATTATAAATACTTGATCAAGAATTTTACTTTTGAAAATGGTAAAAAAGCCTCACGATTCGCTTAAGTAAGTAATTTTGTTTTTTTTTTTTTTGCTACAATACTTTTGTTTTGTTTATTTTACAACAATTATCGTCATATTGTGGTTTGTTATATATGATTGATGAGTTTATATTATAGGAAGGGGGCCCAAATTTTTTGTCTCGCATTGGGCCCGAAAGTTTTTTATCATTTTCGGAGACGGCCCTGGAGTCGGGTTATGCTCCGTTCAACGACTTGTTACCAGACTGGAGCTACCCTCCGCCAGGCTGTGATAACGAGCATTGGCTTATAGTTATGGAGTTCCCCACAGACCCTAAACCCTCTGAAGACCAAATGGTAGATTCATTTGTCAAAACCCTAGCTTCTATTCTTGAGAGGTACGTATTGGTTGTCTATATATATATATATATATATATATATATATATATTGTTCTGATATTATTATATAATCTTTGCTTGATTTTATCGTGTTATTATGAAAATCCGATGGTTACAGGCAGTGGCGAAGCTTGAGATTTCCGACCAGGTGTGAGGGGGGTTGAAAACGTATATACCCAAAAAAATTTATAGAACCGAGGGTCAAAAACGTATAAACCTAAAAATTTCTATACAAAAACTACATATATAACCCCCGGCCCCTTCTATACTTCGCCACTGGTTACAGGTCCAAAATAATAGCTATATAAATTGGTTGATGCTAAAACTTATTTTATTTCTTGAAGGCAAGTGATCTTTGTTCTTAAAGCAATTCCATCCTCACGTATAATAGAACAATGTGCTTTGATTTTGCGACGAATCAATTCACAAGACAGAATATCTTATGAACGTGGACGCCTTTGAGAATTCATGTACCCTGTTCGAGCTCGAAAAAATGTCCACTTCCATAATGTTTTATTATTATTTTTTTAAAAAATCAAACGGGCGTTGGGCTCACTAAACCTAATGTCAATGGGCTAACTTCTAAACCCTATAAATTGTTTTGTAAATGGACATATTTTGGAGTTTGTATAGGTATACTATTTAAAAGAAATTAACACATATATATCGGATTTTAAAAAATAAAACAGGTGCTTCTCGAAATCACGGCCCCTAAGCGGTGGTCCTCCCCGCACACCCTCATCACCGCCGATGCTTATGAACATTGCATGGATGGTGGTGGTAATCCAATTGATATTATGACTTTTGAAGGATTTCAAGTAGGAGTGTAAATGAGCGATTCACTATCTTTTGAAGCTGGTTGTTATTTGAACTTGCCTTTTGAAAGATCCTTGCATGTTTTTTTATGAATGCTTAGGAACATAAAAATGGTAAAAGTAAATAAAATAAAATTTTATTTAAATAACAACGTTAAACATGATAATACTAAATAATAATAAAGTGCTCAGGAAATGCGTAGCAAACTGAAAAAAAAAATAGTTATAATAAATGCGTAGGAAACTTCCGACTACAAGTTTTAGTCAGAAATTTGTCAAAAACAATCACTCTGGCTTTTTTTTTTTTTTCCTACAAACATGTTGTTTCTGATGGAAATGCGTCAGAAATGTTTGTTTCCTACGCATTTTGGCGTGAGAAACAAGGGTGTTTTCAAGTAGTGTCGTGTTTTAGAAAATCCGTGTTTGATTTGAATCTGTGCATTACCGCATTAGTAGTTGATATGTGTTGTGAATATTATGTTAACTGTTTGTTCTGTGTAATGGGTTTCAGTGAGGAGGAGGAGGCAAAGAAAAAGATATACTCTCTTAGGACTACAATTAATCATCCTTGTTTTGGTGCTTTGATATATGAGGAGCTATCCAAGAAACTCAAAGGTTTCCCTCAATCTTTTGATTCTTTTAGGCTCTATATACATTACGAAGTTAGTCACTTTAGCATCTTTTCTTCGTTAACATAGAAACTTTTAGGGAATACTTACAGGCCTCAGGATACCTGCTAACCAATGCAGTGACTCAGACACTCAGTGAGACTAGGTAATGATCAACCTACACCGGACAAGTGGCCTCGAGATGTTAAGGCACAGGGCTGGTTCGTAGACTTTGGAGGTCATGTTCGACTAGTAAAAACGGGCCCTTAAAAATAGAACCTTATATGTGTATATAATTTTTTTGTTTGAGTTTACCGTAAAATGTTTTAAATATTTTTATATTTGTTAAACGAGGAAATTTCTTTGGCACCAATGAAACTGGTCCCTGAGCGGCCGCCAACTGGTCCCTAAGCGGTTGCCCACTGGTTCCGTTAAGGCAGTGGAAGCTAGATTCAAAGCTAAGACCTCTGCTAGAGGGGACTTCAGTGGCGCTTACCACCACACCACCCTTTTTTTCTTAATCCATATGTTGTTATTCATGTTGGTTTGCAGTAGAAAATTCAACATAGATAACTCAAGTTCACAAAAATTGCTTAATTTGTATTGCACACAATTAAGCTCTATCGATAGTGGTATAATTACTTTTCATGGAAATAAATTAATAATTCATGCCCGGGTGTATCTTTTACAGGAGACCGAAGTTCAATACAAAACCTATTTTAAGTAGAGAATCACATAAGCACATGTACGTATGACAGGGAGAAATAAAGGCACTTATGTAGTTACATACTTGTCTTACGTATTAGAGTTAAAGCAATATGTACAAATATTTATAGGGTTACCGTAATTCTCTACTGAAAACCGGTTCTATATGTAACAACCCTCCAGCCCAAATAGTATCATTCATAAGCTATAAAAGTAGATTAAAAAAATATTACATACATTAACAAGTTTTCATTTTGAGCAGGTCAGCCTGGTGTTCTTTGGGTTTTGCCTGATTTTTATCATGATGTTCCCAACAAAGACTATGGAGGTTTGCATAGATGAATTTTCAATTGCAGTCCCATTATTTCATTTTTATTTCAATTTTCATCTCTAGTGTGCATTCAAATGTGTTCAATTCATCTTTTGTTTGTTTGTAGGAGATTTGTTTATTGATGGGAAAGTCATACGACGGCCTCAGTTCAAGCCCTCGTCAAAGAAGACCTCGGTATGATGAAAGTCATTTATTTCAGTTATTAGTTATATTTGGGTCGGTTTTGTCCGTTATATTTGCTCACCTTTCACATTGTTTCTTTCGTTTAGAGGTGTGAACGGGTTGGTTTTGAGATCAAACTGAGCCCAAAAGAATTCTTGGTTTTTCTTAAACTTGAACAATATGATATTAATATATTATGCTTGTTTTATGCTTTGTAAAGGGTCATTCTTAATTCTGATTTGCTTATTAGAACAGACAAATGAACAACCAAATGTGTAACAAATAACTCATTCGGTTATGGTTATTGACCTAACCGAATAACCAAATAAGAATTTGGTTCGGGTTTTTAGTTAAGTCGGTTTCTAAGCTAATAATGAACACTCCTATAATAAGTGAACAAATAAAATTGCAAATATATATAACCCTATATTTTTCAAGTAACGTCATTTTGACACGTAAGTTTTTCACCAACACTCTTTTAAAAAATAAATAAATAAATAAATAACCCTCGCGGAACTAGTTATATGCAAACAAGTCGCGGACATGCATATCATAAAGAATGTTATGGTCCGGTTCTAGATCATATTATACATAAAACTGCTCTTAAAACTTAAAGTGAGGAAAGGAGAAAGTTCATAAAAAATTTCAAGGGTAAGTGTTATAATTTAATCGCTTCCGATCTACCAAATTGATGACTAGCGCGCATTCAAGTGGGAGTATGATGAAAGACAGTAGATCGTGTGTCTTCTGTTCGGCTGAGCAAATGTTTTTTCTTGCACCGAGACGTCTCTTTGTGTATCTTGTTTCATTGAAGCAAGCATGCTCTTTTGTACTAGGATGCCAAACAAGTGTTTCTATAATAGATAAAAGAGTTATATAGGATACCTAATATTATTCAAGTGTAGTCTCAAGGGCTTGTTCACAAATAAAATCCATTGAGGGGTGTTTTGCTTGATCTCTTTGCAAACAATGGTAGGCAATTGGTGCAATACATGTTGCTTTAGATTGTCAAAGATGATCATATGTCCTTTTGTGTTTTATATTAGTTCTTTGCCAATGTTGGTAGGACTTGACGATGATTGCTATAGTCAATGCATGATCTTGACCACAAAACTTCAAATAAAATGACCCTAAGCGAGTAGGCGTTACAGGCGGACCTAGGAATTATTTTCTATGGGCGCAAACGAGGGATTTAACCAAACGTTCAAGGAGTGTGATCGGGATTTTTGCTTAAAAAATGCACTAAAAAAATTCCCTAAGTGGGGTGCCCCCCCACCAAGCTTACACTTGGACCCGCCCGGCCCTGGTAGGTGTCTGAGTCTTTTGTCAACAAAATTTGTATCTGCAAACATTGGATCGCAATACCATGGAGTTTATATATGGGTGGAGATAAGACCATGTGTAGTGGTCAAGCACCATAAGTGGGGTTATGTGACAAGTGACAAAATATGTAAGAGAGGGGGTTATATAACATGTATGCATATGTATGTGTGTGAGAGAAATTAAAGATAAATATGTATGTATATATATGTGTGTGAGAGAAACAAAAACAATAACCCCCTTCTTCCCGTTATAGATTTCACAGCTTACCACATAACCCCCTCATAACGGCGGGCGGGGCGGTGTTCCGGGGCACCATAGGGCGCTATGAGGGGTGGTGGTGCCATATTTGCGACCACAGATAGCCTAAGAAACTTTTTAGTTGAGTTTTTATAAGAAGCCCATTTTTGTGATAGGCTACCTCCTACATTGCGTTAACATGAATAACATTGGATGAGCCAAAACATTTTGTTGGTGTTTTTCTTCTAACAAGTGAAGCTTTACTTTGGGTATGAAACTCCCTTTTAAAAGAGGTTTCATCCTTTGACAAGAGCCAACGTGCAACAGAAAAATTCATAGATCATTATTAATTCTTTGTAACACCAAATCAAATCTAAATACTATAGCATAAACTGATTTTCCTTAGGGTGTGCGGCACACAAGTATTGCGGGAACACTTCCGGCAGTCCTTAGGATATTGGCTAAGGGTATGTCATGCGGTGAGTAATACCTGACGTGGGAAAGAGGAGAGAGAGGACACCTGGGTTAATGCGGAAGAAGAGATAGAGATAACATGGTTTAGGATATTTGAAAGGAATGATGCCATTAATTAGAGTAGTTTAGGGTTGTTGACACATTTGAAGTGAACACCCATTATTAGTTGAATCTGAAGGCATTGTAAGGTAGCGAAAGGAGTGCCTCTCCTACCCTTACTACTAAAAGCATCTCCAATGGTTGCCACCTCATCAAGTTTGGATTTCAAACCTCTCCAGCGGAGCGGCTGCATGCCCCATTTGACTATTGGCGTCCGATTCTTTGTAGTAGGGATCACACACTCACATCCAATAAATATAACTTGTTTTTGTTATTGTGTGTAAAAGTAGGGTGTAATGTAGAGGTTTGGAATGGTTTATTGTTGGTGGAAAAAGTAGGTTTGTAATGGTTGAGGGTTTGGAATGATGTGACGCTTTTGAATTTTGGACTTTGATCACCATTGGAGATGCTCTAATTCGCTTCCAAAATGTAGTTCAATTTCAATTAGAGGTAGGGGTAATCAAGTTATGATTCTAGAACCTTGAACCCGAACCGGAACCACAATGACCAGAAGGGTCGGTTCGTCGGTTTAAGAATTCATCAAAAGAAGGTTCCGGGTCAGTTCCGGTTTCGACCCGTGGATATTAATTTAGAACCATCGGAACCTTTAAAAAAACTACCATCGAACTCCCATCTATTCTAGTTCCTTGTATTACTCCTAAAAACTAAAAGTCATTACAATCATTTAACTTCCTCTTGTGTAAGTAATCCTTTCAAGATCAAACTATCGGCCAATGAAAAGTTCGGACTTTAGCCATTGAAACCTTCGAAGATCAGACCGTCAAACCTTTTGCGATTTCGTTTTTCAAGGTTGAATCAGGTATATGCTTTAGGGTTTTTTATAGAAGGGTTTTATGTTTTTGCTTTTTCGATTGATTTTGCTGCTATTATAGAACATTTTTTAGTTTTATTTACATGCCTAAATTAGATTAAGGTTCTCGCCCACCAGACCATTTACCCAACCCATCAAACCCTTTTGGACCCGGAACCAAATAAACATAAAAGGGCGGTTCATGTTTCTCATTTTATAGTATGGAACGATCCTAACACTAACGGAGATAACTGAATAGAGGCCCTATTTACTATACGATAAAGTAGGAGCCCGGTTCGGAAACATCACTGTAGAAAAGGGTCCAGTTCAGAACAGTAACAAACGCGTTGACTAGTAAACACCCGCTCCGCTGAAGCTCCACTCCGCCATTAAAGCTCACTGAAGCTCCGCTTTTTCTGACACACATCACATCAAACTCCACGAAGAAGGTAAAGTCGATAACTAATTAATTATTAAATATTATTAAAAATACGTAATTAAATCGATATTAATTATTAAAAATCATAAAAATTACCAAAAAATCACTAAAAATCCTAATAAGTTCTAAATAATCCAAATAAATTATAAAATTAATTAAAATTTATTATTACATTTAAAAAAAATTAATTACTCAATAATTAATTAATTAAAACCAGTTAATCAAGATTAACGTAACTACACCACTTAATACGTAATTAACCCGTAATTAAGAACTAACACAAGATCTTAATGATAATTAAGATTATTAATTAGAAATCCTAAAGGAAGAACGACTAAAAATTAAAAGTACGTAACTCATAATTAGCAGCTAAAATAGTACTTAAGACGTAATTAAGAACCCTAATGACGCAGTTAATCGAGATTAACTTAACGATTTAGTAGGAACATACCTTAAGTCACAAGATATCAAAGATATACCACAAAACACCAACAATGACTTTTTCTTCTTTTTTAAGTATCTTAAGATCGACTAACGTCTCTTAAGACACACCCCCCTAGATGGGGCCTTTACTGAATAAAGATAGTGTATGTGTGATAGTATTAAACACTAATTACGCTATACCGTCTTAGCTTATACCCTTAATGACTTACTTAATAACCCTAACAACGTCGTTAATCGAGATTAACTTAACGATTAACCCTAAAGACCATACTTAACAAGTAATTAACAACCCTAATGATATACTTAACCCTAATGACGATACGCTATACCATCTTAACTTAAACCCTTAGTGATGAACTTAACAACCCTAACGACGTCGTTAATCGTTATTAAACTAAGGATTAACCCTAAAGACATTACTTAACTAGTAATTAACATCCCTAATGACACAGTTAATCAAGATTAACTTAACGATTAAGTAGGAACATACCTTAAGTCACAAGATATCAAAGATATGCTACTCAAAGAAAATACGACTAAGTAATACAACACTATTTAATTCCCGTACTGTACAAGTCCAGTACTGTTAAAGCCCAGTACTGTTAAGTGTAACGCCTTGCTTTTTTCATATTTTCCTTAATTAGAAGACTTGTCATGTATTCCTATTTTCGGAAAGTTTGTATCCCATGTAGTCGTATTATTGTATCATCCGAGACTTGGATCATAAATAAATTCGTTATTTCTTGCATTTCACATTTTACATATTCATACGCTTGAAATTCATTATACATGTGATACTTTGAAAACATGCGATAGACTTGCAAATACGTGACATACATGAATTATACGAC
Organism: Scalesia atractyloides; assembly: GCA_947069175.1. Taxonomy (NCBI): domain Eukaryota; kingdom Viridiplantae; phylum Streptophyta; class Magnoliopsida; order Asterales; family Asteraceae; genus Scalesia; species Scalesia atractyloides. The sequence continues at coordinate 15,639,126 of CAMTDV010000018.1, forward strand.
ATTTGAACATACACGATACTTAATCGCAATTCATATACTTAGTCATGCACATTTGTTCTTGTGTTTCAAATTACACAAAAACCCCTAATAATGCACCTTTTATACATAAAACACCCTAAAACGTAACAAAAACAAACTTCAGGGGCTAATTATGACAAAAAACAAACAAATTTGGTGGCCGAAGCCTCTCGCGGGCCGCAACCGTCTTCTCCCTTTCTCTCGCGCCTCGCCAGAAGCCACAATCCGTAGAATATTGCTGGCAGTCATGGATTCGGCAATTGTGTGTTAGTTTGGTGTGTTTCTTGCATTAAACACCACCTAACTCAACCCTAATCCACTCCTATAAAACCCACCTCATTCCCACTCTTTGTCCACTTTGCAAACACTCAAGTCTCCCTCTCAAAACACTCTAAATCTGTTAGAAATCCAGAATCAAGGCAGAATCATCTAGCTCTCAACGGTGAGTTCAAACTCACCTATCTTCCATTTCTTCACTTCTTCTTCCACAAAGTTTGGTTAGCCTCTGGTGATGTTCCCACAAGTTTTCCATGGAAAACTAAGGTGGGACAACACCATTTTTTAATGGCCAACTTTCTGTTTTAGAAGAAAACTTTATGAAACTTGCTTTAAACTTATCTTTTCTTCAAAAAAACCTATGTTCCTATGCTCCTAAATCAAGTCTATGATTAGTGAGTTTAAACAAGGTTGTTTACATACAAATCGAAGGTGTTTTATCCCTCTAAACTTTCTGTTTTTGATAGGGTTTTAACCCACAAGTGTTGAAACCATCCAATCTTGTTAAGACAAGATTTGTGCTTGGTATGAGTGTGATTCCTTGAAAGCCATGCCTATCCTACCTTGAATCCACCACCTCACTTGATATTTTCTCATCTCTATCCCACGTAGTTTGCTAGCCTAAAATTGGCACGACCTCGTCTAGCCTTCGACACTTAGTTAATACTTTCTATGTCGATGTCGGCTCACCCGGGTTGAAGAATACTTGGCTACTTGGTATAGTGATTACTTGTACTTTCTTTATTTCATTCATGATCATCCGAATTGTCCTTATGACAATTTGTGTATTGGTGAATCATATAATGAGATTAAACCTCCATGCTTGACTTACATGATATCTATGATAGTTATGGGAGACATATTACATACTTATATATATATATATATATATATATATTATATATATTATATATATATATAAACTATACATTATCTAAGCCTAAAACACATCGTTACGATTCTAATGGGTAATCTAACCCATGAAAACACATTCACCCTAAGGGTTGTCATAGTGTCAAGGACAAATATGTTAAGACTAGATAACTACTTTCGCGTATACATACTTTTTGTGCTTTACATTCCAAATCTTCCGTTATCATTCCAAAAAATACTCACACACCTTCGTTTACCCCATGTAGGGTAATCTCGGTGTTCCATCCATAAACTCTCCAACCTTTCACATAATAACAAAGGAAAGCTTTGCAAAACCGTGAGTATACTCGATCCCGTTTTCCATTTAAACACTTTGGGTGCAACATGTACATTATTACAAATCATGAATAAACTTGTTTACACACATACTCTATCCGTTAATGACATGATACTTGTCTTATTCTTATTATCCCATGCTATGTTAAACTTGTGTTTATATGCTCATTAACTTTGCTAGCCTCCCTTAACAAATATAGCGCTAGGATTAACGCACCGCCCGTATTCTTGTGGTATTGTTAAGTAAACTATTTTACACCCTTTCGTTTCGACGACGTTGGGTAATCACAATTGCGTTAGAATTTGGATTGACATATCAAACACATGTTAGTATGATAATAACAATTATATGCAATGTTACCATGTTAGATATGAGACAAACTTTTTCACTATTATGCTATGTATCAAACTTGTATGCTCGCCAACTTTTGTTGATATATTATTTTAATAAATGTTGCAGGCATCTAGTTGTTGCCGTTGAAGAAACATGTTTAGGGTGGATTAGAAACACACATAGATGTAAATTTATGTACTTTGTTTCTTGTTGTTTCGTCACTTAGTTACTTTTTGTATTTCCTTTTGAGACAATGTATTATCATTCTAATATCAATGAAATTTTGAATTATTAAATATTGTCACAAATAGTATTATGAAGTCTCTTGCAATCGTGTTTTCATTTCGCCCCGATGTTTCCGCCATCAATTAGGGTGTGACATTAAGGCCTAGTACTATTAAAGCCCAACTAATACTAAGGCCCAACTAATAACAAGGCCCAGTACTATTAAAGAATCCCACTGTACAATTCCAGTGATACTACCTTAAAAAAAGACTAAGTATAGATGAAAATAATTAAAGAAACACAACAGAAGATTAAAGTACTTAAGACGTAACTAACTATTAATTAATAAAATATTAATCAACTAATCACAAACTAAACATGATTAGGAGAACAACGTAATTAGTTACACTAACTACAATTAAAGACGCCGATCAAGACGTAACTAAGACCAGTGATTAACAAGTCCTTAGCGACTAACAATCTTTAACACAACCGAAACACTGTGACACTGACGACAAAGAAAATAAAAGAAAAAAAAGAATATAATTTGAAATTAAAAAATAAAAAAAATGTCAAATACGATCAAGGTCAAAGTCAATAAATGTAACACCCCATATTGTAAACAAAAATAAAAGTATATAAAATTTATATTTCTTATATTGTCAAACTAGCAAGTAACGGGTAGAATGATTGTTTGAAATATGAACTATCTTGATTGGCATTGGCTATTATAGGAGACCGTATATTATAATAATAAAATATATTATTTTTTACTTACTCTATTTTTAATGAAACTTAGGTCAAAATATAGATAAAAATATGCTCGTTCTAATAACATGTTAGTCATTTTATAAAATATTATATTTTAAAAGTTATAAGATAAAAATAAGATTCGAGCTAAAATAATTATAAAAGATTTTATAACAATTAAATAATATAAAAATGATCCTTTGTTTTATGTACACATATGTGTACGTGCACAAGAATTCAAATTCTTCACTAGTAAGGAACAAATGTATTTGTTTGATGAACACGTGTATTTGTAAGTGGCGATGTGGAGAGGAGGTTTCAAACCTTCATCGTTCAGAAATAATAGCAACCAACATTATAAAGCCTCTATAAATAGAGCTCGTAAGCTGTCATATGGAACTATCAGTTTTATTCCAACAACGTTCTAATAAAGAGAATCTTGAAACTTTAGTACCACAGTAGAGAAACTCTCAAATTGTCGTAAATAATTTTCAGCTATACTTTTGTATCATTCTATGTCTAGTTAATTACTATTATTATTAAACCTTTAATTATTAGTATATGTATTATTATTTTTAGGTGTTAAGGTTATTGTCAGGACGGGTATTGAGTAGCCTAGCCTTGGTTAGGCATGGACTGATCAACCATGCTTAAACAAGGCAGCCCTAACCATTATCCAACTGTGATAATAACTAGTTAGGCGTACTATTACCTAACTTAGAATTATGTAAATTGTGTCCGGACCTTGAGATAGTACCTGAATATACTAGCAACTGTTATCAGTTGTTACGCAACTAGCAAGAGGTGAGTTTTATGGATGTTTTTCAAATGTGAACATGCTTGTCCCAACCGTAATAATATGGCATGACTGTTGTACGCGTGTATATAACCTGAGCATAACATACACATGATATTTGTGGTCCCTTATACGTGCTGCTACGGCAGGATTTGTCGGTACTATACTCGTGGTATAGTGGGCATTGACTGTATGGTTATGTAAGTTACGTGGTGACGTCGGGTTATGATGGCATAGGCGGGTACAAGTCATGAGTAATTAATGTGATTTATAAATTGTGTATATTCATGAACTCACCAGTTAGCTGACGTCTTTTAAGCATGTGTCACAGGAAATGATGGTTAGTTTTGTGCAAGCTAATTATCCCGGACTTGTGTGGTCGGTGGAATATTGTATCCCGGGTCTCTGTGATCTGGTGGAAGTGTTGTTACACCAGACTAGATTTAGTCGGATTAGATGTTGTAATTGAGTTTCCAACATTTGTACAATACGTTTATTATCAATAAGATAAGTAGCATCCTTATCAGGTGGGGTGTCATAATAAAAGTCAAAATATTTAAAAAAAATAAAATTAAAAAAATAAAATTAATAAATTAATTAAAAAAAGAACATAAAATTAATAAATTAATTTTAAAATAATTAAAATCTAAGTCAATGAAAGTCAACGGCAAATCTGGAAAGAGAAAAACAAAAAACCGAATTTAAAAATAATTTAAAAATTAATAAATTAATTTTAATTAAAAAATAAAAAAAACATAATAAATAAAAAATAAAACAAAAAACGATCACGTTTAACGTAACAGCGAACACAGTTACGTTAAGGCTTAAGTAAACGGTACAACCACGGGTTCCGCACGCTTAATAATTACTGCTATTAAAATAATTCAAAAAAAAAAAAATATAGAGTACTTTTTCACTAAGGCTTAGTGTAACAGTGATTTGTTGCTACTTCGCTACACAGCAAAATAGATGACGTCATCCCATTATATTTGAAAAATCCCGTTATATCACTGTTCATAACTCTGTTCCGTTGTGGAAATGACACATGGCATGCTCTCAGCCCTCGATCAGATTTGCGCTTGCGCTTCTACCCTCCGATCAAGGAGCCAAAAAACAGGGATCGCTCTAGTAATATTATATATAGAGCGATCTTGTAATAGAGGAATCAAGGTTCTAGAGGTTCCAAGTCTAAAATGGTCGGATCCGACTCTTTGCACAACCCTAATTAGAGGTGTACAAATCAACTTTTTTTCCCAAACCGCTTCGCGACATCAAAAGTCAAAACCTGTAGCCCAAATCGTATGAAAAATTATCGTTTTGGTTCTAAATAAACTAGTTTAATACCCGTCCGGCAGACGGGTTACGCTAACAACGTAACAAAGACAATCTATATTGAGGGTGTTTGAGATTGCTTCTCCTTTTCTTCTTTTCCATCTCCTTTTTGAAAAAGTTACAACCAGTTAACTTTTCCTTTTCTTCTTTTCAAGTCACAAAAATTCATTCTCAACAAATAATCCAAACACTACAAAAATGACTTATTAACTCTTAAGAAGTCAAAAGGTTAAAAGGAGCTCAAAATAAACAATCCCAAACACCCACATTAAGTGAGACAAGTCTAAACAACATTATAAACAAAAGCACCATTTTTAATTTATAAAAGGAAAACGAACGTGAACAGTGTACAACCACAAAACAACATAAAATAAAAGTGATAGAGTGGTAAAATATGAAATGATGTCATTTTAATGCAAAAATAAACAATATGGTTTACTGCCTCAATTTTTTCGGCTTTTGGATCGTCCTCTTTAACCTCAAAGGTGGCCGCTTTTCGACTTGTTGAATTGATGCATGGTGTCCATTTGTCAAACTTGGTGTATTTTTGGCATCGTCTACCGAGGCAACCTCGTGTTTCACATCAACAACCACCTGAAAGTTATTATACAAGTACGAGAGTAAGGATATAAATTTTCTTTACAAATATAGATTACTGTTAATACTGTATAGTTTATATTTGTATTATAAACTTTACTAATTTATAAAAAAAATAAATGGACAAAGAAGTGTTGGCGGGTCGACCAAACTGACCAGGCCCATTTATTATAGCCGGCATAAAAGATTAACAGTTTTGACCCGTTACCCATCCCACCCATCTTGTCAAATATATCCAACTTCATTGATTTTGAATGTTTACAAGAGAAATTCACATTTGTAAAAAAAAACTAAAAATCTTGAAAGACATGCTTACTTCCTCTAAGGACTCAAAATTCTCCCCGGTTGAAAGCCAGAGATACCCTACTTCCGCTTTTCCCTTTCAAATTTTTGAAGGAAGTCCTTTCCTATTAAAACCATACATGCATGCATAAGTTAGTACTTGTGTATGGTAACGGAAGTAAAATAAATACCACTACTAAAATATATGAAGAGAAAAAAAACATATTGAAAGAGAGAACAACCTTCCATTGGGGGTAGGTAGCCTCCCCTGTGAGGATAGCCTCATCCAAAATAGCAGTCCTTGCATCATGAATAAATTATTTAATAAACTAAAAAAGGAAAACAAAAAGAAATGTGGGTGAATCCAGAAGCTTATTGACCCATTAACTGTGCTATATTAATCATTAAAAAGAAATAGGATTCCGTATAGTTTTTCTATTGTATTACGTGAATTAATATAGAAATAACACGTCATAAAAGCTAATGTCACAAAACTATTTGATTTCAAGGGCAGGATCTTCCCAAATGGAGTTACACTATCTGGGAATAATAGAATATATATATATAAACCTTTCATGTTCCTAAATCACAAAATTTTATGATTAAATCCAGACCTCTGTTTAAATACTTGGATTTAGCTTTAACCTTCCGTGCTTCATTAATTTCCACCTATAAAATTCAATTATCCAATTTACACAACGTAGAAGAAACTAAACAGGAACATAGAGAATGGGATTTGAGAACGCGTAAATAACAAAACTTTAATTAGTGACGAAAATGAGCAGAGCAAATCAATTAGAGAAGTTCTATGACAATCCAATTTAATCAGCCACATCCAAAACTGAAATCAAACCTGGTGGAACAAAACCAAAAGTTAAGAAATCTAGAATCCTAATTGTAGAACAAAATCGTTCCAAAAAACAACATTAAACCTGGTTTGTGCACGCTTCGAACTTTGTTTATGCTTCGAACAAAAAGTAAAAGTTTCACAAAACCAAACCTGGTTTTATTATTAGTAGTATTAATAAAAGATCTTTTATCTTACCTGGTTTATGTAGAAGTTCAAAATTGAATCTGTGAGCGTTTAGAGTGTTGATGGACTTTCACCGGTTAAGAGATAAATGGGGAGAGGACTCGAGGAGCTGGTAAAGAAAAACAAAAGAACCTGGGAAGAGACGTTCTGTCACACCCCAACAGATGGCGGAAACATCGGAGCGCGGCACTAGGCGAATCAGATTGATCAAGAGATTCCATAACAATTATTTAAAGACTATAATCGACATTTAACATCCCATACTATCAAACTCATATAATCTTCTAACAATCATTACATAATCTTAGAATAATCTCTTAAACATAAAAATCTGATCCGATCTTCCCTATATTTATTACAAGATATTCTAAGGCAAAAAAAACCTACGACTAAGCATCCAAGCTAATGTCCTCAACCTGCCACATATGTTAAAATAAAACGTCAATACAATTAAGTAAAGGTGAGCATACGAGTTTTGCATACAATATAGATATAAAAGCGTTTAGCATACACCGCATGACATACGTAATAGATGTGAATTATGTAACTACTTAGATTCATGCAAACCAACAAACCGCGATTGATCGAGGCATGCAAACAAGCGTTCACATCCTAAAAGAGAAAATAAATGCGAAATAAAAGTGAGAGCCTTAACAACCCCGGGCCTCCGGGTGGCGGGTTAACCTCTAGTATACTATCATGTTAAGGGTGGCGTACAAGCAATCAAGCAATACATACAATTCAGCAGATTTCACGTATAATCCTGTAACAGCGGGTTGCGAATAAGCATTTGAGATTTGTGTGATGTGATTTTGATATAGGAACATATGTGACACCCAAAAGTGCGTTTAAGCGTAAAAGAGGTTCAAGTATACTCACAGTTGGTGCGTTTCGGGAGAGATGAGGGATCTGAGAAGAGTTACGGAGAGTGCTGGATCAGTATGTAAGCGAACAGAAGTGCATCAGTTTTCTGAATTGCTGAAACGGTTAACGGTTGAGAGAACAGCAGACAAGTTCGGGCGAACTTGTATGCCTGAGCTTACTATGGGTACAAGCTCGGGCAAACTTGTCATGTTTCCTGAGAAACTAGACAAGTTCGGACGAACTTGTACTGATTGTTGAGGGATGATACAAGTTCGGGCGAGCTTGTCTAATTCTCTTGAGAATTGGACAGAGTTCGGGCAAACTTGTGCCATTTTTTAGGTTTGGTCAAGTTCGGGCTAACTTGATCACCATTATGGTGACAAGTTTGAGCGAACTTGATGTAATCCGAGCGAACTTGATCGTTTTGGCATCCAAATCGTGCGTTTTTCCGTCGTTTGCTGAGAAAATCGAGTGTCCATCCCTCCAACCTTAAGCCACTAAGTAAAACTTAGGCTGGAGAGGTCTTTTGGAGCGAGTATAGCCATTTTACAGAAACTCGGGCTAATCCGGGCAAACTTAAAGGTTCGTATGGGTTAGTCCAGCTTGTGTAAAGTGACGTTTTCGTCCTTGTGCTTCCGGATCTGAGATCTAGCTTGACCACGCCTCGTTCCACTTCAAAGTGAACGAAACATACGTCATTTAGTCTGAATATGGTGTAAAAATCAATGTTTGAAAGGTTTTACTCAGATCTAAGCATAGATCTGAGTGAAAAACAGAAGTTTTACATAAAAAGATGAAGACTTTCATAAAACAGAAGAGATTTGATGAAAACGAAGGCAAAGCCTTGTGCAAAATCATTGTAAAACGTTGTAGAACGTTGTTGTAGTTGAAAACGGGTTGAATCTTACTTAGAAAACAAAGGGTTTCGGTTTTGGAGAGCTCCGGGCGAACTTGCAGCAAGTTCAAATGAGAGAATGGAGCTGAGTATTTATAGGTGAAGTGAGAAAGAGAGATCAGACAGCAAGTTCGGGCGAACTTGTACCAAGTTCGGGCGAACTTGTTACAAGTTCGAGCGAACTTGTATGTTCTGGTGAGTTTCCAGACAAGTCCGGGCGTACTTGTGAGTTTTATGAGTTTTGTTGGCCTGAACAAGTTCGGGCAAACTTGTTATATACAAGTTCGGCTGAACTTGACCTAAGGGTCAAGCTTTGTTCGATTATTTCGCGTTATGAGTTTGTTCGACGATTCGGTTCGTATTAGATAGTTACATTAAGCGTTGTAATTGACATAATAGTGTGATTTAGCGATTTGTGCGGTTGAGAGCGTTGAGATAGCGATTGTAACCACAATATAAACAAACATAACACACATAAAACGTAATTCCACATAATTAACTGCGATTAGCGATGCGATGGCACAAGTGTTTATTAAACAATAACACACTTGGCTCGTATAGTTGCATAACAACTTGTGATTGTGATTGAATTAGCGATGCGTTTAATAAGCGATTAGATGTGATATAACTGTAAATCAATAACTTTCTTATAAATGAATCTCATGATTACAAATGATAGATACAACGGAAAATGAAAGAAAAAGATAACAACGAAATTTGGAGTTGTTACACGTTCCATTGCTCTTCAACTGCAGCGACAGTGTGGAGAAAGGAAAGGGAAGATCCAAAGTGATTCTAACTACAGGCGATAATGGTATCGTCGAAAGGTTTGTGCACATCGTGGTCAGGTGGGGTTTCAGACAAGAGAGAAAGATGACTGAAACATGTGTGCGAGTGATTTTTTTGATAGAAATAAAGAATAATGGTCCAGGTAACTGTTGTAAGGAGCGGTTAGGGGTACGTGGGGAGGAAAATAAGGGTCCATGTAAGGTAACTGCTGAGAACAACCAATATAGGAGGCTTGAGTTATGGAGAACATGGGCAGGAAAAGGTGGAGCTAACCACCATCTAGGAAAACCGTAAAAAAACTTCTTTGAACCACCACTATAGCGGGTATTTTTGTGAGTTTAAACGGCTGAGATTTCATCTCAGCATGATCCAACGGTGGATATCGATTTGGATGGTAGTTAGACTTAATGGGATCCATATATATATATATTATATATATATAGCCATTTTGGTCCCTAAGGTTTGGGCAGTTTTGCCACTTTAGTCCAAATCTCAAACTTTTTGCATCTGGGTCCTTGTGATTTCGGTTTTATTGTCATTTTGGTCAAAAAGTGATATTTGTCTTCTAAAATCCTACTATTTTGTCCTTTTCCTCAGGGGCAAAATGGTTATTTTAAGCAGAGTTTGAGGTTTATTTATATATATAATAATTAATGCTTAAAATGACCATTTTGCCCCTAAGAAAAAGGATAAAATAGTAGGATTTTAGAAGGCAAATATCACTTTGGACCAAAATGACAATAAAACTGAAACCACAGGGACCTAGATGCAAAAAGTTTGAGATTTATACTAAAGTGGCAAAACTGTTCAAACCTCAGGGACCAAAATAGTAGTTTACTCTATATATAATTTCGGGTTTAAGCCTGTTTGTTTTGTTCGGTTCCATTAAAACCGGTTCCCACAGTCCCACCCTTGCCACTAGGCCCACTAATTAGCTTCCAAACAACAAAACATGTTTCTACCCAAATCGGTTTCCAAGTGAAAAATGATCGGTTCCGTACCAAAAAGTTTTGCTTTTTTCCGGTTTAAACCGGTTTCAACAAAGGGATCCTCATACCGGTTCGATTCAAAACCGGGTTGTTCATAATTTATCTAGAATCCTGCAAAACCCTCGACAGACTATTGAGAAGAAGCTCCTACAACAATGGCGATTTTCACCACCAGACGAAAACTAACTTCTCTCTTTTCTCGCATCCGATCATCATCATCACCATCATCTTCAACCTCTTCTCGTTCTCGATTTGCTCTCTCTGTCATCAACCACCACTATGAATCGGCTCAACTCGCTCCACAGGTTCCTGTTCGACTCAAATCGTCCGGGTCGGGTTACTCTCCGCTGAACGATTCGTCACCTAACTGGAGCAACCGTCCGCCAAAAGAGACGATTTTGCTTGATGGATGTGATTATGAACATTGGCTTATTGTTATGGAGTTTCCGACGGATCCTAAACCGTCGGAAGAGGAAATGATTGATGCTTATGTTAAAACGCTAGCTTCTGTTCTCGAAAGGTATTAATCGTGTGTATATACACACACATATGTTTAGTGTTTAGTTAGAGGTTAGATTTAGGGTTTATAATTTGGATTTTAGGGTTTAAGGTTTATAATTTAGATTATAGGGATCTTCCAAGGATGAAGTGATTGATTCATATGTCTAAAAAACCCTAGCTTCTGTTCTCCAGAGGTATCAGTTATGTATATATGCTCTAATTGTACGGCTCAAACTAACTCCTATCGAACTCATTTCAGCCGCGTTGGAACCGGCTTGTATATGGTTTAGGTGTTTAGCCTTTAAGATGTAGCTTTAGGGTTTGTCTTCATTGTTTAGCTTTTACGGTTTATAATTTAGATTTTACGGGTTTAGGGCATAGTTGTCAATGGCGATCGCGACGCTCGCTATAGCAAATAGCGTAGCGTATAGGTCTAGTCTTGCTATACCTCTTTAGCGATGGTAGTGGCCTTAATTTTTTTTTATTTTTTAATGTAAATAGCAAAATAAATATAGCTATAAAATAGTTGGATATAATATACATGTAAAATAACCTATATACCATTTTGATATAATATACATATAAAATTTTTAAAATTTTATTTTCAGTGTATCGCTATTTATAAAATATAGCCACCCGCTATTATCGCTATTTGCTATGTAGCATATAGGTATCTTACCGCTATTTGTCGCTATTCGCCATTAACAACTATGTTTAGGGTTTCTGGTTAGGGTTCGACGAGCTGGTTCTAACGCCGCTGGAATGAGGTGAGTCGGAGTTTGTTTGAGTCGGTTTCTGTCTGGTTCCCCACTTTTGTGGAGTTATACAGTGAACCCACCCCCTAATTTTACTCTAATCTATGCCTGATTTTGTTGTGTTTATATTATTGTTATGTGTTTATTAAAATTTGTAAAATTCTTGAATGCATTGTGTTTTTGAAGATGAATACCAATGATTGTTATTTGAACTGGCTTGTGAGAGATTATTGAAAATTGTAGATATGATGCATTTCTGATTTGGGTTTGTGTATTAGTGCATTTAGTAGTTGATCTGTAATAATTTGATTATTATATGAAGTGTTTTGTGTTTGTCACCTTTTCAGTGAGGAGGAGGCAAAGAAGAAAATATACTCTGTTTCGACTACAACTTATACGGGTTTCGGTGCTTTGATATCCGAGGAACTATCCTACAAAGTCAAAGGTTTTACTAGATCTTGATTCTTTTAGGGCTAATGAATCTAGATATTATTTAGTTAGTCACTTCATTATCTTTTTATCTGTAGTTTTGTGACTGATGGTCCGTTTACAGTAGAAAATTCGACACAGATAACTGAAGTTCCGAAACGTTAACATTGTGAGCAGGTCTACCTGGCGTTCTTTGGGTTTTGCCTGATTCATATCTTGATGTACCCAATAAAGATTATGGAGGTTTGTTTAAATGAGTTTCGATTACAATACAGTCCCATTATTTCATTATTATAATAGATGTCATTTCTGGTAAAATTTGTTTGTTTGTAGGAGATTTATTTATTGATGGGAAAGTCATACCACGGCCGCAGTACAGGTTCACTGACAGGCAGCAAAACACTAGGCCTCGTCCAAGACCACGATATGATAAACGTCGTGAGACAATGCAGACTATACGCAGAGAGCCCATTCAAAGAGACGGTTGGACCCAGGATCAGGGACAGACTGTAGCCCAACCAACTGCAAACCGGGGTCCAGGTCAAACTGATGGGTCTCAAGGGTCTTAACAGCTGATGTGCTTCAGTGATGTTGCTTGTTAAGTTTATGAATATTAATTTTTTAGTGATGTTGCTTGTTAAGTTATCAATGTTTCACACGTGTGATTGATTCAAGTTATCGGTTATAGGACATGGCTCGCCTGGTCTTGGTTATACTTGTGTCTTTGCTCATGCCCATGTTTTTATCGCATGGCCAGTTGAGCTGCAGTTCAGTTTATACTTGTGTCTTTGCTCATGCCCATGTTTATACTTGGGTCACCTAATGGTCCTTAAGCGTTATCACCCCCTCAAGATGCCATTAGGCTATAATGCCATGGGCCGTTTAACCCGTGTAACCTGTTTATGATAAGATTAGCGCATTTAGCTAACGGTGTTAAATGGCTTAACTGGTGGAAGGGACACGTTTTAGTTTTGTTTACTAAAATAACGTAGATATATGACTCATATCATAAATGTAATTCCTCTCCCTAATTATCTAATGTAGTTAGTTAAGGAGTTAGTGGATTGTAATTTTGTTAATTTTATCGTGTAGTGTTAGTTATGTTGTATTGTATTAACTATGTCATACCCATAATTGTGTTAAATGTGTCATGCATTCGTATTATCGAGCTCCTTTTGTTTAATCATTCAAAACTTATTGTCACTCTTGTTATTAAATTGTTCAATAATTAAATTGTGTCAAACCTCTTGTATCATTTGTATTATTGAATTCGTTTTATTCAATCATGTTAAACATGTCATGTCATTCATGCTATTGAACTGTGTCATGCAAAATGTGTTGGCACACATGTTATAAAACTATCTATAACCAAACTGTGCTATACATTCATTTGTATTATTAAATTGATTATAGATAATCTTGTAATTTAAAAAAAATCGTGTTAAACTTGCCGTATAACCAACTTATCAAACATATCTTCTATTGCCGTATAACCAACTTATCAAACATATCTTCTAAGTTGGTGTTTAAATAAATGACACACTAAACGCACCAACCGGCTGCGCCTACACGGTTGAGTTCACTAAATAGACCTATGTCCATGGTTGGAGACATTGCTTGAAGAAGCTGGGCTGCTTCGGGACCGTCTAACGCTGCGGTTAGGAGTGTAGGGATTGTGAGAACCGTTATGAACATTGATCCGGGGAACATGGTTGCAAGAACTAGAAGTACCATTCACCTCCTCACCAAATTGGCCAGCTAAGCAAGGATAAAGAAAATAAGTAATTTCACGCTCCCTTTCTTTTAAACATGTTCAAGAGTTTCAATATTATACCCCGTTTGGATATAAAAATACCGGCAATAGTCATCAAAATCGCTATGTGATGCCTTTGCATTCTTGGTCTCATGTTGCATTATAGTTGCCTGGCACTTGTATTGACCGTAAAATTGACTTGTTCTTTACTTCTTTTATAAATTTTACATTTTTTTATTCGCATGATCAAATGGTGAGAATCTTGTTTTAAAAAGTGTGAGATGCTTTGAGGCGTTTAGTTCCTAAAATCTGAGGTAAGTTTCACATATACGAGATGCTCGGTATTAAAAGATACTAAAAAAATAGTTTTACATAATATATTTTACTTGTTAGTCATTAAACGCAAAAAACATATTTATAACACAACAATACGTGCTAATAGGACAAGTAGTTGAACACTTGAACTTGAAAGTTGTTGATAGTTGAAAATAGAACAATTAGTTTTACATAATATAAGTTAAAATGTTGATAGTTGAAAATAGAACAATTAGTTGAACTTGAAAGTTGTAAGTTACAATGTTGAATGTTGAAACCATCAAGCTAAGAATTAGATGTTATTGTGTTAATACTGATCAACTAAAAATAAAGTGTTGTTTGACCATATTCCTAACCCAGAAATTGTTTGACCAGACCCAAAAGTTTTGACTAGTAAGAGAAGAGAAGTGCCGTCCTAGGGTACTCACACCTCCCTAACGATGCGCCTACTTAGGGTGCCTCATGCCTCCATCTATGAAGCGACACTTTAAATCGCTTCTTGTAAATGCCTCACTTGTCCACCTCTAAAGTGACACCTTTAGCGTGATATAAACTTGAAATCCAAAGATAAAATTGATAGAATAATCCAATTCGAGAAGGATTAGGTCTCCAATTTCAAAGGTATAAAAACCCTTATATAAAAAACATCAACATAAAGAAAGATGACCTAATCTGCCCTATTTAACATAAAATAAACAGAAGTTAATTAACTGCTAGAAAACCACTTGTGAAACTGTTCCCGCTATTTTCTTCTGAATTAATTGAATCTGCAGCTGGTCTAGGTTCTGGGCTTGGATTTGGGTCGGGTTCTGGGCTGTTTGGTACTGGGTATGTATCAATACTACCCGCCCGGAGACACGACTTGTCCTCAAGTCGAAACACGGGAAATTGTTCTTCCAGGCGATCGTAATTTTTCCAAATCTTTTCTTCTAAAGGACGGTTGCCCCAGTAACGAAGTAGCTCCTGAATAGGTTGTCCTGCGTCTGATACTGAACGGTAGGCGAGGACTGTACCGGGTTGGGGGGTCAAGTTTTGCCAAACTTTTCTGGCCATACGGTTGAATCCCGATAAAGATAATATCACCAACATCCAAGGATACATTAATCTGCTTTAATGCAGCCTGTTTTTTTCATGTTGTCAAAAACAACTTAATTAAAACATCAATGTTAATTACTGATTCTGCATCCACCATTTCATTGTTGGTGCCGAGTGGCTCGCCTTGTCCTTCAGAGGTTTCTAGCAGGTTGAACGTACCCATTCTGAACCTATGATCAGCAGCTCATCCTTTGAGAAACCGAGTTTGGTTCTCTATCTCTGTAGTTCGAGTAAATTGGCGCTGGGGTGTAGGGTTTTGGGTAACAGATTGAGAGGCATTTTTAGCATAGGCTGGGATAGGTTTTAGGCTTGGGTTCCATGTAAAACTACTAGTGGGCTTAGATGAACAGATCTTGGACTCATCTAGGGTAATACTTGCAGCATTATACACGGTTCCAATTTCCTGGATACGCACCTCAGCCTTCAATTCTTCTTTCAGACCATCTTTTTCTTCATCAGTTGGCGTCTCTTTCATGTTATTCTCCAACGTCGTCTTCAAATCACTGACGGACTCTTCACTGTTACGACCATCTCGGATTACCTGAGCCTTGATTTCGTCAACGTCTTCTCTCAAAGATACAAGAATGGCATCTAGTTGTGCTGCAATGGTTGCTAGTTGATCTGCCAAATTCCGGGTTGTAGGCACCATTTGATTTCCCGGCAATGGAACCATTGATAGAAACTTGAAATCCAAAGATAAAATTGATAGAATAATCCAATTCGAGAAGGATTAGGTCTCCAATTTCAAAGGTATAAAAACCCTAAATTTATATAAAAAAACATCCACATAAAGAAAGATGACCTAATCTGCCCTATTTAACATAAAATAAACAGAAGTTAATTAACTGCTAGAAAACCACTTGTGAAACTGTTCCCGCTATTTTCTTCTGAATTAATTGAATCTGTAGTTGGTCTAGGTTCTACGCTTGAATTTGGGTCGGGTTCTGGGCTGTTTGGTACTGGGTATGTAAAACCAAGATGAGGGTTGTTATTGGCATCAAATGAAAGATGGATCAAAGATAAAGAACGACAATGTCATTGAGATCCCTTGCTCTTTTCTTCTCTCAACGAATTGTAAACAAGTTATAACTTGCCACTCTTCCTTTTGCGTTCCACGCAACTTTGTAACTGTTGTTTCAGATTCAGACCATCGTATGCGTATACCACCCCAACATAGACATACGTTGGAGGCTTAGACCACCCGTAGTGGGATTTTTTGGCGTTTTTCCCCACAAAACCAAGCCCCTGAACCACCCCTTGGGGTGTTTTTTTCAAAAAAAAAAATACCCCCAGTCGTTCTTTTTTCCACGTCCCTCCCTTGTTTCTTTGGCCAATGAGATTATTCCATTTCAATTATCATTAGTTTTTAATTTAAAAAAAAAACAAGATAATAATCATTGGGTAATCATTAATGGGGCATTATGAGGCTTTATTCCACTACCTCTATTTTAGAAAAACGCCCAATAAAACCCCCTTGCTGATTGGACTGTCAGATGACGCAAAACGTTCAATGGTGTGAGCTTTGTTTTAGACTCACACTACACATGGTCTTAGCCTGGATGTTGTTCTACGCTTCTTTTTACAGTAAGAATACAATGGAAAATGTGGTTAACTTATCCATAAATTGCTTTTATTATTTCTCATCAACATTTAAAAGAGTAACAAGTAAAAAACAAACAAATCATGATTCTGAAATGCATTTACATATGAAGACCTGGGTTGGCATGTTAATTGATAATTACTAATTAAAGTCTAAAAATGGGTCAAAAACATACAAATCAAACAAAGAAATTTTTAGCAAGTTAAATAAAGAAATAGAATACCGAGCTACATAACTGAATATATAAATAAGGAAATAAATATTTTTTCTTGTTTTAATTTATTTTGATGTGCATATAAATAAGTAGTACACTATAAATCTTTAAGTGACTAGTATACTAATTTTGTTTTCATTTAAAATATAGTAATTGAGTAAAATAACAAAACATAAATGTAATGTTTTTATTTAAAACATAATTTTATTAATGCTACTTTAATAAAAAATACAAAAGTTGATACATATATTTTAGTTAATGTTCATATTTAGAAGTTTAGTGTTTTGTTTTTATAACTTTTCTTATAATAATGTGAAAATAAATAAAAATGTATATTGATAAAAATATAATTTAACTATTAAAAATAAATGTAAAAATGGTGATGATGTGGAAATATAAGGATATATAAGGATGTTTGTAGGGTTGGAATGAAAATGTATATTTTTAGTGTATTTGTGAAAAATCCGATTTGGCAACTGACAAGGCATGTTTGTGAGTGCATTTATCACCTTGCATTGGCGATGGTCTAAAATGTTCTGACAAGTTAGTCTATTTGTTAGTCACTTGGTATCTCTACTTAAGGTCCAAGTTCAACTCCTACTAACATTATTTTGAAGGACATTGGCGGTGCCAATGAAGTTTAGAACTAGGTCACTCTGAGGTTGCCAGTTCAAAACTGAGCCGAACCGGGTTTTACCGCAGTGGACCTTCGGGTGGGTCGGTTTCCCCGGAACTGGTGGCTTGATGGTTCGAGCATGCATCCAACTCTTACTCTTATGGAGAAAGGAATGCATTTGCTCGATTGAGGACATCCTGAGACAGTGGCGGAACTAAAACTTTTAACCGAGGGGTAGTAATAGATTTTTTTTAAACTAGTTTACATAATTGCCTTTTTATAATTAATCGACTCTTCGAGTAACACGTCTTAAAACCCTTACAAAATTGTCATATTTCAACATTTGCAGAGATATTACTTTATACATTCACAAACTTCAAATACAGGAAAAACACACTTTAGTGGACAAACCTCTTTCGTGAAGTAGCTTCTCCTTACTTCCTTTAAAATAGTTTACTAGTAATTCTATATAAATAATATTTTAGTTGATATTTAACATATAGAATTTGAATGTTTGTTTCTATCCTTTTAAGTATCTTTTCAAATACGACAAATGAAATTTGTAGTTATCTAATAGAGTTAACTGTCATTTTCGTCTCTCTGTTTTGGTGGAAAATGCCACTTTAGTTCAAAACATAACGTCCGTTAAAAAATTCTGTTAAAAGTAAGGGCATTCTTCTTTTTAACTAATAAGGACTGATTATGTAAATTTTGTTAATATAAAGGACCATTTAAGTAAAATGTGTATATATATAATTATAAAATGTATAAACACACACATTCAGATTCATTCTCTCTCTCTCTTCTCTCTCTCTCTCTCTTTTCTACTCTCTCTCTAAACCATCACCTTCACCTCCATCGCCGCCACCACCACCGGCCTCCGCCATACCCCACCCTTAGCCACCACCGCTCCCACCTCAACCATCAGTATCACCGGCCACCCATAGCCATTGGTAAGTAACTCCTACCAAGCCACAAAAAAAACAGTTAAGTTTCCGATCGGTTTATACTTCGACGGCGGTAAGGGGTTAAGTTCAGATTTATTTTCGGTTCTGAGCATAGAGGAAGAAGAGAGAGAATGGGGTGAATGTGGTGATTCTTGGTCGTCGGAGGTGGGGCGGGGTGATGCTTCACCGGAGTAGAAGACCAAAGGGCGGCGGTGCGGTGTGGTATGGTGGCGAACCGTGGGGGTTCTATGGTGGAGATGAACGGTGATGACAATGGTGGCAGGATCTGGTGGTGATGACGACGGCGATGGTGGTTTGTGGAGTTGTTGGTTGCAGTGGTGGAGATTGAGGGTGGTACAATGTGGGGATTCTATGTTGGAGGTGAATTGTGGTGACCGGAGATGTGGTGGAGGTGGTACCTATGGTTGGCGGTGACAATGGCTGTGGTGGCGGTGGTGGAGACCGGTGGTGCAGGTGGTTGGTGGTGGAGAGTGTAGAGAGAGAAGAGAGTATTATTGTGTGTATGTATATATATACATATTATGAAGTGTATATGTAATATTAGTGTTTGTGTATGTATGTATGTATAAATATTTATTACAAATTATGTGTGTATATGTATATTTTTAATAAATCTTTATTCTTTATTTTTATACTTAAATAATTTACTTAAATGTTTCTTTATATTAACAAATTTACATAATCAGTCCTTATTAGTTAAAACAAGAATGCCCTTAGTTTTAACACATTTTTTTAACGGACATTATGTTTTTGGATTTAAGTGGCACGTGTAACACCCTACTATCTCGAACATTATATATTTAGAAAGCCTGTGTTGTATTTCTATTATTGGAACTTTTGTAATCCTTGTGTTCATCTTTCCGTTGTAATCTATATTCCGAGACTTGAATCATAATGAATCACGTGTTCCATTTTATCATGTTAAATCCCATTTATATTCTACTTATATGCTATTTGATCCTCAATACTTGTAAACAATTGATAAACATACAAAATGTGATTTACGTGATTTATATGCGAATTATACACAATATTTATACTTGATCTTATTCAAACTATACTTATAGAACCCTTGACATGTGTTAAATGTGCTTAGGAACCATTATTTGTTCATAAAGTATCATCCTATAACCTTTAGTTATGTTGCAAATTAAGAAAATAAAAAATAATAAAAATGTGTTGTCCTGACTAAGCCCTTGCGGACCGCAAGGGATACCACATACAGTCCGCATGGGGTACTGGCGGGCAACAGTTTGAATTCAGTCGCGGGATGCATGAATCCCACCCTCTCTTTCACCTCCAATGGCCTTCTATCACCTCCAATGGCCTTCTATCACCATTAAAGCTCCACCAAACTTAACCTAACTCACCCCTTATAAAACCTAAGCATTTCCCAAGCTTTTTACACTTTTCTAATCATCCATATCACTCCCAAATCCTCCATAATCAACTAGAAAGATCAAGTTCGAGCAGATTCTCTCATCTTTACAAAAGTGAGCTTAACTCATTCAATTCTTAACAAAATCATTCCATTCTTTTTCCCACTTGCTTTGATTGACCTTGTGCACATTTCCAATGGTTTTCCATGGAAAACCAGGCTCTGGAATGTCACGAAAAAGGTCCCAAAGTGGACTGTTTCATTTTATCTTTCATCTAAGCTATGTTAAACTTATTCAACTTGAGTCTAACTAATCTCAAACCTATGTCCGAATGCTTATAACCTCATTCATGGTTAGTTGGGCTTAAAACAAGGTTAGACATGTCAAATTAGAGGTTAAAACCTCACAAACTTTCTGTTTTCAACTTAGGTTTACACCCACAAGTAGTGTCCAAGTTAAACTTGATGCATGTGTGATGTTTGGTCTAGCTTGGGCTACCCATCTTTGAATCCACACACTACTTGATGTTTTCCATTAGATTAGTTGTTTATTCTTGTAAGTTCATGACCCTCCTTGTGTTCTTAACACAAGTGTAGTGGTGAACATTCGAGGTACCTAAATGGAAGCATGTTCTTCCTACCTCATACATGAAATCCATGATACAAGAGGTGCCTAAATGGAGACTTTGATCTTCTACCTCATACTTGATTTATATGTTATGTAAATTATATAATCTAAGTATATGTATAACTATGTAACAAAGACTTAATAATAACTTAATAGTAACTTGTTAAGAAACTAGTTACATCATCTAAAGACCATGCACTTGTTACGATTCTAATGGATCTTCGAACCCATGAAAACACACCAAACCCTTGAGGTTTCTATAGTGTCAAGAATAAGTGTTATGAGTACAAGATAGTTATTTTCATAATACTATTTTTCACGTTATTTTAACTCCGAATCTATAATCTTCCGTTAACTCCCAATACTAATACACCTTCGTTACTTCTTGTAGAAGGACAAGGTGCTCCAAGATAATCAACCAATCACACTCTCAGGATTCAAGTGGTATTAAGCTTGCAAAACCGTGAGTATACTCGATCCCGTTTTTATTTTACATTTTGGATGCAACATGTACAAAACACCATAAAACTTGCTTACATATTTACTCTATCCATTATAACATGATACTTGTTTATACTTGATTATCGCATGCTATGTTAGACTTGTGTTATATGCTCATTAACTTTGCTAGCCAACCTTAACAAATATAACGCTATAGGAGTAACGCCCGCCCGTATGCTTGTGGTATTGTTAAGTAAACTATTTATACCCATTTATAACAATGTTGGGTAATCATGATTGCGTTAGACTTTGGATTGACATATAAGAGCACATGTTTAGTATGTTTTTGACAAATATATACGAAGTTGCCATGTTGGATATGAGACAAACTTATTCATTATTATGCTATGTATAAAACTTGTATGCCCGCCAACTTTTTGTTGATATATATTACTTTAATACATGTTGCAAGAAACTAAGTTGATGTCGTTGAAGAAAATATTTAGGGTGAATTAGATACACACCTAGTTTTAACTTAATGTATTTTGTTCTATGTTGTATTGTCATTTGGAAGTTGTTGTATTTTCCCTTTTTGAACCGTTGTAACATTAATTTAGTATCAATGAAATTTTGAATTATTAAATATTGTCGCAAAGTAGTATTATGACGTTTTGAGCAATTATTAAATATTTTCGTCATCGGTTGAGGGGTGACAGCACGTTTCAAAAACGTTGGGGATGGAACTGGCGCAAAATTTTTTTTGGACTGAAGTGACATTTTCCACCAAACCACAGGGACGACAATGACAGTTAACTTTATCTAAGAAATAAAATGAGTAATATAATAAAAATTAAAGAACACTTACAAACTAAAAATAGGACTAATTATTATTACATTAGTAAACTGATAAAAAAATATTATATCATTTTATATCATTTGAAAAACAAATAAACAATAAATTAACAATACCTTAAAGAAAAAAAATAATGTAAAAAAGGTAAAAGTTTACACAGATCTAGAGGAGCATACTTTTGTCTGTTTTTTCAGGTCTTGTGTAATAAGGCGGCATCTCAGGGAATATCCGACCATAGCGCGCCGTAGCGTCGCCAAACACCACTACGGGCGGCGCCGGGGTGAAAAAGGGTGGAGCCGCGACAAGCATAACTCCCTGATGTTTCTTTGATTTTGAAAATTTGACCATTTGCAATGGTCAAAAAATTTATTCATTTTTAATATCTATAAATATTTCCCATCTCTCCTATTTTTTTAAATTCATCACACTCAACACACTTTGAAACCCTCTTATCTCTATCTTTTTATTTTATAAAAATCTAAATTTTTTATACAATGCATCCCTTCAACCGTGGTTTTATTCCTCCGCGTTCGAATGCGGACACGAACCAAACTAGCAATCCTGGCCATCCTGTTTCTCCGGTTCCCACTCGACCACCCCATACGGATCCGGTTTTGTTGATTTTAATCAACATTAAACCGGGTTCATGAACCTATTAAACCAACCACTCTCATGGGACCCAACTCTATACGGTTGGAACCCGAATCACAACATGGGCGGAATGGGGTCGTCTCAAGCATTCGGATCGGCACAAGCATTCGGTTCCGCCACTGTCCTGAGATGCTTATCCGGTGATTTAATTAACCATTCAAAAAAACATATTAACTTTTATAAAATAAATAATCAAATATAATAACGTGGACATATGTACACATTAGTTTTTCCCCATCGATCACACGTGTGAAGAAAATAAATTTGGCCGACACAAAATCTTTAAAACAAAACCGTTACGTAGATTGACTGAACGCAGAAAACCTTCCACTGGCAGGCGATTGTGTTTTTCACAGAATTTATCGTTAAGATACGCATTTATTCGATTGAGTGCATTTTATGATGCTTATCTGGTGATTTAATTTGGTATTAAAAAAATCAATTTTACAAAATAAATAATTAAATATAATAACGTGGATATTGGTATTGCCCATCGATAACACGTGTGAAGAAAATAAATTTGTCCGACTGAAGAAAATAAATTTGGCCGACACAAAATCTTTAAAAAGAAAAAACCGTTAGCCACAAATTCCAACCCAACCCGACTCGACCCGTTTCATAGTATTTGCCCCATAAATCCAAATTTCAAAACTGGAGTCTGCAGATTTCATCATTTACGTTACCTACCTATTCATCCTTTCTCTCTCATCACCACCATTGATATTCATTCTCCTTGTAGATCCAAACACAACTTACACACTACGTATATATCTATAACTTATCTATACACGTATAGAAACAGGAAACTTCTATTCATTTTGCTAAATTTATTTCAATTTGATCGGAGTTGAGTGATAATATGGCATCGGAACAGTTAATCTCCGGCGGAGCAACCGGATCTCACTACGTGCAAATGCAATCTGAGCCATCCAGACTGTCATCGCTCTTCTCGTTTCATCAAAATCCGCCGGAAACAACTCGAATTTTCGATGAGTTGCCCAAGGCTACAATTGTGCAGGTTTCGCGTCCAGATGCCGGTGATATTAGTCCGATGCTTCTTTCGTACACGATTAATTTTCAGTATAAACAGGTATGATTGTTAATTGTTATTGTAGCTTGTGTTGAGGATGAATTGATGATTACGTGTTCAATTAACAGGTACTTGATTAACAGCATATAATCCCTAGGGTTTGAAAATTATAATGATCATGTGTTCAGTTTAGTTTTACCTGTTGATTGAAGTTTTAGTGATTATATAGAGTAGTTGATTAATAGGTGATTAGTTAGCAACATATGCACAATTGACTTTCAGTACAAACAGGTATGCTTGTTATTGTTGTTGTAGTTTGTGTTGATAATGAATTAACAATCATGTATTCAGTTTAGGTTACCTTTTGATTGAATTTTAGTGATGATATAGTGTAGTTAATAATAGGTGATTGATTAACAACATATGCACAATTGAATTTCAGTACAGACAGGTATGATTGACTGATTGTTGGTGTTGTAGCTTGTGTTGATAATGAATTGATGAATGCGTGTTCAGTTTAGTTTACCTGTTGATTGAATTTTAATGAATAAATAGAGTAGTCAATTTAACAAATTAATAGGTAATTAATTAACAACATATATTCTGTATGGTTTGAAAGGAACTAGTGCATTTATGGTGTTAGTTGGGGGATTATTGAGATGAGAGTTATTGGTGGTGGGCCGTGATGGTTAGTTAATAGTTGCTTTCAAAACCTAGGGGATATTCGAGTGCCAAATTGATAAATGTTGTTAACAAGTGACTACCAATTGGTGAGGGTTTAATCCGTGCGGTGGATAAAAATGTGTAGTTTAGTAGTAGAATTAGCCAGTGTGTGAGTTGCTGTTCTAAAAAAATCGATGTTGTTAATAATCTATTAACGGCATTGCTGCCTTGTTAGGTTTGATGTGGTTTTGAATAATTTTAGTAAAAGGGGTATGTATGAGTTTTGTGATTAATGAAATTCTTCGTTTAACATGTAGTTTAGAGTGAGTGAGATCCAAGTTACTGACAGTTAGTTAGCAACACTTTGTTTAACTAGCAAGTTAGGACAATGACCTGTAAAAACTCATCTTGATCTGTTTTGAGATTGATAAAACTCATTGTGCAACATAGAATTTGGAGTGAGATTCAAGTTACTGATAATCAAATAGCAGCACCTTGTTTAACAAGCTAGTTAAAAACAAAAACTGGTTATATGTTTTTGTCGGTCATCCAAACAAACTAGTATCTTTTTTGTGATTGAAAGCTGCCATTGCAAGTTATGGCGCCATTCAAACAACTATATCGGAACTTGAACTATAGTGAGATGTTGAAGACCAATTAACAGTTGAATAACTGCTGTATGCATTATAATGAAATGAAAGTCAACTAGTTTGATAGGAGCTGCATAGCTGTGTAGGTGGGGATGGATGCGGGTGATGACGAGTTTATAAAGCATGATTTCGTTTCATGAAGAGGCGTACATTACTATTTCCAGGTGTTTCAGTGAGCAGGTTGACATAGATTTTGGAAATGTCTGTTTCCTTAATTTGTATGTTTTTGATTCTTGAAATCACTGAGAAGACTAAATCTCTTTAGGATGATTTGTAGTTTCTGGAGCACAAGATTCTTGGGCAATTAGGTACTTTAGTGGTTAAAGCTTGTGGTAAGAATACACAACCTACTTCATTGGTGCACAATGCCTTTGAGAATGAGTTATCTTTTTTTTGTCGATGTCAGCATTCCGGATAGTGGTAATATTCTTAAGGCAGTAGTTTTAGGTGTGACGCAGAGTTCCTCTTCACATTTTGATTGGAGAGATAGGCTAGTAGGGTTTTCTTTTTTTGCTGACAAATTGGCAATAGGGAACCATACTACATCAGTACATCTATAGACTAACTGCGTAAGGATTAAGATTTTGCCATAACTGAGTGCTTTTGTAGTTCTGTTAAAATTACAATAGAAATAGCATCTTTAACTAGGAGTCTTAGGTGCAAGTTTTAAATTTTTGGTAAGTTGGTTAATCATGCTTGAATTTAATTTTATCCGAAGGAGCACAAAAGTCTTCCTATCTACTATAGATACAAGCAAGAATTTTAAATTGGGTTTGAAGCCCAGTTAGTTTTTTATTAGCCAAAAACAAAGTGACCTGTTCAACTATTAGATATTGTGATTTGTGAAAGAACTTAATCTAGCCGTAAGGAAAATGCTGCCTCAGTTTTTAATAATAAACACTCTAAGGTAGAGCTAATACTTATTGTTTTCTTTGTTGCTTTTTTCCTTTTGGAATCTTGGTGAATAAGGACAGAAGCGAAAAACGAAATAACTTAGTTTTTCCCTGGATATTGTCAATTTCATGGGCTTTTATTTCATTTAAAGTTTCCGACATAGCTTTAGAGATTGTGGAATTGAGCAAGTGGTCAACTAAAGAGTAACCTGGTAGGTTTTACTAGCTTTTAATTGGAGCAAACTTTGTATAAGTTTATGGATGTTATTTCTGGAGCTTAGCACAGTTGATTGACCGTTTCTCTTACTTGGTTGCCGAGTTATATTTATTTTATTATTGCAATTGCTGATTCATTGCTAAATAAACTACAGCAATGATCTCTTAACCAGAATGGCAGAATGCACATACATGAATTTAGTTCTCGAGTACATATTCTGTTCTATTTAGGATTGGTCTCTTTACTACATTTAGATCAGAAAAGTACTTTGATTCATCATTTGACACACTCTCTCACTTCCTTTCTTTCTTGGATGACACTTTTTAAAACCAACCTGTAGACGTCTACTATGAAACAATGCAACATGGTATAACGACTTATGTATGTATAGGCTTGGAGAATCTTTAAGATTCAAAATGGTGTCATATCTTTAAGTTCTTCATTACCTGATATGTGGAGTTACTCTTTGTAGTGCAAATGTTGCTGATTTATTTGTTTTGTACCTCGAAGTTATAACATGTGTTTTTGAACTAGAAATTGGCATAGCCTTAGTTGCATAATGCATTTTTTATGTTATAACAGTTTTACTGATTTACTCTGTTTGTGTACCCTTGGCTGCAGTTCAAGTGGCAGTTAGTGAAGAAAGCTTCACACGTATTTTATTTACACTTTGCATTGAAGAAACGTGCCTTTTTCGAAGAAATTCACGAGAAACAAGAACAGGTTTGTCTATCTTCCCATCAACTCATTTAACCATTATTGTTTGTTCTCTCATAACTGACAATATTCCATACAAAGGTTAAAGAATGGCTTCAAAGCCTTGGAATAGGGGACCACCCAGCAGTTGTGCATGACGATGACGATGAACCTGACGACAATGTAACAACACTAATTAACGAGGGAAGCGTTAAAAACAGGTGATTATGAAGTATCTAACTTTACAAGGGTTGGTGGAAATATTTCTTCATCGCTATAATGATTATAGTTCTTACAGGTGATTTTTTGTTCAGAGATGTTCCATCAAGTGCAGCCTTACCAATGATACGCCCAGCACTTGGGAGGCAACATTCTATTTCGGATCGAGCAAAGACCGCAATGCAGGAATACTTGAATCATTTTCTTGGGAACTTGGATATTGTGAATTCCAGAGAGGTAAAGTCGTCTTCACTTCTGTTAGAGGTGGCAGAATGGGCAGGTCTAATGGGTTAAAACCTATAAATTTTTATAGTTGGGTTGTCCCAAAGTGTTTCTATTTTTTCTAAAGAGTAAAATGCCATTTTCGTCCCTGAGGTTTGACCAGTTTTGCCACTTTCGTCCAAAGTTTGTTTTTTGGCATCCGGATCCAAAAGGTTTGAAGTTAACTCCATCCATTTTTCTCTGTTAAGTTAGGGGTATTTCCATCTTTTTTGTTAACTTAAAGGGTAATTGAGTAATTCAGTCCTTTTCAGGGGTATTCGGTCTTTTTACATAAAGTGAAAAAGACCGAATTGCCCTTAAAGTTAGCAAAAAAGACGGAAATGCCACTGAATTGATGGAGAAAAATGGATGGAGTTAACTAGCCAGATGAAAATGGCAAGATTTCAAACCTTCTGGATCCAGATGCGGAAAAACAAACCTTTGGACGAAAGTCGCAAAACCTCTCCAAACCTTAGGGATGAAAAAGGTATTTTACTCTTTTGTAAATGATTAGTTTGTCAAATATGGTTAAACGCTAAAGTTTTACAATATTAATCAAATTTTTGACTAAAATAATTAGTAGTTTATGAAATAAAGTTACCCTTTTTCTCTTCCTATTTTTTTATCCGTTTGACCCGTTCGAAGTAAAATATAACTTGGCTCAACCAATTCAAAAATAAATGGTTTGGAACTTGGAAGTAACATCTATATATCTGGTACTTAATATATCCAGCCTGCACATGTGTTCTTTTGACCAGCCTTCTCTTAGACTATCTGATTTATATGCCTTTATGCCTGTATAAAAGTATTGCACATGTAAAGTTCTACTTGATTGTGAAATACTGCTTCATCACCTTCTTACACTACACATGAACGTTTTTGTAAGCAGGTTTGCAAGTTTATGGGTGTTTCTAAGTTATCCTTTTGCCCGGAGTATGGCTCCAAGCTAAAAGAAGAATATGTATTAGTGAAGCATTTACCGAAAATTCCCGACAGGGAAAATGACACAAAATGTTCCGCATGTCTTTGGTTCAATTGTTGTAATGACAATTGGCAAAAGGTGTGTCTGATTTTTATGCATATATCAATTATTCGACAATGGTGAGAAATTCTTTTAACTTTTTTTCCTATAATATTTTCGAATGCCTGCAGGTATGGGCTGTATTGAAACCGGGATTCATAGCCCTGCTAAAAGATCCATTTGATGCTGAGCCGTTGGACATAATTGTCTTCGATGTTCTACCTCCTTCAGATGGGAATGGAGAAGGTCGTGTATCATTAGCAAAAGAAACCAATGAGCATAATCCCTTACGGCATTCTTTTCTGGCAAGTATAGCACAAATATTAATATACATTAGCATGGTATCTAAAAATAAAAGAGTAAAATGCCATTTTCGTCCCTGAGGTTTGGCTAGTTTTGTGACTTTCGTTCAAAGGTTTGTTTTTCTGTATCTGGATCTAAAAGGTTTGAAATCATGCCATTTTCATCCAGCTCGTTAACTCCGTCCATTTTTCTCCGTTAAGTCAGGGGTATTTTTGTCTTTTTTTGTTAACTTAAAGGGCAATTCAGTTTTTTTCACATTATGCTAAATGCTTGTATATAAAGTGAAAAAGACCGAATTGCCCTATAAGTTAACAAAAAAGACAAAATACC
The DNA here is from genome assembly GCA_947069175.1 of Scalesia atractyloides. Classification (NCBI taxonomy): domain Eukaryota; kingdom Viridiplantae; phylum Streptophyta; class Magnoliopsida; order Asterales; family Asteraceae; genus Scalesia; species Scalesia atractyloides. Next base: position 15,667,995 of record CAMTDV010000018.1, read on the forward strand.
ATTGACTAAATGGAGAAAAATGAATGGAGTTAACGAGCTGATGAAAATGGCAAGATTTCAAACCTTTTGGATCCAGATGCGGAAAACAAACCTTTGGGTGGAAGTCGCAAAACTGGCCAAACATCAGGGATATAAATGGCATTTTACCTAGTAGACGTGCTTTACTATGATATGGCTTTTTTATTCATGTATCATTACCATAGTTCATATTTAGATATTTTTTTTGGGAAAGTGACTGAAAACTATTGTTTACGATGAATTTGACAATAGGTATCATGTGGAAGCCGGAGCATAACAATAAGAAGTAGAAATAAAACAAAAGTACGGGACTGGGTTGCTGCAATTAACGATGCTGGACTGAGGCCACCTGAGGGTTGGTGTTACCCTCATCGGTTTGGTTCATTTGCTCCACCTCGTGGTCTGACCGACGATGGCAGCCAGGCTCAGTGGTTCGTTGATGGTCGAGCAGCATTTGAAGCCATTGCTTTAGCAATTGAAGGTGCAAAATCAGAGGTTTGTTACGTTGTTCCTCATTCATATTCTTTGTGATTGCGTACTGTTATTCTATTTAAATTTATCTTTGATGGTTATTTTATTATGCAGATATTTATTTGCGGGTGGTGGTTGTGTCCTGAATTGTATTTGAGGCGTCCCTTTCAAGCCCATGCTTCATCGCGCCTTGATGCTTTACTTGAGGCAAAAGCCAAACAAGGTGTTCAGGTTGGCTGTTTCTTAACGTTAAAATTACATTGATGATGAAAAACATCAACTCTCTTACTCCGTGGGTGTGTGCATGGGTCGGTTTTTGCTCAAAGCCATAACCATAACCGCGATGTCAATTAATGGATAACCATAACCATAACCAATCGGTTATGGCGGTTTTGGTTAGTCGGTTTTGATGGTTATAGCAGGTTGATATGAGTCGGTTAACCATGAATTTAGGCCTAGCTAAAAATAGTTAAATTTTTTTGACAATAGAATAAATGGTTATTACACATTTGTATATATTAGTATATAACATATTTACTTATACTAAAAAATACATCCGTTTGTTACCTAATATTCAAACAAAACATATGATATAAATTATAAAATCAAACAAACATTCAACAAAACGATATGAGAACTTATAAATTGTAAGAGATGTTCAACCAAATACATCAAATATTGAAAAAATGATGAAAAGTCCAAATCAGACAAATTTTTTACTACATGTTGGGTCGGTTTGGTTCGTTTATGGTGGGTATGGAAAAATTAATAACCATAACCAACCCGCTACTTTCGGTTTTCAGAAAAATAATTAACCGACCCACCGGTTTTTAATTTGGTTCGGTTTTGTCGGTTAATTCGTTTTTTTGCACACCCCCACATAGAGTTACTATATTATTGAAACAATATATTTAATTATTATTTACCTAATTTAATAATTAACCCTGATGCAATTATTGTATGAGCAGAGGCATGGTTCGTGTCCTGATATGTCAACTTGTATATTTTCGTGGTTTTACCAAAAGGATATTTTTAGTGGTGTAATATGTTTTGTTGGTAAATATTTCATTGCAGATTTACATTCTCATGTATAAAGAGCTTGCTCTTGCACTGAAAATTAATAGTGTCTATAGTAAGAAAAAATTGGTTGCTATCCATGAAAATGTAAGAGTTTTACGTTTTCCAGACCATTTCTCTAGTGGTGTATATCTATGGTAAGCAGTCTCTTATTTTCCTGTTTATTTCTTGTTTCCTGATTTTTATATTCTTTACGACCATTACCATTAATTTTTTATAATACATAGGTCCCACCATGAGAAACTGGTCATTGTTGATAATGATGTATGCTTCATTGGTGGACTTGATCTTTGCTTTGGTCGCTACGACACATATGAGCACAAAGTGGGTGATGACCCTGCTATGTTTTGGCCTGGAAAGGACTACTATAACCCCCGGTAATTTATTATATCACCACTCGCTAGTTACATATTCTATCTTGTTTTTGTAAGTAGGATATGCACTCATGATAGGTTGTTCAACTTCCTATTTCTTCATTGGAGTAAAGTACACGGATGGTCCCTGTGGCTTACTCAAATTGTGGAATTGGTCCCTAGCTTTCCAAAATTACATGGATGGTCTAGGTGGTTTGCACTTTGTAACCCATTTAGTCCCTAACTTTGCCAAAAGTCACATGGATGGTCCCAGTGGTTTGCACTTTGTAACGCATTTAGTTCTTGAACCTGCTGAAACCTTTAGATTTGTTGGTTGGGGACTAAATACGTTAAAAAGTGCAAACCACAGGGACCATCCATGTATTTTTGGAAAGCTAGGGACCAATTCCAAAATTTTGGTAAACCACAGGGACCATCCATTTACTTTACTCTTTTTCATTGTCTGCATAATTGTTATTCAAGTTCCATAGCTGAACAAACTACCATTTTGTATTTAAGACTTCATGCATGAATAAGAGTATGGATCATATCATTTAATGAAGTCATGACATGTGGAATCACTTAACACTGATCCCAATTTTATAGGGAATCTGAACCAAACTCGTGGGAAGATACAATGAAGGATGAGCTGGACCGTCAAAAATATCCTCGTATGCCATGGCATGATGTCCATTGTGCCTTATGGGGCCCACCATGTCGTGATGTTGCTCGACACTTTGTTCAGCGTTGGAATTATGCAAAGGTTTCTGCTTTTACCTCAAATTGACAGCTGTACATAGGGCTGCAAACGAACTGAACGTTCAGCAAACAATTCATGAACCGTTTGGCAGGAAGTTCGTTTGTGTTCGTTCGTTTAATAAATGTACGAGCACGAACACGAAATTTCGTTTGTTTAGTTAAACGAACGAACATGAACAGAGGTTGCGTCTGTTCATATATGTTCGTGAACGTTCAGTATTGTGTTCGTTTGTTTTCAATAGTTAATTAATGTTTCTGATTTTTATATTTTTTAATAACTTCAAAATTCCAAGAAATACAATATTTAATAACACTCTGTTATATATTTTGTTCATGAACATGTGTTTGTGTTCGTTTGTTTTCATCTGTGTTCATCAAAACATTAGTTTGTGTTCGTGAATGTTCGTTACCTAAAATTAACAAATGAACAGCAAACCCGGACGCGTTCATTTCCTTAACAAACACAAACAGGGTCTTGTTCATGTTCGTTCGGTTCGTTTGCAGCCTAGCCTGTACAGCCAGAGTTTAATATTATTGAAACCTTATATTTATATTATTCTTCAGAGAAACAAAGCTCCCAACGAACAAGGTATTCCACTACTTATGCCTCAGCAGCACATGGTTATCCCACATTACATGGGCAACAATATAGTAGAGGATGAAAATTCAACAGTTTTGGACGACACTCATAAAGTAATCAACAGAAGAAATTCTTCTTCCTCTGCATCTTCTGAAGACATCCCATTGCTAATCCCGCAAGAGGCTGATGGAGTGGATGCTTCAAATGGACAATTGAACACTAACGGGTCAAACGATTATCATGGTCAACCAAGTAGGACTTCCAGGACTTCTTTTTCTTTCAGGAAATCCAAAGTTGAACCTTTAGTTCCCGATATGCCGATGAGAGATTTTGTGGATGAACGGCATACCTTGAATCTTGAGCAAGAATCGTACACTGGCGTGAAACCGGATGACAAAGAATGGTGGGAGAATCAGGAGCGAGGTAACCTGGTTGCTTCTGCTGATGAATCCGGACAAGTTGGTCCTCGTGTTGCGTGTCGTTGTCAGGTTAGCTTATAAATTAAGGTCACCAAATTGGACAAGTTACATGCTTCTTTGTATATATTGTGATTAGAGGTGGAAAGATGGGCAGGTTGGTCGGTTGGGTAACATGTCAAAATGGGTTAGGGTTGAAAAGGGTTCTCCTTTAGTACGGATTGAATCCGGTGGATTTGGGTTGATTTGCAAAAACATTTCACACCCTTTTTAAAAAGAATTAATATGTAATTATGATTAAAAACAATATATTGTAATAATAATCCATGCATTTTAATTCAACGCTTTGGGACGCATGGTTGTAAAAATCGCTAGGCGCTAGTCGGCCGGTGGGGTACCGACTAGCGATCAATCGGGACTAATCGGGATTTGGACTTTTATATGTAATTTTCAGCTATACACACACACACGCACACATTTTTGTAGGTAAATATATTAAATAGATAGGTTTCAACCCCTCCTCGAGGACCTCGATCCACTTTTTAAAGGATACAACATTAATCGCTCGAATCTACATGGTTCAATTGGAAACTAGCCGGAATTTACAGGTTTTGGCCGGTATCGCCGATTTTTCGCTGGCCAACTAGGGTCGATTAGGGTCGACTACCGATTAATAGACCAATTGGGTCAAACAGGATCAAACAAGCCCAAAGATTACGAATCATAAATAGTCTTGGGCTTGTTTGACATGTTTGACCAATTGAGATACATCATCATCATCATACTCGGGACATCCCACCAATAGCAAAGCTAAGGTAGGGTATGAGGAGGGTAAGATGTAGACAGCTTTACCTCTAACCCTGTAGGAATAGAGATGTTGCTTCCAGTGAGACCCCCGGCTCTATAGTAGTTTTGCATCAAGCCTTGGACCTAAGGCACATAACACTGAGCAAACGCCGATTAGTGCATGTACCCCCTTGTCTTTCGCTATCAACGCCACCACATGATGCATATATTTTCATGAAATTAGTAAAATAATGTTAAAATTAGTGCACTTTCACCCCCCCCCCCCCCCCCCCCCCCCCCCGCCCCACATATATATTCATTATATGTGCATACCGCAAGTGGGTGTTCCAAAACTTGACCCATTTAATGGGTCCAAATTGCCACATCTAGTTATAATTCATCCTATGTTCACGACAATTCTCTCAGAAACATACTGTGTCATATTTATTGTAACATTGTTATTGCCTAGATTCTTCAGAAACATATCGTGTGCTGAATTTGCTACATGCCTGTCTTTTAAGTGCCTATGTATCTTTTTCTGGAGATAGTGAATGTTGATTTGTTCTCTTTAGAAACAAAAATTCTATTTAGTTTTTTTTTTTTAAATTCAAAATCATGATTTCCCATTTTAGGTTGTAAGGAGTGCCAGTCAATGGTCAGCCGGGACAAGTCAAGTTGAAGAGAGCATTCACAATTCTTATTGTTCCCTTATTGAGAAAGCAGAACACTTTGTGTACATTGAGGTACATCATAAACTCATTCATCTTCAAGATCACCATATTTTTCACATAAGTTTTTTTTTATAATACGTGTGCTGAGTTATCAAAAACAATTTTGTTCCCAGAATCAATTCTTTATCTCGGGTCTTTCCGGAGATGAGATCATACGAAATCGTGTATTGGAATCGTTGTATAGACGTATCATCAGGGCATATCATGAAAAACAACATTTTAGGGTCATTGTTGTTATACCACTCTTACCTGGATTCCAGGTGAGTTGACTCGGTTTTTAGTAAGATTTGCTCGTATAGTCGTATAGCTCTGTATTTTTGGTTTTCATGTTGTGAAGCTTCACAGGGTGGCCTAGATGATGTGGGGGCTGCGTCTGTAAGAGCCATAATGCATTGGCAGTATCGAACAATATCAAGAGGAAACAGTTCTATATTGCACAATCTCTCTGATCTTCTTGGCTCGAGAGTTCATGATTACATATCTTTCTACGGTCTCAGGGCTTATGGTAGACTTTCTGATGACGGTCTTATCTTCTCCAGTCCGGTATACTCCTCAATTATAACTTCCATTTTAGTTTAACTAGTGGGTTACCACCCGCGCTCCATAACGGGTTCGAAACATAGATGAAAATAAGCAAATCATGAGAGTTGAAGTTGTTTGATGTTTTAGTTAAGGGGCTAAACACGTCATTATCAAAGTTGAGGAGCTAAAGTTGTTTATTATTAAAGTTGAGGGGATAAAGTTGTTATAGTTAAGGGCTAAACATGTCATTATCAAAGTTGAGGGGCTAAACATGTCATTATTAAAGTTGAGAGGCTAAATATGTCATTGTTAAAGTTTAGAGGCTATAGTTGTTTATTATTAAATTTTAGGGGCTAAAGTTGTTTTAGTTAAGGGGCTAAACATGTCATTACCAAAGTTGAGGGGATAAACATGTCATTATTAAAGTTGAGGGGCTAAAACTGGTTAATGCCAAAGTTGAGGGGCCAAAGTTAGTTGATGTGATAAAAAAGCATATTTATACTTTATAGTATATATAATTTCAAGATTATAGCTAGTTAGCTCATTGTTATTCTTAACTATGCAGTCAATAGCGTGCTATAGCGCTTAGCGGACATTCAATCTCATAGCGGTTCACATAGCGGTCCGCTATAGCGGTTCTGCTATTAGCGGTGCTAAATGCCGCTATTTGACTGCCTAAGTAGCACCGGAACGGGTACGGGATCGGGGTACGGGGACGATACGGGAACGAGGAACGACAAAACTCAAAATTTCAAGATACGGGTCGGCAATAAAAAATATAAAAAAATAAAACTATATTAAACAAATTCCAAAAATACTACATCTTCCAAAGGTAATTAATTATCAATAATCAAATCATTTTCAAATTCCGGTTCATCTAGTGAGAGATCCGCAATCAATAGAGAATTAGAGATGATGAGACTTGAGAGTTTAGAGATTAGAGAAGCCGAATATGATAGGTCTATTTATCTAATGGCCGGTTGTGGAATTTGAAAGAGTTAAAACCCTAAAAATAAATGGAAACGGGGCTGGATACTTCTACCAGATACGTCCCCGACATTGGAAACGTTTAGGAAACGTCCCCGACGAGTACCCATGGTGTTTCCGTCCCCGACAAGTACCCGAGACGGGTACGACCACATAAATGGAGTCCCCGTGCTACATAGTTGACCGCTATTCTGAAACCCGTATAGCGGCCGTAGCACTGCTTTTAGCCTTTTTTTATATTTCAACCCAAAAACCCATATTAATCAACTTTTTGTTTGAAATAAACCTAAAAGTAAAGGCCGAAACGTAAACTAAACCTAAATCAAGGTCTAAAGTCTTCATTTGCTGGATTTGTTTGACGTCGGTTCTTCATCGTCCAACAAAATTAAACCTAAATCTAGAAATTGTTGGACTTCCACTTTCATGTTTTCATTTTTTGATATTACTACTAATATTTTGCATCATATTACTATGAATTTTGATACCACTATCAATATTTTCAAATGTATATTTATATTTATATATAAATACATAAATTATGCATGGTATAAAAATTACCGCTATACCACCGCTATAACCTATATATCATATAGCGGACCTTGACCGCTATATGATTTTGGACCGCTATAACTGCATAGATTCTTAAGCTTAACTTCCATATTAGTATAGTTTCAAGATTGTAGCTAGTTCATTGTTATTGTTAATTATAACTTCCATATTTGAGTTTAATTTCAAGGTTATAGCTAGTTCATTCTTCATTGTTTTCCTGTTTATAACACAGGTGTATGTGCATAGTAAGGTAATGATAATTGATGACAACACAGTCTTAGTTGGATCTGCTAATATCAATGATAGGAGTTTGCTTGGCTTACGAGATTCCGAGGTAAATTATCCATCCTGGCTAGGGGTACCCAAAAAACATTGAAACCAATATATTTACCCAAACCGAAGCAAGTCGGCCAATTTAAAATTCACATGGTTCGTTTCATGGTTCCGTTTTGCAGTTTAGCGGTTCGGTTTGAAACTTGGAATTGGCCATGTATATAGAACCGAGCGTATAACCTTGTATATGTTTTATACACACACACACATACTATTTATAATACACATAAGGAGGACAAGAAAGTAATTTTACATAATTGTAAGGCTTTGTGTAATACAATTATAAAACATATGGTACAATCCTTTAAAGCATATTGTTGACTTTCAAACCAAGGTTTAAAAGAACGGAAACGAGTTTCGAGGCGTAAGTCTCGAGGCGAAACGAGGCGTAAGGCCGAGGCGGTATTAATAAATAAATATAAAATAATATATATATTATTAAAATAACAATACTAACTAATTTCATCATCAGATTGATCAAAATCATCAAAAACACACATAAAAAAGACATGAAATGCTTGAAATTGACACAAAAAGTCGAAATCAACAAAAACAACTATCAATATATTTTTTTCATCATCAGATTGACCACAATTTTTAAACAACAGTAACCTTTTCATACATTCATATATATTTTTTTAATTACAACATAAAAACGAACATTTTATCCTCTTTAATTTGAGAACGGTATTGTTATAGTTATTCTGAATTTAAAAAAATAAACATGTTACATGATTACCAGTGCCTGTGTTCCCTACCGCATCGCGCGGGCACCCCTCTCTAGATATATATTTCAATTTTGAAACATGAAGGTTCTGTATGTGTATTATAATACAAATCATCTTTATCAAATACAACTTATTGATTTTGAAAAAGAAAATAAAAAATTCGGTTCAAATCCCCAAAACCAAACTGGTTTGGTTTAGTGGTTTGGCTCAAAACTTTGTCAAAACCGGCTGAACCGGACCGTGAACATCCTTGCAAATGCACACATATTTTCATTAAAGTAAATTTAAATTGATACGAATGTTTTGACCCCAGATTGGAGTACTTATCGAAGATAAGGAGTTTGTTAAATCTTCAATGGGAGGAAAGCCATGGAAGGCTGGAAAATTTGCGTTAAGTCTTCGCCTTTCACTATGGTCTGAGCACCTTGGTCTTCATAGTACAGAGGTTTGTTAATATAATAATATTTTAGAGTTACATTAATAAAATGAATAGTGGTTTGAAATTTTATGTTCTTTTCCTTTGCAGATTAACAAAATAGCCGACCCAGTGATTGATTCCACCTACAAAGATATATGGATGGCAACCGCAAGGGTAAGATTGAATCTTTCCAGATTTGTTCATGCAAATCCAAATAATATATTTAATAATATTCTAATCATGATGCATCCGGTTTGTTATTGACAGACAAATACTATGATCTACCAAGATGTCTTCTCTTGTATCCCTAATGATCTTATACATTCCAGGTAAAACCTCTGCCCCAACTTATTTTTTAATTAATTCTTGAGTAAAATGCCATTTTCGTCCACGAGGTTTGGGCAGTTTTGCGACTTTCGTCCAAAGGTTTGTTTTTTCGCATCTGGATCCAAAGATCTTGCCATTTTCATCCGGCTCGTTAACTCCATCCATTTTTCTCCGTTAAGTCGGGGTATTTCCGTCTTTTTTGTTAACTTAAAGGGCAACACAGTCTTCCTTTAAGTTAACAAAAAAAGAAGGAAATACCCCCGACTTAACGGAGAAAAATGGATGGAGTTAACGAGCCGGATGAAAATGGCAAGATTTTAAACCTTTTGGATCCAGATGCGAAAAAACAAACCTTTGGACGAAAGTCACAAAACCGCCCAAACCTCAGGGACAAAAATGGTATTTTGTTCTAATTCTTAAAGAGGTAGCAAATTTGGGTTATGTTTTCTCTGTATGTGTTAGCGAATTTGTTAGTCAAATTTTATAATCCGACTTGCAGAGCATCTTTAAGGCAATGTGTGAGTGAGAGAAAGGCAAAACTCGGGCATACTACGATCGATTTAGGAATAGCCCCAAAGAGTCTTGAATCTTATGAAGACGGAAATGTGAAGGGAATTGATCCGATGGATAGATTACAAGCGGTTAAGGGACATCTGGTTTCTTTCCCTACGGATTTTATGTTGAAAGAAGATTTAAGACCCATGTTTAAAGAAAGCGAGTATTATGCGTCACCTCAAGTTTTTCACTGAGTGATGAATATTACGTATTTGATAACATAACATTCATCAATGGGGTTTCACCCTTTTGGGGTCAAAACCGTAAATATTTACACCAGAAAGTGCGCGCTCTCCCCTTCTTGTTTTGGGTTCTAGGGACGGGGCGCCAATAGTACCCTAAAAGACACACACATAAGCTACATTCATATATGTATTGTATATCTGCCTAATCATGGCGAGTTGCAGCTTGCAATCTGAATTGATGGCAAGTCTTCGGAGTTGGTTCACAATGGTCCACCAGATCATGAACCTTGATCACAGCCAGTGTAGCTTGTCTGTCACCCGGCTGTCAGTCTATTCAGGACATTTAAGTGGGTTCGAGTGACGGGAAGTCAGGAACTGGCTCTTTTGGGGTCGTGGTGATGCTTTGTTTTGAAATATAGTTTTCTTGTAAAACTTAAATATTCATTTTGAACCATCAATATATTATAGACAGCTCTCTTGGCATCAATTATTTAATTCTTAATAATTTGAATTTTAGTGTTGTAAATGTGTTAGTGGGTCAACCTGAACACAGTTCATCTATAAAAATGTAAAAAGAATTAGATAAACCAGTTCAAAACATAACATGTTAGTGTTAAACGTAAAAACCTAATTTGTTTTGCATTGTGTGTTTATAGCCGTGCCAAGAATTGAGTCAGATTGGTGAGTAAACCGGTTCTAAACTTGTATACCATTGCAGCTAACGGATTAATTTAATATTTTTTTTGTCTATTAAAAGAGTATTAATTTAATATTTTTTTGTCTTTAAAAAGAGTATGAAACAAGATTATTTTTTTGTTTGATGATCTCCATTAAAAAAAAATTTGACATGCTTTTTCTTCTCTTTGTTGAGTTCAATAAGGTTTTGCTAGGTATTCATTGAATTTGTTTTTAGATTATTTAGGTCGGATTATTCAAATTTCGACTTTTTGTATGATAATTGAACTCATCCTGAGTATGAATCGGTGTTTAGAAACCCTATTTTAATTAATCAAATTATGATACATCTAGTTGTATCAAGTATGCTTGTCTTACAAACAGGGCCGGACCCAGGATTTTTTTCACTGAGGTCCTGTTTTTCTTGTGTTAAGACTTTTCAAAATCAAACGTTAGAATTTCAAGGTTGGTCGCCATTCGGGTCGGGTCAGGGGCGGTCCGACAACATAATTTTAATAATATGGACCTTTTAAGTTGAACTTGAACCAAATCAAGCCGAACTCAAATCGACTTTAAATTTCGGTTAAATTGTTAATTTAGTTGAAGCTTCAAAATTATAAAATTAAAATAAAATGAATCGATTAACTCAAATAACTCGATATTAGATTGTTGTAATACATTTAAACAAACTTATAAAATTAACATAGTGTCTCTACTAAATATTTAAAAAACACTAGGGCCCGAGCCACATAATATGATCCACCCTGTCTACAAATAACTTAAAATTCTTACAAGTGCAAAATGAGTTCTATTTAAGTGAAAAGAAAAAATGTAGTTCAAAAAGATAAATAAATCAAATTATGAGAAAAAATAATTATAAAACAATCTTAATAAAAAGTCAAAACACATGACATGATTTATCCATCTCTATAGCTATACGGGCCATGGGTCGGGTCGGGTTGGCTGTAGTTCAATAATAAAGGGTTATAATGTCACATCGTGCTCAACGAGTTCAACTTTGCCCTAATTCAAATTCAAAACCGTCTGTAAGTCACCCTTTCCCTCTCAACAGTCTCGCACACACAAGCAGAATTTCAATATATCATGAATATATATATATATATATATATATATATATATATATATATATATATATATATATATATATATATATATATATATATTCACATATTGAATAATTACTTCAGTTACAAACATTGCTTTTATTCTATAATAACATAATAAACTGTTAAAATAGATACAGTGATACTTACAATATTGTTTGTTTGTGTTAAATGTTAGTGTTTCAATGTCATCATCTGCTGTACCGTCTGGTTCCTTGGTTATTTTGCAAGAACTGAACTCGTCTTCACCACATTTTAAGGAGGGGGCATCCCTTAGGGTTACTGGAAAGTAAGTGGGTAACATCTTTTGGTTTTTAATACATTCATATGTTTTTTTTTATTGTTTTATCTGTAGCGTGGGTGGCGTCGTGGTGACGTGGCATTTGAGATTGTTTTGATTGGTTGATTGATATTTTTTTTTTCAAACGTCACTTTCAAGCCCTTCCACTCCGTGCCTTTTTTACCATGCCACCCTGCTGCTGACGTGGCTGCCACATAGTCTAAGGGACGGGTAGTTTACAACTTTCATCATTAATGCTCTTGTATGGTTGGTTGTGCTGATTCTTTTAGCTATTTTTACGCTATATGAATTTGTTGTATTCAGTGTTGTAAAAATCGGGATTAATCAGTCCAAATCTTTCCTAATTGGTCCAAGTGGTTCCCTTGTTTTTAACCCGTTGACCCGAGTTCCCGACCCGATCCATGAAATAATATGTTTTGAATTTTTAAGTGCTTGATTTGTTATGTTAAGTTTAATTGTTTATGTTTGAACTATAATACTATATATACTATGTGAACTTTGAAGTGTTATATTCATGTCGATGTGTGTGTGTAATGTGTGTATATATATAAGTTTGTGAAATTACATATAAAAGTTTTGTATAAGAAAAAAAGCCGGGGTCTCAACGGGAGCAGACTCTCTATGCGTTGGGATAGAAGTAAGGCTTGCCCCATGACACCCTTAGTCCCTCATCAAACCTTACGAGCAGCTGCTCCTATGAGTGGAATTATAAAGGGTTTGTTTGTTTAGATTCATAAGTTTGTATAATTGCCATGATCAGTTATTCACAGTGCACTGAAAGGAAACCTAACTTAAGAATAATCATGAAAGGTCTAAATTATAATTGTATGATATTGTGCCTAAACCATTATACCTTTATTCTTGTTCTAGACATACAACCTAATCTCATTATATTCTTTTGTGATTCTAGGTTACAAGAATATAATGTAGAGACCGCCATTGCTGTTATAGCTGACGGAGGTGCCACCCTGGCAGTCAACACTCGGCACTTGAGACTTAATCTTCGAGCGGGTTCCCTTTACCAATTCATCGGAGAACTCTCCATTCAACCAGATAACGAGGTGCATAAGCTTACACACATGTTTGTTTGTTTATTTATATAATCATGAGAACCCGTCACTAGAAAAACTCACGGGCCCCATCAATACCCTACTAACTAATGGGACCAGGTAAAAACACAAGCGGGGCAACTGATCTTCAATGGGTCCACTGGACTTTAGGCGTTTACGTACCACTGTACTACCCCTTGTAAGGTTGTATGACTAGGGCTATAATCGAGCCAGGTTGAGCTCGAGCTTGCTCGTAAAATATTTCAAGCCAGCTCGAGCCAAATCAAGCTGACTCATTAATTTTTTATTTTTTATTTTTTTTCAATTATTTGATAACATAAAAAAATTACACATATATCTATTTGTATTATTTTTATTTTTCCAATATTTAAAATTAAGATTAATTTATATAAAACAATAATTCGAGCCGGCGCGCGAGCTCACGAGCCGAGCCAGGCCTAGCTCTAGCTCGGCTCGTTTACAATCGAGTTTTATTCGAGCTGAGTTTTTTTCACGCTTTTTCCGGACGAGCTTTGAGCGAGTCACGATCTGCGAGCTTTTTGAACACTCCTATTAGAGAGTATGACCACCAATTTGTATTTAAGATAACGAACAGTAGAGTGAACATGGGTCCATTCTTTTATTCGATTTTGATACGTGTGTTGTTGGTTTGAGAAGCTGCATTTGAAATGTATATATTTTCAGGGGATATTGAAAGCAAGAGTGGGTAGAAATGTAGATGGTATGGACCTTAATTTGTACCAACAATCTCTGAAGCTGTTAAGACAATTTCAATCTGAGCAAATCAATCATATGCAGCAGCTGCAATGAATAAATAAATCACCAAACCATTGTCTGCCCAGTAAGTATTATTATTATTCATATGGTATCTGCAAATTTTCAAAGGTTAATCCAAATCTGTAATGAACATTTTTATTCTGAAAAATGAAATTTCAATATCTATTTTTTAGAAAAGCTTTTGTGATATATGATGTGTTTACCTTGACGGGTCGCACCCCTTGAAAATATGGTTGAATCCTTCATCCGCACCCCTAGAAAAAATTCCTGGGTCCGTTGTATGTTTCTCTTTTTCTTTTTCGTTTTCATTTTGTTGTTGTGTTGTGAGCATTCAACTTATAATCTGGCATTTCTGTGAAGATATGGGTATATATGATGAACCCAATGTGAGTGACCATTTCGACCTGTTATCCAATCCGCCCTTGACATGTTTTTCATGATATTAACAAAATACTTTATATAACTCAATTAAATTTCGTTATAATACTAAATAAAAGCTATATAACTTGTTAAATCTACGGCTGCTAAACGGGTTGTGTTTGTAGGTTGACAAGTTGAACCCAACACAAGCTCGAAATTGTTCACACACATGAATCCAAACACGAACACGACACGTGTTTGCGGACTGACACAAACTCGACTTGTTTAACCTGAACATTGAATTTTAAACGGGTGCACGGGTTGACACAAACACAGTCCGTTTTGATAAATGTGCTCTTTGATGCGACCCAAAACTGTTTAGACTATAACTTTGTAAATTTGTGTTAGGTTCTAGTCGCATAGAAAATAAGCACTTGTAGTTAATCTTACAAAATTTGATGAACATCACATCAAACATACTATTTTTATATATTTTGTTTATTTATTTTATGGGTACTAATGTACTATTATTACTCATGATGTTTCGTTGACAAGACCAAGCAACTTGTGTGGTACTTGAAGATGAGGATGTTAGGCTAGTGGGTAGAGGGACGTACTAGGGTCGTCAAGACCCATCGAGGGGCGTCCACACCGCCCCTCTTTGGTCCGTCCCCATCCTCTTTGTCCCCTCCAAGACGTCAACGACGGCCCTCTCTCTTTTTATCACACACACACACACACATACATACATACATAAAGGGGTTCATCATCCCCTAAACCCGCCAACGTAGACGTCTACGTGACGGATCATCCTCAATGAACTACCTTCATCCACATCCAATAGCCTTAGATATTTCATATTCGTATAAAAATGCCATCAAAAACTTGTTATCTATCTTGTGACTTGACATACACGTGTTTATGCATTTTATTGCGTTATTTTTATTAATTATTTTTCAGAAAGAATTATATTTCCTAATTGTTCACATTTTGATCTCTCTGGTTCTAAATTTGACAAACGTATTAATAAAACAATTTTGGATTTTGGTCAACTCAAAACGTCATTAGAGTATGTTTGCCTTTTTCTAAAGAATAATCGATCGGTTATAATATATACTAGAGTAAATTACACGGATCATTCATCAGATATCTCCTTCATAAATTTACTCGTATTTTAAAAGCAAATTAAAAAAAAATAATTTAAAGATTCTTGTCACCATCTAAGGTGATGTTTGTTTTTTAAGAGGTAAAATGTAATTACGGTTTGCTCATAGCATAAACAATAAATAATTAAATAGCATATTTTCATAAAATAATTTGTATGGGTAATAACTAGAAACAAGGGTTTAGAGATGGGCATAAAAACCGGTTCCGAACCCGAACCGGTAGAACCGAACTGGAACCGGGTCCAGTTCCTACCCGACATTAAGTAGAACCGGTTCCGGGTTCAAAATACCCGTTGGTTCCAACTCGGTTCCACAATTTTACCATTTGAATCGGGTCGTACCCGGTTCCTACCCGTACCCGGTTCCTACCAGTACCCGGAAATTCAGTTCTAGAAGGAACCGGTTATACCCGTTAAAATGTTACCATTGGAACCGGTTATACCCGTTATAATGTTACCGTTGGAACTGGTTATAGCCGTTAAAATGTTACCGTTGGAACCGGTTCCTGACCGTTGGAACCGATTCTATATATATTGTTTAGAAATCTATTGTTTAGCACACAATTTCTCATATCTATTCTTCTTGTTACATTTCTTTCTTGTTCTTTTTCACATTCTAATCAACAAATGGCCTCAAAGAGTTCCAAAAACGCAAATTCCCAATCCGTTAACAATGTTCCTCAAGATCAATCGGTTCCATATGTGGTTGGAACATTGTCTCATAATCGCAGTAAGGAAGTTTGGAGCAATTGGGAGTTGGTCGAGATGAGTGACGGCTCGCAAAAAGCTCAATGTAAACATTGTGGATCGTTATTAGCCAAGGAATCAAACTCAACGTTAACGAAGCATATTAATAAGTATTGCAAAGCTTTAAAGGAAATGACATCCGGTCAAGTTCCACTATCCAAAGATGGTACCATTTTTCGTTATGAGCAAAAATTAGCTCGCGATCGGATGGCGAAGTTGTTGATACAAAAAGCGTTGCCGTTTGGACACTTCGACGACCCCGATCTTACAAATCTTATTCGGGAGACGCTACAACCTCGCTATAAACATGTAAGTCGTCGCACTTTAAAACGTCTTTGTTTAAATTTATGGGAAAATGCAAAAAAAGATTTAATTGTTTTTTTTAAGAATTCAAAAACTAGTGTAAACCTAACTAGTGATGTGTGGTCGGCTCCACATGGTTTACCGGAATCGTACATATGTGTCACCGCTCATTGGGTTGATCCCGATACATGGCAAATGATGAAGCGTACGATTGCGTTTGACGAGTTTCCTTCTCCTCATACGGGAGAAAATATTTATAAAATTATAAATGACACAATAATTAAATATGGTTTAGAAGATAAAATTTTTTCAATATCCTTTGATAACGCTTCAAACAACACAACGGCGATTGAAAAATTAAAGTTGAAGTACAAACCAATACTTGATGGTGTTTTTTTTCACACACGATGTGTTGCACATATTATTAACTTAGTAGTGCAAACCGGTTTAAAAGATCAATTTGTATCGGATTTTATTATAGCATTTAGAGCTATGCTCCAAGATGTTTTCAAAAGTGGAAAAGAAAGATATCAAGAATATAAAAAACTTTGTAAAGATGTCAACCAAAAAATTATTGGACCGAATTGGGATATACCGATTCGTTGGAATTCAACTTGTCATATGTTTGAAATGGCTATAAAGCAAATGTGCACTTTAAAATCTTTTCATACAACTTTAAGTGATGAGTACCTTGTCGTCCCCTTTCCTGACACGGCTTGGGAAAATATTAATAACCTAAGTACTTTTTTACAAGTTTTTAAAACTACAACGACTTTGATTTCCGGTGGTTATTATCCTACTAGTTCTAAAGTTGTGGACCAATTGTATTTGATAACAACTAATTTTAAAAAGTTTGAAAATTCTAGTGACATGTTAAGGAATATGACGAGACCAATGATTCAAAAATTTAAAAAATATTTTTTAGAATTACCACCCGTTTTCTATGTGCCGCTGCTTTAAATCCAGCTTTAAACGTACCGGGTGTTGAAGCTTTAATTGATGAAATTTATGACAAGTTGGATATGCATGAGGATGATCCAACTTTAAAAGCAAAAACAAAAAAAATATTCAATGAGTGTATGGCCAAACTTTATGATCATTATTTTAAAAAAATATGGTGAAAAAAATCATACAAATTTGTTTGAGTCTCGGTCCACGGCCTCTAACGATGAAACAAGCGGGGATCCACTTATAACCATGTTGAATGTCGTTAGAGACGAGACCGCTAGACAACAAAGGGGTAGTGAACCAACAAGTGAACTTGGGAGATATAAAAAAAATCAGTATTCGCTTACTATGACCACCGAGGAGTATAGGAAATTTGATGTTTTGGCATGGTGGAAATCGAAAGAATCCGAATACCCGATTCTAGCCACCATGGCTCGTGATATACTAACGGTCCAAGCTTCCACGGTAGCTTCGGAAAGTGTGTTTTCTCTTAGTGGCAGGGTTTTGTCAATTAGAAGAACAAGACTAACTCCGGAATCGCTAGAGATGGCAATATGCTTAAAGGACCATTTGGATGCCGTTGATCGTGTTCAACATAAAACTAGTCTAGAAGATGAAATTGAGTTAGAGCATAAAATTGTTGACGAAGAGGAGGACGAAGAAGTGGAGGCTAAGGATTCGGACGACGATTGTACCGAGGTACCCGCACCTAAGAGAAACTCATCGGAAAGTGTTGCACCTGCCGCTAGTAAACGATCAAAGAAATAAAATCTTACTGGAACCGGTTCTGAGTAATTTTTTTATTTTTTTTTGTAACCGGTTAATTTTTTTTATATATTGTAACCGATTAATTTGTTTTTTAATTTTAACCGATTATTGTTACTATTTTTATTTATCAATGTAACTAATAATAAAAATCAAACATAACAAACACAATAGAAAGAAACATTACACAAACTTTATTAAAACACCAAACCAAACGGGTTACATCAAACATTTGAAGAACCGATGCCGGAACATTTGCATGCCATAGGTATTTTGCAAGAACTTAGAAGTTGATTGATTTTGTAAGTTGATGATGGTGAGTGTTAAGTTTAGAAATGGTAAGAAGGAAGGGGTTTATATAAAAAAAACGGTTTTTTAATCAGGAACCGGTTTCCAACGGTAACATTTATCAGGAACCGGTTCCAACGGTAACATTTTATCAGGAACCGGTTCTGAACAGTAAAAGGCAGGTTTTGACTGTCAGGAACCGGTTCTGAACAGTAAATGGCTGTCAGGAACCGGTTCTGAACAGTAAATGACAGGTTTGACTGTCAGAAACCGGTTCTCAACACTATCAGAAACCGGTTCCGCACCATACCCGGTTCCATAATACCCGTACCCGGTCTTAACGGTTCCATATTCTTGGGTGTGAACCCGGGTAGGAACTGGACCCGGTTCCACACCATACCCGGTTCCAATGACTTCCAAGCAGAACCGGGTCCGGGTTGAGACCGGTTCCAGGTAATAATAAAACCCGATTATGCCCATCTCTACCAGGGTTTATGTCCAAGTTATTAAGACATTAATTAGACTTTACTCCATGAGATACGACCAATAAGATATATTTTTATGTGTATAATGTCATATACAAAGAGAAGGACATTTACATATTTAATTGTGTTTGACTGTAATATTATTTGGATTGAACATTACAACTAATATTATTCTATCTATATGACTATATACACTTTTATATATAATACGTATCAAGATCATTGATAAAGATTGTTAAATATGTTTAATTTATTGTATATGGTTTCGTTACAAATATCTTTAAATTCCTATACAAACCCTTCAATATAAAACTAAAAGAATATAGAAAAGAAAATAAATATACAATAGTACATATGTCAAAAAATTATTATTAAGTTAATACATCATGTGTGTGTATATATATATAGGTGAAATATAGAGAGAAAACTCACTTGAGTTGAGAAAACTTAAGAAAACCCTATGTAACATTTTTATTTTTTTCTAAAAAAAATAGGGAATGTAAGTTACATGTTAATGAACATTTTGTAAAAAAAAAAACGTCGTATTTGAGAAACTTGAGAAGCATTCTGGACCACACATTTCTTTAAGCTTTTCGTAATATACACATACATACGTATACTTTAAAATTCACTATATACATATATGTATATTGAATTATACACATATGTATATAGTCAATTTTAAACTATACATATGTGTATATTACGAAAAGCTTAGAGAAAATGTATATTGAATTATACACATATGTATATAGTCAATTTTAAACTATACATATGTGTATATTACGAAAAGCTTAGAGAAAATGTGTGGTCCAGAATGCTTCTCAAGTTTCTCAATTAGTCTAGTGCTTCTCACATGATCCTAACCCTATATATATATATATATATATATATATATATATATAGGGTTCATGAGTAAACAATGTTGTATTTGTGAACAAAATGAACTTATCTTGACCATTGATTTTGTAGATTCAGATTTTTTCTTTAATGGCAAGATTGTAGTTATTTTTTGTAACCTACATGTATTTTAATAAATACAAGGGTATCATTGTATTTTCTCTCTCCATTTAATTAATTGGTTTTTCTCTCTCTCTTGATTTCTCTTTCCACTTAAAAAATATTTAATTATATTTTTTTTACTATGTTCTCTCACCAATTACCTAACTTTATAATTTAAAAAAAAATACAAACATTATCAAATATTGTTCCATCTAAAACACGATTAAAAATGTTTAATTATATTCTCTATACATATATGTATTATACGCATTCGCATTTTAGAAACGTATGTACACATATGTACATTCATAATATACCTCTAGCTAGAAGTTAATGATATTGTTCTTCAACATTGTACATATGTGTATAACAAGAATCTGAGATGGTTACTCAGCATTGTACACATGTGTACAGTCTCGCTAACTATCAGTTTATACAAAATACATAGCTGCTAGTTTATACACATGTGTACAGTCTCGTTAACTACCGATTTATACAATATACACAGCTGTTAATTTATACACATGTGTACAGACTTTTATACATCTGTGTATTATATTCAGAACTGGTTACATATGTGTGTATTAACAACATATTTATAAAATACATTTCTAAAAAATCTAATATAATTTCTTTTGAAAGCGTAATGCATTCAAAATAAAGTACTTTTTCATATTATAAACAATACCAAGTGTCGATATCATACGATATTTTTTTTGAATATGTAATGAAGTTATTTATTTTTGCTATTACCAACATAATCAAACACTAATTAAAAAAATAATTGATCATGAGTGCAAGGATTATACTTATATAATATACATAATCGATACGTGAAATAATCAATTAAGAAAACTAGGTACCACTTTGATACATAAATGTATCTCGCTCTACACACATATGTATCTCGAGTATCACGCGAGGATACAAAATAAATAAATAATTCAAATATAATATGTGAATAATAATTGAATTATATCGGACTATAAATTCATAAACAACATGATAAATAGTTCTTGCAAATATGAAAAAGAAAAGTTTATCAAACAAAATGAGACTTTATTTAAATAAATAAATATGAAATTCAGTGTATTTTCAGAAAAAGCAGTAGAAAGTTTAGGCCTTATCCAAAATTCCAAAGTTTCAATCTCTTATAATTAAAATAATGGAAAAATAATTAAAAATGAAAGAGAGAGAGAGAGAGAGTTAAGAGATGAGAAATTTAAAGATTTTAATTAATTATACTTGACTAATGTCAATCTTACCCTTTTAATCTAAAAAATGATAAGGGGCAAGATTAGTTACTCAGTTCACTCTCAAGAAGTTGTTCACTCTTGATCCTAATCCTTTATATATAGGGTGGGGTTCGGCTACAAAGTCATTTTTTTCTACAAAGTGTACAAAGTCATAAAACACCACAGTTTTATCTATAAAACACACTCAAAACCCACAAATAACAGTGTGAAGATCACTAAAACACTATATCCAAACCCTAACAATCCATAAAAACTTCAAACACACCATCGTAGAACTATGAATATAAAACACAACATGATGATCGACATAGAACACACTAATGTTAGTCATTCGATAATCAAAGCATTGTCATCCAAAACACAACACAAAACCGACATATATGGCGTCTTAGTAATCTTCACTTTGTTATTTGTGGGTTTTGAGTGTGTTTATGGTTGACATTATGGTGTTTTATAACTTTTTACACTTTGTAGGAAAATGGACTTTGTAGCCAACTCCCATCACCCCTATATATATAGGGTTAGGGTAAAATGAAAACTCATACGAGTTGTGAGAACTTAGAGAACTCGGCCCTACGAAAGGTTTTTTCAAATTTTTTTACCAAAAATCCTAAAAAAAATTAAATTTTCCCAAAAAAAAAACTTGTTTTTTTTCCATTTACGGCAGCCATAAATGCTGTAAAAGGTGATGTCATGCTTATGTCATCACCTTTTTACAACCATTGTAAGGAGCCGAAAAACACCACTTCGAATTTTTTTTATATTTTTTTACGGCAGTCTTTCTAACATTTTAATCTAGGAGTTTGAAAAAAATTGGGTCAAAAATCGCACGGAAAGACCGAGTTCTCTAAGTTCTCAAAACTCGTAAGAATTTACCCTTAATCCTAATCCTATATATATATTATCATTAAACACATAAAAACTATCGTCTTACTTTTACAACTTCTAAGTGTTTCATCATCATATGTACCTAATTTTTTTCTAATCGATATATAAAATAATAATCATACATCATATCCATGCATATTTAATTGTATCAAGATAAGACATATTTTATATCCTATTCATCATAATCGTATTATAAAAATCACCAAAGTGTTGAATTCGATTATTATATTACCGCTTCTATCATTAACAGCGATGACACAATTTACTAGTTGGCCAACAAAATTTCAACAATTTTTAACTCATATTCAATGGAAAAAACACTATAATTTTTTAATTAACAAATTTTGGATTTATCTACTTTGTAATCTTCATAGGCATTACTTAATTCATCTTTCTTATGGCAGCATCATTTTAAGCCACTAACTATATTTTAATTTTAACTTATTTAATACGTTTGTTATATTTTATGACCGACTTACATTGGAGATGTAGATTTATTCATTTGTTTATTAATATAAAGAGTTTTGCTTGGCTTATATTGCTTTGAAATCTAAATGTGTCCTTTCCTTCAAATCTAGCCACATCAAACTATTATAATATTGTTTAGATTCTTCGTATTTAATTATAAAAGTTTGTTACCATTAATCAAGTTAATTGACATGAAAACCAATGAGTAACGGCTTGTTGTACAATTAAAAATCAACTAATTATAAGTTGTAATCATTAAAAAAAATCTAACATATGTTCTTTAATATAAATATATAATATAATTAATATAATTAATATTAATATTTTTATTAGTTACTAAACCACATAATCAAAAAGTCTATAAAATTTCAATGGTAACATTTTAACAGAAAAAGAATCCTACGCAAGGAACATTCAAAAAACATGTTAAATATATTTTTCGTAGTAAATATAAACATAGTTGATCTTTAGCTTTGAATGAAATGAAATTTAGCTAGCCCTTGTAGTTTATGGTAATTGACCAATAAGTCCTATATATTTAGAAATCTTGCAAGAAAGTTGTAACACCTTATTTTCCATGTAATGATATTATTATCATTGTTTAAAATTTAATAAAATATGTATTGAGTTATCACCCTTATTATTCATGTGATGATGTTTTTATCGTTATTTAAAATTTTATTAATTATGTATTGAGTTATGAAAGAAAAATGTATTTGTCATTACTTAAAACGATAAAATGAATAGAAGGAATATAGCATAATTTGGGTCATGACAATATGACTAATGTAGTTTTGATCCTTCATAGTATTACTCGCAACTCGTAAGTACCAACGACAAACTTTTATTCCTTATACGTGCTCACAAACAATACAAAAAACTAGTTGCGTATTTGTGATGTTAATATTACTTCTTTCATGTATCATTCTGAAAATATTCAGAAAGATCATTATGTACAAAAATACGATAATCCTATTGTTTTAATATATTAGGTATCAATACTTCATTTCTTTCAGATTATCATTTAGAAAACTAGTTTGTGTTCCTTTAAATGTTTCTAGTGAATATTGTTATGTATCACTTACACTATATATACAATTGTAAACTACATGTCAAATGAACTAAACATGTTAAATGTGCGTCTGTTTGATATGGGGTAATGAAATAGATAAGGGAATGGAATGGACGAGGTAATGGAATGGACAACGGAATTAAATCAACCATTCCATTCCATTGTGATGTTTGCAGTGGCGGGTCTAGAAAATCCGCTAAGCCGTAACGTTTTATAAATAAGCGGTAACGAAATCGAAAAAACGTCAATTTTTTCCAAAATTTACACTACCGCCGGAGCGCCAAGCCGTAGCGGGGGTTGCCCCTTTGTATGCACTAGATCCGCCCCTGGATGTTTGGTTACCCATATGTGAATATAATAAATTATCACTTTGTACAATTTGATAAACAAAAAAAGACGAAGTAACGAAACACAGTTTTACTAAAAATGACAAAATATAAATGCCTCAATAATAATAATAATAATAATAATAATAATAATAATAATAATAATAATAATAATAATAATAATAATAAGAGTTAAATGCCATTTTAGTCTCTGTGCTTTGGGTCATTTTGTCAGTTTAGTCCAAATGTTTTATTTTTAACCCGTGGGTCCAAAAAAGTTTCACTCTTGCCATTTTAGTCCACTGGGTTAACTTCATTCATTATTTTTATTAACGAGAAATGCAATTCGGTCATTTTATATGGTCGGATTGCCCTACT
Organism: Scalesia atractyloides; assembly: GCA_947069175.1. Taxonomy (NCBI): domain Eukaryota; kingdom Viridiplantae; phylum Streptophyta; class Magnoliopsida; order Asterales; family Asteraceae; genus Scalesia; species Scalesia atractyloides. Next base: position 15,692,188 of record CAMTDV010000018.1, read on the forward strand.
AGTTTACATAATTACATATAAAATGATCGAATTGCCCTTCTCATTAACAGAAATAATAGATGAAGTAAACCCAGTGGACTAAATGGCAACGGTGAAAATTTTTTGGACCCACAGGTTAAAAATGAAACCTTTGGACTAAACTGGTAAAATGACCCAAACCACAAGGACTAAAATGGCATTTAACTCTAATAATAGTAACAATAATATATTAATGGTAAAAAAATAATAATAATTTTTTTGATATATATATATATATATTAATATTAATAATATAAATATAATAATAATAATAATAATAATAATAATAATAATAACAACAATAATAATAATAATAATATATCTTTCGATTCCTTGAAGGAATAAAAAAAAACACCCCATTACCAAGGAATGTAAATTATTATATTTGGAAAGAGTTACATTCCTTTGGAATGCACATTCCATTACCACGTAATAACCAAACATATTTCTTTTCATTCCATATTCCATTCCTTCATACCAAACGCTAATATAGTTTTTTTTAGTATTCATACCATCTTAAAATGTTTTATGAATGTTTTTGCTTTTCAATAATATTAAATACAACAATTTTAGATTCATAAATGACGACAAGCGTGTTGACCCATAATCCATTTTTGAATCTTGTCCAATCAACCAAAATCTCTTTTTGTAAATTCACACTACGGTTGTTTATAAACTATCAAAATCAATGGAACTACTCAAACAGAAGAAAGTCATTCAGTTTGGCTGATTTGAAATTTACGGTCAGGTTCAAGGTGCGGATTTAACATTTTACAATTTAGGGTTTTAATTAATTAATTATTTCTTTTATCGTTAGGATTATAACGTTCCTTAAAATTATGTTTCTAAATTTAGCGTTAAAAGTTTCAAACCATAAATATTAGCCTCTCCAGCCGACTCAACCAAACCAAACCAACCCAACCTGGCCGCTCCCGTTTGCCTTTTTCCAAAACTTAAGTTAGCAGTTCAACCCAAAATTTTCGTCAAACCGGCCAGACCGTGAACCACATCCTAATTTACACTCAATACTTTTAGCCAAAAGTTGCAAATTGAAAAACTCAAAAGGGTAGTAATTGGAGATCATCATAACCTTAAGGCCTTTAATAAAAACAATACTTGCACAATAAAAAAGTAGTCATCCAATAAAACCGAGTACATGATTATGCATACAAGGGGACCCAAGACACAACACGCCCTTCATATACATATATCATCTCTTGATCAATACAAAGTGCAGCCTGTAATATGCACACTAACTGTTTGTATAAATTCCCAAGTGACTTGGGACACTTTCATTAAGAAATGGATGGAGTGGAAGCTACCTGAAGCTTCAGAATCTGCATAAACTGGTTTTGTTTGCGGGTATTCTGTCGGTTTCGGTCTGCTTCCGGTGAACTTTTGGGGTGTTTTACAAGTTATATCTGTCATTGAAGATCACTCATTGCAACAAATTTGGGTAATAAGCAAGGTTCTTTAAGCTTCTTGTTTTAGTTATTTGTTTGCTTATGATGGTTAATAAACTTATGATTTGATTGTTTGTTGATTTTCTAGTTTGATGTTTCATTTCTTGTTTTCTTTTTTATGGGTTAGGAGGTTTGGCTGATCTGTCAAAGAAAGTTAAATGATTTCCAAATCTGAACCAAATTATTGAGATTTTGAGATTTACCCATATGTCTAAAAACAGTTTTTTTTTTAATTTATGGAATCAAATAATTTAGATCAACAGCATGCACTGGCAGAAACTTTGTACTTATTGCCACAGAAATTGTCATGGTGTTTACACTGATTAAAAATCATGGATCATCCACTTACCCACTGGGAATCTTTTCAAAAGTGGGACTTCTTTTTGTAATTATTTCATATGATGAAAATCCACACTCTGGTCAAAATATCTATGTCCACTTTTGACAATTGAAACATATGGATCCTCAAAGGTTTTAAGTTTTGGAAATAGGTAGGTTAATATAACAATTTACTTATCCAAAACCATCAATGGTGGCTGAGTGGTAAGCGTTTAGTCCTTCTATCAGAGGTATCATGTTCGAATCCAGCTTCCACTAGTTTTCTGCCTTTAACCCCCTTGAAGGTCACCAGCTCAGCGCAAGCTTGCGCTATGTTTTACCTGGTCTCACTGGTTAGCAAAGTATTAGGGGGTCCCATGCAGTGGCTGATCTTGAACTTTTAAACAGGGGCCGAGAGTTTTAAAAAATGTGGGGGGGGGGGAGGGTAAAATTTACACTTCCGAGCGAAAAATGGTTTACTTATCCAAAACCTTAAGGGGCAGCATAGTGGTAAGCGTTTGAGTCCCTCATGTTCGAATCCAGCTTCCACTAGTTTTCCGCTTTTAACCCCCTTGAAGGCCACCAGCCTAGCGCAAACTGAGTTTTACCTGGTTTCATTGGTTAGCAAGGTATTGGTGGGTCTTGTGAGTTTTCAAACAACGTGTCCTCATCGTTACAAAAAAAAAGGTTTACTCACTTGTCCAAAACAAGCATCTCACATGGCTACATGGGTATGCATCATTCCATGTAAAGATTTTATGCCACTTAAAGGGAGATCAAGGGGTTGTGCTGTGGTCCATCTAGTTGATTAATTTGGTCCAAGATGTGGATACACAACAGCATGCCATCCTTTACCTGCTATTTTGTTGTGTTTCATGTGTGGTCCAAGAAAGAGACTCATTTGACCTTGTTTAATATCGATACAATGCTCCGAAAGAAAACTTGATCACGGGTCCCTTAATTATTTGTGGCATATGTTATATAATTATTTAGTTATCAATCATTTTCTTTACCAAAACTTTAGCATAATAACAACTTTTCCCTTTGATTCAAAATATCTTAAATCGTGTCTTTCGTTTCGTAACATATATTTGATGGTAGACATCGCGAGAAGTCAAGTTAGTTTTATTTGTTTAAACTTACGCGTAGATTTGTTCGGGTGATTGATGTTGACTAGTTATAAAAGTGGACTCATTCCTAATCTCCCATGCACTTGTTATATTGGAAGTTGCTTGAATTGGTGAATCTTTAGTATAATATAATAACTTTGTGGGTGTTAACTGAAGTGTAGAAAAGATGGTGCAATTCTCGTCTTTGTTGAGCGGATTGACGAAAAATATTTCACCGAAAAATGGGAAGAAACGGAGGATTAATCTTGGAAGAGAAGCTACTATTGCTTTGGCGAAAGAAGCAAGGAAAAACGGGTTGTTATTAACGTCTCCTGGTAACGTTAGTGCCAAATGGTCTAATAATTATGTTTCTGCCTATTCTAAGGGCGGAAATAAAGGAATTAATCAAGATTGCTTCATTGTATGGGAGGTAAGTCATTTCTGTAAAAAGTTAATATATTTATAATAGTAAAATGCCATCTTCGTCCTTGAGGTTTGGCCAGTTATGCAACTTTCGTTCAAAGGTTGTTTTTCTACATCTGGATCCAGAAAGTTTAAAATCTTGCCATTTTCATATGGCTCGTTAACTCCATATATTTTTCTTTGTTAAGTCAGGGTATTTCAGTCTTTTTATTAACTTAAAGGGCAATTTAGTCTTTTTCAGGCGTATTCGGGATTTATACATAAAGTGAAAAGACTGAATTGCCCTTTAAGTTAACAAAAAGGATGGAAATACTCCTGACTTAACGGAGAAAAATGGATAGAGTTAACGAGCCGGATGAAAATGGCAAGATTTTAAACCTTTTGGATCCAGATGCGGAAAAACAAACCTTTGGACTAAAGTCGCAAAATTGGCCAAACCCTCAAGGACGAAAATGGCATTGTACTCTTTAATAAAAGATTATATATTTAGAAAGATCATGAATTTATATTAGTTTGAATGTTGGTTAATTTGTAGGGGTTTGGAGGGACAGAAGATGTGATGTTTTGCGGTGTTTTTGACGGGCACGGGCCGTGGGGGCATCTTGTGGGAAAACGAGTGAAGAAAGTAATGCCGGCTTATTTGCTTCATTATTGGCAGGAAGCTATGGCGCAATGTTCGATCTTGATGAATGGGGAGTTGTTTAAAAATGCAAACTTTGATCAATTTGGTATTTGGAAGAAATCTTTCTTGAAGGCTTGCTCTACTGTTGATTATGATCTTGAGCTTCATCCTGTAATTGATTCCCTTTACAGCGGTACAGCTGCGTTGACTATCATTCGCGAGGTAATTGACTGTAAATCTGTATTTACAATTTTAAATTCAATATGATTAAAACAAGTTGGTTTGAGCTTCAAAGTCAAATTTAGATGTCACAAATATTTATTCATTCATGAACGTGTCGCTTTGTGTAATGCATTTTTTGCTAAAATCTCAAGCATAAGATATTTTTTTTAGCTGAAATGGAAACGGGTCAAAGGGGTTGACAGATTAATGTCATTTAAAAAAAAAGTTTTTATGTCACAACTTTTAACCTTTTGGGTATTTTACGCCAAAATTTAGTAGTAAAACGGTAAGTGGTGATCATGTTTTTGTAGTTTAATCGTAAATGTTTTATACTTACATGTATTTTTGGTTATAAAGTGAACTAAAATATGAAGATACAAAATACAAGAAAAGAATATACTTCAATTTTTTTTCGGGTTAAACGGGTTGTGTTTGTATCAGCCTGTGAATATGCGTGTTGTGTTTGGATTCATGTGTCCGACATGATTTTTGGGTTCAACCCGTCTACCTGAGAACATGACCCATTTAGCATTCCTAGTTGATAGTCATCCAAATGAATTTTTAATGCATAGAGCTTTCAAAAATCATTTTATTGAAGATCATTACATTATTGTTCTAGTAATACAGTTGTTATTCCTATTTCATTTCAACTCAATCAGCCTCATATATTGACTTCAGTCAACCGATATCATTATCTTCCTAACTGAGAATAACTAAACTTACTTCATGATCATGATTCACAGGGGGATCTTATTGTGTTAGCAAATGTTGGTGATTCTCGAGCTGTTCTAGGGACAACTTCGGACGATGGTAGCCTTGTTGCCGTGCAGCTTACTGTAGACTTTAAACCGAATTTACCTCGTATGCGCTCCCCTACATAACCTAATTATACAAACTTTAATTATGTATATATATTTTTTTGCCACTTACACATTTTATTCTTGGTTTAGAGGAAACCGAGAGGATACATCAGTCGGGAGGGCGTGTGTGTGAAGCAGAAGATGAGCCAGGAGTGTCCAGGATTTGTGCTTCGATTGATGAGGAACCGGAAGGACCAGGGCTGGCACTTTCAAGAGCTTTTGGTGACTTCTTTGTTAAAGATTTCGGTCTTATTTCTGAGCCAGACGTGATACAAAGAACCATAACTGCAAAAGATCGTTTTGTCATTTTGGCGACCGATGGGGTATGGTCTTAACTTTTACTCAGCCGAGCCAGCTTGTTTCAGACTTTGTATCCAAAGCTCGAGCCTGGCTAGGACTTGGCTCGTTTATTACTTATTTAATCATTTTTATATATGCTTATACTTGTAATTTAATTATATATAACATATATTATTAGTTATATTTATTCAGAATTATACACATATATATAATAATAGTGAAAGTATATCGTACAATTGGTGTTAACCTACATTGGTACGCTGGCACCGAAATCGCATGTTATAAAAAAGCGCGTGTGCGAGACTTACAAATTCGCATGTTGGAAAACATGCATGAAATCGCATGGATGGAATGCAAATTCGCATGGGATTTTTGCAGCCATGAAATATCATGGCTGTTCAATGAAATCGCACGTTTGTAAAACCCAGCGTACCAGCGTACGTTAACACCAATTGTACGATAACCGCTCCCTAACTACTATGTGTGTGTGTGTGTGTGTATATATATAAATAAAACTATTATAATATATAAACAACTAACAAGAGGAGAGTTTAGGCTCACGAACCTAGTCAAGCTCGACAAATGATGCTTGGGAATGGGCTCGTTTATTAATGGAGCTTCAATTTAAGCTCGACTCGTTTTAGCTAGGCTTGATTCGAGCTTTTTGTGAGCCCATCTTGAGTAGCTCACGAGTGGTTCAGCTCATTTACGCTCCAGACGTTTACATCATACATGTCATACATATCTAATCTTGATCCTAAATAAGCAGGTGTGGGATGTTGTCTCAAATGAAAAGGCAGTTGAGATTGTTTCAGCAGGAAAGGAGGAATCGGCGAAAAAGTTGGTGGAGTATGCAGCCGCTCAGTGGAAGCGTAAGCGGCCAGGATACGCGGCTGATGACATATCAGTGGTCTGCCTATTTCTCCACAATCCATGATCATCTTCATCTTCTCCATGAATGTTGGCATATGGTGATTAGCAATGTCTCATTGCTGTTGGTCTATATATTGTATGTATATTGTGATAATATCAGCTAATCCTTTCTTATGTTTTTCTCAAGTATTCTTATCTTTGTAATGTATAACATCAAGGCCCGATAGTTGGAGCCCAATTAATTATATATAGATATATGTAATTGTGATCTGTGAGGGTTGGTATTAGAATCGGCACGGATAAGATATATTTCTTGATCTGATTTCTTCGTTCTTCGTTTCATCGATCTGCAGATCTTCATTCTTCGTTTATATTGGTAGTGGCTTGTCTCTTCTTCGTTTCACTGATTTCTATGTTTCTTCGAATTATGCCCCCGCTACACAAAGGCCCAACAAGCTATACATACAACAAACTATCATCATCATCATTATAATCATACTCAATAAATCCCACCAATAGCAAAGCTAAGGTAGGGTCTGAGGAGGGTAAGATGTAGACCGCCTTACCTCTACCCCGTAGGAATAGAGAAGCTGCTTCCGGTGAGACCCCCGGCTCGATACGTACAACAAACTATCTGTTTTCTAAATGAGTTTCACGAGCTGAATTCAAGTTCAATTTTCAGTTATATTATGTAAATTCAATCCGGGCCCAAGCTGGCACGTTTAGAATTAGAGCTAAGCTTGAGCTGACGATGGCTTGATTTGTTTTGACTCGTGAACAACCCTAAGTCCTGTTTACGATGAAGATGTAGACAAGTTGTCCCTTTGCCTCACTAAGAAAACTCCTCATGTTGTTGTATACGACAACCATCCGTGTGCGTTGTTCTACATGGCAGGATGATCAATGTCTACTGTCGAAGTTGATGAGCTCCAAGTAAGTTGTAGAACCCATAAAGCGAGCTTCAAGGAATTCCCACGCGCCACTTTCATTAATTTTGAAGTCATGGACCCCATATGGCGAGGTTGTTTGACGTTATAACGTTCATATGGCGAGGTTTCCTTTTTTGAAGTCCCGGAACCCGTATGGCGAACTTGGAATGTCCTCAATACCATTTGGTGAACTTCCCTGCAAGATCTGACTGCATCTGAAACCTGCCAAAATTCCATCTGAAGTCCTGAAACCCGTTTGGCGGACTACCTAGTTTCCATTAAGATTTTGAAGGCCACCTAGTTTCACTTATTACGCCTCGTTTGCGGTGTGCGCATATAATGTATATATGTGTGGGCGCTCGGGGGGCAAAAGTGAAAGTGCACTAATTTTAACGTTATTTTACTAAGTTCGTGAAAATAATGTTAAAAGAGGGGGATGGTTAATCATGCATCATGTGGTGGTGTTGATAGCCGAAACACAAGGGAGTACATGCACTAATTGGCCTTTGTCTTAATTGCCGAGTGTTATGTGTCTTATGTCAAAGGCTTGATGCAAAACTACTATCGAGCCGGGGGTCTCACTAGAAGCAGCCTCTCTATTCCTACAGGGTAGAGGTAAGGCTGTCTACATCTTACCTTCCTCATACCCTACCTTTTGCTATTGGTGAGATTTACTAAGTATGATGATGATGACCTAGGTTTCACTTATGTTTTGGCCAGACTAACTATTTCTAAAATTTCTAAAAAAATCTCAGACCTTTATCCAATGCCTTGAAATTTTGTTAAAGAAACTGGAATCTGTCAAAGACTCTAATAACAGGCAGTAATGTTACGAGTGCCTCATGTCGGCTTTGGTTGTTAGCCAAATATATGTATATATACCACCAACTAATATATCAACCAAACCTATTTTCTAGTTCCATCATCTTCTTATACATTAGGTTGACCCAGAATGATTTTTGTCCTAATTCCATATGTGATTACAAAGGATTTTATATTATTGAATTGAATGATTAAGAAAATTTTACATGTTTGATACAAACCAATCGGTTTATAGATAAATAATCCGTTGAGTGGATTAAGCTCAAAAGAAAATAGCAAGAAACCAGACTTTGAGATAATTCTCTTTTAATATTTTCATTCATAATCCTCAAAGTGAAAAACATACGGTTGCTTAAATAGCAAAACAAACAAGTAATTAAAATAAACTACTACCACTACTTCACTACAAGATAATGGGCTCAACAATAAATGTGGATATGACTTGTGGGAAATCGTGGCACACAACAATGTTATCATCAGGCACATTAAGCACCATTGACCCGTTTGTTTTGTTAAGAGATGAAAACATGACCCAAATTGACCATTTATAGGTAATGGGTCAAACTTCATTTATAGGTAACCAAGACTGATTTTGGTTAAATATCTTGACCAAACCAACAGTTGGTAAACCCGGGTTGGGTCGAGTTAGGTCTGGTCAGAGTTTTTGGTCTGGTTTCTCGGGTCAGCCCAACACTTGCTCACCCTTTGTTTCATAACTAAGTATTAGATATTTATCACTATACCATAATATTTAACTTATAAGGAATATGATATTATTTAGAATTAATATATTTAACCATATTTAAATATATATTGATGTCTACTTACCTTTTTTATGATATCAGTGTATTATATATGTTCTTTTGTTATTAGTTGTGTAGTCCCATATCGTATGTTAGATACTTAGGACCAATGATTCATGATTGGTGTACATTATACTATTTTTTCAAAGATTCGCTATATTTAATGTTTCCAATCACTAGAACATGTGTTGATAACATGTTAGCAATGTAATGTACATATACCTTATCATATGATTTTGGTTTAAACAAAATTAATTAGTGTGGTTTAAAAGAATGATTAAGATAATAATACAAGGAACAGACTTCCTATCGCATAGGCAACTCTCCTAATTATACCATCACATCATGGTTGCTATACACGTTCGCAATTTGTTATAATCTTTTGGTGTCGAAAGTGTCTGGGACCTTTCCAAATAGGAAAGCAAGTTATACAACCTTGGTTGCTCAAGTAATGGAGGATCACCCATTCACACCACATTTGTTGGCAATGAAGATGTCGGTCTCGGGCATAACCATCCAATGTTCTAGTGATGCGGGTGATTTTGAGAACAAAAACGAAGTATGTACTTCATTGATCCGACTAGTTAAAACTGTTCTGTAGTCACTATATGTGATGACGACGGTGCAGATTGGACTGGACGATGAACTTGAATCTTTGCTTAAGACCAACTGAATCATTAGTAGTGGTCGGTTTTTCCTTTCGGTCTAAATCGTTATAGATTTTATGATGGTTCTTCATTTAAACTCGTTTTTCAAAATCCTTTCTCAATACAAGAAGTCAAGAAGTAGTCATTCAAGATTTTACACTCAAAATCGTTTTTAAAATTCTTGCTAAATTCAAGAATTAGAGGTGTCGATACAACTATTAAAGTATGGTAATAAAGTGTGTATTATTGATATAATGAAGCCTTAACCTTGGGAAATCCAAGGCTAAGTGGTATGAGTAAAAAGGAGGAGTACAAGTTACAATTGGAAAGGAACTACATATCTATAAAGTAAGGGTAAACTAAAATACAAAGGAGGATTAAAGTAGCGAATGGTATGCAAGTATAGAGTTCAAGTCTTGCATCCGAAGTGTGTTTCAATGTCTCCCTGGCTGGGTATTTATAGGCGACCAAGAGCTTTCCCTTGTGCTTAAGCGGACCCGTGACACTTCAAGGAGAGGAAGTGTCACAGAGCCCTTTCCTTTGTTCCAGAGGTACCTCTGTTCTTCTCTTCCATTACAAAACGAGTAATCCTTTGACCTTTCTCATGCTGAAAGTGACTGGTCTAGAATTGTCTTCTTGTTTCGTATTAATTGATCTTGTCTTTGACTTACGAGACTTCTGACTTGCTTCGATCTTCGTGCCTTACATTTGTTGTCTTGCTTATGAGGGGAGTCATGTCCTTATTCCTTTCTGGAGACGCACTGCCTTATTGGCTTTATGCTTATTTACCTGGTGACAAGGGGATGTCTCCTCCTTGTCTGATGTTGTATAGATTAGTTATTATCTCCTTCGATTATTATGTGAGAGTAAGTGGGTTTTGACCCAACCCATCGTCAAGGGAGCGGAGAATAAGACTACAATGAATTAAAGAGAGAATCAATCTTACAGGACCTCACTGGTTAAATGTTATTAATTCTATAGAGTAGTTGTAACCAGCACCACCCACACCACTCGAACATTGGATGACTAGTCGGTTATCAATGAAGTACATACTAAGAGGCTTTTGCTTGTGTGATCGAGGCTTTTGCTTCTTATGGAGAATACCAGTCTTCAATTCATGGCGTTAAGTAAATTAACATTAATTTGGTGTAATCTAGCAGTTAGAAAAAACAAATAGAGCACGGTACAATTATAAATTCCCATAAATTATGTATTTATTACAAGAAACTCACAAAAAAGCCAATCTTTATTGGATCATAATTAATAGAATATTGAAGGCACAACATTCCAATATTATTTCATTCATGAATACATGAATATGACCTAAACCAGACATACCCATGAATAAACCATGTTGATCGGTATTTTAAGATTTATGATTGGATGTCCATTCCGAAGAATGCAAAATGACCAAGTTAAACATAAGCATTAGGGTTTTCCAAGAGAAATGCTTCAATGGCTTTAAAGAAACCAAAAGCTTTCTCTTTTCCCTCTCTTTGATCTCAAAACCTTCTTTGATATGAAACTTGCTTGTGTTGTTGCCAATGCACCCACCATTCGGGCTCGACTCAAACGTCGTATTATACAAAATGGACTCGATCTTCTCCGTGGCTAGCTCACCACCTTCGATCAATGTATATGCATATACCATCTTATCCTCATCCAATGAGTCAACTTTGTGCTTCACGTATGTCGCCTGACCATCTGCATTTCAAATGAAAGATCTCTTAACAATATTACATAGTCATTAAATCATTTTGTTTCGGTTTTGAAGCTTATTGGTAAACTATGTGTTTAGAGTTTTGTGCGATTAGGTTTGTTGAATCCACTACTACAAAACTCGGTATATGCAACCAAAGAAATGGTCACAAATTAATTTACCAATGATTTGTGACCGAAATCACAATGATCGCAAACATAGTGACTGATTTGCGACTGAAGTGGCAACGGTCGCTGTAGAGGTTACACCAATAAGTAGCTAAACATAGCAACCCACCCATTTTCGGTAGCAAAACAGCACAAAATTTGTCATAGTTTCATCTCGGTCGCAAACATAGCGACAATAAAAGTAGCTAAATACTTTGCCGTTACATGTCCGTCACAAACTAAAACAAAAATAAATTTATGTTAAAGATAATCACCAGTAACGGTAAAGGAAAAATAATTTAGTTTAAAAATCAATATACTGGCCCAAACGGGAGTAAAAATGGAAATTTTATTTATATTTGAATTTGAAAAATATTAGTAGTCACAAAGGGGTTGAGATAAATAAAGAAATGTAGATTAAAATTTAAAAATAAATATTCGGTCACCAAACGGTTGAATAACTATAATAAAAAAAGTTAAATGCTTGGTTGGTCCTTGTGGTTTGTAAAAATTGCAGATTTGGTCCTAGTGGTTTACTAATTACACGCGTGGTACCGAAACTTATCAAAAATGAACTCGCTTGGTCTCCAGCCCTAACATCAGTTAAATATTTCAGTTAAAACACCCCATGTGCTTGACACATGAGGGTAATTTGGTCATTTAAGTCCAGCCTACCTGGTTGGTCCCACCCCACTCCTTCTTCTTCTTCTTCCCCAAACCACCACCATCTCATCTCCTCCACCACCACCACCACTGAACTCCATTTCTGCCGGACCTTAAGTATCTTCATCTCCACATAACACAATAAAAACAAAATTAAACAAATCTTCAAACGAATTAACCGATTTAATCACAGCAAAACAAAACAACGAGCTGCAAAACAAATCGATTCACCCTAAATCACCAGCATTCAAACCAACAAAATCCTAAAAAACCGCATATCTAAACAGCTACATGTTTCAATTCAATGCTACAACTCAACAAAACGAATGTTTAGAACAACACACATACCATGAGCAATCAAACTTGGATCAGCTCGGGAACGGTGGCACATCTCCAAGGAGTCTGCCGCCTCCACCAAATCAGATATCCCCGGTCCGGAGTGAACGGTGGCGCAGAGGGGAGGTAGCAGCGGCGTTGCCGCGTTGAGGGTTGTGACAGCCTGGGATTTACTTGTACCATTCTAACAAACTGAACCTTTGGGCGTTGCATTCTAAACCGCGTTTACTCAATTTTCGGGACGAAAATTCTTTCAACATGGGGATAACGTGACATCCCGGCTTTTCAGGTATCTTAAACGCGCTACTTTATTGTTATTCATTCCTACGCTGATTTAATTCGGAGAATTAAATTACGCGCTCGCAATAACTACGCTAACTTTAGTATTTAGGGAATACACAATGTTTGGAAATTCTAACGGGTTGTATCTGAATTACGTGCTATGTGTTATTAGACGTTTGTGAATCAATTGCGTCCAACTCCAAATACGTGATTTAATATTTTACAAACTCCGTGTCGCGAATAATATTTTAGTAAATTCTATTTATAAGCCGAACCGAACCAAGCCTGTGAAACGTTTCGACTTCGCGACCAAGCAAACCAACCCGCCACCCACACCCCCTTGCGGCCCAAGGAACTAACCCAAACCACCCCCTTATGCGACCCCCTCTTATATCACCTATACATGCATGTTGTGGAAAACCTTCAAAAAAAAACCCTAACACTCTAGTGAGGTCGACGGCAGCCCCCCTCTCTCGGTCACGCAAACTTTACATCCATCGGATCGATTCCAAGCTTGTCCCGGTTCGCTAATTGTCATCGTTTCAAGGTTAGGGTTTAATTGTATTGCGATTCACACTAGGTTTTGTGTAATCTTGATCATGATTATGTGCTTGTATGATATTATTATGAAAAAGCGTTGTGGTGTATGATTAATCGGATGAATATGCGAATCTTTGCGGTTGTGATGATATGTTTGAATATTAAAATCGTAGGCTGCGTTTTATCGATAAAGATCATGATATATATTTAGGGTTTGCATGAATATTGATATATATAATGATATTTGACAAGTTAACCTGCTGTTAATCAATACAACTAAGCGTCATGGCCGTTTAAATATGTTCTAATGCGATAAAGTCGAAAACAGTAAGCTGATTGACATTTACAGCCAACTCAGTTGGCTATAACCTGATCATTATTTAACGAAAAGTGGATTTTCTGAAGCCTGAAATGTGTATTTTTGAAAAACGCTTCAAATGGCGCCAGATTCATATTTTTCTAAATTCGTTTGTTATTTTTAAATGGTCATTTAGTGCAGCAGCTGAAGCTGCGTAAATTTTACAGAATTTGCAGGTTGTTTATCGAGTCGGATCTCATAGTCTGTATGGGGGTTAGGTCACGAAATCTGGACAGTAACTGGAGACGGGAATTTCCAAAAATCTTCCACTGGAATTTTGTTAATCGGATGAATGATGATTTTAAAGGATTTTTCTCGTGGACTGCAGTCAGAAAGCGACGAATCTGACTGCAGCCTAGTATATAAATGTTTATAAATAACTGGTAATGATTTAGGATTTGAAAATTTCACACAAATTTATACAGTCTAATTGACACCTCCTGTAAAAACATTGAAATTTTTGGAACGTTGGAACTATTTTATAAAAATTCTCGAAAACAGCCCAGTTATGAGTGTACAAGCTGAAACATGATAACTTGCGTTTGTGTGTATCTAAGTGTTGTATGAGTTATCCTGTGTTTATGACAAGTTGGTTTGATCATTATTCTGTATGGTGATACTTTGCATGCATGATTATGGTTTCGAATTGGTTATTACGTGTGCCGTACTGTGTGTTAGTTATACATAGGGTTTTGTGTCAGTGTGTTCACACACTAACTTTAAATCGGTTGACATGTTAGGACACGATTAGCGGTTCCATCTTTGCTTCTTTTGCGTTATTCTAACCGAGCAATTTAAGGTGAGTTCACGGCCCCTATTTTATCCGGTTTTGAACAACAGGGGGAGAAACATGTATACACTCTACAACTCAATCTTTTTACGTTATGCGAAATTAACGCCGTTAACTATTCGGTAATTAAGTTAATGTTAATGTACGTTATGGTCACTAAGTAGCTTTATCACGGAAGTCCTCAACCAACTCTCGGATCGTTAGTATTGGGTTAGATAGCGGGGAAATTATAGTAGTACTACTGGGCCCGACAAGCCCCACCCGAGCTAGTCGCGCTAGCCGACCGGGAATGGTCAACGGGTGATTAATTTGGCCTAACTTTCGCCATGGTCAGTGATAGACCTGGCAATACAGAGGCAACAACAGTCAGCTTCGATCGCAAACTCTTACGTGACGTAACTTTAGGCTCGCTACCTACATGTTAACATTGAACTTATTTACGAACCAACCTTATTATTCCAGGTTAGGAATAATGGAACTATGTCATTATCCCGGTTAGGGATAACGGGGGAAAAAAATCTTTTAAACCGAACTTGTGAACTTATAAAAACCTGTGAACTCACTCTTCTTTAATGTTGACACTTGTTTCTTTGCATGTTTCTTAGGAAGCTAGGAGCGCTAGGTGCACTCACTTGCATTTGATCAAGACATTTTTATCGAGTCTTTATTTGTGAATAATTTTTGAGATTTTGTAGTTTTAGCGTTTATGTTGGCGCCGGTTACTTTATTTTAAATGCTTCCGCTAAACTTTGAAACCTTGAATATTTTGAAAATGACTATGCATGTTTACAACAAATGTTTTTGGAAAACGTTTAAATAAATCATGTAGAGTCTTTCGACATTGCTAGTGTCTGAGATTCTGGTTTGATCACACGCCTCGTGGTAATACTCCGCAAGTGGAAATTGAGGGTGTGACAGATTGGTATCAGAGCCTCTGGCTATCGAGAACCAGGTTTGCATTTAAAGTAGACCTAAACTATAGCTGTTACACGACACTAGACTTAGTTGGCACCAAACTGTGATATCTTGTTATGTGTTATACTACAATTGTTCTATGTGATATATATATATATATATATATATTGTGATATACGCAGCTCGTAACTAACTACACCAACCCAGCAGGCTATGTCATCATCATCCGATAGATCTCGACAATCAAGGGCGCCGGGGAAGGCACCCATGGTCGAACTCTCACCACCTTGTGGCGTGGAGACACGCTCAGCTGCTAGGAAAAGACTCGCTCTAGGAGGGGAGACGTCCTCCCGTCCAACCACCGCTGTACCGGTCAAACCGGTCAACTCTTCAGGAGCGGGGGATGATCTACTTAGAGATGTGTTAAGGAAACAACAGGAACAACTGGAGAGAATGCAAGAGACTATCGAAGCACAGGGATGGCTGATACGTCAGCTGACTGGTAAAACTGAAGAGCTCGAGGAAGAGCAAGATGAGAATAGGATAGTTCGAAGCATTTTAGCTGAGGACCTTCGTGCTGAGCAGCTGAGGGCTGACTGGCTCGAAGACAGAGTTCTTGAGTCCAGTTGGAGGATTCACGAACTGGAGCAGAACCAAGCACACCACCTATCCCAGTACCCGCACCAGCACCGGCCCCTCCAGCGCCGGTAGAAGACGAAGAGGAGGATCCAGAGGAAGACCCGGAGTAGGATCCGGAGGAAGAAGAACCAGAACAGGACCCGGCTGTTGAAGCTGAAAACACTGAAGAGGAAGACGGCAGGATAACGACTTTGGAGATGGAGACATAGATGACTAACTCGTCTCGCAAATCTCTGTTTTGTTTCCTTTGGTTTTTTTGTTTCCACTTATGTTTTAACTTGGAAATTTTATAATTAAACTGATATGTTTGGTTGGTATTTTGTGAGACATTACAATTTTAATCGAATGTTTCTTTTGATTGTTTAATTTGTTGGGTTGACATAAATTGTGTGATCATTGAAGTGTGGAATATGATAACTATATTGGATATATACTTATCGGTGTGTGTTTGTGTTGTCTTGCGAAGATCTGAAATGGCAACCGGTCGCCGCGGAAATCTCAACATGTCAGAGGAAGAATTGACCGCTTTAATCCAATAACACGTGAATGCTGCTCTGGCAGGTGTTCCTAACCCACCAGCAAGTAACCATTATTAAATTTTCATGGGAAAATCTAACAGTTTGGCTAGTAGACTTTCTCACTGACTACCTATCCTCTATCCTCAGGAGGGGGTCTTAACCCCTACAAGATGTTCCTGGATACGAAACCGAGCAAGTTCACGGGAGTTGAAGGACCCATAGGACTGGTCCATTGGGTCGAAAAGTCTGAATCGGTTTTCGAAATGTGCAATTGCCTCGAAGCTAATAAGGTCAAGTATGCTGCCTCGACGTTGGAAGATGGGGCATTAACCTGGTGGAACGCACAAGTCCAAACGCGTGGACTTGCTGCGGCGAACGCAATGGCCTGGACCGAATTCAAAGCTCTAATCAAGGAGGAATACTGTCCGCGGGACAGAGTTCAGCAATTGGAACAAGCATTATGGAACTACAAGATCGTGGGGTTAGAAATTGAAGCGTACACGGCAAGACATCATGATCTGGTGTTCCTTTGTCCCGATTTGGCTAACACCGTCGTTAAACGACTTGAGTTTTATCTTGGGGGTCTGGTCCCTGAGATCCAGGGCATGGTAATGTCTAGCAACCCTACGACGGAGCAACAAGCGATTAGACTGGCGCATAAACTCACCGATAAGGCGGTGGAGCAAAGGAAGTTACCACCTAGGGGTGCAACTAAAACTGTCCCTGACAACAAAAGGAAATTCGAAGACTCACCTACTCGGCAGTCTCATCAGCCCAGCTACAACAAGGAAACCAGAAGCTGTCCAACAACTTCAACAACAATCGGGGTCACAACAATCAGTCTGCCAACAACACCCAGAACTCGAGCGGCTATACATGTCGAAAGCCACAATGTAATCGTTGTAACCTCCATCATCACGGCCCTTGCGTCGGAAATCGCTGGCAACAATGTGGCAAAGCAGGACACGCGGCAAAGGATTGTCGCGGGGAGATTATGTCAAGACAGAATCAGAACCAGCACCAGGGTAATAACCGGGGATGCTATCAGTGCGGTAGCACTGTCCATTTCAAGCGAGACTGCCCGCAACTCCGCAACAACAACAATGGTGGGAATAACAACAACAACAACAACAATGGCAACAATGGAAATGGTGGCACAGGAGGTGCCAAAGGACATGCATTCACGCTAGGCCGTGGAGAGGCCCGAAACGACTCGAATGTGGTCACCGGTAAATTTCCACTTAACGATATTTTTGCTACTGTACTTTTTGATACGGGTGCGGATAAGAGTTTTATATCTGGGTCTTTTAGGAAGAACCTAAATCTCACACCTAAACCCCTAGAGACCCCTTACGTCATAGAACTAGCCGATGGTAAATCTGTAGATGTGACTCATCTAGTGACCGGCTGTCAACTTAAACTCGCGGGTCACACCTTTACCATTGATCTGATGACAACTACTCTGGGTAGTTTTGATGTGGTAGCCGGAATGGACTGGCTATCCGACGTCCGAGCTGAAGCTCTCTATTTCGAGAAAGCTATCAGTATTCCGCTCTCTAACGACGAAGTCTTGATGGTGCAAGGCGAGAAGGCAGGCGTCGTCACGAACATCATCTCTTACATGCAAGCCCAGAAGTATCTTCGGAAGAAGAACTCTTTTGCTTTGCTCGCCTGGTCACCGAATAGTCTAAGGACGAGAAGCGGATTGAAGATATCCCCATCGTCCATGACGTTCCCGATGTGTTTCTAGAGGAGTTACCCGGTCTTCCACCACAGCGACTCCTATCGCCAAGGCCCCGTACCGCTTAGCTCCAGCGGAGCTGCAAGAGCTGTCTACCCAACTTCAAGAATTGTTGGAAAAAGGATTTATCCGACCCAGTACTTCGCCATGGGGAGCTCCGGTCCTTTTTGTCAAGAAGAAGGACGGGACCTTCCGCATGTGCATCGAATACAGGGAACTCAATAAGGTTACTGTCAAGAACCGATACCCGTTACCTCGCATCGACAATCTTTTCGACCAACTTCAAGGGTCAAGCTACTACTCCAAGATTGATCTACGGTCCGGTTATCACCAGCTACGCGTCAGGGAGGAGGATATCTCCAAGACGGCATTTCGCACTCGGTATGGCCATTATGAGTTCTTGGTCATGCCCTCCGGTCTCACCAATGCACCCGCGGTGTTCATGGACCTCATGAACCGCGTGTGTAAGACGTATCTTGACAAGTTTGTCATCGTGTTCATCGACGATATACTCATCTACTCTAAGGGTGAGGAAGAGCATGCTGAGCATCTACGGTTATTGCTGGAACTACTTCAACAGGAGAAACTATATGCCAAGTTTTCGAAGTGTGATTTCTGGATTCGGGAAGTTCAGTTCCTCAGGCATATCGTGAATCAAAAGGGTATACACGTTGATCCCGCCAAG
Organism: Scalesia atractyloides; assembly: GCA_947069175.1. Classification (NCBI taxonomy): domain Eukaryota; kingdom Viridiplantae; phylum Streptophyta; class Magnoliopsida; order Asterales; family Asteraceae; genus Scalesia; species Scalesia atractyloides. The sequence continues at coordinate 15,710,930 of CAMTDV010000018.1, forward strand.
ATCGATGCTATAAAGAACTGGGAAGCACCCAGGACACCGACAGAGATCCGCCAATTTTTGGGTTTGGCTGGTTACTACAGACGTTTCATCGAGGGATTTTCCAAGATCGCACAACCGCTTACCACTCTCACTCAGAAGGGCACCAAGTATGCTTGGGGTGACAAACAGGAAGCAACATTTCAATTACTGAAGCAGAAGCTTTGCAGTGCGCCCATTTTGTCCTTGCCAGAGGGGACAGATGATTTTATGGTATATTGTGACGCTTCCATTCAGGGATTGGGATGTGTGCTCATGCAACGTGATAAGGTCATCGCGTATGTATCCCGACAGTTGAAGGTCCACGAGAAGAACTACACGACACATGACTTGGAATTTGGAGCAGTTGTGTTTGCACTTAAGATTTGGAGACACTATATATATGGAACAAAGTGCACAATCTACACGGATCACAAGAGCCTCCAGCATATTTTTGACCAGAAGGAGTTGAACATGCGATAGCGTCGCTGGGTCGAACTCCTGAACGATTATGAATGTGCCATTCAATATCACCCGGTAAAGCTAACGTGGTGGCTGATGCCCTCAGTCGGAATGAGCACTTGAAACCTCGTCGGGTACGAGCACTACAGTTCACAATTCATTCTGGATTACCCGAACAGATACGCGACGCGCAGCTAGAAGCAGTTAAGGAAGAGAACATCAAGGCCGAATCTGTGGGAAAGATGGAACGCGATTGGGAAGTGAAACCCAATGGTACCCGGTATTTCATGAATCGTATATGGGTACCTCTCTACGGGAACCTCAGGAAGCTAGTTATGGACGAAGCTCGCAAATCCCGATACTCTGTCCATCCTGGTTCGGATAAGATGTATCAAGACCTTAAAGTCGCATACTGGTGGCCCAATATGAAAGCGGATATAGCCACCTACGTGAGCAAGTGTATGACTTGTGCGAAAGTCAAGGTGGAATACCAGAAGCCATCAGGGCTACTTCAACAACCTGAGATCCCAGTGTGGAAATGGGACCAGATCTTGATGGACTTTATCACTAAACTCCCGCGAACTCCGGGTGGTTGCGATACCATCTGGGTGATCGTGGATCGTCTAACTAAGTCTGCACACTTCCTAGCGACCAAAGAAACAGATAAGATGGATAAGTTGACTCGCCTCTACATTAAGGAAGTGGTTCTCGGCACGGGGTGCCAACGTCCGTCATTTCAGACAGAGATGCTCGTTTCACGTCCAACTTTTGGCGGTCACTTCAGAAAGCGTTGGTACACGCTTAGATATGAGCACAGCTTACCACCCTCAGACGGATGGTCAAAGTGAAAGGACCATTCAGATCTTGGAGGACATGCTTAGGGCATGCGTGGTAGACTTCGGGAACAGTTGGGAAATTCATCTGCCTTTAGTGGAATTCTCTTATAACAACAGTTACTATACGAGTATTCAGGCAGCACCGTTTGAAGCATTGTATGGTCGCAAATGTAGATCACCGGTCTGTTGGGCAGAAGTCGATGACAGTCAACTCACAGGTCCTGAGTTGATACTTGAGGCTACTGAAAAGATTATGCAAATCAGAAACGGCATGGCAGCGGCACGGGATCGACAGAAAAGTTACGCTGATCAACGATGCAAACCGCTCGAATTTCAAGTAGGTGACCGCATCCTACTGAAAGTGTCACCCTGGAAGGGTGTAATTCGTTTTGGGAAACGAGGCAAACTAAACCCACGGTACGTAGGCCCATTTGTGATTTTGAAGCGTATCGGGCCCGTAGCTTATCAGTTAGACCTTCCTGCCGAACTCAGTGGAGTTCACAACGTTTTTCACGTGTCCAATCTGAAGAAGTGTCTATCAGATGAGACCCTAGTCATTCCATTGGACGAGATTCAAGTGGATGAGCAACTGCATTTTGTGGAACAACCTATCGAGATCATGGACCGTGAGGTCAAGACTCGAAGGCATAGCAAGATACCGATCGTCAAGGTTCGTTGGAACTCTAAGCATGGACCGGAGTTCACGTGGGAAAGAGAGGACCAAATGAAAAGCAAATATCCACACCTTTTTGCAGCTGAGCAGCAATCTGACGTTACCGCCAACTGAATTTCAGGACGAAATTCTTTCAACATGGGATGATGTGACAGCCTGGGATTTACTTGTACCATTCTAACAAACTGAATTTTTTTGCGTTGCATTCTAAACCGCGTTTACTCAATTTTCGGGACGAAAATTCTTTCAACATAGGGATAATGTGACATCCCAGCTTTTCAGGTATCTTAAACGTGCTACTTTATTGTTATTCATTCCTACGCTGATTTAATTCAGAGAATTAAATTACGTGCTCGCAATAACTACGCTAACTTTAGTATTTAGGGAATACACAATGTTTGGAAATTCTAACGGGTTGTATCTGAATTACGTGCTATGTGTTATTAGACGTTTGTGAATCAATTGCGTCCCACTCCAAATACGTGATTTAATATTTTACAAACTCCGTGTCGCGAATAATATTTTAGTAAACTCTATTTATAAACCGAACCGAACCAAGCCTGTGAAACGTTTCGACTTCGCGACCAAGCAAACCGAACCCGCCACCCACACCCCCTTGCGGCCCACACTCCTTGCGGCCCAAGGAACTAACCCAAACCGCCCCCCTTATGCGACCCCCTCTTATATCACCTATACATGCATGTTGTGGAAAACCTTCAAAAAAAAACCCTAACACTCTAGTGAGGTCGATGGCAGCCCCCCCTCTCTATCGGTCGTGCAAACTATACATCCATCGGATCGATTCCAAGCTTGGCCTGGTTCGCTAATTGTCATCGTTTCAAGGTTATGGTTTAATTGTATTGCGATTCACACTAGGTTTTGTGTAATCTTGATCATGATTATGTGCTTGTATGATATTATTATGAAAACGCGTTGTGGTGTATGATTAATTGGATGAATATGCGAATCTTTGCGGTTGTGATGATATGTTTGAATATTAAAATCGTAGGCTGCGTTTTATCGATAAAGATCATGATATATATTTAGGGTTTGTATGAATATTGATATATATAATGATATTTGACAAGTTAACCTGCTGTTAATCAATACAACTAAGCATCATGGCCGTTTAAACATGTTCTAATGCGATAAAGTCGAAAACAGTAAGCTGGTTGACATTTACAGCCAACTTCATGGCTGTAACCTGATCATTATTTAACGAAAAGTGGATTTTCTGAAGCCTAAAACGTGTATTTTTAAAAACGCTTCAAATGGCGCCAGATTCATATTTTTCTGAGGTCGTTTGCTATTTTTAAATGGTCATTTAGTGCAGCAACTGAAGCTGCGTAAATTCAGCAGAATTTGTAGGTTGTTTATAGAGTCGGATCTCATAGTCTGTATGGAATTAGGTCATGAAATCTGGACAGTAACTGGAGACGGGAATTTCTGAAAATCTCCCACTGGAATTTTGTTAATCGGATGAACGATAATTTTTAAAGGATTTTTCTCGTGGACTGCAGTCAGAAAGCGACGAATCTGACTGCAGCCTAGTATATAAATGTTTATCAATAATTGGTAACGATTTAGGATTTGAAAATTTCACAAAAATTTCTACAGTCTAATTGACACCTCCTGTAAAAAAATTGGAATTTTTGGAACGTTGGAACTGTTTTATAAATATTCTCGAAAACAGCCTAGTTATGAGTGTACAAGCTGAAACATGATAACTTGCGTTTGTGTGTATCTAAGTGTTGTATGAGTTATCATGTGTTTATGACAAGTTGGTTTGATCGTTATTCTGTATGGTGATACTTTGCATGCATGATTATGGTTTCGAATTGGTTATTACGTGTGCCGTACTGTGTGTTAGTTATACGTAGGGTTTTGTGTCAGTGTGTTCACACACTAACTTTAAATCGGTTGACATGTTAGGACGCGATTAGCGGTTCCATCATTTGCTTCTTTTGCGTTATTCTAAACTAGCAATTTAAGGTGAGTTCACGGCCCTTATTTTATTTGATTTTGAACAACAGGGGGAGAAACATGTATACGCTCTACAACTCAATCTTTTTACGTTATGCGAAATTAACGCCGTTAACTATTCGGTAATTAAGTTAATGTTAATGTACGTTATGGCCACTAAGTAGCTTTATCACGGAAGTCCTCAACCAACTCTCGGATCGTTAGTATTGGGTTAGATAGCGGGGAAATTATAGTAGTACTACTGGGCCCGACAAGCCCCACCCGAGCTAGTCGCGCTAGCCGACCGGGAATGGTCAACGGGTGATTAATTTGGCCTAACTTTCGCCATGGTCAGTGATAGACCTGGCAACACAGAGGCAACAACAGTCAGCTTTGATCGCGAACTCTTACGTGATGTAACTTTAGGCTCGCTACCTACATGTTAACATTGAACTTATTTACGAACCAACCTTATTATTCCAGGTTAGGAATAATGGAACTATGCCTTATCCCGGTTAGGGATAACGGGGGAAAACAATCTTTTAAACCGAACTTGTGAACTTATAAAAACCTGTGAACTCACTCTTCTTTAATGTTGACACTTGTTTCTTTGCATGTTTCTCAGGACGCTAAAAGCGCTAGGTGCACTCACTTGCATTTGATCAAGTCATTTTTATCGAGTCTTTATTGGCGAATAATTTTTGAGATTTTGGTTTTGGCGTTTATGTTGGCGCCCGTTACTTTATTTTAAATGCTTCAGCTAAACTTTGAAACCTTGAATATTTTGAAAATGACTATGCATGTTTACAACAAATGTTTTTGAAAAACGTTTAAATAAATCATGTAGAGTCGTTCGACATTGCTAGTGTCTGAGATTCTGGTTTGATCACACGCCTCGCGGTAATACTCCGCAAGTGGAAATTGAGGGTGTGACAAGGGTGTTCAGGCGGCGCTGGGTTATGAGTATCGACGACGGTGGCTCCATTAGGGGTGACTCGGTGTTGGGTTGGAGCTGTTCCAACGGCGTCGGTGGTGCAGAGGAACAACATTATATGGCAGGGGTGGTTTAGAGTAACAATCAAGGCAGATTTATGACGTCTGGGGCATGGATCGAACTCCGACGACCCGTGTTTTCTAGCGAACTCCACAGGAACGATCGGTGGTGAGTGGGAGTTCAGTGGTGGTGGTGGAGGAGATGAGGTGTTGGTGGTGGAGGAGATGAGATGGTGGTGGTTTGGGGAAGAAGAAGGAGTGGGGTGGACCAACCAGGTAGGCTGGACTTAAATGACCAAATTACCCTCATGTGTCAAGCACGTGGGATGTTTTAACTGAAATATTTAACTGATGTTAGGGCTGGGGACCAAGCGAGTTCATTTTTGACAAGTTTCGGTACCACGCGTGTAACTAGTAAACCACTAGGACCAAATCTGCAATTTTTGCAAACCACAGGGACCAACCAAGCATTTAACTCTAATAAAAATAAATGTAGACTGATTTTTAACTCGTTAAAAGCGATGTATGACATTGGTCGCAAAAAAAATAGTTCACAAATTGTTTTGGGATAGAGGTATTGTGACGGCCAATTTTAGGGTAAAAGACCTTGAGCGGTTAATTTATGGCCCAAATGACAATCGTAAGTACCCAAGCAAGAAGTAGATTAGGTATTATTTGGTGTATTTTAGGAGTATGTAAGATTGTAAGCGTTATCATTCAAAAAAAAAATACTCAGTTTAGTGGTAGTGATGTTGAAACAGGATGTGACCAAAGATCATAAGTTTTTTCGTTTTGATTTAGTGAATGTTCAAGAAAATGCAGATGTGTGTATATATTTAATGTATGAATAAATGAATGAAACTTAGCCTTGGGCAAAGTTGATCTGCTTAATGCTTCCGGGACCTCCGTCACCTTCAATGGTGTCGATACTTTTGATCCCGAGTGGCGTGATCTTAGGATAAAGGTTATGGGCATCAAGGATCAAGGCCTTAAACAGTCTTGTTGCGGGAACCGGGCTGGTGAACTCGTCGGTAAATGTGGTTACATTCACACCCATGGCTAGCTACTTGGTTTATGTATTGTTTTACGGGATGAGAATGAATGAAGTACTTGAATTATATTATATAGAGGAAGTAACCATGGTATTATTCAGTTACTTTTTGTATTATTTCTCTACATTATTGAAAAACTTATGAACTAATAATGCTTGCTATTATAAATAGCTGAAAAATATGGTTGAAGTATAGGATTGATAATATTCTAGAAACATGTGGTTCCATGATGTTTCTCTACTTATTTCTTAGCAACTATGACAACTTCCCACATAATATTTATTTCATCATTATAGATGACTCTTTATGATAATTTAAAAAATATATATATACATATAAGTTAAATAAATAATATTCTATAAACTTTTCAGATTATCATACATTTACACACCATTACGCTCTATCATTAGTAAATATTCATGAAAAGTCTCGTTAACTAACATCTTTTGGTTATGTAGTTATACCTTAACTAACATCTTTTGGTTATGTAGCTACGCCGGTATAACTTGCTAGTCAATGAACATAATAGACATTACATCTTATTTTCCATGTTTAGTAATTTTAGAATTGTTAACTTACACACATTAGCTAAACCTACTCCTAAGTCTAGGTTTGTCAATCTCGCCGCGTTGCGACCAACTTCTTTTGTCATTTAGTTTGTGTTTACATGTGTTTTGAAATCACTACGAGCGTGTTACGCATTGAACCGCTGATAAGAATAAAAAGAAAATGTAGAAAAAAAACAGTATAAGATAATCGAAAAAAAATAACCAAAAAAGTTTTATGATAATGATGTTGTTCGTATGAAACCCGTGCTCAGAGATGAGCAAATGGTATTGGGTACCGGTACCGAATTTCCCGAACCGAAAGATTTTAAGTCAATTCGGTACCAACTTTGGCGTTCCTGGTACCGGTTTGCTTCCAGTTTTTACCTTCATATACATGTACCGTAACCGGTATTTTCGGTATCAGTACTGATTTAGTATCGGTTGGCACCGAGCTCATCCCTAGCCGTGAAACTAAAAAAAAAAGAAAACACTAAAAGTCGATGAAAATCAATAAAAAGTTGTACGATACCGTTGGTGTTTGTACGGTACCCGTGATCAAGGATGAGCAAATGGTATTGGTTAGGAGTACCGAATTTCCCGAACTAAAAATTTTCAATATCAATTCGGTATCGACGTTTGATATTTTCTGCACTAAGCTGGTGCCGGATTTTACCTTCATGTACCGAGCCTGAATAGGAACATACCTGTATTTTAATAAAATATGGATACATGGGAAAAAAAAAGCTTACCACGTGACAAGCTTTAAATGGAGAGCATACTATCCACAAGCTTTGCCTTTTTAATATATAGGAGAATGTTCACTATTGGACTAAAACCTTAAACCACTTAAAAATGAATGCATTACTATATGTGAAAGGTAATATGATGAACTATTTTCTTAATACTGAATTCTGAATTGTGATACATGATAGGCTTTTATACACAATACAAATTAGTGCCACTATACACAGCTAACTAACAACCATAACCAACATACAACTGTGTAAATATATATGCTAATTGGCCCCTCAAGCTGAATCGGGAGCATTCACGTAAAGCTTGGACCGTAGACTGTTAAAACGATCAACAGGCAGTCCTTTGGTCAAAAGATCTGCAATCTGAATCGTAGTAGAAACATATCGAACATGTAAAACACTTGACAATACCATGTCACGAATAAAATGCAAGTCAATCTCCAAGTGTTTGGTGCGCTGATGGAACACCGGGTTGACTGCAAGATACGTAGCTCCAATAATGTCACACCAAAGAGGCAACAGACAAGTCATCATAATATGTAACTCAACAGCAGTATGAACAAGAACACCATACTCAGCCTTAGTAACCGTATGTTGTTTCTTGGAACCCCAACTGATAAGGTTGGGCTCAAGAAAAACACAATAACCTATGGTGGAACGTTGGTCATCGGGACACCAACCCAGTTAACATCACTATACGCATGTAAATCAACACAATTAGATCGGCGTATGCATAACCCATGAGAGATGGTTCCCTTAAGGTACCATAAAAACGACCTAGTGTTGATCAATAGGTGTCTAAAGAAACTACAACACCTTACTAACCACATAAGCAATCTGGTTGAGTCAATACAAGATACTATAATGCACCAACAATGCTCCGATACATAGTAGGATCAGATAAAGGAACACTAATGTACCGAGAAAGTTGTATACCAAAAAAGATAGGAGTAGATAATGTACAACAGTCGACAAGACCAGTGCGTTGTAATAAATCAAGTTAGTAGCTACAACACGTTATGATTGTACGGTATAAATTCAATTTACTTGGCGTTTTGATCCATCGCAATGCTTATATAAGTTACACTGAGTTCAATCGAATAAGTCGAAACACGCGTTTTTCATATAGTTAACGAAACTCGTGCCGCAACGCGCGCGGGTCTATTACTAGTTGTTATATAAGAACAAGTTTTACATATGTTCTATTTAATTCACTTAACGTAAGTTTATAAAAGAAATCATAATGATAAATGAAGGGGTATTGTCCCAAAAACCTTGCGCCAATCAAGGAAACCATACCCATTAATAACTTCTAAGGAAACTACGCGCAGACTTCTTTGCCAAAATAAGATTTATTAGAACGTTACGCCAAGTATCCAAGAGAGGAAAGCTTCACTTAACTACCTTGCGCGGGCTCGCGCAAGGTTCAAAGTTAACCTTGAACACTCTCTTTGGTTAAATGCTTCATTTAACTACCTTGCGCGGGCTCGCGCAAGGTTCAAAGTTAACCTTGAACATTCTTGTCTGATAATGCTTCATTTAACTACCTTGCGCGGGCTCGCGCAAGGTTCAAAGTTAATCTTGAACATTCTTGTCTGATAATGCTTCATTTAACTACCTTGCGCGGGCTCGCGCAAGGTTCAAAGTTAACCTTGAACATTCTTGCTTGATAATGATCCATGCGCAAACCTTGCGTATATATTTATATCAAAGCAAGCATCCACCAAACGTTGCGCCAAGCAGCATGGAAAAAAAGGAAGACCAGTTAACTAACTTGCACTTCTTGCGCAAGGAAACAGTAAATCCTGAAACTTTCCCTTAGCAAAATCCTTAACTTGGTGCAGAAGCAAGGGGAATCTTTTCTGTTGTAACAGAATGTACACGTGGCGAATGATAGATGGATAACAGCTGTGAAACCTTCTAGAAGCCATTAACACCCAATCGTGCAAGCATCTTTTCGGTTATAACCAATTGCCACATGGCAGCATCTGGACGGCTGAAGAAGATCACGGTGATGGCATGCTCACATTCATAAGATGTAGTGATCTCATGTTGACACGTGGCGCCTCCCTAACCGCTGATGAGCTCACGATCCGTGTGCACTAACAGATTACCAACAAACGTTAACAAAATAAAAAAAGATTCCGCTAATGTCAACAATCTCTCTTTTTGGCGCCAAACACCGGCTATAAATAAGTAACTTGGAGTTCAAGGAAAGGTATTCACACTCAAGTACTCTCTCACTTACAATACTTACTTCCGACTACCTGTACTTATTCTCACGCTGGAGGGTGGTCACGGAGAGAACCCCCTTCTCTCCGTGGCGAGCTAACGGTGTTCTGTTTGCAGGATCAGCCAGAGTATTGTTCTATTCATCATCTCATCGTGAAACCAAACGGAGGGTTAACCCTTTTATGCAGAGCCCATTCCATAGATCTACCTTGACTCCGGTCTAGTTGATCTAGGGTTTCTTCATTGGCGCCCACCGATTTCGATTCTCTCACCTTTCGTTTCGTTTCACTTAGATCTGCAGCGTCATGACTGACGGATCATCATTTCAAGGTCCTCGATCAGGGATTCGACGCGTTGTTGTCGGACCTCAGGTCGACGGACAAATAGTTGAGGATTCTTCCGGCGAAGCTAATGCTCAGTATGATCCTAATCATGCGAGTATTCCTGTAACGCCGGCGGCTCCTCAGGTTGATGTTACATTGATTTTACCACCTGGAGAGACTCCATTATCGTGGTTAATCAAATCTCAAGCGACTCTAAACTCTATGTATGCTCAGTTATGTACCCAAACCGGAACTCCAGCTTTTCAAGCTCCGGTTAGCGCTCCTCAGGTCCGTGCTTCGTCGGCACCTCGAGTTTTGAGTTATAATACTCAAGGTCATGCCGTTCCCCTTCGCGCATGCCTGAAGATGAAACAGAAATGCATTCTAAAACCAGGAATGATCTTGTTCATTCTGATAATAGAAAGCAAGAAGAAAATGTTCAGCGTCGCGCATCTGTCCACTCTCGTTTGGGCCCGCGATCTTCACAGAAACGGGACACCCAACACGACGAGCTTGATAGAACATATGAAGAAGGGGATAGTGCAAGTATTTTTAATCGAATATCTGCAAATCATGCTAGTTACAGGCCAAAGTACGCGCAGTATACAATCCAGAAGCTAAGCATAATTACAATTTGGTGTATCGCCCAACCGAAGCAGCTGAACAATCAAAGTTTACCAGAGAGATAGCACTGGCTCCGTTGGAGCGAGCGAAATTACCATCCAACGTTGGAAAGTTTAACGGTTTGACTGATCCCGACGATCACATGCGCCTCTTTACCGGTGCAGGGTTACTTGGGTGCTGGACACTGCCAATGTGGTGTCACTTATTTGTACAAACCCTTACTGGCACTGCGCGCCTTTGGTTTGATAATTTGCCGGCAGGTAAACTTTCCTCTTGGAATGACTTAAAAGAAAATTTTCTTACACACTTTAGTCAGCAATGGCAATACGTGCGCGACTCCTCAGATGTAATGAACATCTGGCGGAGGGACGACGAAAGCCTCGAAGATTTTATAACGCGTTACAATAAAGAGGTGTTGGAGATTGGAGATGTCCATGAAGACCTTATACGCGCGCAGTTCAAGTATGCGGTAAGGTGCGACGAAATGATTAAAGTGTTGTCCGGTACAACTGGCCTTCCAAAAAACTGGGATAAACTCATGGCGGCAGCCAAGGTTTATGCCCAGACTGAGCGCAACTTAAGTTCTAACCGGCCACCTCTGCCTCAGAATCGTCCGCAAGACTTGAGTAGAGGTAGCCGTAAGTATAAGAGAAATGGAAAGAGTCAAGTCAGAATTCGTATTCTCCGTATTCACCAATTGATGCGCGAGCAACAGTCAACAAGATAACAACTCAAAAAGCAATTAAACAAGAGAATAGGGAACGTCAGTGGACTCCCTTAACGAAGTCGCCGGCTGAGGTTCTCAGTACTGAGAATTATCAGTTTAAACAGCCACAACCAATGAAAAATAAAAAAGGGCAAGACCCAAATTTGTTCTGTGACTATCATAGAGACCGCGGCCACACAACAGATAATTGCATCAGTTTGCGCACGGAGATTGAGAAAGCGTTAAAGAGTGGGAAGCTTACATATCTAGTCCAGAATGTGCGCAAAGAGATCAAACAGATTACGCGCGAGAATGAAGGGCCTAGTAACAAGAAAATGAAGCAGCACGTTTCCATGATTCAAGGTGGATCATCGCGCAAGCGTAGCCTTCAACATTTTCAAAGCAACACTTGGCGCGAACAGCAAGTCATTTTTCCTATCGTTCTAGGAGGTCCTCAAGAAGACCGGCCAGTAGTTATCACCGGTATCTTTGGGCACTACCAAACAGACTATATGTTTATAGATCCAGGTAGTTCCATGGATATCATGTATGAGCAATGTTTCAAGCAACTAGATCATGAGGATAAGACACGCAGTTGATTTTCCATTAACTGGGTTCTGCAATGAGGCTGTCTTTCCTCTAGGACAAATCCTCTTTCCGGTTACTTTATCTGATGGGAGGTGCTCTCGAACAAGTAATGTCCACTTCATGGTGATGCCGGCAAATTCCCGTCACGATGTACTATTGAGACGCCGCGCGCAACGTGATTTTAGTATGATAACTTCCGCTCCGCATGCTGCTTGTGGTTTTCCGACACCAAATGGTGTAGCCATACTTTATGCATGGAAAGAAATTATGTTAATTGAAGAACCAGTTATGAAGGCTGGCAAGACACTGCCAAGCAACGAACCAGAAAAGTGGGTACTTAACAATAAGTACCCCGAGCAGACAATCTTATTAGGATATGCAGTCAGTATTGAAATTCGCGCAAAGCTTAAATTACTGTTGTTTCGCAACAAAGACATTTTTTCCTGGACGCCTGCCGACATGATTGGTGTCCAGCACGACGTTGCGGAACACTGCCTGAATGTATTTCCGTCAGCAGAGCCAGTTGTGCAGAAAAAGCGCAGCCTCAGGTCAGAAAAGACAGCGGCAATGAACGAACAAGTCACCGAGTTATTAAATGCTGGTATTCTGCGCGAAGTCAAATACCAGACCTGGGTGGCAAACCCAGTCATGGTAAAGAAACATAATGGCGGATGGCGGATGTGCGTAGATTTTAAAGATCTACACAAGGCGTGTCCAAAAGATTGTTGACAAAAAGGTTGACTCATTAGCTTCCTTTCGCTGGAAATGTTTCCTAGATTGTTATAAAAGTTATCATCAAGTCTTGATGAAAAAAGAAGACGAAGATAAAACCGCTTTTCGCACAGAGAAGGGCATTTTTTGTTATACCAAGATGTCTTTTGGTCTCCGCAATGCGGGAGCTACTTATCAAAGATTGATGGATACAGTGTTTGGAGACGACATTGGGAAAACTGTGGAAGTCTACATGGATGATTTGGTCATTATGAGTAATTCAGAAGACACTATGCTAGACAACATCCAAAGAACTTTTGATTCTCTGCGCGAGGTAAACCTAAAGTTAAATCCCAGCAAATGCTCCTTCGGCATGGAGGAGGGCAAATTTTTGGGTTTCATCGTCACCCCGGTTTCAAAGTTAATCCCGCAAAGGTCGATGCAATACAAAAAATGTCTTCTCCTACTACCATCAAAGAGATTCAACGTTTGGCTGGAAGGTTAGCTGCGCTAAACCGCTTCCTTGCCAATCATGCTGCAAAATCTTACCCCTTCATTCGAACCTTGCGCAATTGTACAAAGAGCAAAGAGTTCACATGGACTCCCGAAGCTGATCAAGCTTTCCAGTAGATGAAAGATTGTTTAGTTCAACTTCCCACACTTACTGCTCCTCGAGAAAAAGAACCCATGGTCTTGTATCTTGCTGCATCTGAGGTAGCAGTAGGTGTTGTCTTGCTGGTAGAACGCAAAGGGGTCCAGTCTCCAATTTATTATATCAGCCAGATGTTGAACGATCTAGAGACAAGGTATTCAATCATGGAAAAATTAGTTTTAGCATTGGTCCATGCTTCGCGCAGGCTGCGAAGATACTTTTCTGGACATGTTATTACAGTTTTAACAAACTTTCACATTGGCCAAGTCCTGGCCAAACCAGACGTTTCTGGACGACTTGCGAAATGGACAATAGAATTGGGAGGTTATAACATCTGTTATAAACCTAGACCAGCTATCAAAGGCTAAGTTTTGGCAGATTTCATCGCTGAAATTCCTGCTGATAAACTTGAAGAATGCCAAGCAATCCAAAACCCAGTCCCAGTAATCGACAACAGAGTCTGGACATTGTTTACAGATGGCGCATCAAACAGTGATGGGCTGGAGCAGGTCTTCGATTAATGAGTCCAGAAGGAGCAGAATTCACATATGCAATTCGGTTGGATTTTAAAAGCACCAACAACAAGGCCGAATATGAAGCTTTGCTAGCAGGCTTACGCCTCGCTATCAAAATGGGCGCAACAAATTTAGAAGCCCATGTTGATTCATTATTAGTTGCTGAGCAAGTAGTTGGAACATACGATGCAAAGGGAGATATCATGGCTCTATACTTGGCGCAAGCTAAGGCTCTTATAGCACAGTTCCAACAATTTAAAATCACACACGTCAAGCGAAGCGAAAACAAACATGCTGACGCTCTAAGTAAACTTGCTGCAACTAGCTTCAAGCATTTAGCAAAAGAGGTTCGCATCGAGGTTTTAAGTAATCCATCATTCCCTCTCAAGCAAGTGACAATGATCGAAGTAGGAGATCCATCATGGATGTCTCCAATAATGATGTATCTGTTGCATGGTTCTTTACTAGAAGATAGAGCGCAAGCACGAAAGTTACGATGCAAAGCCCTCAATTATGAAATGATTGACGGTATCCTGTACCGACGCTCTTACATGGGTCCTTCGCTCCGCTGTGTTGACAAACATGACGCGCAATACCTGATCAGGGAGATTCATGAGGGACTATGTGGCATACATTCTGGCCGCACATGGTCGTATCCAAAGTAAAAAGCGCAGGGTATTATTGGCCTGGAATGTACGTTGGCGCGGTAGAGATCTTGCGCAAGTGCATGTCCTGCCAAAGGCATGCCCCTAAAACATTGCGCCCAAAGAATCCTTTGGTACCCGTCACAACAGCTTGGCCATTTCAACAATGGGCCATTGATTTAGTGGGACCATTTCCAGATGCGCCCGACGCAGTAAATTTATCATCGTTGCAGTCGATTACTTCACCAAATGGGTTGAAGCCAAGCCTTTAGCTTCTACTACAGCGATGGTAATTTGCAAATTCATCTGGGAATATATCATTTGTCGTTTTGGTCTGCCCATGCGCATTATTACAGACAACGGTCCAAATTTAACAGCTCAAGAGATGCAAACATGGATGACCGAAATGGGAATCCAGCATATTTTCGCTTCTGTTGCGCATCCACAAGCAAATGGTCAAGTTGAAAACATAAACAAACAGTTGGTTGACGGTATCAATGCCCGCCTTGGCACGGCACGGCGGGGGTGGGTTGACGAATTGCCTAGCATCTTGTGGGCACACCGAACTATGCCCAAGACTAGCACTGGAGAAACTCCTTTTAGCCTTGTATACAGCACGGAAGCTGTGATTCCTGCCGAAATTGGGTTACCATCTCCAAGAATGCTAGCCTTGGAAAAACAAGATAACGAAGAACAAAGGTGCGTCGACCTAGACTTATTGGAAGAACGAAGAGAAAACGCAGCAATTCGCGAAGCTAAATACAAGTCCCAGCTTGAAAAGTATTACAACAAAAGGGTGCGCATCTGTTCCTTTTTGCCTGGTGACTTTGTTCTTCGCATAATGAAGCGTCGAATGCCAAAAAACCGGGGAAGTTAGCCCCGCGATGGAAGGTCCAGTATTGGGAAAAGGCGCGTACACTCTTAATTGTATGGACGGATCCAGCGTTCCCCGAACCTGGAATGCCCAGCAACTGCGCCGATGTTATATGTAATCTCAGTCCTCTAAGCAACTTCTGAGCGTTGCGTAACGAGACTGTTTACTTTATTTTGTTATGTAATCTTAGTGGCAACCATAAGCCTTACGCTTTGTCAGTATGAATAAAATACTTTGCCACTACTTATAGTCTTATATATGTTCATTTACAAAATGCATGCAATTCCTTTGGATAAACAAAAACACACTCATGAGCCACAAGCTAATTTAATACTTACGCTCACACATGAGAAGAAATTGTTCATTTGTCTATCCTAAACAAGTAATTGGTTCCGTGCAAACATTGTAAAACTGAAATATATTATATTCACAATACTTGCGCAGAAGCGCAGCGTTACAAGTTATCATACAGTAAAAATTACAAATTTCCTATTCTGTGGACTTGGTTCCCGCCTGCTTCTCTGCTGAAGAAAAAATCTCCTTTAGCTTATCAACAAAGTCGTCTTGCTGCAGCGCGGCGTCCACAAAGTCCATAATCGGAATTTGCAATTGATCATATTTTTCCTTGGTAGCAGAATAAATGGCGGCAGTATTTAGCCCATGCGTGGCAGCATGGCTGGTATCCCATTCAGTCTTCAGCGCATGAGCCACGTGTAAAGTACATTCTCTATAGCCCTCGGCGTGCCCATCATTGCGCTCCGCCACCATTAATTCTGCCACTCTCTCATCCAACTCCGTAGAGTTAAGGATGGCATTTGCGATTTGTACACAAATACAATCAGTATATGTTGCGACAATCAAACCAGACGAATAAAGAAAAGCGAATATTACCTCCACAATCCCGTACTCCCGCAACCAGGTAAGCTGGTTCATGAGGGATTCGGTCAAGCTTTCTGCAGTAGCGCGAGCGACCTCCGTGTCATTAAGTTTTTGTTCGCCTTCAGTCAAACGGCGGATCAACTCGGCTTTCTCTGTTCGATGCAGGTTGACATCTTTTTTCAAACTGTCAACCTCAGCTTGCAACCGCTCTGGTCAAAAAGCATAGCAGTTAGATCATCAATTTCTTTATTCTTAAGAAGGAGAGTCATTTTGGTTGATACCTCATTTTGCTCGCTTCTTTCTCTATGTGAGCGCGCCTCTTCTGCTGCCGCAATTGCATCAGCTTTCTCTTTTTTGAGTTTTTCAATCTCGTTGCGCAGAGAAATTTTTTCTTTATTATCACGCTCGCAAGCCTCCACAAAGCGCTTGCGCTCGTCCGCATATTGCGCAGCAAACGCCTCACACTTGCGCTTCCAAGATAGCGCAGCCCATTCTTCAGTCTTCTTCTCTTTCTCAAATTGGGCTTTTTCCGCCTCAAAATCAACAAGCATCTTCAGCGTCTTCTCCTTCTCAAGCTTCGCCCTCGCTTTCTCAAGCTCAACCTCGTCCCACTCCTTGTTCATACTACGCCATTCGTACACAATTCTATTTATGGTGGACGAGGCAAGGGCAGACTCTTGCAGATATGACTCGTAAGTAGCTTCATGGTCTTTTTCCTCCTGGCGCTTCACCTCCGCCGGCGGAAAGATGCCCTTATACCACTCCCTACAGGAGTGCCAATCGGTAAAAACATCGCCCTGCTTAACCTTCCACACGGGCTGATGAATCGCAGAGGCCCGCCTCTCGGAATAAGAACGATAATAATAATCCCCAGGCGTCTCCTCTGGGCGAATGGGCGATCCCCCCCCCCCCCCCGAATCCTCAGCAAACACAAAGCCTTCGCTTTGTGTTGAAGGTCCGGCTCCCTTGGATATTGACCGGGACGGTCCCCAAGCACCTGCAGCCATATCTTTAACCTGCTCGCCAGCAGGATTCTCAGCATCAAAATTTTTGGGCTCTTCTTCCGGAGCCACCTTCTCAATATGTTCTGGGACGATGGGGTCGGCTTCAGGAACAGGAGTTTCTTGCCCCGCATCTCCCTCAACATTCTCAGGCCTGCGCGGCGATGGTATAGCAGATGAGGTGGCCGGCGCAGCCTTCACCATTTTCTCTGCAAAGCATATCAACAAATACCAAGTATCAGATTCTGCGCAACTTTTATGACAGAAATGCGCAACAAACTAAACGTACCAGGTGAGAACTTCTTTGCAAAGGCATCCAGATTGCCATTCTTACCAATGCGCGGGCGCGCAACTTTGGTTGGCGCAGGAGTTTTAGTCTCCACCTCCTTCCTCTTCTTAGTACGCTTCAACGCCTCTTCCGGGCTTGAAGGTATTTCCAAATGATCATCTGGGTTCGCAGCAGGAAGAGATGAGGTGTCAATGGGTTCTGGCTTCGGTTTCTTCAAACCTACAGGCGCAAGACCCTCCAGTGAGTCCGACACCACCACATGCACATGCACTAAGAGTCAGATACGGGAAATGTACCTTTCTTGCCCTCAGCTTTCGCAGCAGCTGGTGGCTTGGTTTTTTTTCTCTGGGTTGGAAGGGGGAGGCGCAGCAGCTGCAACAGCAGTTGGTTTCTTCTTCTTCTTCTTCGAATCAGGGCCTACGCCCAAGTTCAGCAAATCACCTGCATAATCAATCATATTGAGTAAAGGTTGCGCCATTAAGTTATATTGCAATATCAACTTAGGCTTTGTATAGACTTATTTACCAGTCTCCGAACATGGTTGCGCCTCCAGATCCTCCTGCTTGGGCAACTCAAAGTTCCCCAAGATTTGTGAGAACCAAGTGTCCTCACCATCCGCAATAGGCACGGCGGCCATTTTTCCCTTCTCTCTCTTGAAAGAGACCAAGACGTAGCTACATAGCAAACATTTTTGTATCAGTACACATCTATTGAAAGATATTGCTAAGAAGTTAAAGGGTTACATACCAATCTCATCTTATGTATACACCGGTTTTTCTCGGCGTTCCTTCTTCCAGAAAATACTCATCCCGGCAGCGATGAGGGCCCTCTCCGGTAAAACAATATTGGGCACATCTTTAGTGTCTTGATACCATACCTCGTCGGCAGGTATGGGAAGGGTCTCCAGCTCGATTTCATCACTGCCCCGGAATGTCATCTTCATCGGGATCACCACCGCTTTGATAAAGAAAAATTTCTGCTTCCAGTCATGGTAGGACTTCGGCGGCACCAGCAACAAACGTTTGGCTTGCACACGTTGTTGGAACGAATAAAAACCCAACGAGCAGTGCAGCTGGTAGAAAACTCTAAATTTCTCGAACGACGGCAAGATCTGCATCGATCGGCAAACGAACTCAAAATGCCGGATCCTCACCATTCCCATCGGGCTCAACTGAGAAATGTGAATCTAGTAGAAACCAAGAATTTGCAGCAAAAAATGGGTCATCGGCAGCCGGAAGTTCCCTTCGGCAAAATAGTCGTAAAATAATGTAATATAGCCGGCCGGCGCATTAGCCGCCGTGACATTCGTCTCCGGAAAAAACGCTTTCCAGGACGGAGCGAAAAGGAAGTTGGTGGCAAGATTATCAAAATCTTTCTTCGACCACTTTAGCCGTGGCAAACTTGACAATGACATCTCAGCAGAACTTGCACCGGTGGCCATAACTCGAACTTTGAAGAAACTTAGAAAGCTTTGAGGGTCGCCGGAATTTTTTGAATGCAGATTTCTCTCAAGACTGAGTGAGGAAGCAAATGGATCGTTGATCCCTTTATATACTAACCGCAATTAATGCACGATTTGATTGTAGCGACTTTTTCGCCCGTCGCGTTTCCCAAGTAACCGCTAGGGCGAGTGGGGAACAGTAACCGCCCCACGCGCGCGAGGGTCGCTAATAAGCATTAAATACGGTAAGAGAGGTACTATTGACAGCCTGTCCACAGTACCACCACGTCTCAAGAACGTGCGTCGTCACCAACTACACCATCCAGATAAGCGACACCTGTCTAAGCATATTTGAAATTCAAATACCTTTTCAAAATTCACTTACGACACGTCATCAACATGCATAAAGCAACAAAAAGCTAGTCCTTACCTAGCGCAGCACATTTATCTTAAGTCTAGTGCTCCACCTACTTTTTATTCTTACATAGGAGCAACACTGGACTGGTGGGACTTGAAGGGGTATGGTCCCAAAAACGTTGCGCCAATCAAGGAAACCATACCCATTAATAACTTCTAAGGAAACTACGCGCAAACTTCTTTGCCAAAATAAGATTTATTAGAACGTTACGCCAAGTATCCAAGAGAGGAAAGCTTCACTTAACTACCTTGCGCGGGCTCGCGCAAGGTTCAAAGTTAACATTGAACACTCTCTTTGGATAAATGCTTCATTTAACTACCTTGCGCGGGCTCGCGCAAGGTTCAAAGTTAATCTTGAACATTCTTGTCTGATAATGCTTCATTTAACTACCCTGCGCGGGTTCGCGCAAGGTTCAGAGTTAATCTTGAACATTCTTGTCTGATAATGCTTCATTTAAATACCTTGCGCGGGCTCGCGCAAGGTTCAACGTTAATCTTGAACATTCTTGTCTGATAATGCTTCATTTAACTACCATGCGCGGGCTCGCGCAAGGTTCAAAGTTAACCTTGAACATTCTTGCTTGATAATGCTCCATACGCAAACCTTGCGCAGATATTTATATCAAAGCAAGCATCCACCAAACGTTGCGCCAAGCAGCAAGGAATAGAAGGAAGATCAGTTAACTAACTTGCGCTTCTTGCGCAAGGAAACAGTAAATCCTGAAACTTTCCCTTAGCAAAATCCTTAACTTGGTGCAGAAGTAAGGGGAATCTTTTCTGTTGTAACAGAATGTACACGTGGCGAGTGATAGATGGATAACAGCTGTGAAACCTTCTAGAAGCCATTAACACCCAATCGTGCAAGCATCTTTTCGGTTATAACCAATTGCCACATGGCAGCATCTGGACGGCTGAGGAAGATCACGGTGACGGCATGCTCACATTCATAAGATGTAGTGATCTCATGTTGACACGTGGCGCCTCCCTAACCGCTGATGAGCTCACGATCCGTGTGCACTAACAGATTACCAACAAACGTTAACGGAATAACAAAAGATTCTGTTAACATCAACAATCTCTCTTTTTGGCGCCAAACACCGGCTATAAATAAGTAACTTGGAGTTCAAGGAAAGGTATTCAAACTCAACTACTCTCTCACTTACAATACTTACTTCCGACTACCTGTACTTATTCTCACGCCGGAGGGTGGTCACGGAGAGAACCCCCCTTCTCCCCTTGGCGAGCTAACGGTGTTCTGTTTTGCAGGATCAGCCGGAGTATTGTTCTATTCATCATCTCATCGTGAAACCAAACGGAGGGTTAACCCTTTTATGCAGAGCCCATTCCATAGATCTATCTTGACTCCGGTCTAGTTGATCTAGGGTTTCTTCAATAAATGTTGTACCAACGATTAAAGCGTGGTAATAAAGTAGGTATAACTAACATAACAAAGCACTTATCCTTGGGAAAATTAAGGCTAAATGGTAAGAGTACAAAGAAGGAGTACATGTTACAACTGGAAAGGTAAAATAGAATTACAAAGAAAAAGTATACTAGAAAGGAGGAGTAAAGTAGCGAATGGTTTACATGTATAAGATATAAGTCTTCTATCTGAAGTATTATTCAATGACCCCTTGGCTTGGTATTTATAGCCAGCCAAGTGACTCCACTTGTTCCTAAGCTAACCCATGGCACTTCCAAGATAAGAAGTGTAGCATATTCCTTTCCTGCTTTCTAGACTTGTATTTTTCTCTTCCATATCATATTGGATAACTCTTTGACCTCCCTCTTGCTGAAAGCGACGAATCTAGTCTTGACTCCTTATGCCATATTATTGAATCTTGTCTTAACCTTTTGTCTTTGACTTATAAGATTTCTGACTTGCCTCGGGCATCGTACCTTTGCTCCTCCTCGTTTATTCCTGAAGGCGCATGGCTATACCGGTCTTGTGCATGTTTACCTGTTGACAAGGGAATGTCTCCACCTTGTCTGCTTTTGTGTGAATTAGTTCTTTATCTCCTTCTATTATTACGGGAGGGGAAGTGAGTTTTAACCCACCCCGTCAATATATTGAAAGTTCGGTTATAATAGGACATAAGAAGTTAAGGGCGTATTAACTTAGTAAGTTTTTAGCATATTCAATTGAAAGTTCGGTTATGAATTTATAATAGGACATAAGGAGTTAAGGGCACATTAACTTAGTTTTTAGCATATTCAACTTTCAAATAATGCGTTTCTCTTATTGGATTGGTCCGATTAGGCCCACTGAGTTAGTATATTTAAATTCAGGATAAATTTTTCTTATTATATTGGGCCAATTCGGCCCGTTATACGTTCCCTCAGACTCAGTATGGTGGTCTCTGCAACAAATACAATTGTCGTTGGGCTATTCCAAGGATCATATGGCTTTATTTATTTATTTATTTATTAGGATATCAACGAATTACGTAACACAAAGTGTCGATGTCCTCTTGGCCAAGTAGCACCAGATTTTTATCCCCACTAGAGTACTGCAGATAAGAGTTCCATAAAATGGAAATAGGTGGATTTGTGAATAGATTTTAGAGCAAGTGTGTTTTCATTGGTTCAAAAAGTTAAATTGTAAGCCTTAGTGTTATAGTGTCTCATACGACTCATTTGTCATAGTTTTTTTTATGTTTTTATTGCGATCGATATAACTATATCTGGTAACTACTTAATGGGTTGTCACATAAATTTTGTGTTTAAATAAATTGTAAAATTATTTAGTTGGTATATATTGTAGCTAAATGACGATAAGTTTCTACTTATTAAAGCATAACACCTAAAGGATTGGCAAATACCACAATGGCCGTTTGTAAGGGAAGCTAAGGGGACCCGAGGCGTATATGTTATGGAGTGTGGTGGCTGGTGACCAAGTGTGGAACACCGCCGCCATCCTCTTTTATAACACGTGAACTGGATAACGCGTTGCCATTATCACGCGTGAAGAATTGAAGGTGCTGCACATGTTCGATGATGGAGATGAGTGTATTGTAAGTGATGGGCATTTCCACTAAAATCCATCACTAATGATGGAACCAAACTCGATGACGTGACGGAACTTGATTGGATGTTGTGAGTGATAGAAAATCATCACTAGAGTATAGTGTTTGAGCACACTGTTATAGATGATGGGAGTACTTCACACTTAAGTACTTAAGTAAGTACACCTTTGATTGTGAGCAATCCTAGAATAGTAAGTCTCAACTTAGACAATAAAAGACACATAAGCAAGCATATAAGAATCTGGATATTACATAATAGTTATATTTTATTTTCTTTTTTTTTATGTCTTAGACATGTTTAATTATAGGTTATGTTAAAACAATGACTAATGTTTTTTTTAGTAAGAATAGTTTAGAAACATGCAACATTACAGAGAAAAAGGACAAGCTTACATGTTTTTTTCTATTAGTTATTAACAAGTCTTACACATCGTTTAATAACCCCCCCCCCCCCCCCCCCCCCCCAAAAAAAATAGAAATAAATAAATAAATAAATATAAATAAAAAACAAATTTCAGGACATGGTGGGGCTTGAAAACCAATCTTATCGTGAATATAAAAGTAGTGGTAACATTTATCATGTAAATCAGAAAGGACACAAAGTAATGGATACAATATAAAAAAAATTAGTTTTTTAGAGCAATAATACGTATTATATTCAGTCTAAAAAATATATTATCTGAATTATTTAAAATTTCTGAGTTACGACCCATGATCCAACGAGATAGCTCATAAACTGAACCATTTGTCAATAGATCAATATTTGACCCAGATCCAACCATTTGCTAATATACTACATACCCCATCTTTGCACCCTCTCCGCACCGCACCACGCCGTGACCCAACCCACTCCCAACATGATTCAGTATGCCATGACTTCGACAAACAGTGGCGGACCTATAAATTATTTGTTAGGGATGCGGATGAGGTGTTCAACCATATTTTCAAAGGTTACGGTTGGGTTTTTGTCTAAAATATAGACTATTTTTTTCTTTTCAAGGGATGCGGCAGCCCACCTTGGCCAAAGGGTAGGTCTGCCCCTGTCGGCAAACCATCACATCACATGAACAAAGAATATCGGCTAAGTGAACCCTATGGTAAGTTCATTTGACCAATCGAATCACTCGAACTAAATCAAACTATTCATGACCTACTCGATCCTGACCGGTTAGCCAAATTCTCGTATCAAACCAAGTTTAAACGAGCTCGAGCTTCACATATCAAAATTGACTCACGAGTTTACAGATCCTATTATTGACTCATGAGTCTACGTGACATCACATTTTTCACCTTTCACCTCGCTATAACACAACTTAAAGTGATGCAATAATTTGGGTGTATTTAATTACATTGGAGACCAAACATAATACTTTAAGCTCCTAGACATAACATGTATAAGGGATACGCTGCTCCCAAGATGGAAATCAAAGAATAAACAAAATAATTTCTTTTCATGTGTCACCAAAATTCATGGAACATATTTTTTATTTTATAAAATCACCAACGTACTCGTTCTTCTATATATAAATATCCAATTGTAACCAGTTTTCTTTTATTTAATATAATCATTGAAACCGTGATAACTTTGTGGATATAGTACTTTTGTATGCGCCAATGTTTCGTAAAAATATAGCAATCTTAGTTAATAAAAATGCGACATGTGTGGCGATGTAAGTAGGGTTATGTGTAACATTTGTCAAAAACGGGTTTTCCAAACCCGCTCCGTTTGTAATCGAATATCAAGTTATAAATGTTTCGTTTGTAATCGAATATCAAGCTGTAAAACGGTGTAGTCATTCAAACCTTCTGATAACTCTTGTTTAGTACTTCAATTCCACAATTAACTAATCAAAACTGTTAATTTGTTCGCTCAGTCGAAGTTCAAAAAAACAGAGCCGACGCCTTGCCGGAATTCTGAGATAAATCGTTCCTCTGGTATGTCTACTTCCAAAATCGTCTCTGCCATTTCATTTTAGTCTTTTGAATGTTTGTCAATCAAATTAAACAAGAAACAATAGAGTAATCGTAGGCTGTAATTCTGTAACGAAGAAGACGAAGTTAGGTTGATTATAAGTTTAATATAATTTGGATATTATCTCGGGTTAGACA
Organism: Scalesia atractyloides; assembly: GCA_947069175.1. Taxonomy (NCBI): domain Eukaryota; kingdom Viridiplantae; phylum Streptophyta; class Magnoliopsida; order Asterales; family Asteraceae; genus Scalesia; species Scalesia atractyloides. Next base: position 15,735,257 of record CAMTDV010000018.1, read on the forward strand.
CACAGTCCAGCGGTGGACTGTGTGCACACATATATCACACGCCGCGAGTTCGATCCTTGACACACGTATGCTCTGTAATAACGTTTTATTTTTCTAACTGAACCGGATTAACTCACGGTAGTTGTTAAGTATAATAAAAATCGGTATATTAACCAGGTTAGACACACAGTCCAGCGGTGGACTGTGTGCAACACTAACTCACAGGTCCCGGGTTCGAGACCTGTTGCACGCTCCGGTTCGATGATTAAAACACTTTTTGAAAATAAAAGAATTTTGAATAAACTGAATTAGTATATAAATATAATTAAAAACAGAATTATTTCGGGTTAGACACGTAACTCAGTTGGTAGAGCTGTGTGCACGCGAACGGGAGGTCTCGGGTTCGAGCCTCACCCGGCGCATACATGCACACAATAGAACCGGTCAAACAGTCAACAGTCACAGTCAAGCAGTTAATGGTCAATGGTCAACGCAAAAGTCAACATTTTTTTATATTTTTATTTATTTAATTTAATTCAAAAATCAATTAAAAATACTTAAAAATAATGTTTTTAAAGATAGGAAATAGCCTTAAACTCACAAAAATATCTAAAAATCCTATTAAAATTATTAATAAAATTCACTCATTTACTATACTTTCCGTTATTATTTAGGTTAGTTAATCCTCGTTGATCAATCCTTCAAACTCGTGCGCATCTCATCATCTCCAATCAAACGCACCCAATATGAGTGAATCTCTACAAATTCCCCGTTTTAAACACGTTTTGGGGTGTATCATGTGTCTTACTAATTATTATATTTAAATCATTGTGCATACATCATATCATGAACAAATGTGTATTCAGCTTGTATCAACTGTTTGTGTGGTTATTGTTTAGATTAATTTATTGTTTTCTGTACATGCAATATCATAGTCCGCCGCTCCCCATTACATTATGAGCGTTGAGCAGTTCCCCATTACATTATGAGCGTGAACCTGGCGTTGCCAACATACGATCGGCTCCGTTTGATTGAGCCTTGATCGCACAGACATTCATCATAGGCCGTCTGTTCCCCATTACATTATGAGCGTGAACGTGACGTAGCCAACATATACAGTTTCATTCATGTTATATATTCATGCAAGTAAATATGTTATTGTATGTTATTGTTTGTGGATTGTTATTGCTATTGTTGGATTATTTACATTTGCTCGCATATGACTATTGCACAAATTTTTCCTTGATAAAAATAACAAGAAATCAATAATAAATGTTTAACTAACAAGGTTCACTCGCCAACTTATGTTGACCCCAAAACCCCCATTTTTACACATGATACAGGTGAACCAGCTGCAGTAAGAAACACATAGGATTGGCTTAGAAGAATAAACTGGTTTAGAGCTTGGATTGTTTAGTTGGTTATTTTTCTTTGTTTTTGTATGGACATGTTTGGATTATTGAGAATGTAATTTTGACTTTAATAAATATGAAACATATTAGTAAATATCATGAGCTTTGGTGATAACCCAATTATGCCCCGACTCTTATTCCGCTGCGGGTCGGGGTGTGATATTATGCGACTCAACCCTCCAAATCTAAGATCAGTGGACTAGAATCCTTCTTACCTTTTTTATTTATGTTATCCTTTGTATTTGATCCTAATCCTTGAAAGATAATAACATGAAACAGAAGAAATTCAGGAAAGTGAATCATCGTTGTCGCTAAAAAGACGCCTAAGGGTGTAAACGATTCGGGCCGAACTCAAGCCGACTAGGCTCGAGCTCGGCTCGTTATGTTATTATGAAGCTCGAGCTCAAGCTTGGCTAGGTTCAAGTCTACTTATTTGAGCTCGAGCTCGGATCGTGAATAAAACCCAAAACTCGAGCTATTTTGAGAACAACCTCAAACGCACTAAAAGCTAGGCTTGAGCTTGCTTCAATATCGTTTAAACGAGCCAAAGCTCGGCTCGCAATGATCATTTGTTCCGTTTGCATTACAACGTTTACAAAAAAACTGTAGGCTTCACCCGAAGATGACGAACACCACAAAGATGAAGAAGACATTGTCTGATTTTTTTTCAGAGAGAGTTTAAAATTTTTTAGAGCGTGGGTGAGTGTTTCTTAAAAATGAAGGGTTGAATAGTTTATATAATAAAGAAATTGGTTTTTTTTATAATCTAGCCGTTAAATCCAACGGCATTATTCTTTCAAAATTGGCTCATCACTCTTGTCGGTTGGGCGACGTTTGCTACGGGACGGGCCCTAAGGGGGCGATGTTGATGATCTGGGGCAGGCCTCGATGAGCCGATGCCGTCCCCAACATCCATTAGCATGATTCGTCTTGATCATGTAAGAGACTCACTTCTCACATTTATCACCACCATTTTATTTCTTGTATGATCGGGGTCATATTTGTAAGATATATTAACTTCGAAAATTGTAAAAATTTTCCTTTTATTAGGGGGTAGGGGTGTCCATCACTCACCAGCCACTCGTCACTCACAACATCCAATCAAGTTTCGCCACATCATTGACCTTTATTCCATCACTAGTGATTGATTTTAGTGGAAATGTCCATCACTCACCACACCTAACAATTTCCTTCACAACCTAACAATTTCCCTCACATTGCAACTTTCAACACGCGTAATCATAACAACGAGTTATAAAATCCACACGTGATAGGATTGAGTGACGGTCGTGTATCACGGCTTCCACGCGTTGTGGAATTAATCACGGGGAGGCGCCCCTTCTGGCTAAAGCTTTTGATATTAAAAATAACTTAAAATCCAAGATATATGCTTTGACTAGAGTGCTATTGGTTATAAATTACTTTTGGGGCTGCCATTGGGGTTTCTATGGCATAACCTAGACCACAAAGTTATGAATATAAATTAAGAAGAAAATATATAATAAATTACTAGGGTAATGGGCGAGATCTAGATGAAAGTCAGAAAAACACAATATTAAAAACTACGGACCGTTTTATATTTTTAGGACCGTTTAAATAATTCAGTGTTTTGTGTCGGTTGGTGGTATCCATATTCCACATGATTTGTTTATCACATTTAGATATCTAGGTTTTGTTTAGTTACGAGTTAACGTAATTCATGCGTTGCTATGGGATATTGATTATTAACATTTTTGAGATCACTATTTCTTCTATACCCATTTGTTCTTAACTAATGATAATTATTTTAATTTGGAATACAATAACCAAACTTGATATAATTTTACCCCAACACCACCATCACAAAACATAAAAGTTTTATATTGATAATGAATAAAAACAGAATTTTGATAAATGTGATCTTGAGCAAATTAGTAACAAAACTTATATGCAATCATAAATTTTAGATTGCAAAAATTATGCCGCACAATGAATAATGAATAGAAACTGAATTTTGGTTAATGTTAAAAAATTTATGAGATTCTAATGCATATACAAACAGTCAAATACTAAAAGGAAAATTGAAAACACATCAAAAAAATGTAATATGTTAGAATTATGTCAATGTATACTCCAATATATCCGCACAACATTTACTAATAAATAATTTTTCTAAATGGCAATTACCATATAAAAATATATAAAACTCTCCATCTCCTACTCTCGCTCACCGTACAAAAACCCCTCCGCCACCGAAGACAAAAAGAACTCCGTCAAGGAAGCGTTTTCGCCACACGGCAAACTTGTGATGACGAATCATTAATCGGTGATGACGAATCCTCCTACGTACTTTCGCTCGGCATTAATTTTTTTCCATTTTTATTTATTTTGTTTTTACGAGCTTTTAAGGTGTTACTGATCGCTAACAATTGTATAGCATTGATATTACTTGACACATATTTACATCAATCGCTGCAACGGAGGGGCTTAGTACTAGTATATTATAATGTTTAATTAATAATCTGAAAAACAGTTTTATAATATATAAGTGACATACACTAATATAATATAAGATGCATGTGCTTCTCCGTTCGCACTAACGATGACATTTTGTCTTCTGCATTCATCTGTCGCATAGATGATTTGTCAAACCATATTGATTGGTACCACTTATGAATTAAACATAAACCTTGAACTATGGGTCCTTAGACTTTATAGATAACATATCCTTAATTTCATACTTTTTTTATTGTATAAAACATTTTCTCGGATAACATATCATGATTTTTCACATTTATTTATTGTATTTAAAATTTACTTAAATAGCATATCCTAGTTATTTATTGATTATTTGATTGTATTTAACATTTTTTTTTCTGTATTGATTATTTGATTGTATTTAACATTTTTTTTTCTGGATTACATATCCTGAATGAGAAATTTGGGTTGTATTTTCTAGGAATGAACTTTTGTATATTTCACCCAAAACGATCAAGTTATTTATATCTTTAAAATAATTCTTATAAAATATTCCAACTTCACCAAACAAACGTAAGTAAAGTTGTTTATGATCAACGTTTTGTATTTAATCAATTTAAATTAGAAAACATTTCATTCTTACCAAATTTATTGAAAAAACATTTATATCTTACCAATTTATAGAAACCATTTAATTTTTACGGGTTATTCACTCTCTAACCAATAATCTACGTATATTGGTATGAATTTAATCAAAGAAGATTACCAAAATAGTCGGTTTTTTATTTTATTTTATACTCATTACATAGAGTCATTTCATGTATCTACTTTACTTGATACATTGTTAAAATGATGACGTTTATACACATGATAGTAAATGTAAAGCCGACAAGTCTTGTACCTTCAAATGTATTTTGATGATATAGAAATATTAGTAGATACATATAATATATTCTCGTAACTAATACGCTAGTCAAGCATGTCTAATGTATGATATTGTATATTAGGGGGAAGAAGTGCAACCCTAAGGAACCCTTGAACTCTCTTGTAGTCCTGCAGTATCACCTCACTTTCTCTATTCATTACCCTAAAACACCTTATTTGTGGTACTACTATCCTCAAACCTTCTTTTTCTTTTTTGTTTATATTTAAAAATAATTTAAAAATCTTTAACACATATTTAAAATTAAACTAGTACGTGATTAAAGTTAAAATTAATACATAAATAATAAATTAAACATTTAAACAGACAATTAAACTAATACACGGACGGTGGACTTCAAAAGCTGAAGGATTTGAAGGTTGAGGGTTTGCGTGTTGACGGGATGATCGTCAAATTAAGGTTTGAAGGTGGAGGGTTTGTATGGCGATGGGATGATCGTTGACGGTATGAAGGTCTTGTGGGTTCAATTGGGAACGGATACGTGGATAACCACCCCCATGAAGATCAAATCTGGAAAAATTGATTTAATGGAGATGATGAAATAGTTGTAAAAAGGTTATGTTGAAATGGTTTAAATAGAAATGACGAAATGTTTAAATAGAGATGGTAAAAATTGGTTTAAATGGTGATGGTGAAATGGTTTAAACTGATTTAACTTTTTTATTAAGATTAACGATCAAATGACCGTTGGAAACAAAATCCAACATTCAAAACATCGGTCTCTGTCACTCGTTGAAGCTACCTGCAACTCACTACCCAGGACACTGCGGTGGTGTAACGGTGTTCCCAGCCGGGTAGTGGGTACACATTAGCACCCTTATAGTATAATTAAAAGATAATAAGTCTATTATTTTTTCTTTTATATGTTGTATGAAAAGGCTAGTAATGTGGAGTCAAAGTTTATAAAAGTCCACAAGGTCAGCCTTTTTGTCTTCTTGAGCAATGAAGCCCGTTCAATGCTCTCCATATTTATCGGAATTTTACATACTAAAAAACACACAAAATATAAATATAAGTAATAATTCTTTATACCGTACATGCTTGTCTACCGTTGTTGTCATAGATCTCCTTGATCTAACGACCAAGTATGTAACAAGTAATATTACATCATGATTTCGGAACATGGTCCAGCCTTTTGTAATTCTGTTTGACATCTTCATGTGAGCTGGATTGCCTTCCCATTGTTGTACTTGTACTACATAGTACATATGTTCTATTATTCAACTTTTCTAACAGCTTTATATATTAAAATAAACACGCTAGCGAGAAGTTGCGCACGTTACACACGATGATGGAACATATAATAGAAGACAAGTGTAGAATTAACCAGACACCGACTCAGGATTTTTGGACACCCCGACACCTATACGACCTGTATAAAGCTATACAAGTCTTATAAGTGTTAGTGGCGTCAGAGGTTGTCTGATGGATAACCTATATGATTCATATAGCCATGTATGAGTCGTACATGTTTTTTTATGAAAAATTGATCAACTTTTTTTTGGGTAGGTTGGGCAATATTTTTCTATAATACGACTCGTATAACAATATAGGAGTCGTATAGAATCAAGTCTTTACAAGTAGTATAGTAGTATAATTTGTAATAACTTTTACAAAAATTGGGATGCTTTTATAAAAAATTCTAACTTTTATTATTTAACTTAATAACTGTTTATTTTTTTCTTTGTGAAATAATATTCGACTTTGTTAAACAATCATATATTGAACATCTTTTAAACCGTTAATCATAAGAAACACTTATAAAATCATCTACTATATGCAAATAACTAAATTAGTGATGAACAATAACGATGATAACAATAGTCATAACCTAGATAATAGTAAGGTCGTCTTGGATGTAAATGAGACATAAAATACTAATCACCTTAAGCAACTATATGCCATAATAACAAACAAAATATATTTATATGTGAAAATTAGATCTAAATTGAATTGTACTAATTGAGAGAGATGGTGTGGATTTAACATCCGTAATATAATTTTGTAAGTTGCTTCTTGGGTCTTTCAGCTTCTTACTGGTCTATTTCTATATTTATACAGATACTCTACAGTTAAACAAAATATTTTACGAGCTGCTTGACTAAATGTTAATGAGAACGTTCCCCTTGGTTTATATGGCAAGAAAAAACAATAATACATATCTAAAACAATGATTATTATACAAGTCTTATTGATTAATTAAAAAAGAATCACTTTATTTTTCTCTTTTTTTTTGAACTGCAACATTGTATTCACCCACAAAAACCATATATACACAACGTCTACTTCTAGCCAGAAGTTACAAACAGAAGCAAACACCCAAACGCCCAGTTCAGTATACCAAAAAGCCCAAACCTTACATAAGACCCCCTTTACAAATATAAATTTAACAGTTAATCAAAAGCAAATCGTCTCCACATCTCCCATTCCAAATCCCCTCTCCTCGTCCGATTTTTGAACCATAGAAAAGATGATGCTTGAATGTCACTGAAGTTCTTATCTATGTAGACCACCCGCTTCCCGGAAAATATTGCTTCATTGCGGCTCTTCCAAATCGCCCAACATGTGACCAAAACTAAACCATGGATGATTTCTTTCTTGCTTTCCTCCACCCCAGATCTTAAATGTATTTCCAGCAAGTCTTTAAATGAGAAAGCGAAAATATGTGGGACTTTGCACCAAGTACTTATCTTATGCCAAATAATCGCGGCTACATAGCATGAGGTAAATAAATGACCCGCATCTTCCGCCCCATCCCCACATAATCTATATACATTTTCTCTCCAGAAAATATTACGCTTTTTGGAGACCCGTCAACGTAGGCAATCTATTTTGCTCCGCACTCCACCCAAAAATATTTATTTCTATCTAAAACAATGATTATTATACAAGTCCTATTGATTAATTAAAAAAGTCTCACTTTATTTTTATTTAATAATATTTATGTTTTTTAGGCATGAAACGAAACATTGGTCAAACTTATATAAAGTTTTTCTATAATTCTATGCAACCCCAAAGGTATAGAAACGGTTACTATTCCATCCCACTAGTGAGGTGTTTATGCATGTTTGTTTTTATAATTTTTATTGGGAACATTAATTAATTGATGATTAAAGGCCCCTCTTTATTGCATAACTTATGTGTTGAGATCCAACCAATGTATATACTTTTATGTTTTTACAAGACCATACGTAGTGGGAGGGTAACACAAAAATTTTATTTCTGGACGTTTTGCATCATGTGGCAATCCAGTCAGTAAGGGAGGTTTTATTAGGCGTTTTTCAAAAAAGGGTGTAGTTGAATAAAACCCTATTAATGATTACCCAATGATTATTATTTTGTTTTTTAATTAAAAATAATGATATTTGACATGGAAGTGTGTGATTGGCCCAAGAATTCTTCACCCGGCGTTTTATTTAGCACGCCCCAACCCAATTTGAGAACAAAAACGCCCGTGGGGGCGGTGGAAGGGCTTGGTTGGGCTTTTTTCTTTGGGGGGGGGACGCCAAAAAACCCCCACTATGGATGGTCTAAGAAGATTTATTAAACGGACCCTTTTGTTACAAGTGAAGATATTGTGCCTTTTAACAAGATTAAAAGAGGATGATTGCATGTGTATTGTTAAATAACTCGTATAGGGTATGTCAATACAAAGAATGTGCGCACGAAGTGTTGATAGTTGATATAATCAGGTTGTTAATAACACCTTTCCATATATAATTCATGTATACAACGGGACTAGTCATACAAGGGTATAATCGGCCGCTCTTTTCACATGACACCAATTAGAATCAGCAAGCATGGCGCCTATTTCTTGTAAGAAAAGCTCAAAGGTATTCTTCACACTATACATTACATGATTTAGGTAGGTTTTGACATACATGTCGGTGACTATTTAGTCAAATAAACATGTGTGTACTTACATATGATTGATTGAATCGAATCTCCCATAAATTGTTGGACCCACCTCTTGAACTAGCATATCAATAGGACCATCAACGAGGCTCCTATAAATGGGCGGGGTATATCTTTTTGAGCCCAGACATAGGTGATTGATGATAAGACTCTTTACACATAAACGCAAATTTCTAATCTTAGTGACATGATAAAAGCATATCTAATGAATAGATCAACAAAAAGTCACTTGATAGATATATTAACATTTGAGATCTCCTCACATGTCTAACATGTGAGCAATAAGAAGCAATCAAACCATATAAAGAGACTAAACCTTATGAAGAGCCGTACACCAAAAAAAGACCAATATGCATTCATTAGACCAAAATTAATTTTCATTCTCTCATTCCAACCCACTACTTTATCACATGATAGAATAAAACTTTTATAAAAAAGTAACATTTCCTTTAGTAACTTTACCATAGCTAATGCTTTTAGCACGTGTACATTTATCATTTATGATAGAAGTTGAAGTAAATATATCATACCAATAAGTGTAGGTGGGGTAGAAGAAAAAGTAGTAATCCATAAACATAACAATACCAATATTCTAACTATGTTGGGTGCAAACCTGAATAAAGTAAAGATCTATGAGGTTATCAATAGTAATTAAACACATTAACTAAGGTAGGTAAGTGTAATACCATCACATATCATGTGGACTCCTTGTAGAAATTTATGAATCAATAACAAAAACACAAGAACAACAGGATGTAGCGACAAAAACAGGTGACTAAAATCTTATTAGTTACCCAAACCAAAAAATACCCCCAAAACCCTAGATCTCACAAACTGTGAGATCTGTAAACAACAGATACAATATACAAGATACAGAGATGATCATCAACAAATGATCATCAACAACACCAGAACAATCTCTCAGATACAGATGAGAGATTGTTGATACAATCTTCAAGATCTCAAACCCTAAGCAAATACAGAGAACAACGAAAACAAGAGAGAGAAAGAGATAACCACAAAATATCTCTGACTCTCTTTGATACAACAAACAAAAAACAAATTACAACAGGAACCCTCGACAAATAGAAGATCAAAGCCCCTTAAAACATACACAGCAACCCTCCAAGATATAGCCCTGCACACTTTAAGCACAATAAGCCCAACAACAAACCAGATCAACATTAAGTCCAATAATCCTGAGCCCAACAGATATAACCAAATGAATGAACGAGACCATCGACACAATAAGCCCAATAACAATTTTAAAATCCCCCCATCATTCATTTGGCCTGAACATATCTAATAAACCCAATCTTTCACACAAAGTCTCATGCTGAATGGCACTAAGACCTTTGGTAAAAATATCAGCAATTCTGAGTCAACCTTCTTTGGACTAATAACACCATCTGCAACTTTCTCTCTAAGAAAATGAAGATCTAACTCAAAATGTTTAGTGAGCTCATGAAACACTGGATTAGCTGCAATAGATAAAGCAGCTTGGCTATCACAAAATAAGTCTATAGGTAGAGCACAACTAACATTCAACTCAGACAACAAATTTTTTAACCACATTATCTCACAAGTTGCTGAACTCATAGCCCTATATTCGGCTTCAGCAGTAGATCTAGATACAGTGCCTTGTTTCTTGCTTTTCCAAGAGACAAGGCAACTTCCCATAAAAACACAATACCCTGTAGCTGACTTCCGAGTGGACAAACACTTTGCCCAATCTGAATCAGCAAACCCACGTAGGTTAAGATTGTTACCCTTTTTGAAACACAGACCTTTACCAGGGCTAAGTTTCAAATACCTCAACAATCTTAAAGCAATGTCAAGATGAATTTCTTTAGGACTATGCATGAACTGACTAAGGAACTGAACAGCATAACTAATATCAGGTCTAGTCAATGACAAGTATATAAGTTTTCCAACTAATTTTTGAAATCCAGTAACATCTTTTAATACATGTGACTGTTTATCTATTTTAGATGTAATAATATAACTTTGTTCTATGGGAGTATTCACAGGTTTACTACCCAAATTCAGTTAACAACTCCAAACAATACTTGCGTTGACTCAAACATATACTATCTTTGCTATATAGGACCTCTATCCCAAAAAGTATTTTAACACACCTAAATCCTTAATCTTGAAACTATCACTTAAAATTTGTTTGACATTGTTTATTTCATCAACAGAGTTCCCAGTTATAATTATATCGTCAACATATACCAACAAAAAAACAACAACATGTTTTTTTGTCAAAATAAAAAGGGAGTGATCACACTTACTCTGCATAAAACCCATCTTAACCAATACAGCAGTTAACTTTTCATTCCACTTTCTAGGAGCCTGTTTAAGACCATACAACGATTTAACCAATTTACACACTTTGGTTTCATCTTTTGAGTAATAACCCTGAGGTAATTTCATGTATACATTCTTAGAAATACTACCATACAAGAAAGCATTATCAATATCCAACTGAAACAAAGGCCAGTTATTATATACAGCTAAGGTTATTATGCAACGTATAGTAACCATCTTAACCACTGGTGAGAAGGTTTCCCCAAAGTCAAGACCTTCCATTTGGTTGAAACCTTTTGCAACCAATCTGGCCTTGAACCTCTCAACCTCACCATCTAACCTATACTTGACTCTATACACCCATTTACAACCTATAGCTTTTCTATCTGAAGGAAGTTCAGTTAAGACCCATGTATTGTTTCTAAACAAAGCCTCCATTTCTTTGTTCATGGCTTCTACCCATCTAGGATCCCTAACAGCCTCCTCATAACTAGAAGGCTCAACAGTTTTATTCAATGCAGTAACAAAACACATATTTTCAACAGATAGGCAAGAGTAATTAACAACTTTATTCAAATCATATTTAACTTTACTATTTAACACAAAATTTTCAAATCTTTTAGGTAAACTAACATTTCTACTAGATCTTCTAAGTTCAGTATTTATTCCCTCAGATGAGTTGGTCTCAACATTTGAGGGACCTGTGTCCTCTGCCCTTCCAGATCCTTCACTACTACTACTCTCACTTCTAGCACTAACATGTTGTTTATCAACAGCACTAGAAGGGGCAGATGTAGAGAGGACTGGTTGCTGATCATCACAAGTACCCTCATAAGAACCAAATATCCCCTCTTCATCATTGGGACCAACAAAACCATTGGGAGTTAACACTTCAATACTATCAAAGAAATTTAAATGATTCAGATTTTCTAAAAAACTATTACTTTCATTATTTAAATGTTTAGCTTTAAAAGGGAAAACAGTTTCATAAAACTTCACATCTCTAGAATAAAATTCCCTTTGTTCATCTAAACTCCACAATTTATATCCCTTTTTAACATTTGAATAACCAATCAAGACACATTTTTCAGCATTATAAGAAAGCTTATCTGAATCATCTAAGACAGTACTAAAACACAAACACCCAAAGACTCTAAGATGAGAAAAAGGGGGTTTGAATCCAAACATTAGTTCAAAAGGACTTTTACCTAAAAGCACAGATGATGGTAACCTGTTAATTAAATATACAACAGTTAATATACAATCAGACCAGAAACGAAGAGGAAGACTACTTGAAACAATAGAGATCTTGCCAAGTTTAAAAGGTGTCGATGCTTTCTCTCAACCACCACGTTTTGCTGGGGTGTATAAGAGTATGATGTCTGATGTAAAATACCCTTAGTTTTACAAAAAACAGCCATTTTATTATTAACAAATTCAGTTCCATTGTCACTTCTAAAGACCTTAACCCTTTGTTTAAACTGAGTCAAGATTAACTCATAAAACCCTTCTATATTTTCAAAAACTTCCATTATACTTTTCAAAAGGTAACACCAACCAGTTCTAGAATAATCATCCACAACAGTTAAAAAATACTTATAACCATCCCTACTAGTAACCTTATAGGGACCCCAAACATCTAAGTGAACAACGTCTCCTACATTCTTAGTTTTATGATCACTTAATGGAAATGGAACCCTAACTTGTTTAGCACGATGACACACTTCACAAGGATGGTTAATAACATCAGCAACACCTAGATCATCTTTTAAAATGGACAAGACCTGATCTGCAGGATGACCTAGTCTACTATGCCAAAGGTTACTACTGTTCAGACTATTGAAACACAAATTAACAGAATTACCATTTTTATTCACAAAGTATAGACCATTATCCTGTTTACCAGTCACCAGGACTCTCTTTGATTTCGAATCCTGAAGCAAGCCATTCTCATTAAACACAATAGTTATCTGACTATCCTTAGACAATTTATAGACAGAAATTAGATTAACATCATAGTCAGGAACATAAAATACATCATACAAAACAACACCAGCAGCAAGTTTAATATTACCAATTTTAGATACTTCAGCTTTAGTCCCATTGGGGTGACAAACTTTTAAGTCATACTCAGATACATCAACACAATTAAACAACTCTTTGTCAGTTTTAATCATGTGTTGGTTTGCTCAACAATCCAATTTAAGTCAAATCCAAAATTTATCAAACTTGAACAACTGACAAAGTTACCAAAAGGATTAAACACACAACTAGACTTACCTCCCATATTATAACTCTGAGGGTCACCACTAGTTTTTTCACCAACCAGACTTAACAACTTAGCAACCTGCTCAGGAGAGAAAGGAGATATAGAAGGAACAGATGACATGTTTGACTTATTAGAACCAGAAGAGGCTTTCCCAACCTGACCACCAGGTTTTTTCTTAAAACCAGGAGGATATCCAACTATCTCAAAGCATCTATCAACTGTATGACCCAACATATTACAATGAGTACATTTAAGATTGGGATTTGGTCCTCTAAACACTCTTTTCTTAGGGTCAACAGGTTGATTTAGTTTAGACACAAACGACACACTCTGACCCTTAGTTCCTCCGCTTACATTCCTATGAGATTCTTCACTGGACACAATTGAAAAAGCAACTTTGACAGTTGGTAATGGCTCTCTAGTCAGTAAATTAGTCATTATGGGTTGATAGACATCATCCAACCCCATAAGGAACTGCATCAATTTTATTAAGGTAGAAAAATCATTAAAATCTTTAGCAGCTTGACATGAACAAGTTGGCAATTGAGAATTGCGTCAAACTGCTTCCACATGGTATTAAGTTTATGATAATATTCTGAAACAGAACTCCCATTTTGAGAGACACAGTTAATTTTCTTATACAGATCATACACAACTGAGCCATCTACCTTGTCATAAGTCTCTTTCAAATCTGCCCAGACTTCAGAGGCTAATTTTGAAAAAACTTGCCCTAGATATAACTCCTCTGAAACAGAGTTTAATAACCAACTTAAGACAATTGAGTTACATCTGTCCCATTGACTACTTAAAACAGGATCATTAGTATCTTACTTACACTTATTGTCAATGAAACCAAATTTATTTTTATATTATAAGGCTAATTTCATTGCACTGGACCATACTCTATAATTCTCAGTTCCCTTAAGTTTGATACTAACAATTGTAAGACTACTAGAGTCACTAGGATGTAGATAAAGAGGATCACCTATGTCTAACTTGCTAATTAAAGTCTGAGAGGTACTACCAGAATCACTCATGATAACAACAATCGATGGACAACAATATCAAATACAAAAAACAAGACAGAATAAGTAGTAAACCCTAAGGTGGAATTGAGTCAGGGACCAGATTCCAGGTTCGTCACTCAGTGGTGCCTAAACAAGCCTTTACTCAGGAGCCAAAAACACTAGACAAGATCAACAACACAACTAACAGATTAATAACAAGAAATACAACAAACAAACCGGTCCTCACTACCCCGGCATCAACTAGTCAACAACAGAAAGTAAATAGTCAAGAACAATCTTACAATGGGTGCGTATAACTCCAAAAATATCAGATCTATAGTTTTCAAGAACTACAAGATCTGATACACGAGCAACACAATCAACACTTCTGGTTAGTTTCCCCTGAACCTTCTAGGGTTTCAGAGACTAACGCAGAACGTTGATCGAAGCAACAATACCAGAGATCGACAAACCCTAAGTTAGGGTTTCGCCTGTACACGCAATCGTCAGATCTATCACCAACACAGTTTCCAAGAACAGAAACCCTAAATCAAAGAATAGAGCAAACAGTTAGACAACAAATCACAATGGATAAAAGACGAAATCAACAATCAAGAGCAACCAGTGCTCTGATACCATGTAGAAATTTATGAATCAATAACAAAAACACAAGAACAACAGGATGTAGCGACAAAAACAGGTGACCAAAATCTTATTAATTACCAAAACCAAAAAATACCCCCAAAACCCTAGATCTCACAAACTGTGAGATCTGTAAACAACAGATACAATATACAAGATACAGAGATGATCATCAACAGATGATCATCAACAACACCAGAACAATCTCTCAGATACAGATGAGAGATTGTTGATACAATCTTCAAGATCTCAAACCCTAAGCAAATACAAAGAACAACGAAAACAAGAGAGAGAAAGAGATAACCACAAAATATCTATGACTCTCTTTTATACAACAAACAACAAACAAAAAACAAAATTACAACAAGAACCCTCGACAAATAGAAGATCGCAGCCCCTTAAAGCATACACAGCAACCCTCCAAGATATAGCCCTGCACACTTTAAGCACAATAAGCCCAACAACAAACCAGATCAACATTAAGTCCAATAATCCTGAGCCCAACAGATATTACCAAATGAATGAACGAGACTACTGGCACAATAAGCCCAATAACAATTTTAACACTCCTCATAGGTAGGGCTGTAAACGAGCCGAGTCAAACTGAGCCAGACCCAGCTCGAGCTTGGCTCGAACTCAATTCGACCTGGCTCGGGTCGAGCTCGAATTTTAAATCGAGCCAAGATTAGGGGTTGAGATCGATTCGATTAAAATTCAAGCTAGCTCGGCTCGGCTCGAACCAACAAAAACCGCAAAATTTACTAATGAAAATGCTCTAAAAAATAAAACTCTTCATAGACTAAGGCCGTAATTGCAATTTAATTTAACCAAATGGCTAAATATGCAAGTATAAATAGTTAATTCACTTTGTACATTCTCTTTGCCATCTTTTATATGGGAGACACTCCCTTAGTTTTTGTCTTTTGAGCAATGTGGGACAAAAAAAATGAAGGATGTATACTTATCGAGCCGGCTCACGAGCTCACGAGCCGAGCCAGGCCAAGCTCGAGCTCGGCTCGTTTACAAACCGAGCCGAGCTGAGCTGGCTCGTTTACAACCGAGCCAATTTCGAGCCAAGCTTTTTTCGAGCGAGTTTCGAGCGAGCTACGAGTTTTTTGAACACCCCTACTCATAGGAATGGGATCACTGTCGTACTAATATAGAGTGTCGGATCTAAAAGAAAAATTCGAGTACGACAGCACCACAAACTTCAAAACTGAAATTGAATAAACATATAAACACTGCGATTACAAAAAACACCAAAACTAAAATTGAGTAAAAATATAAACAAATTATGTACCTTTATAACAATACGATAACTGAAGTGTGAAAATACTGAAATCGATAATCATAAAAATGAATACCAATATTGATCCCAATCTTGTTTTGTTGTCTTGGTCGACATCGATACTGAATAAAAAAATGCCCATCCCTACCTTCCCAAGCTTTCTCTCTCTAAAGCGAGTTTTTCTGCCTAACATGGCACTGAAAATACCAAAACTAAGAATAAGTGGTCGAGGAGAAGGTGAAAAGTTTTGCTTCTCTTGGAGTCTTGAGTTCAAATCAAGGAAAAGGCGATTTTAGTACTAACTTGGTGATACTAACATTACTAACTACTAACTCGTTTAGCGACATTATAACGATACGTCGTTAAAAAAAGGAATAAGTAAAGAAACATAAACCAAATATCGTACCAATTATGATAGTATGCAAATATGCCAAAACCGACTACTACCAAAATTTAAAACCATAAAAATAAATACTGATATCAGTATCGATCTTATTCGACCTGTATTGGTTCAGTACACTACCGATACTCAATATTAAATACTCATGCCTACTCCCCAACCCCTACCCCCACCTCAGCATTCTCTCTCTAAACTTTCCATCTGACACGCATCACTATACTTCCCTCCCTTCTCTCAGAAGCTTCACCGCTCCGCCATTAACACTCCTCTGCTACTTTTCTCACCTAGGGTTTCCATCGGTGCAATGCAATGTAGATCATAATATATGCTTTATTATACACTATATTGAGTATTTTAATTCCTACTAATGATGAAATTTCAACAAAACAGTATTGGATCGGTTGCTGTTGACCGGAATCACAACCTCTGGTCAACATGCCGTCGCAAAATCATCCACACGATCAGCTGCGGCGGCGCCGGTTACCGCCACCGTGACAACGTACATTCTCCGGTGGCGCTAAATCCAAACAACGACAGATCTGATGTCAGTAAAAGTACGAATAATAAGAAATCTGAAAAGTTATCGGAGTTGTTGAAGGAATCGGAAGTTATGGAAGCGGAGGAAGAGGAGGTGAAGAAGAAGATGGAGGTTTTGGAGGAGATGAAGCAGGTGGTGAAACGGTTGCAGTGTGGCGGGAACGACGACGTTTTGGATGGCGCGAAGGAGGTGAGACGGTTAGCGAAGGATGATTCGGATGCTAGAACGACGTTAGCGTTGCTCGGTGCTATTCCGCCGTTGATTGGAATGCTTGATTCCGGTGATCTCGATTTCAGAGTTGCTGGACTCTATGCGATTTTGAATATCGGAATCGGCAATGACACGTAAGCATTGAAATCAGGGGTTTATTATTGTTGTTGCTGTTATGAATCTAGGGTTTTGGCTAAGTTATTTCAGAATTGGGTTGATGATTATGTTTTGGTTGCTGATTTAACTCTGTTAAACTTGATCTTGACACATTTTGATGAAAATGGGGTTTAATGATTATGTTTTTTATTACAGACTCAACTCAATTTCACTATTTCTAACTGATTTTGACTCACTTTTTAAATGAATTTGGAGTTTAATGTAAATGTTTTGATTTCTGATCCAACTCAATTTTAAAATGCTATACTTGATTTGGACTAGGGTGCAAATGAGCCGAGTCTGAACCCAAACTCGAGTAGGCTCGAGCTCGAGCTAGTTTAACTTATGAAAGCTCGAGCTCGGCTCGATTGGAGCTTTGTTTCTAAAGCTTAAGCTCAGCTCGTAGGTAGTTTTTCGAGCTCAAACTTGGCTCGTTTGTTATTTATTTAATTAATTTATATCAATTATAATTTTTTATATGATATATAATTTAGTTATTTTTACATAATTTTATAAATACTAATTATTACTATTTAAATATGTAGGTAATATATTAAATAAAATTTATATAAACAATGGGCTCGTTTAGGCTCGCTAGCCCACTCGAGCTCAGTTAAGCTTGGCTCGTTCTGAGGTTTTTTTCCGAGCCAATTGTTTTTTTTTTTTTTTGTAATTTCAGATTCAACTCAATTTCACAATTTCAAGCTTAATTCTGGCTCAATTTCACGAAGTCAAACTTATCTTTGAATTAATTTGTATATAATTTCAGTAACAAAGCTGTCATTGTGTGACTCAAATTTACTATTTTAAAGTTGATTTTGCCTCAATTTCAGGAACAAAGCTGCCATTGTTAAAGCAGGGACAGTACACAAGATGCTTGATCTAATCAACTCTCAAACCGAAGGTTCACCTAACCCGGATGTGTGTTCAGCAATAGTAGCCAACTTTCTTGGGTTAACCGCGCTCGACTCTAACAAACCCATTATCGGATCATCAGGAGCAGTCTTGTTCTTGGTCAAAACACTCAGGAGTTCAGTTGAAGGTGAAGCGAATTCACAAGTTGTTCAAGATTGTTTGAGGGCGCTTTATAACTTGTCACTCTTGCCTTCGAATGTCTTACCGATGATCGAAATCGATGATTTTGTTCCGTTTTTGTTGACCACATTGGGAGATATGGAAGTTAGTGATAGAATTTTGGCGATTTTGAGCAATGTGGTGACTACACCCGAGGGTCGGAAGGCGATAAGTAGTGCTCATGATTCATTTCAGGTATTGGTGGATGTTTTAAGTTGGACGGATTCGCCTGATTGTCAAGAAAAAGCGACATACATATTGATGGTGATGGCTCATAAGTCGTATCGAGACCGACAAATCATGATTGAGTCCGGGATTTCATCTACGCTTCTTGAACTAACACTTCTTGGTAGCACCTTAGCACAAAAACGAGCTTCTCGGATTTTAGAAATTCTAAGAATCGATAAAGGTAAACAAGTGTCTGAAACCTTTGTAGGCAGTAGTGGGGCGAATGTTTCAGCGCCCCAATGTGGATATGTTGATTCCAGACTAGTGAGATCAACAGATCCCTCAAAGGATTCAGAGGACGACGCGATGATGAGTGATGAATCTAAAGCGGTTAAGCACTTGGTACAACAAAGTTTGCATAGCAATATGAGGAGGATGGCGAAGAGGGCGAATTTGCCACAAGATTTCGTGCCGTCGGAGCATTTTAGATCGCTTACATCTATGTCAACATCAAAGAGTTTACCATTTTGAGACGATGATCATCAAAAGTTTGTTTCTGTACCTCGTTACTAGATTAAACTTGTCTTTGTTATGTATGTTTTCTTTTTTTGGTTGTTGGTCTTAGAGTACTACTAGAACGGCCAATGTTTTTTGAGATCTATATATTTATGGTAGGAATAGAATTTTTAGTGTACAAGTTCTGTCTAGAGACTATGTAATTTTTGTTTTTCTAGTTTTTGAGATGCTCTAGATTTAATCATATGCAAACCGATGACGTTCTCTAGATCCGAATATGAATGGATCGAGTATTGGAAATCATACTCTCATTCTCGATTGGAAAGTGATTTCACTCCCGGTCTCATACCAATCGAGTACACGTTACTTGATAGTTTCGTGTCAACAACAAATTGTAAATAATTTCACTAAATACCAAAACCATTTCAAACCCGTAAATATGTTTAAAACTAATCTCATATCACGTCTCATACCTGATATGAATGTTTTGGGTTTTTTTTTTTTCGGTTAAGTTTGTATGCGATTGACGTCCCTACCTCCTCGAAAGGTTTTTTAATTCAGTTTTTAATGTAACTCCAACTTTTCTTTTGGAGTAATGCTAAGTAACATGTTAAAATTCTTTCCAATGAATACATGATTATTCTTTATTGATGATTGCAATTGTTTAAACATATTTAGATCTCGCTAACTGTTCTTACAGATAATGTTTAGGGTAATGTTTAGCATCACTAACTATAAAAATTATTGTTTTTGCTCAACTTGGTTTGATTACTGATAACACTTGTATTGTTTATTAAAAAAATAATACTAATAATTAAATAATGCATAACCCTTCATGTCCAAAGAATATCAAATAATTTAGTTTTATAAGCATATTCATATACAAACCCTCACACTTAGGGCAGACGAGGCACCCATCACAACCATCACTAAAATTTTTTTCACACTCAATCATTACTTGACACATTAATTTTTCACTTTCCATCACATTTCACTCATCACACTTGCAACACCTATAAGTCTAGAGATGGGCATAATCGGGTTTTATTAATACCCGGAACCGGTTCCTAACTGACCCGGTTCCAATTGGTTGACAATGGAACCGGGTCCGGTTCCTACCCGGGTTTACACAACAGATTCTGGAACCGTTTGAAACCGGGTATGGGTATTCCGGAACCGGGTACGGGTACTGTTTGGAACCGGTTAGGGGTACACTTGGGAACCGGTCATGTGGAGTTGTCATTCAAAGGCTGCCAAATCACTGTTAGTAACCGGTTCTTCTGCAAATGTCAATCAAACCTACAAAGCACTATTAGGAATCGGTTCCAACGGATATAATATCGTTGGAAACCAATTCGTTATTAAAAAATCGTTTTTTTTATGTATTTATACCCCTTCTTCTTCACCATTTCATTACTAAAAGTCTACAACAACATACAATCTTTCATATATTCAAAGTTCAATCAAAACAATGGCATGCAATGATGAGGTGGTTTTGGTTTTGGAAACCAAACGTAACCCGACGATATGAAAGAATTTTGATTTATGTTTAATATCCGATAGCCACGAGATGGCTAGATGCAAGGCATGCGGCAAATTCATGAAGGCCGACGCCAACTCTACCCTTAAGAAACACACCGAGCGGCATTGCTCGATGACGAAGGCCAAGAAAAATGAGACGGGTGAAGGATCCGGCACCGGTTCTTCGAATGTTTGGTGTTTTTATTTTAGTGTGTTTAATGTTTGGTGTGTTTATTGTGTTTAATTTTACTAATGTTTAGTGAGTTTAGTAAATTTAATGTTTTTATTTAAGTCATGTGTAGTTGTCATTCAAAGGCTGCCAAAAATGGGTGGTAATTCCAAAAAATATTTTTAAAATTTTTAATCATCGGTTTCATCATATTCCTTAACATGTCATTAGAGTTTTCAAAATTTTTAAAACTTGTTATCAAATACATGAGCGGTGACACAAATGTACGATTCCGGTAAACCGTGTGGAGCCGACCACACATCACTAGTTAAGTTTACACTAGTTTTTAAATCTTAAAAAAAAACTACTAAATATTTTTTGGTATTTTCCCATAAACTTAAACAATGTCGTTTTAAAGTGCGACTACTTACATGTTTATAGCGAGGTTGTAGCGTCTCCCTAATAAGCTTAGTAAGATCAGGGTCGTCGAAGTGTCCAAACGACAACGCTTTTTGTATCACCAACTTCGCCATCTGATCGCGAGCTAACTTTTGTTCATAACGAAAAATGGTACCATCTTTGGATAGTTGAACTTGACCGGATGTCAAGTCTTTTAAACCTTTACAATACTTTTTAATATGCTTCGTTAACGTGGAGTTTGACTCCTTGCCTAAAAAGGAGACACAATGTTTGCATTGGGCTTTTTGCAAGCCGTCACTCATCTCGACCAATTCCCAATAGCTCCAAACCTCCATATTGCGATTATGAGACAATGTTCCAACAACATATGGAACAGTTTGATCTTGAGAAACATTGTTGACGGATTGGGAATTTGCGTTTTTGGAACTCTTTGAGGCCATTGTTGAAAAGTATGTGAAAAAGAACAAGAAAGAAATATAAGAAGAAGAATAGATATGAGGAATTGTGTGCTAAATAATAGAAATCTCAAAACCATTTATAAAAATCGGTTCCAACAGTAAGTAATCGGTTCCACGTGTAACAACTCGAAAATTCGTTGTTATCTTTCCATTTTGTTTTTTTCGTTTATCTACCTTTGTAATCCCGAGATTCGGTTATAGTAAAGATTATGTTAAGTAATTATGGTGTTTTACGTTATTATCGCATCTAATCGCTTACTAAATCGCATCGCTAATCTCATCGCATCACGAATCGCACTTATTTACGTGGGATTATATTTAATTATGTGTTATGTGTGTTATTGGTTATGATTACAATCGCAATCGCATCGCTCTCGCACACTCGAATCGCTAAATCGCACTATTATATCAACTGTAACGCTTAACGCTTAATATAGCTAACTAATACGAACCGAATAACCAAACGAACACTTAACGCGAAATCAGCAAACGAAACTTGGTCACCAGGCCAAGTTCGGCCGAACTTGACTACCCCAAGTTCGTCCGAACTTGCCTGATGACACAAGGATCCTTCATAGTCCTCAAGTTCGCTCGAACTTATACATACATGTACAAGTTCGGCCGAACTTGGCTATTATCTCATGGAAATCTGGCAAGTTTGCCCGAACTTGCATGAACTTCATACAAGTTCCTTGGCCCCACCAGCTCACTATTTTGTCTTCTCCTATAAATACCCAGCTCATTCCTCTCATTTGAACTTGCTGTAAGTTCGCCCAGAGCTCTCAAAACCCGAAACCTTCGTGTTCTAAGTAAGAATCAACCCGATTTCAACTACAATGATGTTCAACAACGTTTTACAAACGTTTACAACGATTTTGGCACAAGGCGTAGCCTTCGTTTTCATCAAAACTCGTTCTTTTACGAAAATCTTCATCTTTTTCTTCCAAAAATTCTATTTTAAGCTTAGATCTACACAATACGAGTTCGTTTGGTGTTAGCAGAGGCTTCCCAAACACGAGATCTGCAAGATCTCGGCTTGTAAGCTATAGATCTGAGAAAAACCTTTGATAAACATTGATTTCTACACAAGATACTGACTTTTGATGATGTTTTGTTCATTTTCTGATATCAAACGAAGCATCTATCATTCAAGATCCCAGATCTAGAAGCACAAGGACGTTTATGTTGGTTTACACAAGCCGGACTAATCCGAACGAACCCCGAGTTCGCCCGGATTGCCCACGATTTTGTAAAACGGCTAAAACAGCTCTAAAAGACCTATCCGACCTAAGTTTGCTCAGTAGCACAGGGTTGGAGGGATGAACACTCGATTTTCCTTAGCAAACGACGCGAAAACGCAAGAGTTTGGACCCGAAAACATCAAGTTCGCTCGAGAATCACCAGCTCCCCAGGTCAAGTTCGACCGAACTTGCACCCAGATGGGTCAAGTTCGACCGAACTTAGGCTATTTATCACCAAATTTTCCTACAAGTTCGACCGAACTTGTCTAGTTTCTTAGAAAACTACACAAGTTCGCCCGAACTTGTCATCTCAGTAAGAAATTCTTAGAAACTTGACAAGTTTCTCAAAGAAACTCATCAAGTTCGACCGAACTTGACTCTAAACCCACCAAATTCATACAAGTTCGCTCGAACTTGCGTGTTTACACACAAGTTCGCCCGAACTTGGCTACTGCCCAACCAAGACTTAACCGTTTAAGCTTTTCGGAGACTGATGCACTTCCGTTCGCGTATGCAGGCTGATCCGGCGCTCTTCTCAGCTCCTCGCAGATCCCGAACTCTCACCTAAACGCACCCACAGTGAGTATACCTGACCCATTTTCGCTTTAACACACTTTTTGGGTGTTACGTTCCTATATCAAAATCACTTCACAAATCAAACTGTTTATCACACGCGAATAATCTGATTATATATGTTCAATACGTGATGCTAGAAACATGTGACTAGGACTTATTTTCGTTAACTTGCCTCCTTAGCTAGTATGGTACTATAGTGTGGCTTACACCCGATGGGGTTTAGTTAGGATGGACGCACAAGCCTTCTCACGGTAGTTAGCATGAGAAATAAGCCTATGTTAATCTGTGTGAAATGTTTCGGTGTATCATGATATGTAGTTAGGTTATCTCGCGAACGGTTTCTTTATTATGCTAGTATTACAAAACTCGTATGCTCACCTTTACTTAATTGTATTGACTTGTATTTTAACGTATGTAACAGGTTTAGGATTTTAGCTATGGATGCTTGGATGTTGCATGCTTAGAGTAGTTTAGTTTTGTCTTTATTTTGTTTAGTTTCCAAGTGTAATAAATCTAGGGGATATTGAACCTGGTTGAGTTTTATGAGAAATCTCCGTTTTGTAATAATTGTTTAAATGTTACGTTTAATAGTATGGGATATTAAGCAGGTTGTGATATGTTAAATGATTGTTATGGAACATCTCGTGAAATCAATCTGGTCGCCTAGTGCCACTAACCCCGATTTTTCCGCCATCGGTTGGAGTGTGACACCACGAATAGGAATCGGGTCTAACGGTCATATTTCGCATTAAATGCTACTGGAACCGGTTCCAAGGTAATATTTCCAACGGCTAGAATCGATTCCAACGGTACTTCCTGACCGGGTATGATGGAACCGGGTACAATAGGAACCGGGTACGGGTAGTAAGGTACCGGTTGGAACCGGGTACGACCCATTTAAAATTCTAAAATGTGGAACCGGGTAGGAACCATCGGGTATTTTGAACCCGGAACCGGTTCTACTATATGTCGGGTAGGAACTGGAATCGGTTCCAGGTCGATTCTATCGGATCGGGTTTGGAACCGGTTATTATGCCCATCTCTACATCAATCCATCATATTCCAAACAAATATCAAACACAATCACAATTTAACACCCCATTCCTTTTATCAATATCAAAGTCAAACCCTCACACAACACCCTCTTCCACGACCATTAGTCATCACGAAAAAACCCATCAGAGTAAAAACAATTATGCCATTGTTATTCTACAACTTATTTAACTTAATACCCTTAAAAAGTTAAAACCTTCAAAATAAAAATTGGGGTTTTCTTTCTCAAAATAATAATATTACCCACTTATGAGGGATTAGTCATACGACTTTTAATAAACTATATGGGTCATATTATTTAGACATCTTTCTTTTATTTCGACACTCTCTGTATAAGTCGTATAGCCTTTTCAATTTTCAATTACTTATGTGTCAGATCTTGTCTAGTGAAGCTATACACGTCGTATTAATTTTTTAAAAGATCTTTATACAATCATATATAGTTTTAACAAAGTTTTCTAAAAAAACACTTATTTATTTATTTTTAACTAAAAACATTCTTAAAATTTAATTTTATACTATAATATTGTATACACCTTTTATATGCCTATAAGTGTAGTATAAAGTTGGTACATGTATTGTATAGTGTACATTTACCAAACCTATACTACACGATAAATTTTTAAGAATGTTTCTAATTTTAAAAATATATAATCTTTGTTAAAACTACAGATTATTGTATAAAAAATGTAATAAAAAAACCAGTCAATACAATTAGTATAGGCCTATACAAGGTCTATACGACTATTATAGACTTATACGACTCGTATAGATCCAGTAGCCAGACAAGAATTGACATCTGCAGATTTGATGACGTTTGTATCTATACGACTCGTATAAACTATACGACCCATATAGAAATTAAAGGCTGTCTAAATAAATAATAGGGTGTCCAAATAGAGTGAGTCCAAGTCAATATTATGACATACATAATGAAACTAAATGTCTACATCAGAATAAACATCACATATCGAATATAAAAACAAACGAATAAACATATAAAACTAATATCGAATAGACACTATTACACATCGAAGGATACTAGTACTCCTAGTATTCACATAAGGTTACATATAGTTATTTATTTTTAATTTCAAAGTTAGAACTCTAACAGAATTTGTAGGTTCAAATTTATGTTAGTTAAAAAAATATATATATTATAGAACCGATTTTTTAATTACATAATATAAATAGATTATGTATGTTCTACCTCCTTCTGTTATATTGTTTTCAACATAACATGATTTGTGAAAACATATCGTCACATCATCTCATATAACTTTTTACTATGTTACCATTTATCTTTTTGATGATAATTATAGAGACAATAAAGACTGAAGTTGATTTTGTCACTCATTATAAAAAGTTATAGCAAGATTTAGGACTATAAAAGGGAAATACATTTTTTGATGTTCACCAATCTAATTGCTTTTCATTATAAATCATTATAAAAGTGTTTTGGTGGGCCGACGAATTTATGTTAATAAATCTGTATACAACTACTATATATGTGTTTGTTAAAAATATCTTCAAGTTGAACATGGTTAAAATCATGCAAGTCAAACTCAACTCAATAAGTTGTTTATTTAACCAAGTCAAATAGGTTGATGAATGGTATGTTATAGTCAAGTTGTAAACTTGTTAAATGTGTTGTAAAAAGTTGTAAAATGATTAAAACGGTTGATTGGTTGAACGTATAAGTTAAATGTTTTTAGAAGACTTTTATTCTAGTTTTACGGGTTGGCTGGTCAACTTCTTTTCGTTAATCGTTATGTCACACCTCAACCGATGACGGAAACATCGGGATGAGACGAGAACTAGATTGCAAGAGGCTTCATAACGCTATTTGTGTCAAGTATTCATTAATTACTTTTACATTGTTTGAGCTAGAATATAACAAATTTACATAACGACAAGTATAAAAGAATTCAAAAGTTCATTTCATTAATGTCGGTTTAATACAAGTATTATAAACAGAATACAACAAGATCGAAAATAAATTGCAAGACAACGAACATTAAAGTTTAAATGCATTTCTAGGCAATCATACTAGATTCACCTGTCATAATCCTGCAACATGTAATAAAAGCATGGATCAGTACATAAGCACTGGCGAGCATACAAGTTTGAATATAAGTTTAAGTATAAATGGTTGTCTCGAAACCACATGGCATTTTATCTTCAAATTGAAACGAGCATACATAAACAACTTAAACAAGACACATAGTATATAATTACAATTTAAAACTAGCATGCATAAACAACCTAAGCATAACGATATCATGGGAATACGTGTTGAAACTAACCAGCATAAACAACCTAAGCATAACAATATCATGGAAATACAAGTTGGAACTAACAAGCATAACAAGCTAAGCATAACGATGAAAGTGTTCGATAGATAGAGTGTTTGATTATTATCGATTGCGTAAAGTGGATTTTGTAATTAATACATGTTGCACCCAAAGATGCGATAAATCGTAAAAAGGATCGAGTTTCCTTTGTAATCCATGAAGAGTTGAATGATTGGATGATGGAACGCCGAGGTCACCATACATGGGCAAACGAAGGTGTATAAATATTTGGAGGTTACAGAAGTGTTGTTAAAAATAAACATACATTTATTTATATAAGAATTCATTGAATACGATAGGTTTCGTTTTATAAATTAATATGTTTCGTTTTAAATATTTTTACTAAAAACGGACAGAGTTTCCTCTGTTTTTGGACGATCCCGACAACACAAGTTATCGATTATATGTTTTCAAACACAACAATTCAATAACATTATATATATATATATATATATAAATTATATAACGTTCGGTGTCGCGATATCAAAATTTAAATTGAAATATTAGCGTCGTTACAAGTCTGGTGTTTTTACCCGATGACCCGAACTCACGGAGTCGACCGGGTTTGACCCGACAGTTGACCGAGTTGACTGTTTGACTGGAGTTGACCGACAACCAAATTGAACCTGAACAAGACTCGATCAAACCCCAACCCGAAACCCGAACCTGAGACTTGAACCGGAAACCCAAACCCGAATCATTTGAATCTCGACTAGACCGGGACTCGAACCAAACCGAGCCCGACTTGAAACACACCACCGTCACCATCACTGCCGGTGTTGGCGTGATTCTTGTTCCACCACGAAAACCTACCCCGTCTCGTCATCACCATCCCCAAGCTCAATCTCGAGCCATCCGAACCGAACCGAGCCATTGCCACCGGTCACCGAAGCCACCCTGAAACAAAATCAATCGGTGGACAAACTCGGATCAAACCGAAACGAAAGGATTCAACATGAAAAGAAGAAGGAACAAGACTTACCGGAGAAGAAACTCTCGTATTACGGATGCCGTAAGAGAACTACCACTTCTGATGCTCGGATGGATAGACCGTCATCGGAATCGAGATCAGAACGCTTGATTTAGTGGGAGTACGCACGATTACGCACCGGAAAGTGAAGCCGGAGCTCCGTCGTGCCAACCGGCGGTCTCCGCCGGTTGTCGTTGCCGAAAAGGGATCGAGGGAGAGAGAGAACAGTGAGTGTGTGTATGTGTCTGCGGAGTGTGTGTGTGTCTGCAGAGTGTGTGTGTGTAGGTTGTGTGTGTGTGAGTTTATATACTGTAGGGTTTTGTGTGTTGGGCCCAAGGCCAGTTAATCCGGTTCTTGCGTTTTAGAGTGACCCGGTCGCGTCTACCAGACCCGTTTTCGACCCGAACGTCGTGTAATGTCATAAAATGTTGTTTTAGGTCTGAAACATGTAAAATGGTGTCGATATTCAATATTTGTCGCGTACGTTCGTTCTTTCGTTAAATAACGTGTGAGTTGTTTCGGTGGTCGTTTTTAATCCGATTTCGATCACGGATAATAAATTTTGATTACCAAGCTAAACGTATTGAAATTTTCAGAGTTGTCAGTATTTCATCCGGTGTCAGTTCGTTTATCGTTTAACGTTCAACAGTTTTCCCGCAAATCTCCATTCGCGTATTGTGAAACTGAATAGGCTTTCCTAGGCAGGCCAAAAGCCAATTTAAGTTAGTTTGCGTCTAGATACGCTACGTATTAACGCCTTAAGGTTTGTTGTAAGCGTAATTACAAACCGAAAGTATCGGTTTGCGTATATATTAACCCGGTGTAAAAATACGAGTTTAATTATGATTAACGCCTCGAATTGTGAATATGAATACAGAATTACGAGGCGTTACACGTTAGAACATCCCGAACACTATTAGTGTATTAAATAGATTAGATCTGTAGACCCAACATGAATTATTATTATTCAACCAAAAACTCATTTATTTCCTCACCATTCTTAGACCATACTTAGTGAAGATAAAGGTGGGTGTCAGGGTGTGGCACATTCCATGTGGGCACGATGGGTGAAGAAACACCAGATCTAAATTAGATCGGAATCAGCCTAGATCTGGGAGTAGGGTTTCTGCATAAAAAGGTTAATCCTAAGTTTGCTCGCTGATTGGATCTGGATCGCCGGAAGATCAATGCAAAACAGAAGCACCATTAGCCTCGCCACGGGGAGAATGGGGTTCTCTCCGTGACCACCCTTCGGCGTGAGAATAAGTACAGTGATCAGATATCGATAAGTAGTAAGAGTGAGAGTAAGTGAAAGTGATTCCAATAACTTGTACCTTAAGTCTCGTATTTATAGCCGGTTGTTTTGGACGCCAAAAACGTTATTGGGAGAGTTAACAGAATCTTTTGTTGCCGTTTGTTAGTTATTTCACCGTTAATGCACACGGATCACGAATAGATCGATGGCTGGGGAGTTGCCACGTGGAAAGTGATTCAATCTAGATCTGCATGTTGGTTATGCCATCATGGTGACCTTAGATGAGTGCTCAGGATGTTGCCACGTCACATTCGGTAGCAACCGAATGAGGCCCTACACGATGATCATTTAATGCTTCAAGAATGTTTACAGCTGTGGGCCTTTTATCAACTGCCACGTGTCATGTTTGTTATAACAGAAAAGATTTCTTTTTGTCTGATCCTTAAGTTCCCTGTGCGCGATTATGTGTAGAATTTGGTTGTTTATCAAGCTTAACTTTTACCCTTGCGCGAGCCCGCACAAGGGTGTTAAATGAATATTAACCATCCTAGTGATCCGACGCATGGCTACTTAGGTGTGCTTTTGCCTGCGCGGGGCACGTAGTATTTATTTGAGATGGTCTTGGAATGTGATAGTGGTATGGTCTTGTGCTTTGGGCTTTTACTCCTTCCAATAGCGTCTGCCAGCCAAGAAGTTGTTATTAACTCCCCCTAAATCCTTTCATGACTGGAAACAACAATTTTTCTATATCAAGTCGGGTGTGATTCCACTAAAGATGACTTTCCGAGGAGCGGATGAGATACCACTAAAAACTATATCTATTCCATCAGACGAAATGTGGTATCAAGATCTGAAGGAAATTCCCACTACTCAGTTACCAGAACGGGCTCTTGTTGCTGCAGGCATGAGTCTCTTGGGGAAAATGGACCGTCAAGACAAACCAATACATGTGGAGGATGGAAATAGTAAGTTACCTCTATTGCTACTCTTTTATCTGCCCCAGGTGTATTGTGTTGTTTATATTTTGTCTGCTCGCAGGAGTTTCTTTGTATGTGGTAGCCTATGGTGGAAAAAATGGAAAGAAGACCACCATGCCATTAGGAGCAGGTGAGAAATCATGGTACCTTCAGATTGTGGAGAACTTTGAACTCTCCAAGGACGAAGATCTTCAAGCACAGACTGCCGCTGGTGCTGGTAGGTGAACTAACCTTAGAGTAATATTGCAATATTACTTTTTGCTGATGTTGCGCATGGGTAATATTGCAATATAACTCTTTACTTATTTCGTCAATAGGTGATTTGATAAATTTGGGCTTAGGCCCTAATTCCAAGAAGAAAAGGCGTGTGGGTCCTGCTACTGCTATGAAGAAGACAGATGCGCCGAAAGCAGATGAACCCAAGATTGCCAAGAAAGGTGCGCGCTTAGTATCTGACTCTTGGTGCAATTACGTGGTGGTGTCTGATTCTTTGGAGAGACTTCCGCCTGTATGTTTAAAGAAATCTAAAGCGGAGCCCAAAGATGGCGTAGAGATCCCAGTTTCCAACCCATACGATCCAATCGACGTGGAGTCAAGTCCAGAACCCTTGAAGAGGGCCAAGAGGAAACCGGGGAGAACGGAAGCCGAGGCGGAACCTGCGAAGAGAATGGCTCAGAATAAAATTGGCAAGAAAAGCAATTTGGATGCCCTGGCTGCAAAGTTCTCTCCTGGTAAGCATGTATATTCTTTTATTCATGTAAATACCTTACTGACCATTTCGTTTTTGTATAAAAAGCGGAGGCTTCTTCCCATCCATCTGCGACGTTATCACTTGTTCGCATGGCGCACGCTTCTAGGACTCCAGAGAAAACCATGGGTGATGTCACGTCGGTTGAAGCGGATGCAGAGCAACGTGAAGTTGAGTTTACCAATCCAAGCTCCCTAGAGAAGGCGGCCCCGGAAGCGGAGAAGATTGTTGGGGAAAAAACAAAACTTTCATCTGATGCTACTGCTGGTGATCAGTCTAAATATACTGCTACATCACCAACGATTCATGAATCAGGTGCAACTGCTTGCGAGCAGTCTGAAGATACTGGCCCATCCCCGTCGGCGCAGATCTTTGAGCCTACTTTTGAAAATCCAGATGAAGAGGCACCCATCCGCCCGGATGAGACTCCCGGTGATTACTATTACCGATCGTATACCTCAAAGAGAGCTGCAGTTATTCATGAGCCGGTCTGGAAATTGAAGCAAGGAGACACTTTCTCCGATTGGTAAGCGTGCCGTGAATGGTTCAAAGGTGCATATCCTCCGCCTGAAGTAAAATCCCAAGAGAACCGATCGCATGACCAAACCTACCCCGCCTACCTTCAAGAAACTGCAAGTGCCTCTTCTACCAGCCACCGCATAGTGCGCGAATGGCGCAGTATGCAAAAAGAGTGGGAGGAGGTTGAAGCTAAGAAGGTAAGGGTGGAGGTAAAATCAGCATGTGTTAAGGCTCTGATCGTTGATCTTGAAGCCGACAAGGCAAAATTTGAAGATGAAAAGAAAACTGAAGAGTGGTCCGCCATGGGGTGGAACAAAAAAGCCGAGGTAGAAGCCGCGCTGCTTGCTGAGGAGCGCAAGCGCTAGAAAGAGGTGTGTGAGCGCGATAATAACGAAAAAATCACCTTACGCAATGAGATTGAAAAGCTCAGAAAGAAAAAGCCGATGCGTTGGTTGCTGCCGATGAAGCTCGCTCACACCGTAAACGTAGTGAGCAGAAAGAAGTAGAAATGAGCATGACTCTTCTCCTTAGAATTGAGAGATTGCTGATCTTACCTCTATGCTGTTTGATCAGGAACAAATGAAGGCGGAGCTAGATGCGGTGAAGAAAGACTTGCAACTTTCAAATGTTGAAAAGCCGAATTAAACTGCCGCTTGGCTGAGAGCGAGAAGAAGGTAGAGGAGACATAGGTTGCGCTGGCTATTGCTAAAAGTGTACTAGAGCCATTGACAAACAATTTAACTTGGATGCAGCAGTATGGCGTTGTAAATGTAAGTATCCAAAATCTTCTTATAATAAATAATTCGGACATCCTTGCGCATGGGCTTATCTTTGTAAACTTGCACAGATTGCCAACTTGATTTTGAACTCTATGGAGTTGGATGAGGCGGTGGCCAAGCTGATAGTGGCAGCGCGCAACGATGGTTATGCGCAAGGGTATGACGAGTGTGCCCTTCATGTGAATACCGCTCTGAAAGTTAATTGGGACACTAGACGATCCGCTACGAATGGGGTTGATACAAGCGCAGCATTTAGGGACACCAAGAAAGGATACGATAACCTTCAGGTGCCGATGCTGGACCTGGTTGATGATGCGCTCCAGCATGATAACTTTGTAGACCATTTAAAGGAAATCTTTACTGAAGAGCAAGAGATTTCAGAGGTGAAGGCTCCAAAACAATAGTGCGCTCCTTTAGAGATGATATCGATTGTTGTAGTTACCTGTTGCGCGGAAGCGTATGTAAATTTACTTTGGAATGAAAGGATATTTTGATTATAATATTTGCATGAGTATAATTGCTTTGTTTAGGTGAGACGAATGAATGTGGTATAAACTCATGTGTGAACTAGGAATTGATCCTGTTGTGGTAGTGTGTCACCATGATGTTCATGAGATTTAAGGTAACCACGATGTTTTTGTGCCGACCAAAAGTAATTGCATGCATTTGTAATAAAATATATGAAAGCGAAATGTAAGTAACGACTCTTGTATTAATGGTAAGGCGCAAGGCCGTTTAGATACATAATCGATAAGATTACTTTGATAATAAAACTTTGTAATTAACAATTACCTGCACATATATGGATAAAGCTCAAGACTTGTGCGTTTGATTAATGTTAGGATTACATATAGCATCCGTGTAATTGCTAGGCGTTCCAGGTTCTGGGAACACTGGTCCCATCCAGGCGTTTGAGCGTATACGCGCTTTTCCCTAGAACTCTGTTTTTAATATACGGTCCTTCCCATTTTGGCGTGAGCTTTCCAGGTTTTTCAACGTTAGAGACCTCATTGCCGCGCAGGACAAAATCCCCTCGGAGAAAAGTACATATGCGAACCCTAGCATTATAGTACTTTTCCATTTTGGATTTGTACTTAGTTTCTTTAATTGCAGCATTCTCTCGTCTCTCCTCTAACAGGTCTAGACCCAAACGACGCTGCTCTTCGTTATTTTGCTTTTCGAGTGCAAGCATGCGTGGATATGGAAGAGCAATTTCTGCAGGTATCACTGCTTCAGTCCCATAGACCAGGCTGAAAGGTGCTTCGCCTGTGCTGGTCTTTGGCATGGTACGACGAGCCCATAGAATACTAGGAAGCTCATCTACCCAACCTCTGCGCGCTTCCCCTAGGCGTGTTTTGATACCTTCAACAATCTGTTTATTGATGCTTTCGACTTGCCTGTTTCCCTGAGGGTGCGGAACAGAAGTGAAAACATGCTCAATGTTCATCTCTTTAATCCATTTTTGTAGATCTTCTGAAGCAAGGTTTGGACCATTGTCAGTAATTATGCGCGTTAGGAGACCGAATCGATAAACGATGTGTTCCCATATAAACTTGCGAATCACCATTGCTGTTGTTGAAGCGAGTGGCTTAGCTTCCACCCATTTTGTAAAGTAATCACCGCTACGACAATGAATTTTACTACGCCAGGGCATCAGGAAATGGACCCACCAGATCAATTGCCCATTGCTGAAAGAGCCAAGTTGTGGTGACTGGGACCAATGGATTTTTGGGGCGCAAGGTTTTTGGAGCATGACGTTGGCATGAAGAGCATTTTCGCAGGATCTCGACAGCATCTAAATGCATGCCCGGCCAATAATATCCGCGCCCATGATCTTGGCAACAACCATGCGGGGACCAGCGTGTATACCACATAACCCTTCATGGATTTCGCGAACCAAGTATTGAGCATCTTGTTTGTCTACACAACACAAAAGAGGAACCATGTATGATTTTCGGTTTATCCGTCAGCCATTTCGTAATTCAGGGCTTTGTTTTGGATTTTACGTGCTTCCGCCTTACCTTCTGGAAGGGATTGGTGTTGCAAAAACATGATGATCGGAGACATCCATGATGGATTCTCGATTTTGATGATGTTGACACGATGTAATGGTACATATGGATTTTTAAGAACCTCGATGCGCACCTCTTTGGCAAGATGCTTGAAACTGGTGGCTGCTAACTTGCTAAGCGCATCCACATGGACCACATGTTTGTTTTCGCTACGATTGATATGAGTTAATTTGAACGTTTAGAACTTGGCGATTAAAGACTTTGCTTGCTCCAGGTATAAAGCCATTGCTTCACCTTTTGCATTGTAGATTCCATTAATTTGACCAGCGGCTATAGCAAGAATCAACATGTGCTTCAAGATTTTTTACACCCATTTTAACAGCTAGGCAGAGTCCAGCAAGGAAAGCTTCATATTCCGCTTCGTTATTGGTACTTTTTGAAATCAAGCCTTATCACCACCGGTTATGATACAAGTTATAAAACAAATTTTCTCTCAACTCGTGTTTACGCTATCGAATTGGTATCAACTTTGATTACGATTTTAAATATTTCGAGTAACTAAAATCCGTATTGATTATGATTTTGAATATTTCAAGTAATTAAAATAAGTATAAAGCAGGCAATACCTAATGTCATTATAAATAATTAAATACATAGATAGCGATGGGGTATTTTCATTAATTGGAACAAGAGACAAATTAAATAAAACATAAATACATATGAAGAATATAATTGTCCTTGATGTTATCATATGATTAATTGCATTACGATTTGACAACCAATGTGACAACTTGACCCATTACTTCATTAGAGCCAAATTTTGCTTTAGACTTTTAATGTGTACTTAGATCCAGTTTCATAGGTGTATAGATATTATTATAAATACACATTTTATACTTAGATTTAATTTAAGTCTATCAAATAAATGTTGAATATGTATTATTAAAGTAGATTTTCTTAGTAAGTCAGCTTTTAAACTTACTTAATTAAGTTGTCAGTTTTGTAAACGAATATAATATGTTTGGTAACGTATTATACTTAGTTGATAGTTATTGTAATAATATATTTTTATGTAAAAAAATCTACATGTTAATTATCTAAAAATTTGAACAAGTTTTTGAAGACGAATATTTCACAAGGAGGGGTGTGTATCTATATATTGGGTGTTCTTTTGTCGTGCGACCCAGCGGCTTATGTGCGCCCTGTGGCTCACGCCTCCTATTTGTTCAGGGCGGGCGGCGTGAATTCAGATTTGATCCGGGTATTCAATCCCGCCGCAAAGATGCTAGTCTTTGATGCACGAGAAAGGGGGATGTCTTCGCAAGACTTGCTTGAAACTCCCAACTGAAAGGACGATTAATAATTAGTAGTTGGCCTGGCTCTTCCTGCCTGCGCTTTGGTTCTCATGCCTCATTTTGTTGACGTCTCGTAAAGCCAAAGACGCCCCAAGACAAGTTCTAACTGTTGGAAAGGGGACATTATCAATAGAACCTGGTTGAATCCGGGGCTTGGAGAGGGGTGTCGATGGTAAATTGACCCAACCCATATTTCACCATCTCTGGACTCTGATTAACATCTTCAAGTGTGGGCTTCTGTTTGTTGACTCAAGATTTTGAATTGTGATATTGGGCTTTAAATGTAAGCCCACTCATTTGAACGGACGTGATTAGTGAATCAAATCAATACGTCTTTTGGGCCAGGCTTTTATGGTATTTTTTTTTTCTTTTGATATATTTTCGTGTGCTGCGCAACGCCACATTGATGGTTCAATACCTCAACGTGCTCATCCATGTTGTCCATCTAGTGGTGCACAAATCGGATTTTTTGAATACCCGGTTCTGGGTACGAAACCGTGTTCGGGTATGACCGGGTTCTTCAAAATCGGGTATTGAGAATACCCAGGTCGGGTCCGGGTTTTATACAAAAAATGTATACCCTATATACCCGGGTTCGTGTAGGGTCCGGTTCGGGTTTTCTAATACCCGTGTATTATAACACCCTATTTCCGGGTACGGGTAGGGTCCGGGTATGGATCGGGTTGGGTTCGGGTATGCCTCAGGTGTTGATCGGGTATTCATTTTTTTGTATAAAACATAGAAATATAAAACGCAAGACCTTTTTATTTAATAAAACATAGAAATACATGACATCTAAATAATCATAGAACCGGGTAAAATACGATGATGAACATAGATAGCTTCGAATGACTTGATCTTCTTCATTTATTGTCCGTCTCGATGATAACACTTGCGGTTAAACCAAACATCAAAGACCCCTTTTATAGGGTATAGAGATACAGTGTAAACAAAAAATGGTCAAAATACACTTTCTAACGGGTATATAGCTGTTACCAAGGTGCAAAACTCGAATAACACGAAAAAACGAAAAAAACCTGAACAGGGTATTGGAAAACCCTGACCGGGTATTGAAAAAACCCGGTTCCGGGTTCGGGTTGAAACTGGGACTCATAAAACCTGGGTTGAAAACGGGTATAAAAAACCCGGTTCCGGGTTCGGGTTTTATAATAGAAATGCATACCCGACCCCTACCCTACGGGTAGGGTCGGGTTCGGGTTCGGGTATAAAAAACCCGGGTTTTATAATACCCGATTCCGGTTTTTTCGGGTTCGGGTCCGGGTTGAAACCGGGTACTCATAAAACCTGGGTTGAAAACGGGTATAAAAAACCCGGTTCCGGGTTCGGGTTTTATAATAGAAATGCATACCCGACCCTACCCTACGGGTAGGGTCGGGTTCGGGTATAAAAAACCCGGGTTTTATAATACCCGGTTCCGGTTTTTTCGGGTTCGGGTTCGGGTTTTTTGTGCACCACTATGTCCATCTATCATTCAAGGCATGTATAGCTATAGCATACTCTACTCCTATTCGAACAAGCGTTGCGGTTTGAAACTTAGAACAAATTGTTTAACCATTATATTTTTCTAAAGTAAACTGTCAAAATGGTTCCTAAGCTTTGGTCATTTTTGCCACATTAGTTTAAAACTTAAACTCTTTGAA
This sequence comes from Scalesia atractyloides, assembly GCA_947069175.1. Taxonomy (NCBI): domain Eukaryota; kingdom Viridiplantae; phylum Streptophyta; class Magnoliopsida; order Asterales; family Asteraceae; genus Scalesia; species Scalesia atractyloides. The sequence continues at coordinate 15,772,609 of CAMTDV010000018.1, forward strand.
TCTAGGTCCCTGTGGTTTCAATTTTGTTGTCATTTTCATCTAAAAGTCAAATTTGGTCAAATTTTTCAGTTAACATTCAGTTTTTTTTTTGTTTCTTTCCTCACTCTTATTGAAGGGAAAAATAGTTAGAAATTTTTAATTTGTTATAATAAAAGGTTAAAAGACCATTTTGCCCTTCATTAAAAAGAAAAAAAAAGATCATATTAACTAAAAAATCTGATCAGATTTTGATTTTGAATGAAAATGGTAACAAAATTTAAGCCACAAGAATCCAGATTCAAAAGTTTTGAGTTTTTGATTAAAATGACAAAAGTAACCAAAATCTGACCATTTTCATAGTTTACTCTATTTTTTTATTTTTATGTTGAGAAAGTGCTCGGATAGTCCTTGTGGTTTGCTCTGATTTCACCTTTAGTCCCTACATTGTCAAAATTACAGCTATAGTTCTCAACTTTGACAAATTCGTTCTCGGATAGCCCCTGTCGTAAATGGGGGTTAGTTCTCTCAGTTAGCTTAATGTGAAATGGTCAAAATACCTTTATTATTAAAAATTGAAAAAAAAATCTAATTAATCATAAAAAATCTGCACCTATAGAGAGTGGGACCCACCTCCCCTTACCCTCTTCACCTTCCCACCAACCCACACCTTTTTCTCTCATTTTCTCTGATCTCACACACCTACCATTATTCACCCTGGGAATCGAACGCCGCCTCCACCCGACCACCTCATATCACCCTTGTCCTGCGCTGCCACCACCGATCGAACACACAACTACCCGACCACCTCCAGACCTGTCCTTCGCCGCCACCAACGATCAAACACCGCCCCCACCTGACCACCTCCCGTACGCGCCATCGTCATTTCGAATCATCTGAACTAAAAAAATGGTGGTGCTATGGAGGTTAATTTTGGGAAGTTGTGTGTGTTATCGAATTTAGATCTGTGATTATTGTTTGGGACAAGATCAAACGAGGTAAAGGGTTTGGTATTTATAGTACATTAATCGAATAACTGATGAGAATGATTATGTGAATTTTCGGAGTCAAACACGGAACTTGGATAAGCCAAAATACGCGTTTAAACAGGACGAGGCCTTTTTATTAGATTAGGAATAGGAGGAGATAGGGATTAACGCAAAAAACCGGCTTTAAACGGTGCGAAAAACGGGTTTCCGGATCGCCGGAAAACACGTCGGAAAAACATGGAGATGATCGGAAGGTCAATGGGGGATGATGTTTTTTTTTTTTTAACTTTCCATTATTATTGCATTTAGTACCTGCAATTGCCGGAAATTTCTAGTTAATGTTTACTTAGTCAGACGACATCGTAACGGACGAGTCGAACGACTACTTTGAGAACTGGAAAATGTGCTGCGTTTTTGGATCTGAAGAGGTTCTACATAAGTCTTTAAAAAGGTGGTGGTGGTGGTGAGGAGGAAGATGAAGTGGGAGGTGGGCTGCATAAGTCTATTTAATAATTATTTAATATATTTTGTTTTATACCGAAGGGTATTTGTAATTCACACCTACTTAACATAAAAAAACTAACCTCCATCCACATCAGGGACTATCTGAAAACGAATTTACTAAAGTTGAATACTATAGCTGTAATTTTAAAAATGTAGGACTAAAGATAGAATCGAAACAAACCACAGAGACTATTCAAGCACTTTTCTCTTTTATGTTCGGACAGGACAAAGTTTGTTGTTTACATCGAGATATTGCTTTCTTTTTTAGTGTAGAAAGAGGAGAAGTTAGTTACACTCTTGCTAAGCCACGTATCATAATAGTTATGCTACGTGGGTGACATGCATATCTTATAAATAGTTTCTTTGATCCAAGCCCAGCATAGAGAAGACCAAAGTCATCCGCAAGAAAAGATTACTTCGTTTCTTCTGCCGGTGAAACCACAAGAAGACAATGACGAGCACGACATTAGTAGACCTTGTGTTCACAAGTAGAGGATTTAGTAGAGTTTGAAGATTTGAGGAAGATGAAGTAGAGCATTAAGGATTTGGAATCATGGAGGTTATCTGATAGGAAAATGTAACTTTTGTGGTGTTTGTTGGCTGTTGTTATGATGCCATTGTTTGTGTGTAAGTGCTTTGGGTTCCCCGTTACTTGCTGCAAAGGTGTACAATTATATGATTAGTAATAGTAATAATAATCTCTGGGTTGGGTTCCTTGGGGGCAAAGTTTATATATATGCTTGTTAAATCTATCTGGGTATGAGATCAAATATACGAATACAAACGACATTCACCGGTTCTTTCTATTATTTTTTGTGTGAATGAATAAAATACATATAAATACCAAAAACGTTTTATTCCTACTGGAATTCCTATTTTTACTCATACTTGTCCCTAATCGATTAGAAATCAAATAAAATCAATACTTATAGCATTCACTCTCTACAAATATACATACATTTTACTAAAAAAAACAACTCTTATATCAATATATTTCCACTAAAAACAAACATTTTTTCTCTCTGTTTTTTCAAATAAATAATAATTTTTATACCTTTATCATTACATTTTCTCTTCCCTTCACTCACAACCACTTTCAATAAATATTAAAAAAGTATAGAATGTGAACAGTGTCAAATATACAGATAAACAGTAATATTTTATCTCTCCTTCACTCACAATCAATTTTTATCCTTTTAATATTTTAAAAACCACACACATAGATTTTGATTCTCAGAATATGAATGCTCTTACATGGTGTTAGGCTTAGCTTTTCAAACCTCCGTATGACTTTTTAGAAAAGTTAATAAGTCATATTTGTCACACCCCGACCCGCTGCAGAATAGGAGTCGGGGCATAATTGGGTTATCACCAAAGCTCATTATGTTTACTAAAATGTTTCATATTTATTAAATTCAAATTACAACTTAAATATCCAAATCAAAATTCATACAATTACAAGGAAATGAAACTATGTAAATAATCCAAAACTTAAACTGGTTTATTCTTCTAGGCCTTCCTATGTGTTTCTTGCCTCAGCTGGATCACCTGTATCATGTGTAAAACGGAGGATATTTTGGGTCAACAAAAGTTGGCGAGTGAACCTTGATAAAACATTGTTATTAATTTCTTATTTTATTTAATATGGAAAATTTGTGCAATAATCACATGTGAGCAAACATATATAAGTAAACAAACACAAACCACTTTGAATGAGTATATGATATGAATGATGATGAATGTGAGATCAAGGCTCAATCAAACGGAGCCGATCTTATGAGGCACCTGATGCTCAACCCGTCTCCCACGGGGAACTGATGGGCCTAATGAAATGCGTGCACTGAAAATGATAAACCCAAACTACATATAATCCACACAACAATTGATACATATTTGATACACATTTGATCACGGATATGATGTATGCACAATTGTTTAAATATAATAAAGAATTAAACGACACATGATACAGCCCAAAACATGAGTAAAACGGGGAATTGATAGAGATTCACTCACATTGGGTGCGTTCTTTGATGACGTTGGATGCGCACGAATTTTAGAATTTGATCGATGAGGGAAAAACTAACCTAAAATAATAACGAAATGATTCGGTAAATAAATGGATTTTATTTGAGATTAATACTTTTAATTCCTACTCTTCATGGGATTTTTAGATTTATTTTTGTGAGTTTAAAGAAATTTTCTAACTTTAAAAATCTTATTTTTAAGTATTTTTAAATAATTTTCTAATTAAATAAATAAATAAAAAGAAATAAAAAATTTTGACTTTTTTGACCGTTGACCGTTGACCGGTCGGACTGTGTTTTTTTATATGCGCTGAGTGAGATTCGAACTCGGGACCTCTCGTATACGTGCATGCAGCTCTACCAACTAAGCTACGTGTCTAACCCGAAATATTCTCTGTTTTAATTATATTTATATACTAATTAATTTTAAACTTATTTGATTTTTTATTAAAAATGATTTATATGGCCGAACCGGTTGCAGGGACCCGGAGTCGAACTCGGGTCCTTCGGTTCGAGTGTGCACAGCCCAACCAGTTGGGCTGTGTGTCAAATCTGTTTAACTTATGGATTATATTACTCTTATAAACATTCTGTGACTTGATCTGATTAAGTTTTAAAAATGTTGGTTTTATTTCTGAAAGTCGGTACGTGTGCGATTCGAACCCGGGACGTGTGTATTGTTTGTGCACACAGTCCACCGCTGGACTGTGTGTCTAACCCGTTCGAATATCCAGTTTTAATTATATTTATATGTATACTCGACTTCATCTTCTTCGTTTACAAAACACAGATCAGTGAAGTCCAACTGTTCTGTTTAAATCGGTCATCAAAACTTATAATTGGTTGGAATGAAATAGATAACGAAGATTACGGAATAAAATGTACCAAAACAGAATGTTTTCTCAGATTTCCGGCAAGAGTCGTCGGTTCTGATTGGTGAGTTCCGGCTGAGTGAATTGTTTAACAGTTTTGATTAGTGTGTTGTGCAATTAAGTTACTAAACAAGAGATATCAAGAGGGTTTAGATGATTATACCAATCGACAGTGAGACTTCGGTTTGTCAGTGATATTCCGGTGAGTGTGGGGTTTTCTTGCGGCGTAGTCTGGGACAGATTCGATTTGAAGTAAGTCTCGGTTTTCCGGCGAATGCAGAATATCTCCGGCGACGTGTTTTGGGATGAATAAAGCTTCGGAAACGATCGCGGTTCTGAGCGAAAGGATTTCCAGAGCGTTCAAGTGGGTATTTATAGTGGAAACAGGCTGAATTGGGTTTGAATTGGGTCAAGGTTCGCGATTGGAGATTTCCGTCGGTTATGACGGAAATTGACTGCCGGCAATGGTTATAACCGACGTCGACATCAATTTGTGCGGTTCAGTCAAAAGAATTTGGCCAAAATCGCGGATTGCCGGATTTTCCGGTGATTGCGAGTTCTGGCGCGTTGATTACCGGATTTGACTTTTCGGTTTTATTATAAATCCTATTTGTTTCCGTGTTTATTACAAAAACAATGTGTGGCGGAGCGGTGTGTTGTGTGTTTGGATTTGTGGGTGACCCGGGTTCGAAACCCGGCGTCTCCATTTATTTTTTTATTCATTAACTATTATTAATTACAAATTTTGGTTTTTAAATTCTAATATATTTATTAATTATGTATTGTTTAAAATTAATACGAACCATAAATACGCAACGAAACTTATAACTGAGTATTTGATTGATAAACAAAGCGGGTTTGGAAACCCGTTTTTCGACGAATGTTACAGTATCCCCTACTTTTAGAAATTTCATCCCGAAATTTAAGTTGTGGTAACAGGAAAAAGATGCGGGTATTTCTCGCGCATTGAGTCTTCACGTTCCCAAGTAAACTCAGGTCCTCGTTTTGACTCCCAACGCACCCTGACAATTGGAATACGACTTCGTCTTAAACGCATCTCTCCGAAGTCCATGATTTCTACTGGTCTTTCAATGAAGTGCATAGATTCATCGATCTGAATGTCTTCTAGAGGAATATGGAGGTTTTCATCGGCGAGGCACTTCTTCAAGTTTGATACATGGAATGTGAGATGAATTCTGTTGAGCTCTTCTGGTAGGTCAAGCTTGTATGCTACAGGACCTACTCTTTCGAGTATCTTGAAAGGTCCTACGTAGCGTGGTGCTAGCTTGCCCTTCTGGCCAAAACGAACCACTCCCTTCCACAGTGATACTTTTAAAAGTACTTGATCACCAATGTCAAATTCCAAGGGCTTTCGTCGTTTGTCTGCGTAACTCTTTTGACGACTTTGAGCCGCTAGAAGATTGTTTCGAATTTGAATGACCTTGTCGGTTGTTTCTTGAATTAACTTTGGATTGGTGATTTGTGATTCCCCAATTTCGTGCCAACATACCGGAGATCGGCACTTACGACCATATAAAGCTTCGAAATGAGCCATGCCGATACTTGAATGATAGCTATTGTTGTACGAAAATTCAACTAATGGTAGATGAGCGTCCCAATTCCCTTTGAAGTCTATGACACATGCTCGAAGCATGTCTTCAAGAGTTTGGATGGTGCGTTCAGATTGTCCATCAGTTTGAGGATGAAAAGCGGTACTGAGGTCTAATCGTGTACCCAAGGCAGTTTGTACGTCTCGCCATGTTCTTGAAGTGAAACGACCATCACGATCTGAAATGATGCTTAAAGGTACACCATGACGGCTTACGATCTCGCTGATGTATATACGAGCTAACTTTTCGTTCTTGAAGTCCTCGCGAATCGGAATGAAATGAGATGACTTTGTAAGACGATCGATTATTACCCATATGGTGTCATACCCACTGGAGGTGCGAGGTAACCCGGTAATGAAATCCATGGTTATGTTTTCCCACTTCCATACAGGTATTTCGGGTTGGACTGGAAGTCCTGGGGGTCTTTGATGTTCAGCTTTTACTTTGGAACAGGTAAGGCACTTGGAAACAAAAACAACAATATCCTTTTTCATGCCAGGCCACCAGTAGGTGTATCGTAAGTCTTGATACATCTTGTCGGCTCCTGGGTGTACAGAGTATCGTGTTTTGTGCGCCTCATTCATGAGGAAATCACGAAGGTTATCGCGATCAGGAATCCATATGCGATTTAAATATTATAGAATACCGTCGGATTTGATTTCGATTTTGAGTTCAGCTCCACATGACAGCTCATCGTTTACCATTTTCTGTTACAGAAACATGTTGAGCTGCTCGGATTCGATCTTTGATGTCGGTTATGATTTGCGAACAGAGAAGACGAATGGAGTTCGCATAACCTTTTCGACTGAGTGCATCAGCCACTACGTTTGCCTTGCCAGGATGATACCGAATTTCACAGTCGTAGTCGTTGAGAAGTTCGACCCATCTTCGTTGTCTCATATTCAACTCCTTTTGGTTGAAGATATGTTGGAGACTTTTGTGGTCAGTGTATATTTCACACTTGGTACCATAGAGGTAATGTCTCCATATCTTGAGAGCGAACACAACGGCTCCAAGTTCCAGGTCGTGGGTGGTGTAATTCTTCTCATGAACTTTGAGTTGCCTAGACGCATAGGCTATCACTTTTCCTTTTTGCATTAATACACAGCCTAGCCCTTGCCCTGATGCGTCGCAATATACTACAAAGTCATCGCAACCTTCAGGGAGTGTGAGGATAGGTGCGTCACAAAGTTTTTGCTTTAGAGTTTGGAAGGCTTCTTCTTGTTTAGGTCCCCATATGAAGGGTTTTCCTTTATGAGTCAAAGCCGTGAGTGGTACAGCAATACGGGAAAAATTGGCAATGAAGCGGCGATAGTAACCAGCCAAACCAAGAAATGACCTTACTTCGGTAGGGGTACGTGGCGCTTGCCATTCTTGCACTGCCTTGATTTTTGAAGGATCGACATGTATTCCCTTGTCATTGACGACATGTCCAAGGAATTGTACTTCTCCTAACCAGAATTCGCATTTTGAGAACTTAGCGTAGAGCTTTTCAGTCCTCAAGAGTGTAAGGATGAGTCGAAGGTGTCGTTCATGATCGGATTTAGACTTGGAGTAGATAAGGATATCGTCGATGAAGACTATGACGAAACGGTCGAGGTAGGGTTTGCATACCCTATTCATTAGATCCATGAATACAACGGGGGCGTTGGTTAAACCGAATGGCATGACCATGAATTCGTAATGACCATAACGAGTCCGGAAGGCGGTCTTTGGGATGTCTTTTTCATGTACTCTGAGTTGATGATAACCAGAACGAAAGTCGATTTTTGAAAAGAAGGTGGCGCCTTGAAGTTGGTCTAGGAGGTCATCGATGCGAGGTAGTGGGTAGCGATTCTTAACCGTTAACTTGTTGAGTTCTCTGTAGTCGATACACATGCGAAACATTCCATCTTTCTTCTTCACAAAAAGAACAGGTGCAGCCCAAGGCGAGGAGCTAGGACGTATGAATCCTTTGTCAGTCAGCTCTTGCAGTTGACTGGCCAGCTCTTGCATTTCGGATGGGGCTAACCTATAAGGAGATTTAGCGACTGGTGTAGCGCCAGGTACAAGATCGATGCGGAATTCGACTTCTCTCACAGGAGGGAGTCCTGAGATATCGTCGGGAAAGACTTGTGGGAATTCTTTCACAACTGGTATATCTTCGAGTTTCTTCTCCTTGTTTCCCTTTTTGACGACGTGAGTTAGGAATGCGACATAGTTCTTGCGGAGATATTTTCGGGCTTGAAGGCAGGACATTAATTTGAGTCCTTTCGAAGGGGTTTCTCCAAAAATACGTAGGGTCTGACCGTCTGCAAGAGGAATGCGAATTAACTTTTCGCGGCATACTACTTCAGCGTGATGCTGGCTGAGCCAGTCCATACCGATTATAATATCGAAACTTCCCAACTTCATAGGAATGAGGTCAACTGGAAAATCGTGATCGTTTAGAGTGAGGGTACAATTTCGTATAATAGAATTTAATGAAACGGGCTTTCCGTCAGCAACTTCCACCGTTAGAGATTCCATGAAATTATCACGAGTTTGGTTGAGGATAGGTTCGAATTCTAAGGACACAAAACTCTTATCCGCGCCAGTATCGAATAACATGGATGCATAACTACCATTGATGAGAAACGTACCGTTAACCACGTTGTTGTCAGCCCTAGCTTGGTTGGCATTGATGTTGAAAGCTCTTCCTCTGGCAGATGGAGGAGATTGGTTAGCTTGGTTTACTGGGTTCGCTTGAGCTTGGGCATGGATGATGTTCACCAAGCGTGGACAAGTGTTCCTGAAGTGGTTTGGGTCTCCACAGTTGTAACAAGCTCGCATGGGTTGTATCATGGGGTGTTGGGTTGGTAGTAGGATTGGGCTATGTGTTGTGCAGATGGTAGAAGTGAGGGTTGTTGGGCATGACCCACTATCTGATGGTGGGTTTGGGTTGGGGGTTGATTGCGGTTCATTCATTGCAGAGTGCGACAAGTTTGAATGGTGTGACCCGCACGGCCACAGCTGGTGCAATGTTGGCAAAGAGTTTCGGGAGGGTGATGGTATTGACAACGGTTGCCTTTTGGGTGTGGGCCGGTGTATGGCTTTTTAAATGGTGCAGTCGAAGGAGCAATTTGGGTGATTGGTGCAACAGTGATAGGAGGGTTGGTTTGTGTGACAGCAAAATTCTTGCTGTTTCGTTTCCTCTTACCAGCAAACTTTGAGGAGGAGACTGAGTGGTTTGTAGTTGAGGTCTCTATGGGTGTTTTCTTCTTATCATCTTTAAATTTGCCGTTTCGGATGCGATTCTCAGTGAGTTCGGTAGCTAGTTCCATTGCGGCTTCAAGTGTTGCAGGCGAAGTGCTTAGAACCGAGTCTTGACTTTTCGAGGGAAGACCTCGAATGTAGTGTTCAACCAAGCGGTACACGGGGGTGAACAAATTAGGGATCATCTGGTTTAGTTCGAGAAATCTCTTATTATAGGAAGTGTGATCTCCTTCCTTTTGTTTTAGCGCGTGGAATTCGTCTTCCAACCTTTTGATTTCGCTTCTTGGACAGAAGCGTCTGGTCATGAGTTCCCTTAACTCTTCCCATGCTAAGGCCATGGCATCTTCAATTCCTCGTTTACCCTTTTCTGTGTTCCACCAGGTAACGGCTACCCCAAACAGTCTTCCAGTTGCATATCGTACCTTGCGATCCTCGGGACAATCGCAATTGAGGAAAGTGTTCTCCATTTCTTCAAACCAGTGAAGGAGAGCAGTAACACCTTCGGTCCCTTCATACTTTGAGGGATCGCAAGATTTGAAGTGTTTGTAGGAGCACTTTTTGGAGGGAGGGTTGGCGACGCTCTGGTCTTCTTGATTGGGAGGGTTGATGGGATTTGCGGTGAGAGCTTGTTGAACTTGAATTACGATGTCAGGAAGCACTGCAGCCATTTGTTTAGCAATTTGTGTGGCCAAGCGTTCATTGGATCTTCCTGACTTTCTACCTCCACGTAGTTGCCTAGCCGACATCTACAGGAACATACATAGGAAGATTGTGAGTTTAAGAAGTTTCTAGGTGTCATGTGTCGTTAAAAGAATAAAAATAACATAACTAACAATAATGCAACTACATCCATAGGATGTCTTAGGTTTGCTCATGTTTGGGCCTCCAATGTCCCCCATACCCTCGCCTGTGTAGTCATGTGGGCCCCCATGACTATTGGGCTTGGTAGGATTCACATTGGTGTTGGCGGACTAACACTCGCATCACCCGAATGAAAACCGTAAAATATGATTGCGAGATGTATGGTAGGAGGTGTCCAGGTGTAGACACAATGACAACTCAAAGTGGGGTTAGCTCACACGACGTTTGGTATAGCATGCTTTGGCCTAATAGGTCCTTCGTACTCTCATCGTTAGTCCCCAGGTAGGCAAACTGGTCCTTTATTTTGGATTTATACGAATGCCAAGCCTAGACAGGACGTTCCGACTATCGGTACTCGTACCCTTCCAGTTACTACATGCCCGTCATGAGAACTCACTTTGGTGTGATTTGAAAATACAAAAATCATTGCAAAAATCATGGGAATTGTGAGGTGTGTGCTCTCCTGGATATGATATGTTATGAGGATATGATTTATGATGATCATTGTATAATAACATGTATTTGTGAGCATGCTTGCATAACATTGAGTGTAACAATAAACATAAAGCATATAAACATCATGAATTTTGTATGTAACGCAAAGCAATTTAAAATTTTAATCAACTATAGTATAGGCTCTAAGGGTCTAATAACCTATCCTATATCCCTATAGTCATGGCTCTGATACCAATCTGTCACACCCGACCCGCAGCGGAATAAGAGTCGGGGCATAATTGGGTTATCACCAAAGGTCATGATGTTTACTAAAATATTTCATATTTATTAAATTCAAATTACAACTTAAATATCCAAATCAAAATTCATACAATTACAAGGAAATGAAACTATGTAAATAATCCAAAACTTAAACTGGATTATTCTTCTAGGCCTTCCTATGTGTTTCTTGCCTCAGCTGGATCACCTGTATTATGTGTAAAACGGGGGATATTTTGGGTCAACAAAAGTTGGCGAGTGAACCTTGATAAATCATTGTTATTAATTTCTTGTTTTATTTAATATGGAAAATTTGTGCAATAATCACATGTGAGCAAACATATATAAGTAAACAAACACAAACCACTTTGAATGAGTATATGATATGAATGATGATGAATGTGAGATCAAGGCTCAATCAAACGGATCCGATCTTATGAGGCACCTGATGCTCAACCCGTTTCCCACGGGGAACTGATGGGCCTAATGAAATGCGTGCACTGAAAATGATAAACCCAAACTACATATAATCCACACAACAATTGATACATATTTGATACACATTTGATCACGGATATGATGTATGCACAAGTGTTTAAATATAATAAAGAATTAAACGACACATGATACACCCCAAAACATGAGTAAAACGGGGAATTGATAGAGATTCACTCACATTGGGTGCGTTCTTTGATGACGTTGGATGCGCACGAATTTTAGGATTTGATCGACGAGGGAAAAACTAATCTAAAATAATAACGAAATGATTGGGTGCGTTCTTTGATGACGTTGGATGCGCACGATTTTATTTGAGATTAATACTTTTAATTCCTACTCTTCATGGGATTTTTAGATTTATTTTTGTGAGTTTAAGGAAATTTTCTAACTTTAAAAATCTTATTTTTAAGTATTTTTAAATAATTTTCTAATTAAATAAATAAATAAAAAGAAATAAAAAAAATTTGACTTTTTTGACCGTTGACCGTTGACCGGTCGGACTGTGTTTTTTTATATGCGCTGAGTGAGGTTCGAACTCGGGACCTCTCGTATACGTGCACGCAACTCTACAAACTGAGCTACGTGTCTAACCCGAAATATTCTCTGTTTTAATTATATTTATATACTAATTAATTTTAAACTTATTTGATTTTTTATTAAAAATGATTTATATGGCCGAACCGGTTGCAGGGACCCGTCGGTTCGAGTGTGCACAGCCCAACCAGTTGGGCTGTGTGTCAAATCTGTTTAACTTATGGATTATATTACTCTTATAAACATTCTGTGACTTGATCTGATTAAGTTTTAAAAATGTTGGTTTTATTTCTGAAAGTCGGTACGTGTGCGATTCGAACCCGGGACGTGTGTATTGTTTGTGCACACAGTCCACCGCTGGACTGTGTGTCTAACCCGTTCGAATATCCAGTTTTAATTATATTTATACGTATACTCGACTTCATCTTCTTCGTTTACAAAACACAGATCAGTGAAGTCCGACTGTTCTGTTTAAATCGGTCATCAAAACTTATAATTGGTTGGAATGAAATAGATAACGAAGATTACAGAATAAAATGTGCCAAAACAGAATGTTTTCTCAGATTTCCGGCAAGAGTCGTAGGCTCTGATTGGTGACTTCCGGCTGAGTGAATTGTTTAGCAGTTTTGATTAGTGTGTTGTGCAATTAAGTTACTAAACAAGAGATATCAAGAGGGTTTAGATGATTATACCGATCGACAGTGAGACTTCGGTTTTTCAGTGATATTTCGGTGAGTGTGGGGTTTTCTGGCGGCGTAGTCTGGGACAGATCCGATTTGAAGTAAGTCTCGGTTTTTCGGTGAAAGTCCGGCGAATGCAGAATATCTCCGGCGACGTGTTTTGGGATGAATAAAGCTTTGGAAACGATCGTGATTCTGAGCGAAAGGATTTCCAGAGTGTTCAAGTGGGTATTTATAGTGGAAACAGGCTGAATTGGGTTTGAATTGGGTCAAGGTTCGCGATTGGAGATTTTCGTCGGCTATGACGGAAATTGACTGCCGGCAACGGTTATAACCGACGTCGACATCAATTTGTGCGGTTCAGTCAAAAGAATTTGGCCAAAATCGCGGATTGCCGGATTTTCCGATGATTGCGAGTTCTGGCGCGTTGATTACCGGATTTGACTTTTCAGTTTTATTATAAATCCTATTTGTTTCCGTGTTTATTACAAAAACAATGTGTGGCGGAGCGGTGTGTTGTGTGTTTGGATTTGTGGGTGACCCGGGTTCGAAACCCGGCGTCTCCATTTATTTTTTTATTCATTATTTATTATTAATTACAAATTTTGTTTTTAAATTCTAATATATTTATTAATTATGTATTGTTTAAAATTAATACGAACCATAAATACGCAACGAAACTTATAACTGAGTATTTGATTGATAAACGAAGCGGGTTTGGAAACCCGTTTTTCGACGAATGTTACAATATTAAAGTGATTTATTGATTTTTTTCCTTCACATACACCCTCAAACCTAAACATCATTTAATTTTTCTAAAAGTCAATAAATTATAAGTCGGCTAACCCCTTAGGATAATGCAAATAATAATTTCATACAAATAATTATTATTTGTATTCTTTTAGTCTTTAGTCTCTTTAGATCGTCCGTATCTCCTTAGTTTTAGCTGATGGTGTTTTTTTTTAAATTTAAAAAAAAATTAATTTCATCAGCTTTATCATAAAGATAACTTATTTGCCCTGGATAATTGGCTTCACAAAGAAGATCACTTCACGAGTTAATCCTTCTTAGAACTATCTTTATTAAAACTTGTTGAGGACAAGTGAGCTAAAAATATTAGTTTGTCGTTGGAAAAGTAGGATCCCTAGCAAATAAAATACTAAAACAAATTTTAGAATTTTAGTAGTTACAGCTAGTGAAATCTGATTTTTTTTTTGAAATAGATATCAAAGGGCTATCGAGCTAGCGAAAAAACCCGATACAAAGCCCAAGAAACCAAAAATACAGCAAAACGACAAAAACCCCTATAGTGAAATCTGATGTGTCAAGACAATTTATTTTGATTTTTATTATGAGTATAGTAGTCAGATTTTTAATTTAAGGCAAGAAAGTATGCACAAAAGATCTCTGTGTGTGAGCAAATTAACAATTTCTTCTTTTACATGCTGGACCCTTAAATTTAACTCTACTAAAATGACCTTTGGTAGCGAGTAAGTTGATGGAATCTTGTTGACTAAAGTTAACTAGGTTCATACCCGCGCGTGTCGCGGGCGCGTGCCACCTATTGTCAAACAACTTATGTTTTAAAATAAGAAATAACATGTTTTTTAAACAAATACACAATTAAACCTACGCGTCTTGTTGAAAGATATTCAAAGTACAATGAATGTATAAAGCTCAATCAAGTTTCTACAAGTCTTGTTGAAATATGGCGACGGTTCGTCGGAGGTTGTAGAAACGGCGGATATAGAGAGAGAAGAACGCCATGAAGATCTAAGGAGGATGATGATTGTGAAAGTAAATAAAATGTTGAAGGTGAAAGATGACACCGGATATCCGAGAGGTTTAGCGGCGGTTTGTTGTTGAAATAAGCTCCGATGGTACGGTGGTTGTAGCGGTGGTTTGTTGTTGAAGTAAGCTCCGGTGGTGGTTGTGGCAGAGGAAGATATGGTGGTTCTGTTGTTTTGACAGTGGTTAATGGTATTTGGAAAAACTAAAGGAAGGATGAGAGAGAAAAAAGTGATAAATTCAGGTTTAAAGGGTGAAGAAGTTAGTGGGTTTATACATAAAATATGTGTTGCCAAAGTATAGTATTGACATCTAGTTAATAAGCTCAGAAAAACAATATGGTTGCAAGTAGAAAAACAATATGGTGGCAAGGCTTAAAAAGCACTATTCATCAAGCCTTGCCAATAATTATATATATATATATATATTAAATCATAACTTGATGCTATAGTAGAGATTATATACTTCATTTTGTTTTTAACTACAAAAATGCCAACAACACTTATATAATTAATCTTTCTTTTTATGGCATTTAGGTAATTTATTCTTTTTATGAGTGTAATTTTTAATCAACCCACAAGACCATTATTATTCCTTTTTTAGTTTATGTTTTAATCAGAAAAGTTTTGGTTCTTACATTTTTGTCTCTCACAAATTTTGTTATGCTTTTAAACTAAAATTAATTTACATTATTACCCCCTAGATTTTAATTAATTTATTAAATGTCCATAAACTCTATTAAAGTTATTTCCCCCCTTTTTAAACCGTTTTACGTTACAGTCCCCTAACTTTCATAAAGTTATCACTTTAACTTTTAAACAAATTTTCCATTACAACATCATATGATTGTCTTACATGTTTCATCTTTTATGTATAGTCACGCCTTGCGGGATCCGATTTTAAGTAAAATTTATATGTAAACGTAGATGAAAATAATATGCTCAAAAGGCATCGACACAATAGAAATAAGTCAAAAAGTAATTATAGTATATTAAGTTTAGAAATTGTTTCATTTAACTAAATATTATTATGGCAAGCTCTTAATTACTTTAGTTATTTTTGTTTTTCAAAATAGGTTGGTTTCCGCCACAACGCGTGGGTGGAAACAACCTAGTTAGATTAAAATCTGAACTCAATGATAACATGTTTGGTTTGAAAAAACGAATTTACTCAAATTTCTAACATTTCAAATATGAAAAATCCAAAGGAATTGAAATTTTCCACACCACCATCATCTTGGCTACCGCCATCATAACCATCATAACCACTGTTGCCATGATCTCCCCCCAAAACCTAGTATATATATAATAGCATCATAATTTCTAACGATGAACATGGGCAAATTAGTAATTGTAGCTTGAAAAAAGATACATATCTATAGCTACATGGTACAAGTTAGAAAAATGCAGCACTAAAAGTTGATTTTTTTTACTGAACCCAAAAATAATACATATGTTATCTTCTAGAGAGTCAAGTAGAGACACAAGTTGTATGGAAGTCCTATTTAAAGTTTGAAATTTGTTACATTTTTCATTACTATTTTGGTCAAAAATCACAATAAGGATAATGTAACCAAATCTGATTTTGTGAGGTTGAGTGCTTAAATGATGAACAATTGTATGAAGAAATGTGTAACGTAAACAAAGGTGAACACATAGATTTATACGAAGAAAAATCCCTTGATCGATGAAGATCTCCGGCATAAAACCTCAGGTGATGGATGTTAGGGTTGGTTTTATAATTACTTAGGAATCAGTGATCCTTTAGTATGTTGAGGATATATTATCCATGTGCTGATTACCGGATACTAGAAGGATCATGGATCCTTGGTAACTATGACGGTTTCTAACGATTGTCTTCAATGTTTTATTTGAATTTAACGCATGTATTGACGGAAGACTAAGTCGAGCTCGAATCTTGGAATATGCTGGGAATAAACACGTGCAAAAAGGCATAGAGACGTTGAGGATGAACGTGGGAGCTTCCCCCATTTTGCGGATAGTTAGTTAATAGCCGTTTACTTGATTATTTGAGGGGATATTGAGCTATTATAAAAAAAACACAGACACTTTCTACACGCTGCTCGCGAATCTACATACACATTACACTATAGAGATCAATTGTAAAAGCTCAAGATCTTCCAAAGTTGTAATCTTTCTTGTGAAATATAGTTGGTGATCGGTAGTTTCCATCACCTGAGGTTTTTTATGCCGGAGATCACATCTTGATCAATGGCTTTTTCCTCGTATAAATCTCGGTGTTCATTTTTCATTATATTTTTCATTCGTTCACATCATTGTTCAACACATAAGCACTCAACCTCACATACAAAGTTTGGTCACATTATCCTTAGTGTGATTTTTGACCAAAACACTTTGGCGCCCACCGTGGGGCAATCAGTGCTTCAATTCTAAAAACTCATTCATTTCATTCATTTCTATTCATTTCTATCAAACACATGGCTTCTCAAGGAAAATCCAGTTCAGGTGACATGCCGGCGATTACCACATCTCAGCCTAGTGCATCATTGCCACCCATTCCTCCTGCATATCAGAAGAATACTGAGAATCCTCAAAAGAAAATTACACCTGTTTACACAGGATCGAAAACCTCCATTGTTTCTTCATCTATAGTAACTAGCAATGATCTTTCTACTTTGTTTTTGTAGATGAGGGGATACATGGAGCAACAGGACAAAACTAACCAGAGGATCCTCAAGGAGATTGATAAAATCAAGAAGCAGAAGAGATCAGTGGAGGAACACTCTCCGTTGATGCCCAGATCATTAGATTTCACTTCTCCAGCATCAACAATCCAGCATTCCAGGGGATCCGGTGTTCAAATCCAAGGATCCTCCAATTACCAGCAGGGATCAATGGTGATGACACAGGCTCAAGGATCCTTAGGATTGCAGCATGGATCGTTGGCAATGACGCAGTCACAAGCATCTCATGACCAGCCTTATGGATCCTCATCCCAATCTCCAGGATCATCGTATCTGTATCAAGGAGGCTGTGTCAGCTCGGGAGGATATTTGGAGACAGTTGCACCAAAGGAATCCTATTTCCAGCATCAAGGATCCTTCTCTAAGGATCAAGGATCCTCTGCTGGGGATAAGGTTCAAGGATCCTCCTCTCAGGTTCAAGGATCCTTGCAGTATCCTTCAAGGCCGTCATCACCCATGTATCCTGGACCTAATATCTTTCAGGATCAAGGATCTTCAGGGAGTCAGATATTCAAGGATTCTGAAGTTCACAAAGGGGACTTCAACCCTATGCAGACTATTGCTTCATCTGGTCCAACTGTTACACCTAAAGTGTCAGCCTTTGGATATACTTCTTGCATACCACTTCCAAACCAATCAGGAGGTACCAATGTCAATACATCTTTTAGCACTAACTGTGGTTTTATGCAGGATACAGGCATCAATCAGGCTATGGCACGGGAGCACCAGAAGCTTAAGGATAAGATATCCAGCATCCCAAGAGTGGTTAAGCCCATTCCCGAGATCCCGGATGGAAGTCACAGGGTGTCTCGTTTTGCACCTCCTATATGCAACGCTGAGATACCAAAACGCTTTCAGACCCCCAACATGAAGTTGTACGATGGTACAACTGATCCGGAGGAGCATGTGGCAAAATACCAGGAAAAATGGAGATCAATCCCATTCCAGAAAGATTAAAGGAAGCCTGTCTTTGCAAGGGCTTCGGATCCACACTCACTGGATCAGCACTCAAATGGCTGCTAAGTCTTCTTCCTTACTCAATTACTTCGTTTTCTCATCTAGTTAATTTGTTCAATAACCAATTTTCATGTAGTAGAACTTTTGAACGATTAACTAGTGATTTGTATAGAATAACTCAAGGCCGTGATGAATCATTAAGAGATTACATCACTAAGTTTAGTCGAGAATCTTTAGAAATTCCTAATTTGGATATTGCGACTGCTGTAGAGGCATTCAAAATGGGCTTGCTTAAGGATTCCTCATTCTATGATGACCTTGTTATGACACCTTGCAGGAATTTAGATGAAGTGAGGAACAAGGCATTGAGGTTCATTCGTTTAGAAGATGACAAAAGGATCCAGGAGAGACTCTCAGGATCCTCAAAACAGGAAAAGCAAGGATCATTCTTTAAGAATAATCGATCCAAGTCATACTCTAAACATGACAATCACAATGTGAATGCAGTTGAACAAGACGAAGATGATGAGGATTATCCTCCAATATCTGAGTATTGTTTTTCTGTGGATAATCATGAACTAATACTTGCTATGCATAATTTAGGTGACAAGGCTAGATGGCCAAGGAAAACTGATAAACTTGGAGCTACTAAGGATAAATCCAAATGGTGTGCTTATCATGAGGATTTTGGCCATCTTACTGATGAGTGTATAGCATTGAGGAAGGAAATTGGCTATCTTCTTATCAAAGGGTATTTGAAGGTCAAGGACTCAGGATACTGAGAGAGTTCCTGAGAGAGCTCCTCCACCGCCAGCAGATGCTCAGATCATTAACTTTATTTCCGGTGGTTCTGATATCTGTGGAACTTCATTTTCAGCGGCTAAAAGGCATGCTAAGGAGACGAAGATGGAGAACAGGGTGAGACCAGTTTGAACATCTACCCTCACACAGTAAAAAGTGATATCCTTTGATCAGGAGGATCGCGTAGACATTCAGGATCCTCATCATGATGGTCTTGTCATTACTTTATTTATTTCTAACCATTTTGTTCGAAGGATCCTTATTGATGGAGGGAGTTCAGTGAACATAATTCAGTTGGATGTCCTAAAAAAGATGAACATTCCTGAATCCGAGATCATTCCTAGATCATCAGTGCTCGTGGGATTCAGTGGGGAAACCAAGATTACATTGGGGACATCAAACTTCCAATTTACATAGAGGGAGTGAATTCTATCCCAAAATTTTGTGTAATAGATAGCTTATCTTGCTGTAATGTTATCCTTGGCAGGCCATGGATACATGACATGAAGGCGGTCCTATCAACATATGTGTCAAGCTTCCAAGTCCATGAGGAATAGTCAAGATAGAAAGTGATCAGCAGGAGGCAAAGAATTGCTACACTTCCTCGATGAAACCTGCTTCCAAGTCTAGGGAAGCATAGCAATTAAAGCATCCTCCAAAAGACGTCATGGAGGCAAGAGAACAGGACGTCATGGAGATACTCTTAGAGCTTGAGGATCCTGAATCCAAGGTGTATATAGGGCCCGGGATCCAGGAGCGATAGCTAAAAAGATCAAAACGTTTGCATACAACTTCTTGAATTACTTTATTAAGAAACTTAAAGATCTTTAGTGTAATGATAAGAGTTTTTGTAGTCATGTATTGTTAATGTAGTAAAAATTATCTTTTTTTTGAACGGCAAATTTGGATCACTGACGGACCACTGGAGTATCACCGTGCCACCAGCAGAACCACCCGATCATATCCATCTCCACTTAGGTATAATGCATATTCACCAATTCAGGAGGAAACTCAATAAATATGGGAAAAACCCCTCTTGTGGGAATCGAACTCAGGACCTATTGGTCCCAAAGCCTTATCCCACCACCAAAATGCCACTAGGCTATAAAGCCACGGGCAAAAGTATCTTTTGTTGAATGAGAAATAACGGAACAATATACAATGAATATAGACACACCCCTAAGTTAACAAAGCCCTAAAGCCCAGTGGGCCTAACTCTAGACTTTTAAGTGACATTTTATAGCATGCCCCTCACAATCTAAGGATGTGTAACGACATGCAACTTGGACCGTTAGGACACAAATCTAGGTGTAGGAAGAGGCTTGGTGAAGACATCGACAAGTTGGTCTTTCTTTGGATGAACTAAACTTCGAAATCATTGTATGCTATGCTACTTTTTACCGGACAAAATGGAAGTTAATCTTCACATGTTTAGCTATGGTCATTGAAAATGGATAAGTTACTCCAAGTTTCTCACACCATGAAGTTATAGCATTAGATGTGTCTGCAAGGGCTTTGTAGTCAGATAGCTTTCTTGTAAATAACTCGATATTGTGTGCTGCTTTTCGGGAAGTCCATGATGAGATTTGCAAAAGCTAGTTATTGCAATACATATAACTCCTGAATAGGGGTCCAGTGGGTCGTGAATAGTAATTTCTCGACCCTTAAGAGTCGGTTTGTCTTTAGTAGGATCGGTTTTGCAATTCAAAAGGGAGTTGCAGTGCAGCTTGTTGCCTATTTACTTGCTGTTTTGGCATCTTAAATACAATTGATATGGATTTTATCATTGAGTCAACTATGTCCAAACCATGTGGGGTTGATCTATCTGTATCGGTGGTCAACTATGCACAACAGTTAAAGTCATATTAGTAGTCGAATTCATAATCGACACTCTTGTGGAAAAAAGTCAGCGAAAAGCTTGGAAAATTAAGCCAACTGGAAACGTTCTGACATCACTCCCATATTACTGGAATCATTTGCTAACATCCTTAACATTTTGTCAAGAGTACAAGCGAGAAGGAAATCATTTAGCCTCTTTTGCTTGGTAATGTTAAACATGATATGAGAATAGCATCTTAAGAACCATTTGGACCCATGTGACCCGTTATAAAGATTTGCAGTGTTGAAGTGATTCACTGTTGTAACGTGCACAATTTTGGGCTTCTGATGTGACGAGTTTTGACTTTTGAGGTCAAAGGAAGTTATTCTTTGTTTTGTTTTGTTTTGATTTTAAGGGATTTCATTGCATTTCAAGTAAATTTAATCAACGTGTTCGAGTAAATACACTATTCTCTAATTTGGCAAAGTTTGGTCCTAAATTTCTAACAAATATATATAATGGTGGACCCGGCCCGTTACCCATTCCAGGTTTTCACACTATTTGTGTGTTTTGTAAACCCTTTTGACCTGAGTTTGAATTATAGTGGTCAAGAATTAGATTTTAGTCCACTACTTATTTCAATCCATGCCCCACAAACACAATATATGTGATCGTATATCTTAGGGGTGTTCATGAACTTTTGAAACCGACCAAACCGCCAAAGGAAGACAATGAATTTGAGGTTCAAACAGTTCGGTTCACAGTTTAATTTTTACGGGTTGCTGGTTCACTCTTGTTTGGAACTTAGAATCGGTCTCTAAGGAAAGGCAATGTGGGCTCCCGACCGAGGCACGCTTCTTTTTCCAGGGGCACAAAAATTTTAAAAATTCCCGGTTATATTCAAATGCGAATGATCGTCTGGTAAAACTTAGACGACTTTCTTTTGTATCTAACTTGTTCAAGTGAAAAAGACATATAAAAACATGATAGGCTGATTCATGATTTATGGTGGCATATAAATGAAAAATAAAAGTAATAAAAGTGGCATCATGTTATTAATTGTATTTGAGTTGTAATATTTAAATACGATGGTAAAGGACATATGTTTATTGGCTCGGACGGGGCACCTGAATCCTCAGGACCACCTCTGTCGGTCGTTTAACTTTTAATACTTTGATGACTGTCGTTAGTGTCATGCAAAAACCGAAATAAACTAGGTAGCTAGAGTAAGTCGGGTATCGAACCAGAGGAGAATTGTGGAAAATGTAATAATGCTAGTATTATCTAAAAACTATAAAAAGTAAATTCTTGGTTGACTGATTTGAGGAATAACTGAATTACGAACTAAGAAAATGAGTTTTATCAATAAGAGGAAAAATGGTTCCTCCGGCATTCAGGTTTTGCAGTTAAATACAACTATGTGTTCAATTGAAACCACCTACATAGACATAGGTGTTAAACCTAATTAATCGAGTGTGATAATCAACGACTAAGTACTCTGATCAATACACGACGAGAGGTTATCAAATAATTCTCAATTGCAATTACCAACCCTAATCCCCTAGCAAATATATTCCAATTACTAGAGCTCTCGGGAATTGAATGATCAAGAATCAAGGTTGAATAAAAACAATCGTTTACAATCAATTAATCAAATCAATGGTGAAAAGCATCGAATGCTTAGATCACCAAGTCAAAACAATTGTTACGAACACATAAAAGTAACTAACTTACACAAACCCTCCAACCGGAGGAAACCAAAAGAGTTTAGCAGCTCATCTCACAAGTGAAATCAACGAAAGATTGAAGAACATATGAAATCATGAACGCGGTTGATGAATCGGTGTGTGGAATGATGAACAATCGAGTGAAAAGCCTTGATCTTTGTGCTTTAGATGGTAAGAAGTCGTCCTTGGAAGCTTAGATCCCAATAATGGCCTTTTGAAACCCTAATATACCTTAACACCCAAAAAATCGCGTTTTTTCGTCAACCGGACCGTAACTGGCGGCCAGGAACCGTAGGTTACGGTCCCTGCTTTCTGTTTGCCAATAAATCCAACCGTAACTCACGGTTGGGGAACCGTCGGTTACGGTTCCATCTTTCTGTTTCTTTTTTCAATTTCACACCCAACCGTAACTTACGGCTGGGTGGACCGTAACCGGCGGTCGCGGGTCATGTAATCCAGTTCTTCTTTAATTCAACTTTCAACATATGACACTTTTTACCCCTGAACTTCTCATCTACCAATTCCTCACATAATGAAATACAAACCACTTTCCAATTGAGACCGAATGGCCCCTAGACTTCATCAATTCCCGCATATCGCACTCATACGGCTCGTATCCAACCGAAAAGCTTTCGAATCACACTTCAAGCTGCACGTATCATCTTCAAACGTTCCACTTGCACTTTAACCCCCGTAACTTCACCAAGTTACCTGTTTTACTTGCAGAACAACTAGATCTCGTAGTTAACATATTCTAGGCAAGTAAACACACACGATATGCATGAAATACATCATTTAAACCACTTTAACACTCGGTTTTCACCCTCTACATCATACTTGTATAGTTATTCGTATTTAGAACATGTAGTGTTATGTAGATGTATTATAAGCATGACTTAGCCACACTTATTTTTGAGTAACTGCTATTTTCGTCTCTGTAGTTTGTTCAATTATGTTAGTTCAGACCAAATTTCAAATTTGTACCATTTCCGTCCCTAACATTCTTGAAACATGCTAATTTCGTCCAAAAAAACATGAGTTAATTGCCATTTCTGTCCCAGTGGTTTGTTCAATTATTCGATTCAACCTTAGTTTTTTGGATGGAACTAACATGTTTCAAGAATGTGAAGGACGAAAATGGTTCAAATTTAAATTTGGCCTGAACTAACATAATTGGAAAAACCACATGGACGAAACTGACAGTTAGCTCCTTTTTTTTAAGTACAAACCAACTTTTGACAAAAAAAGGTTTAAATCCCCTAAATTGAACCGTTAGTTAGACCGAAAGCTACAAAAACGTCGGCCCGTTTGATCCACTCAACTCGACATGTTTGGTTTGGCGATCCTGAAAATAGTAGTTGTCAGATCTGATGAACCTATTGTTTGCGGGGTTATAAGTTTCTTAACCGAAAACTTTTAGGTTGAGACAGTATAAAAAGATATCATGAACATCAAACGTATGATTTTAGTATGAAGAAAAAAATATTAATGTTAAGTTTGTTTTTTCCTTCTTTACTAAGTTGACTTAGAAAAGGTTCATGCATTTTCATTGTTTAATATGTGTTATAAGTTGACTTAGATTTGTGTTATAAGCATGAATCATGCACGTATATAATTTTTTTTTGTGATACAAACCATTGTTTGAAAAGTTAGTTAACCATTTAAACTTAAACTGAACCGTTAAAACTGGTAATACAGTTGATCCTGTCTGTAGACCAGTAAACTCAGCATGTTTGATTGTCCTTCATGAAAATGGAAGTTTGCGAGTTAGGTCTATATTTTTTTTGTCAAACAGCTCTACATGAGCATGAATACTCTCGCATTTTTTTTCGCGGGGTTTAAAACAAGTTTTTCTTTAATACAAGTGTCTTAACTGAAAATTTCTCGGTTGAGACCATATAAACAACATTCTTTGTTTGAAATGGTGTAAACTGTAATCTAAGTCTATGTGGTATGTTGTCGGTGACAACTTAAGTCCCTGATTCCAGAAAACGGTTGGTTGAGTCCCTAGGTTTTCCATTTTACTTCACTTTAGTCAAGTCAACGTTAGTTTGACCGTTAATGAAAAGGGTATTTTATGTGTTTTCATAAACCGTTGGAAACCGACTGAAACGCTAAAGCAAGTCAGCTAATTTAAGATCCTAATGGTTCGGTTTTGGCGGTAGCCTGTTTGCTCCGGTTTGAAACTTAGAAAGCAAACGTTTAACTTTTATCACTTATGTATGTTTTTCATTTATAAAATATGTAGTTATGTAGATGTATTACTAGAAGGGTGTTTGACCGATGCGACGGGGAACACAAACATTGCCAAGGGTGTGCACGGTTTGGTTCGGTTAGTTTATTAACCTCAATCAAAATCGAACCGAAGTCACCGACTAATCTGTTTTATTAACTAATCGATTTTCGGTTAATTGGTTTGGTTTATTCAGTTAGATTGTTAGTTTTGGTCCGGTTCGGTAATTTCGGTTAATTACCAAAGCATAATTAGGTTAGAATTTATTTAGAAATACATTAAATTGATGTATAAATACATGAAATGGAAGTATATAATATGAAAAATACATAAAATGGAAGTATATAACATGAAATACATGTAATAGAGGTATAAAAGCTAGAGATATATACAAATATGAATGGTTCGATTCAGTTAGTTTTGATTTTTTCAAGGGTACAAGAAAAATTGATAAATGATTATTTATTAATTTGATTTTCTGTTAATTTAGTTAGTGGTTGATTTCTGTTCGGTTTCGGCTAACAGTTTGGTTATTGCTCACTCCAAAACACTGATAATCACTTAACATATCAAGTTTTTTAAAATTAAAAACTATAACAATTATACTTAACTTAAACAAATTAAAATTCTTGTTTTTATTGTGTAGTTTTTTTTGTTTAATTAACGTATAAAAAATTTATGGCTTTTTAAAAATAGTGGGGTAATCGGTTTAAAATAAGGGGGCAAAGTGCAACTACTAATTAATTAACCAAAATATGGTTAAAGATAAATAAATTATAGTGTAATTAAGATGAGAGATTAAGGTGTAATTAGTGTTTGAAAAGAAAGTTAATTTACCCTCATTTTAGAGTTGTACCTTAAATATTAAATTCTAAAAAATAACTTTTCGGTATGTTTTCAAATGCATTATAATATAGTATAAATAGTTATGAATCATTTTTAACATCTATTTTTTTAATACAACTAATGATCAGATAAAAAAATGGTTTAAACCATCAAAACTAATTGTTATATATAAACGATAGCCATTCGAAAAAATAAATAAATAGAAAAACCGATAAAATGGCCGGTCTGGCCGACACACCCAACTTGACGTGTTTGGTATGTCTTTTCCTCAAACTAGGGATATTCTTTTTAATTGAAAACCGAAACCTGACCCAAAATAACTTATACCTGAACCCGAACCTGAACTAGAGCTAACCTGAAGAACCCGTACCTGAAATAACCTATACCCAAACCTGAATCACAATAAACGAATTGGTCTTCCGACATTGGGGGATTTAATAGGATAACCCGAAAACCCCGAAGTAAATGCTTGTTAATCCCAATATTTTTTTGGGTAACATATTAGCCTGGCATCCAATATAGTAATATACCAGCGATGCGCTGAAACACACCGTTCAATAGCCCACACAAATCACGAGTAGATCAAGTTCAGTTCGTTCAACTTGTCCGATGATTATCCAACACATATTCTTCTACAAACTCAAATCTCCATCTTTAGCTATCATCATGCACATTATGTTCTTGCTAAAATCACATTATCCATATATAGACAAGATACCGACCACAAACTCTTCCAATATCGCTAAAACTAAAACATTTTGTATAAATTTTCAAGTTGTCATGTTGGGATTATATTTAACTATATTCTACAACTATTTTTTTTATTCTTGGTATAATCATTAGTGTAATCTTTGTCTTAACCCATATGAATTCGTTTTTTGATCTAGGAGAAAATATTAGTTGAATGAAATAGGTTGTTAATTTTTTTTTCACTTTACAGCTTAACCCTAAAACCGATTACAACTGACCTGGATTAACCCGACTAACCCGATAGTTAATATTTTGGTTATCAGGTCACTTTTTCCTAGCCAAAACCCCGAATAATCCGACCTAAAAAAATGAAGAACGCCCCTACTTGAAATCGCAGTTAGCTCTATAGTTTTATCAAACCTACAGCCCCGCTCTCTGAATACTTTTGCATATTTTTTGTTTTTCGGGTTGAAAGAAGTTTTACTTGTTATAAGTTTCTAACTGAAAACTTCTTGGTTGAGGACTTGAGGGGATATAAAAAAGTTTTTTTTTTTTAATTTTAGTTGTATGATTTAAGTATGAATGCAAAAGTATTACTGTTAAGTTTGTTTGTTTTTTTTTTGTTTTTGTTTTTTTTTTCATTTTTCAATAAGTTGACTTAGAAAGGTTTCATGCGTTTTAAACAACTTTAACCTACTTGATTTGCTCATTTAATTTGATTTATTCAACTTTAATTATATTCATATTTATGCATTCAACATAACTGAGATAATTGCAAAACTCAAATTAGGGTCTTAAACATGTCATCTTTATAGCTTGGTAGGTCAAATTTGACACAAGTATAAAAAAATATATGAACTTGAACACGGGACAAAGTATGAAAATTGGTTATGCACGGATTGCTACATATACGATAGAATCCCACATACTTCTATAACTTTTTATCACAAAATACTTGAGCAACTTTTTATATGAATAATCATGATAACTATAAAACTTGTCGTTTTTCGAAGACTGACTCATTAGCTAAATGTGTTAAAATGTTAGCACGAGTATAAAAAAATTTACACCCCTTTAACTCAAATAAGACCATTCCCGCTAAAAGGTCAAAACAATATCTAGTTAGCAGCGACATAACCCGTAGCACAACACAAAACAATCACTTTCAGATTGTCATATCTACGCATTTATTAAAAAAAAAACCATGTTGGGGCTAACATGATAAACTCGTTTAATTAAACCAAATAGTTTTTATTTAGATTCATCACTTCAACCTTTTTAATTAAAATGTCATGTCTACCCATTTATTAAAGAAAATCTTGTCTGAGCTACCATGTTAAACTTGTTTAGTTAAATAGAGAGTGTTTAGATTCATCAGTTCCACCTCTTTAATTAAAAAGATTGATCCATCAACCCGCTTAACATTATATTATATATAGCCTATATCTATATTATTACTATATAAAATATTTCATATGTTTAAAATGGTAATTTTCCATCATATTTTAATATGACATATAGAGGGTCAAGTTAAAATACTCAACTTTTTTGCCATTTTCTTTCATTCATACATCTCTTTCATTGATCAATGACAATTATGTTAATAAATATATACTATATATTAGATTATCTATAAATAATAAAAAATAAGCTTATGGATAATAAACTATCACATTCATCAAGAACATATATTCAAAAATACATTCTATTGTATTTATGTATTTGGATTAAAAGACTAGTTTGTGAACCAAAATTATTCAAATTAAATATAAAATGTGTTTTGTAATTTTAGAGAAGTTAGTTAAAATTTAGATGTAAATTGTCGGCTCCGCCGCAACACGCAGGTTTCCTACTAGATAAAAAAATGTTGCAGTATACTATAGAATATTTATCATAAAGGTTTCCCGTGCATTGCAGGCACGAAGCGCGAGTGCTTTTATATATATTTACACAAACAACATATATGCGATTTTTAAATCTTTTAGGTTTGAATTATTTTCTCGGCCATACTGTCGACTTCGCTCCAACGTGCGGATTCACCACAATAACAAAAGACGAAACACCTTATAAACGGTATAAGTTAACAACTAGCCAAAAGTTGAGCATATTTACGGTACTGCCATTAGTGAAAAACAATTGTTCAACTTGTGTGAGATACCTTTCATTTATTTGTGAAACATGAACACATTTAATTTCATTGGATGACCATTAGCAATTCATGACCAAAAACATTAATTCTTCCGCAGTATTTTTAGTAATGCTCCCTTTATTATTTAATTGAATCATTTATGTTCATTGGTTTTAAAGTTCCTTTGTTATTTAATTGAATCATTTATGTTCCTTGGTCTTAAAAAGAATAAATACCTTTATATTTTTTTTTGTCAACATTGCCATATAATGTTTTTGATTTAAACGAAGCTATATTAAAGAAACTGTTTTTTCATAGTAAACTATATTAGTACAGATACCGTAACGATATCGCACCATACAATACCATATTAAACCAAACCGGTATCAATGTTTCGATAGGTATTCGTCTTTATGGTCTTCGATAGATAAAAACCATGTACTGATATTCTTTTGTGCATATCACGATTTTATTTTTTAGGTTTTCTCTTACGTTGCTATAGCGAGTGCTGATCCTGTAACAAACCAAACTGATACTGACCGAGTTCCCTTCGCGCAACGCAAGAAAATTCAACTAGTTAGTATAACAAGATATGTTTTATAAGATGACCCCACCAAACCATTATGAAAGAAAGAATACTATTTTTGTGAAAATGAACTTGAGAAATGAATAAACCATAGAATATGATGTATGTATATTTTTAAATTTTAAAATAATAAATACCTAGAAAAAAGCTCAAATGTGCATACTTGTTCCATATAGATTTCCTCAATTTTCTCAAATCCCACTTCAAATTTCACACAAAAAAGCCCTATTTCCCCCCTTCCTAGCACTCTGTATCTATCTCTTATTACTATTATATATCTATCTCTCATTACTATTATATATCTATCTCTCACACATACCGCACATATATTTAACCTATCTTCTCTCTCTCTCTCTTCCAGATGCGTTTTTGGGGTTTTTCTCTCTAGAACTCTCTCTCATACACTCTGTTCGTCGTAATACAGTCCTAGATTCTTCATATTCCCCACAAGATTTCTTCAATTTTACACCCTTTTTTGTTAGGGTTTCGAATGGTTCGAGAACACTGAGGTCGAATTCACTGGTTTTGTGGGTTGGAAAGATCGAATTGAGTGAGGGGAATCGAAGATGACGTCGTCAGATGTTGAATTAGAGCAACGGATTAAGGAAATAGGGAAGCCGTTATCACATCCTCCGGATTCTGTTGAGGAATTGCTCACTGTTCTTGATGTAAGCCCTAATTCTGACTTTTGTTGCTCATTAAATTGTGTTAATTTGCATTTTTTAATCTGAAATTTGATAGGTTTTAGAATTTGGAAACAATGGGATTAGGAATGTGGTTAGTGGGTGAGTGTAGACAAGGTGTTTGATAAAATGCCTGAGTGAATGTTTAATGTTTTTTTGCTTGTATTTGGGTTGTTTGATTGTTTGTGGTTTGCAGAAAGTGGAGAAGCTTTTATCGAAGGTTGATCAGTCGCCGAAAAGGTCGATGATCGATGCGCTTAAACCGTCTATGAGGGCGTTGATAAAAGACGGTCTTTCAAAACATTCTGATGTTGATGTGAAGGTTGCAGTTGCTTCCTGCATAAGCGAGATAACGAGAATTACAGCTCCTGATGCACCTTACGATGATAACCTAATGAGGGTATACATGACATGATACACACACCTTGATATCTACATATATGCTTATGTATATTGTATTGTATCATATTCTAAGCCTTTTTTCATTCACAGGATGTCTTTAAGTTAATTGTTTCTACGTTTGAGGGTTTAGCTGACCAGTCCAGCCGATCTTACGCCAAAAGAGCTTCAATTCTTGAAACTGCTTCGAAAGTCAGGTCATGTGTCATCATGCTTGATCTTGAATGTGATGCGTTAATTGTGGAAATGTTTGAGCATTTTCTAAAATCAGTAAGGTGTGTTATAGTCTTATAGAGTTCTTAGTGCTATGTTATGCTTCATTTTCGTAACAATATGTAATTATATTTTTTGAATTTCAGGGACTATCATTTAGACTCCGTATTTCCGTCGATGGAAAGTATAATGGTGTTGGTAATAGAAGAAAGTGAAGAAATTCCAGTTGAGATGCTCAAACCACTACTCTCTCGCGTTAAAAAGGATAACACGGTACGAGGTTTACTACAATGTTTTTAATCAAGATAAACTTGCGTTCGGTTTCCTATTAACTTTTTTGACCAAATTATTCATTTTAATTTAGGACGTCTTGCCAATAGCTCGAAATTTAAGTGAACGAGTGCTTGTGAAATCTGCCGAAAAGCTAAAGCCTTACCTTATGCCAGCTCTCACGTCTCTTGGTGAATCTTTAGATACGTACACTAAAGTTGTAACTGCAGTATGTAAAGGCACAACTGCTACTAATGAAAATAATGATGAAAATACTTCTGGGCTACAAGTGGTATGTTTTATTAATTTATATATTGTCTAATAAGTTGTTCCAATTTATTTATTTGTTTATTTATGTGGGCATGTTTAGTTGATTGTTTTCGTTTCGTATATCCTACTATATATTAGGCCGAAGAAATCGAATTGGAGAAGGATTCTGTAGATGAGACACAGCAGGCATGCGGTCCATCTAATCTTTTCTTTTGTATTTTATTTTGAGTAAAATGCCATTTTTGTCCCTGAGGTTTGGCCAGTTTTGCGACTTCCGTCCAAAGGTTTGTTTTTCCGCATCTGGATCCAAAAGGTTTGAAATCTTGCCATTTTCATCCCGGCTCATTAACTCCATCCCTGTTTTTTCATTAAGGCAGTGGTCTTTTTGTTTTTTTGCTAACTTAAAGGGCAATTCGGTCTTTTCACTTTATGTAGAAGTGTAAAACAACCGAATACCTTTGAAAAGACCAAATTGCTCTTTAAATTAACAAAAAAGACGGAAATACCCATGACTTAACGGAGAAAAATGGATGGAGTTAACGAGCTGGATGGAAATGGCAAGATTTCAAACCTTTTTGATCCAGATGCGAAAATTAAACCTTTGGACAAAAGTCGCAAAACTGGTCAAGCCTCAAGAGACGAAAATGACATTTTACTCTTTTATTTTCAATTTACTTTTTTGATCCTGCTGTATTTACTATGATTGGATATATTCAATACCTTAAATTGTTCTAAATTTTTCAAATTCTACAGGCTGATGAGAGTAAGCTTACACCGGCATCATCAGATCAGACGGACCAGGTACGTTATCTAGCACTTTACACAATTATAATAATATTTTACTATTGACTGATTGAACAATATTTGTGTAACAGGTGGTAAAAGAGGCTTGTCCTGAAGAACAGGTAGATCCTACAGTGGATAAATCTCCAAAATCCGTTATGAGTAATGGAGTAAACGTGACTGGTAATGAAGAAGCTTCGGTTGACCAGGAGCCAAAGAAACCAGAAGAAGACAAACCTTTTAATAAGGAAGACACCGATGATTCAGATACCGGCAAGTTGGCAAAAGCAAAACCAAAAACAGAACATGAAAAAGAGTCGGATTCTTCTCATGTTGAAGGTGAAAAGGAAAACGAAGATGAAAAAGGTTACGATGTTAAGGAGTCGGTAAATGAAAAGGATAACGATGTTAAAGATGTTAAAGAGCCGGTAGATGAAAATGATAACGAGGTTAATGATGTTAAAGAGCCGGTAAACGAAAAGGATAATGAGGATAATGATGATAAAGAGTCAGAAAGTGAAAAAGATAATGACGTTAAAGAGTCGGAAAACGAGGCAGCTGTTCCGTCCGAAACCGAAAAAGACGATGCGCAAGTTTCTTCACCGAAAGCGATAGAAAGCAAGCCTGTAGAAACTACAAAAGTTTCATCTCCTTCTGAAAGCAACAGCGTTCCAGACGAGAGGCCGGTTCGGTCTAAAAAGAAAAAGGTCGTACAAGAAGACGAAACTGCTTCTCCATCGAATGGTGAGCTACCTCCTGATGACGAGACCGTCGTGAAGAATGTGGGCCGGACGAAAGGAGCGGGAAAGAAAGCGGTTATCGCGGAAGAGGTTAAACTCCCGGAGACTGTAAACGACTCGGACGATGGTGACGCTACTAGTGATTCAGATGCAAAACCGCTGAAAAAGTCAGAACCAAAGTCAAAGTCAACAAAACAATCGGGTAAGAAGTCAAAGCAGTCTGGTAAGAAAGTAGAGGCCAAACAAACCGGTAAGAAAGTAGATGTGAAAGCCGACGACAGCGATTCCGATGCTAAACCGTTGAAAACATCTGTTAAGAAAGGAGAGAAAAGAAAACAAACCGGTAAGAAAGTGGATGTGAAAGCCGACGACAGCGATTCCGACGCTAAACCGTTGAAAACATCTGTTAAGAAAGGAGAGAAAAGCAAGATTACTGTTGAGGAAGAGGAGGAAAGTGATTCGGAGAATAAACCGCTTAAACTGTCTGCTAAAAGAAGTAGTTCGAAGAAAGATGCGGGAAAAAAACGTGGTATTGGTAAAAATGCTGCGGAAAAAGAGCAAGCAAAATCACTGTCAGAAGATGATGTCAGTAACTTCAAAACCTTTTCTTTTTATTTTGAATTTTTTGAGTAAAATTCCATTTTCGTCCCTGAGGTTTGGCCAGTTTTGCGACTTTCGTCCAAAGGTTGTCCTGAATCCGAGAGGCTTGAAATCTTGTCATTTTCATCCGACTCGTTAACTCCATCCATTTTTCCTAGTTAAGTCAGGGGTATTTTCGTCTTTTTTGTACATAAAGTGAAAAAGACCGAATTGCTGTTTAAGTTAACAAAAAAAGACGGGAATACCCTTGACAAAACTAGGAAAAATGGATGGAATTAACGAGCCAGATGAAAATGACAAGATTTTAAACCTTTTGGATCCAGATGCGGAAAAACAAACGTTTGGACGGAAGTCACACAACTGGCCAAACCTTATGAACGAAAATGGCATTTTACTCTTTTTCTTTTGATTTCCTTTTGAAAATAATCTAAAAATGTATTTTTTTTTGTATTGTCAAGGAGATGGATTCTTCTCCAAAGTCTGTCAAAAAATCAGCTAAAGGAGAGGGAACTTCAAAAGAAACCCCTCTGACTAGTGCAAAACGGAAGCGTACTGCTGTCAAAGATAATGTAAATATGTATACGTTATATGCTTATATCTTAAAATACGTTTGGGTCAAATAACTAACTGTTGGAATGTGAAATTTTCTCAGACATCTGATACCATAAAATACGATGAAAGCCTTGTTGGTACAAAAGTCAAAGTTTGGTGGCCTGAAGATAAAATGTAAGTGCCCTTAAGATAAAATTTACTGTTTATCTTTTGTGTAGATGAACATACAGATTATTGACGTTTATGCTATTTTGTTTGTAGGTATTATGAAGGTGTTGTTGAAGAATTTTATCCTGCTAAAAAGAAGCATAAGGTCGTTACTCATTACATCGTTATATTTCAGCTAACTTTTTGTTGCATTTTAACTTTTTCTAACATGGAGTTATACAGGTCTCGTACGTGGATGGAGATGAAGAGACGTTGAATCTGAGAACACAAAGATGGGAAATTATACAAGAGTTTTCTCAACGAGATGACAAGGTTAAAACTGGCTAATTGGTTTGTATTTTGTAATACTATCACTTTTATGTTTTTTTGTTTGTGCTGATATGGTTCGGTTGACAGGAGCAAACCACCGAGGATCACATTGAAGACGCTTCCCCTGCAATGTACGTGTTACCTTTTCATTTTTTGCTTTATTAATATCTAAGTGATGATACGATTGTTATGCTCTTATAAATGGCTGTTATGCTCCAGACACAAGAAGAAAAAATCGAAAACTGATCCCGCACCATCCGCGTCCCAAGAAAAAGTCAAAGATTCAGCAAAGAGGTATGCTTCTATCACTTCATCTATATAATCATCGTATATGTATAAACCGCATGTGATTAGTAATTTAGTATTAATCAAATGTAAAATAAAACAGAGGTGGTGGGGCCTCTTCGTCTGGCAAGTCAAAGAAGGTCAAAGATGCTGCAACCTCCTCCAAAGAAGCTGGAAAGTCAAAGGAAGACGAAGAGACGCCAAAAGCCGGTACCAAAACCAAGACAAGTGGCAGCAAATCCAGCACCAACGGGCCCACCAAGGCAAAATCTGGTTCGTCTAACGTGAAAGAATCTGATGACGTGAAAACTCCAGAAAGCAGAAAGGGAAAGTCCACGGAGACTCCTAAGGGCGGGTCCAAGAGTGGAAAGAAACGAAAGAAGAGGAATTAGAGGGTCATTTGCTTCAGGTTTGTCGGATATAAGCAGTTGTTGACAGCAGTTGTTAGGGTTAAAAGTTAGTGATTTTCATGCTATTGTTTGGTAGAAGAAGTATTGGTTTTTAGTAGGGGTAAAATATTGTTAAATTATGATTAGTAGGTTAGGTTCTGTTATAAAGATTAGATAGTGTGGTAGATTTTTCTCTGTTGCGGATTGGCATTATTTCTTGTTGACATTTATTCTACTCTTTTGTTTTAGTACCATGTCAGGGTGTTTGGGTTTTTCGGTTTCGGGTTTTCAAACATGCCGATGTTGTCAATAATAAATGTTAAGTCACTCTGTTCTAGCTTTTTAAGTCTTGGTGATCACTAGAGACAATGATTGATTCATGCCAATTTAATAATCAAGGGTCCTTTTTTAGTAAACATCCAACAAGATAATGTGATGCACGACGCCATAACGTGCAATGTTCTTTTATTTGCGGGTAATCTTTAAACGTAACCATTGGGGATCGACATAATCGCAAAATCATTTATTTTAAATATTAGTTTCTTTGGGTGGAACCGAAGATCGGAAGTAGGGGTGTTGATTTGGTTTACTATCCAAGTTTTGGGTATTTCGGATTGGGGTATTTAGGTTTTTTCGTGTATGATACTGTATTGGATGGCCGATCTGTCACACTCGGATTTGTCAGCTTTGGTATGTTTGGTTATCGAGTTCGATGGGCCTGGTTACTCGGGAAGTTTGGGTTTGGACAAATTTGTTAATAAATTGATAAATTACTGTTATCTATTTTTTAAGATATTTTAACATATATCAACAATTAACTCGAACAAAAGGAAAGAAAAGAAATATGGAAGTTGTTGTTATGAGCATTTAAAAATATTCAAAGAAGAGGAGGGCAAGACGAAAACACAATAAGATTCTGCAACAAAACCATGAGGCATCAGCTGTTTGGAAATAGGATTTTATAAACTTTATTTGGGTTAATCGAATACCTCAACTTTTATTCCGGGTTGATTGG
Source organism: Scalesia atractyloides (assembly GCA_947069175.1). Lineage (NCBI taxonomy): Eukaryota > Viridiplantae > Streptophyta > Magnoliopsida > Asterales > Asteraceae > Scalesia > Scalesia atractyloides. The sequence continues at coordinate 15,808,084 of CAMTDV010000018.1, forward strand.
GTTAACAGATCAATGTTCTATACCACCCACATACCAATGTAGTTCGGTTTACCCGAAACCCGACCCGAAATCCGTACTACTCAACCCGATCTACTCGTTTTTGATTTGGTTCGGTCGGCATTAGTCGGAAGCCAATATCCACCACCTCCATATCTTGAAGAATAAAGAAGTGGACCATTGGCTCACCAAGCAAATAGGTGTTGGAGCTTGAAAGTTCTCATGACTTGATATTAATAATCACAAATTCTGATGATTTCATTAGAGATTAAACGAGTTGAGTCGAGCCGTTCGTGAGCTACTCGAAATCGGCTTCTTAAAAACTTGAGTCATGCCGAACTTAGACGAGTGCGAGTATTCATTGAGGCTCATTTAATAAAAGGGCTCGAGTTTGAGTTTCATGTATTGAGATCGAGGCTGCTCGTAAACCTAAACGAGCTTTCTATTTATATATTTTTTTATTTAAATTAGGTTTATTGTATTTATATAATCCCGGGTATGACATATTGGCCGACAATAGTCTCAATTAAAGAAATTGTTAAGGATAGTCTCAACTTTCAATCTATTTTCTTCCATCCAGTTTTTTTATTTAAGATCTAACTCAGTTAATTTTTTTTTAGTTTTTTTTTGCTGATGTTACTGTTTATATGCCACAAAACTTAGTTATTTGCTGATATGGCTGCTAACGTTATTGCTACCAACATCATCCACCATCAGCCACCACCCACCACTGACGCTATCTCCACCACCACCATCAGTCACCAACAACAATCATCATCACCATTCTCCACTTTTGTCGCTCGTCTCTGTTATCGTTGCGAAACACCACCCGAAACCAGCATTACCACCACTGTTCATCCCACAACTGACACCATCGTCATCACCCATCACCGTCTTAATACCATCGTTCATCTCCGGTAACCACTTCCACCACCATCGTTTCCAAAATAGGATGGACGCGGTCGTAAACCAAGGCCGACCTTCTCCGATGTCTTCTTTCTCTCTAACTCTCGCAAGCTCTCTCTCTGGAGAAGTGTGTTTTTGTGTGTATTGGAGAGGATGAAAACTAGATATGGTAGGTTTATGTGTGTAGTCGGGTGGAGAATGGTGGTTGATGATGGTGGTGGTGGAGATGGCGGCGGTGGTGGTATTAATACATTTGTGCCACATCAGCTTTTTTGCCACACAAGCAGTCATATCAGCAAAAACTAATGGAGTTAGAGCATTCACAATGGATTTAGTATATTTGTGTGAGTGTGTTAGTTATAGTATAAGAAATGGTTTTAAGTGGTTGTAGTGAGGAGAGAGAAAAAGTTACTGTTCATCTGTAAATATACGGGAACACTGTTCATCCCATATAAATTTTTTAATATTTTTGAAACTAGTTGTGAGTGGAAGATAGAGAAAATGTAATGATAAAGGTATAAAAGTATTATTTAATTGAAAAGGAGAGAGAAAAAAGTAGTTTGTTTTAATGTAATTATATGGATAAGGAAAAGGAAATCAATGTGAATGCTCTTAGAGCTCAGTTAAAAAAAAGCTTGTGGAAGAAATTAGGTTGAAAATAGGGGTGTTCAGAAAAAACCGTAACCAAATAAAAACCATAAACTGAAATGTAACTGAATAAACCGATCCGAATAACGAATTTGATTTTTGGTTTGGTTTCTAACCGAAACCGAATTGTGAATATGGTTTTTGGTTCGGTTCTTGGATCCACATTTTTTTTGTTTGGTTCATTCAGTTTATTTGGAACCGAATAAACCGTTAATTTAATTAATTATTAAATAAAAATAATAATGTTTAATAAACTATATGCAATTTATTAGCCCAAAATACTAAGTCTAATATCTAAGTAAATGTATCTATGTGATTCATCAAATGTTGATCAAAATACATGTTTGTTTTTTTAAATTTTCTTCATTTTATGTATTTCTTTGATTTATGTTTTGAAGTTTAATTTTGTGATTGTGTGTACGACTATTTTATGGATGTGTTTGTTTTATTTTGCTATGTCTTTTATTTATATATTGTTAGTTTTAAATTAGTTGTTGCTTGATGTTCGGAAGTTGGAACACAAACATAAATATTAATGAGGAAAAAAGTACTTAGGTACAATTTGGTTAGATTTGGTTTATTTGGTTTCTAATCGAAATCAAACCGAAATGAATTTGTTTTGGTTTGGTTCGGTTTGTATATTCCTAATTTGGTTTGGTTTGGTTTTTGGTTTGAGATACAAAATTTTGAAAACCAAATAAAGCGAACCGAATAAACCAAATAAACCATAAACCGAACCGATGAACACCCCTAGTTGAAAGTTGAGACTGTCATCAACAATTTCTTTAGTTAGGATTGTTCTCGACCAATATGTCATAGGTAGGTTTATTCAAATCCAACCAACCTTTAAATTATAAAACATATATTTATATAACTGTTATTATAAAAAATATATTATATCATATATATAAAATTATAAGTATAATTATATATGTAAATAATTTAAAAAATATATAAAAATAAAACAATAGTTGAAAGTTGAGACTGTCATCAACAATTTCTTTAGTTAGGATTGTTCTCGACCAATATGTCATAGGTAGGTTTATTCAAATCCAACCAACCTTTAAATTATAAAACATATATTTATATAACTGTTATTATAAAAAATAAAAAATATATTATATTATATATATAAAATTATAAGTATAATTATATATGTAAATAATTTAAAAAATCTATAAAAATAAAACAATTAAATAATTAATAATTAAAAAACGAGTCGAGTCCGAGCTTGAAAAACCACTCACAAACCGAGCTCGAGCCGAGTCGAGCTCGAGCTTGGCTAGACTCGTTGACATCCCTAGTCTAACCACTCATGAGCTACTAGATATCAACCCACTTAAAACAAACTGAGTTTAAAAAAGGTCGAGCGCAAATTTCATATACTGGACTTGACTAGACACACAAACCTATACGAGCATTATTCACACACACAAAATTAAATGAAATCAAATTATTATTATTATTATTTTACCATGCTCGTGTGTATAACAAAATATGATTAAAAATTAAATAAATAAACATTTTGTTATATATAAAAGTTTATGATTAAAATGATTATATGAAAATAAAATAATTAAATATTAATAAATAATTAAAAAAGCCCGATCCGGGCTTGAGTATTGGACATAGAACTCTAAAAGATTCGAGCATGACCTCAGACCTCTCGCAAGTTAAAGGAGGCAAGCTCGAGCTTAGCTATGCTGTTTACACCCCTAGTTTTCATTTTCAATTCCCGCATGCAATATATCAATATGATGCAGGAAGACAAATTTCCTACTTTACTTTCACTCATGTTTACATCTTTAGCTTTTGACTAAATCGCTTTGTACACGTTTCCATCTTCATTAATTTTTCCAACTCCGTTTCCAAATCTATTACATGAATATGCAACTCGTAGCCGCATCTCATGACTAAATGAGTGATTTATTTTTTCAAATATAACTATGTGGGTATAAAACATGATTATTTTTTGAGATTTTCTTTTGTTTTGAGTCTAATCTTGATCTATTGGGCTCATGATGTGGATGGAATGAATATGGTAATATTCTACTAACAATTTGATAAAAAGTAGTTGTGATTTTGGATAGTTTAAGGTTCATGTGTTATCATTGTACCTAAGACTTTGATGTTCCAGGTGACATGTATCTAGACATCATGTTTAAGGTGTACTAGTTCAAAAAAGCTCTAAACTTTTTACAATTTAATTAAACACAAGATTCTGTTATTGGTGTTGATGCCAGAGAATAAAGTAGAAAAATGGATTAATTTAGTAATTAATGAAGAAGGTCAAGACTTAAGAGTTGTCTGCTTTGATTCCATCAGCCACCCACTTCAAAAAGCAGCCTTATGGTGTTCCCACAAGCAATAACAAGTATTAATATTTGCAAAATATATATATAAAAAAGCATCCGGTAACATGTTTTTAAGCATTTTCTCACCCCTCCGATCTAGGTTTAAATTTATATTTTCTTTCCTTACATTACCTATAATCTTTTAGAACGATGTTAGAACAGAAAAAACTCGCATGACGCAAACAAAGTCAATAAATAATGTAAAAGTCCGAGAAATACACCAATATAAGCAAGACAAGCTATTGAACTTACCCCTTTCTTAAATCCAATTATACGTAACGTGTTTAATCTCATTTGACGTCTTCAAAGGCCGCAAACAAACTCCGGATCTAAAGATTAATGTGAAGTGAAATTTATATGTTATCGATTAGCAACATGTTGTTTTAGGTAGTTGTACTTCTGGCTTTGATGGTGTTCTAGGCTTTTATGATATGTACCTTTGCTTTTGTGGGTTGTTCACTGTTTGGGTACCTAAGGGGTATTTGGTTTTTAGGGTCCCTCATTTGTACCCACTGCTTCCTGTTACAACCACTGCACCCCATTATCTCTGTTGTATACCACGACCGACGACCCTTGGGTTGTCCTTGATTGTCTTCTCAGACGTCCCTTTTATCTGCAACAGGTAATCGATTGCGTTAATTTTTGTTAAAGTCTGAACTATTTAGGGATTTGAGATTGTCGTTTGTTCGTCTTTGACGTTTGTTTGTTATGTTTTGGTCTTTGGTTGACTTTTACTGTTAGACCACCGGAGTTGTGGTTGCATGTTGTTGTTTTTTCAGTTACAGCCTTCCGACTTATTTCCCGGTGTCTTTTTATAATGGCTTGATGCTTTCTTTTGTTGTGATACATTTGTTTGCGTTTTGGCTTTATGGTGAACCATTCATTATGGTTCTTTTGCATTTACGCCAGTGATGCAGGTGTTATGGTTCTTACCTGTTTTCCAACAATGCGGTTGTTAATCGTTTTTGTTATGATGATGGGATTTCTGACCTGTGGATTCTGATGTCTATGACAATGACAATCCGTGTTCATCGGAGATGTATTACTTAATGCAGATCCAATTTGTTTGTTTGTTTGTTTGTGCTAATTTAAGGTTATTTGGGGGGTAATGTAAATCCAGTTGTTTGTTGGTTAACACATATTGTTGGAACTTTGGGTCTCGATGAAGATGGCTTCTAGCTAATCTAAGAGTTCTTGCAACACGTGTCTATAACGATGATGATGGTGCCTGTCATTTGGTGTGGCTTTCCTTCGTGCAGCCATGTCTTGGTTTTGAGCCTCAATACATTTGATTTGCTTAGTTGGTTGAATACGTAAATACATGTGTTGTAATTGTGGTTGTTTTGGCCTTTTTGTGGTACATTATGTACGGCCCACCTCGTAATATATAAAGATTCTCTGTTTTACACTAATAATATTAACAAAAGATTTCAAGTATCAAAACATGAGCTAACATAAAGTAGCAACGAATTAGTTCAAAATAGAAAACTCCATAGTTGTCGTTTGAAAACATGTTAACAAAAAGAAGAAGCAACTAGTTTTGAGGAGTGTTCGGTTCTTCCCAGAACTTGATCTTCATCCAGTTCCCCAAAGTGAGTATACCTATCATTCAAATTCATTCGATGGTTAGTAATTTGGACATTTGAATGATGCAGTTAAAACCCAGAACGAAAAACACTTTTCGCCAGTTCGGGACATGCCCACGTGTTGCGGAGGAGTAACACAGTTCCCTTGCTTGGCGCGGGGGAACATGTTTTGACTAGTTGTTTGACCAGGCTTCCCTGTTTTTCGCGGTGGGGCCTGGTGTCTCTCCCGCGTGGCGCCGCCGAAACACTTTTCCTGAAAGTTGTGGAGCTGGGCAGTTTTCCACCCTTAGCTAAATTTTGCCATTTTTCACCCAATTTACACCCAAGTCGGACCAAATCAAATTTATCCGCTTAGGACTTATTCCTTGACATTTTTAAACTATGTCCTACTACCTAAACCCGTTGTCTCTGAGTTTTCACTTCAATTAGTCGATTTGGGTTTATTACCCAAACTGACCCGTTAGGAGTCATCATGCATACTAACTCATGCTTTCCATTTTTTCCGTGTCGAGGTTTTCCTCATTTACTTCCATGCAGAACCAAAATCATGATTGGTGTTTCTTAGAAGTAAGCATAACATCAAAATGCCATCTTTTTTATTTGGTGTCTTACCCAATGGACCTGTTATGAGACTTTGAGCATTTTAGCTCAAGTATCTACACCCTTAACAAGGCTCTTCCTTAATTTTCCCCAACCACAAATAAAATCATGGTTGGTAACTTGGGACAATACTTTGGCTTCTACAACCCTGCAGGTCGCTTATACATTGGTTTACATGTCTGTTACTTAGTTTATGGCCTTAACCACAGACAATCCGTTTGGTTCGCCCTCATCGCTTTCATCATCCACGAGTGACAACCGTCCTCACTTATTACTCTCATTCATTTCCACCATGGTCCACGACCACTTTTAACTGCGTATGGAAACACCTCCGTTTCTATGACTCGACGGGTCATTTACTTCGGTTTTCTTGGCTTGGCTTCCCGAAGCCTCACTTGAGTTGCCTATAGGTATGACCCAAGTGATTATTAGCATACATATCAATCATGTCTCCTTTAATGAAGGATTCATAAGAATTTCTTCATATCACTTTCACCAAGTTTCAAAGCTATGTAACAAATTAACTCTTCACTTAGGCATTTTATCAAACAACTAGTGGGCATTCTATTCAAGCTATTGTATTAGCTAGATTTGACAATCCCTTACCATGGTTATCTCAACTCAACAAGTTCATACTTTCATTACAATCAAATTAACATATAAAGTTCAGTTTATCATAAGTTTATACTTAATTTGATCATCATATTTCATGGGTTCAACTCTCATGTCAAAACCCACTTCTTCACATACATTCAAGAATTGCCTCACTTCTTAATTTGATTCAAAATATCTTATTTAATCAAATACCTCAAAAATTCAACAAGTATAATAACCCTAAGCATTCATATATCATCAATTATGTTATACAATCAACATTTCATTCAAGAATTGCAACAAATCAAGTTCATCCTCATACTACACTTTACCAAAAAGTAAATTACAACATATCTTATGATTATCAAGTATGGGTGATTAATAATCTAAGTTCATGCACAAGGTTTAGCCCAAAATCACCCTTTAATTTGTAGAAATTTGGTGACTAGGTTTTGGTATGTTCTCCCCCTCTTTTTCTCTCTGTATCTCGGCACGCACATACACTTTCTCTTTTTTTAATCAATTAAGTTTACCACATGTTAAATTTCAGTCTGTGTAGTTTTTACTTGTAATTTATTTGGTTAAAACCCACATAACACAACTAGTAAATAACTAATAGTTTAACTAGGTTATAACATTCCTAGTTACAGTGTACCGAAAAAATCCCCAGTTTAACAAGATAGTCGGATTTAGTATTTTTGGGGTGTTACAAGTCCACCCCCTTTAAATAGGTTTCGTCCCCGAAACATAAACACGTACCAAAAAGAGAAGGGTAAAATCTTTTCATCTCTTCTTCGGACTCCCAAGTGGTGTCCGATCCCTTCGAGTGCTCCCACTTTACTTGATCAATCTCCTTGTTCCTAAGACCTTTAACCTTTGGGTCAGGGATTGTGATAGGTCTTGCCACATAGTTGAGTTTAGTGTCAACTTCTATGTTAGTGAGGGGCACGTAAGCCGCCTTGTCGGCCAGACACCTTCGGAGATGTGAGACATGGAAAATGTTATGGATGCCGCTTAATTCTTCATGTAGCTCCAAACAATAAGCTACCTTGCGCACCTGGTCTATTACCTTGAAAGGCCAAATAATTCAGGGGCTCAACTTCCCTCTTTTTTTGAAATGGATTATCCCCTTCCACGGAGACACCTTCAACATTACTTTGTCCTATCTTTGAAATTCTATGAAGACTTTTAAATTCTATGGGTCTTCACCTTTTATCCGCATAAGATTTTGTCGAACCTGAGCCTCTTTTATATGGGCTTGGACCGCATCAATCTTTTCATTTGTGGCCCTAACCATATCTTCGTGCGTGAGTTCCCTAGGACCCACTTCACCCCAGCATACCAGTGTCCAACATTTCTGACCGTAAAACATTTTCATATGGGGTATACTAATGTTAGAATGGTAATTGTTATTATACCAGAACTCAACTAACGATAGGTAGGTATCCCAACTACTGCTAAAATCAATTATACATGCCCGGAGCATATCCTCCAAGGTCTGAATCATTCTTTCACCCTGTCCATCAGTTTGAGGGTGGTAAGTGGTACTAAGCAATAGCTTTGTACCCGTTTGTTTCTGAAAGTCTTGTAAAAAATGTGAGGTGAACCGAGTATCTCTACCAGTACTACTGATACCGGTACCTAGTGGCGTGACCCTATCCACGACCACCCAAATAACATCGAATCCCCGAGCAGTCCTTGGTAATTTGGTTAATAGGTCTATAGTAATATATTCCCATTTCCACACTGGTATATCCAGCGGTTGGAATTTGCCATAAGGCTTTTGGTGGAACCTTGACTTGCAAACAAGTTAGGCATATCTCTACATACTTTGCTACATCATGTTTCATCTTGGGCCACCAATACTTTCATTTCAAGTCCCGGTACATATTGGTCGCCCCCGATGAATCGAGTGGCAAGATTTGTGGGCTTCATCAAGTAAGAGATCCTTGACACCACATGTGTTTGGAATCCAAATTCTACCAAATTGGGATTTTAACCCGTTCTCACCATCTTCTATATCCTTCACCAGGCTCTTTACCCGCGCTTTTTTCAAATTTTCTTCCTTTACCGCTTCAATTTGCGCTTTACAGATTTTGTCAAGTAAACCCGAAGTTACAACAAGTTGCATCGACCTTACAACAGCGTTGGCTAGAAACGGTCAAAGTTAGATTTTTGAGTGTCAAAAACTAAATTTCCTAATTTATGATGGGGATTTAGGTTACGGTCAAATATAAAGGGTCTATTTTGTAATTATTTTTTGTTGTCCTTTGTTATTTATGTTCTGGTTAACAACCTACTTGGCGATGACGAAACAATTGTTTTTCGGTCATTTCGACCAATATGGCATAAAAAAGCAAATGGATACAATTATGTGTTTGAGCCTCTTTGTAAAGACCTCATAATAATTTCCCATTCGTTTTTATGATTGTTGTTATTTAATTATAGTATAGCGTAATTGATATGTACATTTCCTGGCTTAGAATGTAAACTTCCAACGAAGACGTGGACGTATTTGAATGGTTAACACGGATTCTTGAAGATGTTGTGAACTTTGACCGACTGATAAATGAGAAACCTGACGAGCTATTTGAGAGAGTTAGAAAATTCGAGAGAAACAGGTCGCGTTGCAACTTCCAATAGATGCGTTTATCGTGCATTATCTAGGCTTAATGATATTGAAAAAAAAAGATCAGGCTTAGATATATTAGTGGTTAAATATCTTGGTTGTAAATTTGTTACTACTTTTGTAAACACTCAATGTTATCAAATATCGTTTATGATCGAATTTATTTTACGATACAATGACTATGCATGCTATTTACCACTCCCACGCAACACGACGGGCCTTCAAACTAGTTATGTTTAATTATAACTATTTTGCAAACTTGTTAGACCTACAAAAGAATAGATGATTTCAAAAGCCAAAACATGCTATCCTGATCAAGAATAAGCAAGCTACGATGATCATTTCTCCCAAAGATAGCAAATCTTGAACACTAACAAAACATTTATTTGAAGAACTCAAAAATAAAACTCTAATGATGAAGTGTAAAAGTATGTTCAAGGCCAAAGCCCTCTTGAAGAATAAAACATTAATGAAGAAGGCCAAACATCTGTTTAGGCCTCAACAGATGTTTAGTACCAACAAACATAGGTTTAAAGAACAAATGATTATTAATAGAAAGGAGTCTGTAATTGGCGTGTTAGAGCGTGGGTATAATTTTTGATATATTTCTAGCACTTTTACTCGTTTATCAAGCTTTAAATTTATAGAACACAATATAACACCATCACAGTCTTCAACACATTTGGGCAAGTACACCCATTGTTGGTGTAGTATAGTGATGGTAAGATACCGAGGTCGACCAAGGACACAAGAGCTTTTAATACCGAAATATCGTCAACTTCTAATCTAACCAAAATTTTGAGAAAAGATGTTGGTAAATAAAATTTAAAAAGAAAGTTAAATAGTAAAAGAAACAATAAACAAGATAGAATCACTTGGTTCTGACTCCTCTTTTATGTATACTTTGATTATTTCTGCACTTTGGGCTTTTTAAGAGATTATTTTAGTTATAGTGGCATGTCCCTCTTTTGGTGGCAACGCTACCCTCGGCCATATTGGTCCGAGTCAGCAGGGATATAGTCCCGCAAGGCTGAAATATTGGAAGGTAATTAAGTAAGTTATTAATGCAAAATGTGGCATGTCCCTCTTTTGGAGGCGATGCTACCCTCGGCCATATTGGTCTTAGTCAGCAAGGATACGGTCCCGCAAGACCGGTTTAAAGTTTTAATAATAATTTATTTGCAAGGGATTCAAGTCGTTCTTACTTCCCCCGATTTGATGCTATCTGTCTCAAGAGAAGTCCTAATAAGCTTGAATCAAGTCCTCGCAAGATCTATACGCTGAATAAGGCAGGAAATTTACCAAAACCACCCTTCCAACCTCCTTCCAGGCAGTTAACATGCTTTATATAGACCGTAAAGACACGAATGAGTGAAGCAACAGAACATGAAGAAATGATAGAGTAAAGTTTACCTTCAATATAAAAAAAGGAATATTGGATTTTAATAATCCCAACTATTCGCCATTGGCCGCCAACAGCCCGAACTTTAAAAATAACCATTGGTAGTCCCAACTATTGACTTATTAGCCACCAATTGACCCTGACTAACAGAACCCTAATGCCGACCGTTTTTGGCCAGAAAAAGGTTCCTAAAGGTCCGATCTAAGGTTACAAAGAGGTTTGGACGAAAATGTTAAGTTATCCGGTCAAAAAGTTGAGTTTTCCAGCCAAAGAGAAGTTTTTCGGCGAAAAAAGGAGTTTTCTGGCGACTTTAATAATTGGGGCTTTTACTAGAAAAATGTTCCTAAAGGTTTGTAATAAGGTTACAAAGATGTTTGAGACGAAAATGTTGAGTTGGCCAAAAATGACTTTCCCGGCCAAAAACGTTTTTCCGGCGATCGAAGACTAACGACGTTAGGGTTCTGTTAGTTAGGGTCCATTGGTGGCCAATATATCAATAGTTGGGACTGCCAGTGGTTATTTTTGAAGTTGGGATTGTTGGCGGCCAATGACGAATAGTTAGGATTATTAAAATCCAATATTCCTATAAAAAACTAGTTATTAAAATCATTAATACAAACTCAAATAAAAAGTAGCCAAAGCATGGAAATAAAAAAGTAGCGTTTTTTTGACAAGAACTCTTATGATTAATCTTAGATCCCGAGACTACTACACACTCTAAAGATGGATGATGGAGAAATGTGGTGGATGATGGTTTGTAGTGGTGGTGGAATGGTGGCAGGTGTGAGAGAAGTGGTTTGCCAAGTGATGAGTTGGTATTGAATAAAACACCTCTATTTATAGCTACAAATAGACCCTTCACATCGCCCCGTGCCCAAGGGGCACAACCCTGTGTCTTTTATTCTCTGTCTTCATTTAATGATCTATGTCAGTCCGTATGCACACACGACCCCGTGTGTTAGAGGGAACGACCCCGTGGTCTGTACTTTGTAGTACTTTGAGAGATTTTGCACATCTGGGAGTTGACCACGACCCTGTGTCCGTGGGACACAACCCCATGTCTGTTGTATGCTCTGTTTGTCTTGTTCTGTATGGACTCTTGAGTGGGGCATGACCCCATGCTTTGGTGGCACGGCCCCGTGCTTGTCTTCTGGTTTTTGTTTTGGTGTTGGGGTGTAGCTCGAAGGGTAAGCATGGTGTGTCAATCCCTCTTTCTTGTATTTTGTGTTGGCTTTGTCGTTAATTTGTTCCTTTTGTACGTTTAAGCTCATTTAGTCCTCAAAACCAAAGTATACAAAGAAACGCACTTTCCCCAACATTAGTACATAAAAGGGTTGACTTTATTCCTTGTTTGATATAATTTATATGTTGCATTTCGTGCATATCAGTAAAACAACGTTTACATGCATATAACATTCGAGGAATCTTTTTTGTTAGGAATGTTAGATGTTGCTTTCAGGGTGATGTCAGCCCTGATTGCTAACAGATGTTTGTACTTGTATATATAGATCTCACATGTTAGAGATCTATTCATCACTTAACATTCCTTTTGTACGAACAAAATCGAGTGATCAGGCTGAGGGGGAGTGAAAGTCATATTTGTAATATTGTAATCTTTTGATTTTAATCAGAAGGCATTATGATAACTTTCCAAATTTGTGTTTATGTTTAATTCTGTTGCATTCATATCATTTCTACTTCCATAATTCATCTAATTCATCAACAACATTTCATTATTAAACACAATTACAGATACAAGTTAAAACTCAGATCCTAATAAGACTCTATCTTTAAACCACCTGTATCTTATTCTTCTTAACTGGATTTTAAACACATTACAGGGAAACTGTTAGGATTAGAGTTTAACTTGTATGATTTAGATGAATAATTATAGATGTAATTTAAAGTATAAATAGAAATGCGAAATTTATATGAGCCTACAAGAGTGGAAAGTTATATCAAATTTGTATTGCATTAATAATCTAAGGATTACAAATTACAGTAATGATTCTACAAACTCCCCCTCAGCCTGATCACACAACTTTTCTATTCATACAAAATGAATGATAAGTGATGAAAATCGATCTCTAACACATGAGATCTACTTATACAAGTACGAAAGGTCTGTTTGCAATTAACTGACGTCACCCTGATAGTGTCTGACATCTAACATTCCTGATAGAAAAGATTCCATAGATGTTTGCAAACATATGCGGAAATCTAACATCTGATTTATTACATAAAACATTTGTTCTAAGCATTACACTGTTACATTAACCTAACACTATTCTTTAAACCACTTTTTGTTTGTATCAAACGTCTTTTTGGCCAGAATAGATGTTTGGTCTTCATGATCAGTGCTTTTCTCTAACAGGGCTTTGGCCTTCAAATAGTGGTTCAATCTTCATCGTCAGAGGTTTCATGCCTCCAAACAGATCTTTGATGTCTTCAATGGATATTCTAAATAGGTGTTCAAGATCCACTATATTTGGGAGGATTTTGTATCATCTTCTGCTTATTTCTTGATCAGGAAGTCATGTTTTGGCTTTCAGAAATAATTCGTTCTTTTGTAGGACCAACAATCTCCCCTAGAACAGATTATGCCAAAACAGATGCTTATTTGATCAAATTTTATTCCTCATCAACTTCTCTCTGATTTGGCCTTTAAATTAATTCAAAGTTCATAGAGAAGCTATCTTCGGGATACCTTTCGATTTGAAGACCCAGTAGGTCTTGCAGATCTTCATCTTTGTGCCCAAAGGCACTACTCATTGAGAGCTTTTGAACTTCCCCACTAGCCTTGAGTAGAGTCAATCCATGACTTGTCTTATAAGACATCCATTTTAGAATTTTAAAGCTAGGAGGGTCTTATGGGACCAGAGTTATTGCAGATGAGTTGGGGGAAAACTATTCTTCCCATAACTTGAGCATGTAGATCTTCTGGATTTGTAACCGGATGCCAATACAACAGTTCATTTCCGATCCCTTCTTTTCTCATTTCATCTTGATACTTCTTTATATCTTCAGAAGACATCTCCTTTTGCTTTTTAAGGTAGCCTATAACTGATGAGGAGATGTTCTTTGCTTGAGGAGGTTATGTGTGATCAATCAATGACTTGATTGGAAAGTCTACTTGTTCATAATTTGGCTTTCTTGGGACTAAGGGATCGTTTTCTCATAAAATTTCTGGTTTTTTGTAGTTCTTTAAGATTGTTTCCTCATCCCATCTAGCCATTGACTTTAGTGTGCTAAATTGGCTGCAACCATTTCCTCTTTCATTCATTTCAGCTGGAGTGCCTTTTTATCATTTGGCCTCTTGCCTGCTTTCTAGTTTGGAGGAGTGGGCTTGATCTCAGGATGAAGCTTTAGCTTTTCTATCATTAGAATTTCATCAAGAAGGGCTTATGTAGACCATCTTGTGAATCGAATTTTGGTTGCTTTCTAAGGCTTGTTTTCATGATGTGATCCAGATAGTCTTGATGTATGGCAAAATACATTAGTTTATCATGTTCAGTTTGTATAGTTTTCATTAGTTTTAGTTTCATTTTTCGTAGAATAGTTAGTCTTTTGATCCAATTGTGTTTTGCAGGTCTTGGGAGCTTAAAACACCTGGAAAACGGGTAAAACAAGTGAAAATACAAAAAAGTCAAGTCCTGGAACGGATTGGAAGGCTCGAGAGCTGAAACAGGTAGATAATACTGGATTTTATGCTTCTGGCGGGCCGCGACTAGCATGGGGGGATTCTTCTCGCGGCCAGCGAGAGACATAAAGAATGCTTATGTTATTTTTACGGTCGCAGGCCGCGACCACTTAAGCAAAACCCTCTCGCGCCCCGCGAGAGGGTGTTTTCGTCAGATATGTTCGAACTGGTCAATGGTTTGAGCTGTAGAAACATATATAAACATATTTATTGTCCTTATAACTCGAACTTGGCGAATTGAGAACTCTTTGGGCGAAAAGTTGGCATCTTTACCGGTGATTTCAAGCATTCGGAGCTGCTAGTTGAAGAAGGGAAGCTTAGGGAACCATTCGAGTTGCAGTCTTGCCGTTCGAGTGTCCTTACTTTCGTCTCTTCTTATACTATGTTTCATAATCTTGAGTTTACTTTGTTTTTGATAATTTCCATGACTTTGTTTGGCTAAATCCATTGTACTACCTAGATTGGATGATTGATTGCATAAAGTTTTGATTTTTATTCTGGGTTTATGAATTCTATGGATTGTTTATGAATTGTAGACGACTTGTTCTATTGATTAGATGTATATGCGTGCTTGATAGTGCTTGAATATTGTTTGTTGCTTTGCTTGATTCTTGGTGACGGTCTTTATCACAAAATAGAGTCTTGCTAGGTTTTAGATTTTGGTGAGTGTCTACATCACGTAATAAATCTTTAATCTTTAGGGTGAAATTGCGCAATTAACCTTAGAAGTAATATTCGGTAATCTTATAAAATCAAGTGTTCTACTAATCGTCAATAGCTGTGAGGTGCGAGATTATTGTTAGGTCTAAGTAATTAAACAGTAAGGTAGGAGCTTCGTAGAAGTATACCCTTTTGGCTATTGTCTAGCAAGTCTAATCAAGAGTCCAAGTTTACCTTAGATTTAAATCCTGTGAGGGAGTGAATCGTGTAAGGTACTTTCATAAATCCATTAGGTGTCTTGTGAGAGAGTCTAATAACCGGTAGTTTAAACAACCTCTAGGGTGTCACAACGTGCTCTTGAGAAGGGTCAGGAGTCCTTTCGATATCCCGAAAGGCGTGAACTTTATGATCCCGGTTCCATAGTTGACAATTTCCAAATAAAAATCATTACTAAAAGCAATCAGGATTCCAGTCTAGGTAGTGTTTTCCACCATCAGAGTAAAAGTCTAAAGAAATTCGTTTAGTTAACTTCGTTAATTAATTTAGTTTATTTAATTGCTTTATTAGGAATTTTTAACCCCCCCCAAATAATCAAACAATTAGTATGTCCGTGTCAGTCATAGTCTAGATAAAGTCTTTAACGTAATTAGTAGAGTCTCGTGGGTTCGATATCCGGACTTACTTTAGCTATACTAGAGTAGATCGGTACACTTGCCTGTTAGTAGTTTAGTGTGTCTTAGTGAGTCTAGAGTATTACTTTGAGTCTAGATTTAGGTTAAATTAGTTACTTTTAATTGAACTACTTTTAGCACATCGAGTTTTTGGCGCCGTTGCCGGGGACTCTTGGCGACTGTGTTAATTACTTTGTTTTGACTTGCTTGATATCATACGTGATTTTTGTCGTGTTTGAGTCGTAGGAGTCTAAAATAGTGTCAATTTCTTTTTGTTTTTGTCGAGTCCGTTTTAGAGTCGTCTTACTTGTTTGTTTTCGGTTTTTCAGTGGATGCCCCATACGCGCTCGCAAGGACCTCCGCCGAAGCCGCTACGGACAAGCCTTCCTTCTCGTCTTCTTCGTTCAAGGTAAGTACTTCTACACCTTCGTCTTCCACCAGTTCCGACTCTACACTCCCGTCTAAACCACTGAACTTTGACTTCACACCGAAGTCATCACCCCAGAATCCCCACCACCCTCCCGTGCCCAAAGTCCACCACCGGTTGTCCAAATGGCCAACCGCACCGTTTACCAACAAGCCACCACCGGTTTCACCGATGCTAACTCCCCCATAACCTTACCCAACATCACCAATGAAAAATCTTGGCAATTCCCATCCTACATCCTGACTGCCATTACCAACTCTTGTCAGTTTCACAGTCGTGAGGATGAGGATGCGCCGGCTCACATCAACCGTGTCACTCGCTTGTGTGGCACTTTCTCCATTGAAGGTGTCAATCTTGATGCTCGCTATCTCCAGGTATTACCATTCTCGCTTGCTGGCCGCAGCCGTCTGGTTCGATTCGCTACAGCAGGTTCTTTTACCACATGGGCAGGTTTACGGGATGCTTTCTTAGCCAAATACTACCCACCCGCGAAGGCATCTCATCTACGCGATCAGATCCATTCGTTCCGGATGGAATCTGATGAGCCGTACCACCTGGCCTGGGAAAGATTTCAAACCCTATTCTCTCGTTGTTCGCAGCATGGTTTGTCAGATTGGGCACTTGTAGAAAAGTTCTACATTGGTCTCACCCTAGAGATCAGAGCCCGGTTTGACACTTCAGCTGGTGGGCAGCTCGTGGGTAAGAAATCAGTAGCCGAGTGCAATGATCTTTTTGAGAGTTTCGCGCATTCTGACATGGACTATAGCGCTACTAGCAAGACTTCTATTCCTATGACTAGTACTTCTTCGACCTCTCGGGGGTATCCCAATTTGGCTTGGATTCATCAGTAGCTGCTGCTTTAGACATGATTTAGAAAACCTTCACTAGGGAGTTAGATGTGATTAAGAAAAAGGTAAATCGTTGTGAGGTTTGTAGGGGAGGCCATGATACCATAGATTGTCCCACCATCACTTTAGAGCAGGTAGAGTACATAGCTGGTCAGTCTAGGGGTCCGTTTAATAATAATAATAATTTTATTACAACTCAAACTGGCGTAAAAATAATAACAATTTCCGCTCTTCCGGTAACCCCCTGGTTTTCCATCCGGTCAATACCAAAGCAGGGGGCAGGGTTTGTTTACGAGTTCAGGTTCAGGGCAGCAGGTCAGTTTGGTAGTTCAGGTTCAAGATGTCAGTTTTCTAGTGGGGGGTTGAAACAAGAGGGTCAGACTAGTGATAAAGGTCCAGAGGCTAGTCTAGGTAGGATTTGGGAGATGTTTGCTCAGCTAATGGTTAAGGATCAGGACTCAGAAAACCCTAACCGAATTTAGTAATTTCGCTAGAAGTCAAGAGCAAATAAATAAGAGTCAAGAGCTTCACAATAAAAACCAACAATCCGCACTCTTAAATCTTCAGAGACAAGTAGGTGGTTTAGCTAAGCAGTTACAGGGGAACCCCCCAGGTCAGTTTTCGGGTAATACCTACCAAAATCCGGCTAATCATTCAGCTAAGGCTATTACTACCCGTAGTGGAAGGTGTTTAGGGGAGGTAGTTAAAGAAAGAGTAGATATAGAGGATGAGGAAGAGGTAGATGAGGAGATATAGACGGAAGCTCCCGGTAAGGTGCACTCTAGGCTAGACCCAGCAAGAACCGCACAAACCAAGGAGCCTCAGGTAGAAAAGAGCGTAGAGAAGCAACCAGTAGGGGTAAAGCCATCATCTTTAGTTGACATTCACGCGTTCCATACCCCACCCGCCTTAAGCATAAAAAACTTGCTAAGGAATACGGGCATTTTCTTGAGATGTTCAAACAGTTGAAAATAAATATTCCGTTTATAGAGGCACTTCAGTCCATACCTAAATATGCCAAATTTCTTAAGGACCTTCTCAAGCGAAAGGATAGGATAGGTGAGCTTTCCAATATTCCATTGACCGGAGGTTGTTCCGCGGTAGTCTTGAATAAGCTACCCGAGAAGTTAACCGACCCGGGCACATTCACTATTCCATGTCTTTTCGGGGGTGCCATTGCCCCTACTCATGCTTTAGCCGATTTAGGTGCAAGCATCAATTTCATGCCTTTCTCTCTTTACGAGAAATTAGGGTTAGGTGAGCTTACTCCCACGCACATGTCATTGTCCTTGGCCGACCGCTCGGTCAAATATCCTAGAGGGGTCGTAGAGAATTTGCTTGTTAAGGTAGATAAATTCTTGTTTCCGGTAGATTTCGTGGTTTTAGACATGGAGGCCGACGAGAGAGTTCCGATTATTTTAGGTCGCCCATTCCTTCGAACCGCAAAGGCGGTTATAGATGTTTTTGATGGTAAGATTTCACTTAGAGCGGGTGATGAGATTGTCACCTTTGAGATAGATAGAGCCATGCAACACCCGAGTGAGAGTGATGATTATAGTGGTCCATGCCACTCCGTTTATTTCCTAGATTCCTTCATCTTGTGCGTTGATCAGTGTCTTAGTTACATTAGTGGAGCTGATCTAGTTAGTGAGAACGAGAGTGAGGTAGTGAGTGAGATTGAGGGAGTCGACGAGGACTCGGATTGGATTCGGGAAACGTTAGAGTTGTGCGAGGTTAAGGAAGAGAGCGAGAGCAAACCCATAGATACTTCGTCTTTAGAGCTCAAGGTCATTCCCTCCCACCTAGAGTACGCCTTTTTGGAGAGGAGTCTAGTTTGCCCGTCATCATTTCATCTAAGTTGACGGAGGAGGAGAAAAGTAGGTTGATTGAGGTGCTACGAGAGCACAAGGATGCCATAGCTTTGAAATTGTCCGACATCAAGGGGATTAGCCCCACTTTTTGCACCCATCGGATTCTCATGGAGGACGAATTCAAACCGGTGGTGCAGCCTCAAGGGCGTCTAAATCCTAACATGAAGGAAGTGGTTTGGAAAGAGGTAATTAAGTTGATGGAGGCCAGGTTAATTTATCCCATTTTCGATTCCGAGTGGGTCAGTCCTACCCAAGTCGTCCCTAAGAAGGGAGGGATGACCGTTGCCATGAACGCGAAAACGAGCTTATTCCTTCCCGTACGGTCACCGGTTGGCGTGTGTGTACCGATTACCGCAAGCTTAACGATGCCACCCGGAAGGACCATTTTCCATTTCCATTCATCGATCAGATGCTCGAGCGTCTCGCGGGCCAAAAGTTCTATTGTTTCCAAGACGGTTTTTCCGGCTATTTCCAAATTCCAATCGCGCCGGAGCACCAAGAGAAAACGACATTCACATGTCCATACGGAACATTATGCGTACAGACGTATGCCTTTTGGATTATGTAATGCGCCGGCTACTTTCCAGCGGTGCATGGTTGCTATCTTTCAAGACATGGTTGAGAGCTCTATGGAAGTCTTTATGGATGACTTCTCAGTTTACGGTAATTCTTTCAACCAATGTCTGGTAATTTAGAGAGGATGATGAAGAGGTGTGTGGAGACGAAGTTATGTTGAATTGGGAGAAGTGTCACTTCATGGTTGTTATGGGTGAAATTTTGAGCCCATATCCTGACTTATATCTTGATTAATTTATATATGTTTGTGGTCAGGATACCACGTCATGATATTGGTAGTATCCTGAGATAGTATCCTGATAGTAACTAACAGTTCATGTGCAGGAGACGGTTGCAGGACTTGCAACGTATAGGAAGACCTTTTCTCCAGAAGACTCGCTCCTTTTAGTTGGGATATGGACGTTGAAGCCGGAAGACTAGGTCTACAACGTTCTAAAAAGAATATTCCGGAGCATCCCAAGTTTCTAGGAGAAGTTGTTTCATTTATGTAACTATATATAGGGTAAGCCAGATCCTAGGAACACATTCGAACACAATTCACCAGCTCTCACACTCTCTTTTTGCTGCTATAATCGTTCTCGATTCCACACTTACACTCACTACTCAGAATTATTGTAATACTTAGTAGAGATCTGAGCTATATCCTGCACTGTATCCTGAATATTCAAGCAATAAGAAGAACAAGGCAGCCGACGATTGTCAGCTCCCGATGTTTTATGCCGGAGATCTTAGTTGATCAAGGGATTTCCTCGTATATTCCGTGTCCATTTTTTCTTTTCAGCTCATTGTTTGATTGTTGATATAGTCCCATATCCTGAGACTATATCCTGAAACTGTTTTTACAAAACCAATATACTTTTTGAGAATATTTTTAGCACACTACCTCACAAAAACTAATTTGATCACTTAAATGCTTCGGTAATTTTTGACCAAAACAAATTTGCGCCCACCGTGGGGCAAGTGATGCTATTTCTATTAAAAGCTTTATTAAAATCACTACTTGGCTTTCTATTTTCGAAACTTTTTTCACAACTATTTTCAATGGCTTCAAAATCAAACATGAGCTCTTCCTCCATGCCTGCTACAGCCTCTGCTACATCTGGTTCATTGCCTCCCCCACCGTCGCAAGCTCAGACTTTCCAAAGGAGGAACGAGATCCAGACATCAAGAAACACAACTACTCCTCAAAATGTCTTTAGATCTGGAGTTTCAGGGAGAACTCCTGTTTTTGCTTCTAATGATGAATTTTTTGTCTTTGTTTGGTAGCATACAGGATCAAATGAAGAAATAGCAGGAAACTAACCAGCTCCTAATGAAGGAAATACAACTCTTGAAGTCCAACTCTAAGAGGCATGCTGAGGATATTGCTACCCCTTTACAGCCCAGGATGCTGAACTTTAGTTCGGCAGTATATACTGAGGATAATCAAGGCAACAACATAGCGAGTCACTCCCAGAGCAATATCCCAGAAATCCCCTAATCAGTCAGGATGTCGACTGTCAGAGATTCAGGATACGCCCCAGGATATTGCCAAAATCGCCAAACTGGTAACTCATCTATCAACACTAATGTGCTAACCGCTAACCACTTTTAACCTTCGCAGGATACAAGTGCAACATCGACATTATCTAGAGAACTCCAGAATTTGAAGGATATGATATCAAGTGTGCCTGGGGTAGTTCAGCCAATACCGGAAGTATCCCAAGATAGTCACAACATATCCCGCTTTGCTGTCCATATTTGTGATGCTGAAATCCCCAAGAGATTCCAAACTCCCAACATGAAGCTTTATGACGGAACGACGGATGCTGAAGAACATATTGCTCAGTATAGGGAGAGCATGGAAGTAAACCCTATTCCGCCAGATCTTAAGGAAGCATGCTTATGCAAAGGCTTCGGTTCCACCTTAACATGATCAGCCTTGAAATGGCTCCTAAGTTTTCCACCTTATTCCATTACGTCTTTTGCACATTTAGTTAACTTGTTTAATAGTCAATTTTCTTGTAGTAGGAGCTTTGAAAACTAACAAGTGACCTTTACAGGATAACACAAGGACCACAAAAAAACCCTGAGGGACTATGTTAACATATTCAGCAGTGAATCCCTAGATATCCCGAATCTTGATGTTGATATGGCAGTGCAAGCATTCAAGATGGGATTACAGAAGGATTCCCAATTTTATCAGGATCTTGTAATGAATCCTTGCAGGAACTTGGACGAGGCTCGAAACAGGGCTCTGAGATATACCACGCTTGAAGACGATAGGAAGAAGCAGGAGAGGATGAATACACCCTCAACATATGAATCGATGAACAGGAAGTCGGAATCCTCATATAAACCATACCGCTCTAAGCCAAATGCTAAAAATGACAACAAAAGAGTGAATGTTGTTGAGGATGAAGATGCCGAAGAATATCCTGAATTATCACATTATTGTTTTTCATTAAATATCTCTGAATTAATATATGCTATGCAGGGACTAGGGGACAAAGCAAGATGGACAAAAAAGAACCAGCAAAAGGCTGATTGGAAGGATAAGTCCAAATGGTGTGCCTTCCATGAAGATTTTGGACATGTAACAGAAGATTGCATAGCCCTAAGGAAGGAAATAAGCAACCTGCTGGGCAAAGGTTATTTGAAAGATCTTCTTGGCAGAAAGAAGAATAAGGGTCAGGATACTGATAAGGATCCTGAACAGGCAGCATCACCTCCACCCGATGCCAAGATAATCAATTTCATATATGGAGGATCAGATATATGTGGGACCTCTTATTCAGCAGCCAAGAGACATGCCAAGGAAGCTAAAGCAGAAAGAGGAGACAAACCAACAAGGATGACTATGCTTACAACTGACAAAGTGATAACGTTTGATAACGATGACCGGGATAGCATTCAGGATCCTCATCATGATGGTCTTGTGGTTACTTTATATATTGCTAATCATTTTGTGCGCAGGGTACTGGTAGACAATGGGAGCTCTGTCAACATTATTCAGTTGGAAACCTTAAAGAGAATGAACATTCCAGAAATGGAGATTACCTCGAAATCCATTGTGCTCGTACGATTAAGTGGAGAAACAAAGAACACTGTTGGAGAGATAAAGTTGCCTGTATATGTTGAAGGAGTGAATTCGATGCAACGTTTTTGTGTTATGGATTCGTTATCCTGCTATACTATTATATTAGGCAGGCCATGGATTCATGATATGAAGGCTGTACCTTCCACCTATCATCAATGTATCAAGATCCCTACTCCTTGGGGTGTAGTCAAGGTGGAAAGCGATCAACAGGAGGTGAAGGAATGTTATTCCTCTTCGATGAAGGCCTCAACAAGATCTAAAGTAGGATAGCAATTAAAGATACAAGCCCAAGATATCGTGGAAGCTTCGGAACAGGATGTCAAGAAAATTATCCTGGATCAGGATAATCCAGATATTTCGGTGTTTGTAGGGGCCAATATCCCTCACGATATTGAGAATCGACTTACTAACTTTTTGAAATGCAGGATGTCTACATTTGCATGGAAACATGAAGACATGACAGGTATATCAAAAGATATTATAACTCACAAGCTTGGAATTGATAAATCTTTTAGACCTGTTCAATAAAAGAGAAGGAAATTTTGCTCCTGAAAGAAATGCAATTATACAAGAAGAGGTTGAAAGGTTGCTCAAATCCAAGATGATTAGGGAAGTCAAGTTTGCCAAGTGGCTAGCAAACGTAGTGGTGGTCCAAAAGAAGAATGGGAAGTGGAGAGTTTATGTAGATTACACAGACCTCAACAAAGCTTGTCCAAGAGATCCATTTCCACTACCCCATATAGATTCCATGGCGGATGCAACCGCTGGACATGAAATGCTGACTTTCATGGATGCATCCTCAGGATTTCAACAAATCCAAATGGAACCATCTGACCAGGAGGATACAGCATTCATGACACCCATAGGTATATACTGTTATACTGCCATGCCCTTTGGTTTAAAAACGCAGGTGCAACGTACCAGAGACTGGTTAATATGATGTTTAAAGATAAACTGGGAGACACTATGGAGGTATATATTAACGATCTGGTGGTGAAGTCCAAGAAATCGGAGGATCACCTCCACGATTTGGAGTGCGCCTTCATATCCTGGACCAGTATAATATGAAACTGAATCCTGCTAAGTGCCAATTTGGAGTGGGGGCAGGAAAGTTTTTAGGATACTTGGTGACCAGAGGGGGATAGAAGCAAGTCCAGAACAGATTAAAGCTATCCTGGATCTTAAATCACCATCCAACATGAAGGATGTTTAGAGGTTAACAGGAAGAGTAGCGGCACTAAACAGGTTCATATCAAGATCCTCAGAAAAATGCAAAGAATTCTATGATATCCTGAAGAAAAACAAAAAGTTTGAAAGGGGTGAAAGACATGAAGCTGCCCTACAAGAGTTGAAGCAATATCTTACAAGGGCACTCCTGCTGATGAAGCCTGAGGATGGTGAAGCTGTATCCCTATATCTTGCGGTATCAGGGAATGCAGTAAGTGCTGTTTTGGTAAAGGAACATGAAGGTCGGCAGTATCCTGTTTATTATGTTAGTAAAAGCTTATTAGACGCTGAAACTAGATATTCACATTTAGAAAAATTGATATTAGCTCTAGTCGTGGCATCAGCTAAGCTTAGACATTACTTTGAAACACATAGGATACATGTTAAAACTAATTATCCTGTAAAAAATGTGCTTAGGAAACCCGAAATGTCTGGTAGAATGGCTAAATGGTCTGTTAAACTAAGTGCCTATGATCTAGTTTATGCACCTAGAAATGCTATAAAGTCTCAGGCTCTAGCAGATTTTGTGGCAGATTTTAGTAGTGATATTCAAAATGAAGCTGACCTAGAAGTACAACAACTAGGTGAGAGTTCAGGATGTTGGACATTATATACTAATGGTGCATCTAACATAAGAGGTGTAGGATTAGGAATACTACTAAAATCACCACAGGGGGACATATTACCCCAGGCTATTAGATTAGAATTGGCTAAGAATATGTGCGTTAAATGTTTACAAATGTATGTTGATTCCCTGCTAATTACTAACCATTTCAATGGGTCTTATGTAGTCAAGGGTGAGACGTTAGCTGAATATCTTGAAACTGTTAAAAAGTTAGTAGAATATTTCGAAAATTTTACACTTGAACATGTACCAAGAGAAGAAAATGCTGAAGCAGATGCTCTAGCAAATCTAGGATCTAATGTCAGGATACCGGAGGGAACTCGGATACCGATACTACATATCCTGTATCATGCGATGGAACTCTTGAAGCCTCAGGATAAGGAGGTAACAAGTATCCAGGATCCTGGTGATGGATGTCCTTAGGAAACTTGAATCCTGGATGGCTCCAATCGTGAAGTATCTTGAAAAAGGAGATATCCCAAAAGATGAAAACCCCAAGGCTTTCAGAATGAAGGTATCATGTTTTACGATTATAAATAATGTTTTGTATAAGAAATCCCTTGCAGGTCCATATATGCGGTGCTTTGAAGATCCTGAGACCAAGGAGGTACTTCAGGATATACACGAAGGAGATTGTGGCAACCATACTAGGGGTAGATCTTTATTCTTGAAGGTGTTGAGAACAGGATACTACTGGCCGACCATGAGAAAGGATGTTGCGGAATATGCTCGGAAGTGTGATGCATGTCAGAGACATAGCAATATACTGCACCAGCCAGCTGAACCATTATATCCTATCATATCCCCTTGGCCATTTTTGAAGTGGGGTATGGATATAGTGGTGAAACTTCCTATGGCCCCTGGTGGAAAGGTTTTTATGTTAGCAATGACGAATTGTTTCTCCAAGTGGGTTGAAGTAGAAGCATTTGTTCAAGTTAGAGATCAAGAAGTAGTATCTTTCATCAAAAGGAATATCCTGACAAGATTTGGAATACCAGCTGGGGAATTAAGATGATTACGTCAACACCGGTGCATCCTCAAGCTAATGGGCAGGCAGAATCCTCAAACAAGATAATTGTCAACAACCTGAAAAAGAGGTTGGGTTCCAAAAAAGGAAAATGGACAGACGAACTATCATTTGTTCTATGGGCGAATAGAACAACTGTGAAGAATGCTACTGGGCAAACCCCATTCTCATTGGTATTTGGAGCAGAAGTAGTGATTCCAACAGAAATGGTGATACCCACAGCTAGGTCAAGCCTACGGGATCCTGAAGCGAATCTTGAAGCCTTATATCAGGAATTAGACACCATTGATGAAACAAGGGATGCAGCAAAGCTAAAGATGGCAGCATATCAACAAAGGATAGCCAAGTCGAACAACAAGAATTTAAGAACCAGAAGATTCCAAGTCAGAGATTAGGTTTTGAGAAAAGCTTTTCAAAACACAACCAATCCTGACGACGGGAAATTAGCTCCAAAATGGAAGGACCATACGAAATTGATTCAGAATCAGGAAAGGGAGCATACCGGCTCAAGACCATGGAAGGAGACATGATACCAAGATCCTGGAATGCTATACATCTTAAAGCTTATTTCAAGTGAGTCTAGAGTTTAGTTTCAAACTCAGGATCGTATGAATTCTATCTCTATGAATACATTTAATTTAATTTATTATTTTTCTTTGAAACTCAATACTGACTTAAGCATCGGAGGGGTGTTAGCAAAGCTAACACCCACCTTAGTCTAAGGGTGTTTTGTAGGAAACGATTCAGGATGTTACTCCAACATATTTGTTCAAGATGGATCGAAAGACTAGAGGATTGGGCCCCTCTCTCACGATTAAGGGATTTAAATCCCTTCACAGGTTTAAAGGTATTCACCTTTCTTCCGAATTGGGTTTAAACACTCCACCTGGAGCGCAAGTATCCGGGCATAGTTCAAGATGGCGGGACCAGTTCATGTAAAAGTGGCTGAAAATTTTAAGGCTATATCCCGGATCCTTATGGTATTGAGGATTGATCACCCTCTCTCACGAAAGAGTATTTTCATACTCTCTAAGGTTTAAAGTCTTAGAGTTTATACATTCCCGCCTGGAGCGCACGAAAACAAGGGTTTATTCCCAGGATACTAGGGTTTTATCCCCAGGATACTATGGGTTTATCCCCAGTAAAACTAAAGTTTTTAGAAAAGTCCCAAGTATGACAGACTGTGATGATGTTCACACATATTATTTTATGCATAAAACGTTATGGAGTTCAATTACTCAATCTCAAGTACGCTATACACTGATGCAAGATCCTGCACAGACAGGGGACATCTATGCTGGGGACAATGCAAAGGATTCAAAGGTTGGAATCGAAAGTTTTTGCCTAAGTATTCCTGGTATGATTTCTTATTTCTCAGGTTTTGGAGATCCTATCAGAGTAAACTAAGTTTTCTAAAAAAATTATATTCAGTCAACTTTTTGTCTAACATTTTTAGATGCTGAACATTATGCTAGTATCCTGGTCAGGATATATGTTCAGGATATTCAAAACATGTCTTTCAAAAAAAAAAAAAAAAACACGACAACAACAGAAAATACCAAAATATTATGTAACATTTGTCAAAAACGGGTTTCCAAAACCCGCTCCGTTTTGTAATCGAATATCAAGTTATAAATGTCACGTTGTATATTTATGGTTATTTTGATTTTTAATGATACATAATTAATAAACAAACTAAACTATAAAAAAATTTTATTTGATAAAAAAGTGAAAACAAAATAAATAAAAATAAAATGTTGCTGCCGGGGCTCGAACCCGGGTCAGCCGGAAGTGAAATCCAAAGACTTAACACACACATACATCACCACTTGTTTGTTTTCTGTCAACTCTAGGAAACAAATGATTCTTATATACAAACCTAGATAAACCGGTTACGCCAACTGAAAAACTGAAATCGGCTATTCAACCGTCTAAACGTTTGAATAATCGCGATTTCAGGTTTATAACCGATGCACCGACGATTTTAATCAATTCAGACTTGAATTGACTTCAATTCTGAGAATGATGAGTGTTATAACCGAAACTATTCAACAGTCTGAATTACTTCAATCAAGACCCCTCTCGCGACTCAGAAACATCTTACAAACTTTCCATTTCACTTTCGTCACACATTCGGTCCATCAGAAAGCTTAAATCAACTCGCCGGAAAATTCTGCAAGTTTGCCGGAAAACCGTATTTGTCCTAAAATCGTTAAGTTCTTCAATACCATCATAGTCTAACAGTTGTTAAGCTATTTCTAACTCAAACCTTCCACTTGAGATCGAATTCAGGCACTGTTATCAGATAATTCCAGTTCGTCGGAAAATTTCTGGAAATCTTTATCTTCGTCTGTGAAACGGTAAGGACCTTCAAACACACTGATAACGTTTGTTTAGCACTTCAATTTCATGATTAGCTAATCAAAACGATTAATTGATTTGCTCAGTTGAAGTCCTTAAAAACAGAGACCGACGCCTTGCCGAAACTCTGTAATCAATCGTTCAACGGTATGTTTTCCTCTAATTATCATCTCTGCTATCTCATATTAGTCTGTGCAATGTTTAACAATCGAATTAACAAGATTTAATGGTGTAATCTACTGTCGGTAAAATTCAACGAAGAAGATGAACTGTGATAACACTATAAGTATAATTAAAATTGGTATTTTAAACGGGTTAGACACACAGTCCAGCGGTGGACTGTGTGCAAATAATACGCACACGTCATGAGTTCGATCCCTGATACCCGCACCCTCTATGTAATAAAATGCCTTTTTGTTTAAAGCTGAACCGGGTTAACCCCGTTAGTTGTTAAGTATAATAAAAACCGAGATATTAACCAGGTTAGACATACAGTCCAGCGGTGGACTGTGTGCAACACTAAGTCGCACGTCACGCGTTCGAGTCTGGTTAACGGCACCGGTTCGATGATTTAAAATCTTTTTTAAAAACAAATGAATTTTGAATAAATCGAATTAGTATATAAATATAATTAAAAACAAGATTATTTCGGGTTAGACACGTAGCTCAGTTGGTAGAGCTGCGTGCACGCGTACGGGAGGTACCGAGTTCGAATCTCACCCAGCGCATACATGCACACTGACCGAACCGGTCAACAGGTCAACAAGTCAACGGTCAACGGTCAACGCAAAAATAAACAATTTTTTTATATTTTTTTATTTATTTAATTTAATTTAAAAATCAATTAAAAATACTTAAAAATAATATTTTTAAAGATAGAAAATAGCCTTAAACTCACAAAAAATATATCTAAAAATTCCATTAAAATCCTTAATAAAATCCACTCATTTACTATATTTTTCCGTTATCATTTAGGTTAGTGATTCTCGTTGATCAACTCTCCCGACTCGTGAGCATCTCATCATCTCCAATCAAACGCACCCAATGTGAGTGAATCTTTACAAATTCCCCGTTTTAATCACGTTTTGGGGTGTATCATGTGTCTTGCTATATATTATATTTAAACCATTGTGCATACATCATATCATGAACTTGTGTATTCAGCTTGTTACAACTGTTTGTGTGGTTATTGTTAGATTCAATTTATTATTTCAGTACATGCAATTTCATAGGCCGCCGCTCCCCATTACATTATGAGCGTTGAGCATGTTCCCCATTACATTATGAGCGTGAACCTGGCGTGCCCACATACGGTCGGCTCCGTTTGATTGAGCCTTGATCGCATAGACATTTATCATTTTCAGTACATGCAATACGATCGGCTCCGTTTGATTGAGCCTTGATCGCACAGTTTCATTCATGTTATTTATCGTATGATGTTGGTATGTTAATGTATGCTATCATGTGTTATTGTATGTTATAGTTGTGATTGCAATTGCTACTGCTTGATTATTTACATTTGCTCATTTATGAATGTGCACAATTTTTCATTGATAAACTAACAAGAAAATCAATAACAAATGTTTATCTAACAAGGTTCACTCGCCAACTTATGTTGACCCAAAAACCCCCATTTTTTACACATGATACAGGTGAACCAGCTGCAGCAAGAAACACTTAGGATTGGACTAGAAGAATAAAATGATTTAGAGTTTGGGATTGTTTTGTTTGGTTTATTTTCTTTGTATTGTATGAACATGTTTGGATATTTGGGAATGTAACTTTGACTTTAATAAATATGAAACATATTAGTAAATATCATGAGCTTTGGTGATAACCCAATTATGCCCCGACTCTTATTCCGCTGCGGGTCGGGGTGTGACAGATTGGTATCAGAGCCATGACTATAGGGATATATGATAGGTTATTAGACCCTTAGAGCCTATACTATAGTTGATTAGAAACTTATAAGATTTTTGTGTGTTACATGCCAAATTTCATGATGTTTATATGTTTTATGTTAAATGTTACATTCAATGTTATGCAAGCATGTTCCTAAGTATATAATATCATATAATGCCTATCATGAATCATATTCTCATAACATATCACATCCATGAAAGCACACACCACATCATGATTGCTTTTATAATGATTTTTGTGTTTTCAAATCTCATCAAAGTGAGTTCTCATGACGGGCATGTAGTAACTGGAAGGGTCCAGTACCGGTAGTCGGAACGTCCTGTCTAGGCTGGCATTCGTATAAATCCAAAATAAAGGACCAGTTTGCCTACCTGGGGACTAACGATGAGAGTACGAAGTACCTATTAGGCCAAAGCATGCTATACCAAACGTCGTGTGAGCTAACCCCACTTTGAGTTGTCATTGTGTCTACACCTGGACACATTCCGACCATACATCTCGTAAACATATTTTGTGGTTTGCATTCGGGTGATGCGAGTGTTAAATCGCCAATACTAATGTGAATCCTACCAAGCCAATAGCCATGGGGGCCCACATGACTATACAGGTGAAGGTATGGGGGACATTTGAGGCCCAACATGAGCAAACCCAAGACATCCTATGGATGTAGTTGCATTATTGATATTTATGTTATTTTCATTTTTCTTAAAGACACATGACACCTAAAAAGACTCCATAAACTCACAATCTCCTTATGTATGTTCCTGTAGATGTCGTCCAGACAACATCGAGGGGGTAAAAGATCAGGAAGGTCTCAGGAACGCTTGGCCACACACATCGCGAAACAAATGGCCACGATACTGCCTGACATTGTGGTCCAAGTACAACAAGCTCTCGCCACAAATCCCACTAATCCTCCCCAACAACATGACCAGGACATCGGCAACCCTCCTACCAGCAAGTGCTCATACAAACATTTCAAATCTTGTGATCCTCCTAAATTTGAAGGGACCGAAGGTGTCACTGCTCTCCTCCATTGGTTCGAGGAAATGGAAAACACCTTCCTCAACTGCGATTGTCCTGAGGATCGCAAGGTTCGATACGCCACCGGGAGACTATTTGGGGTAGCTCTCACTTGGTGGAATACTGAAAAAGGGAAGAGGGGAATTGATGATGCAATGGCCTTAACTTGGGAGGAGTTAAGGGAAATCATGACTAGGCGTTTCTGTCCTAGGAGTGAAATTAAAAAGTTGGAGGACGAATTTCATTCTTTAAAGCAGAAGGAGGGGGATCACACCACCTATAACAAGAGGTTCTTAGAGTTGAACCAAATGGTTCCAAATTTGTTTACCCCAACTTATCGTTTGATCGAGCATTATATTCGAGGACTTCCCTCGAAAATTCAAGATTCAGTTCTCAGCATTTCACCGGTAACACTTGAAGCTGCTATGGAGCTAGCAACTGAACTGACCGAGAATCGAATTCGCAACGGGAAGTTTAAAGAAGAGAAAAAGAAAGCCCCTGTTGAGGGTCAAACTTCAAACCATTCCATCTCCTCCTCTAAGTTTGCTAACAAGAGGAAGCGCAACACCAGAAACTTCGCCGTTACACAAACTAACCTCCCAATTCCTGCTGCACCCATTACCCAGGTCGCTCCTTCACCTGCACCATACAAAAGACCCTACTCTGGCCCGTTACCAAAATGCAACCGTTCCCAATATCACCATTCTCCTGATTACCCTTGCCAACATTGCACCGGCTGTGGTCGCGCAGGTCATACTGTTCAAACCTGCCGCATGCCTCAGTGAACGAACCGCCACCAACCTTCAACCCAAACCCACCAACAATTAATGGGTCAAGCCCAACAACCCCTACTATATCCACCCGCCCAACAATTAGCCCAAACATATTACCAACCCAATTATCCTATGGGTCAACCTATGCGGGCTTGCTACAATTGCGGAGATCCAAGCCATTTCAGAAACACTTGTCCAAGGTTGGTAAACATTATTCATGCTCAGGCCCAAGCCAACCCGGTGAATCAAGCGAACCAAGCTCCTCCACCTGCAAGAGGAAGAGCTTTCAATATCAACGCTAATCAGGCTAGAGCTGACGGCGTGGTTAACGGTACGTTCCTTATAAATGGTAGATACGCATCTGTGATACTGGTGCGGATAGAAGTTTTGTGTCCTTAGAATTTGAACCTATCTTAAACCGAAAGCGGGATAAGCTCATGGAATCCATAACGGTAGAAGTTGCTGACGGGAGACCAGTTTCATTAAACTCTGTTATACGCAACTGTACACTCACCTTAAACGACCACGAATTCTCAGTCGACCTTATTCCTATGAAGCTGGGAAGTTTTGATATCATAATTGGTATAGACTGGCTCAGTCAACATCAGGCAGAAGTTGTATGTCGTGAAAAATTTATACGTATTCCTCTTTCACACGGTCAGACTCTTCGAATCTTTGGAGAAACCTCGTCGAAGGGGCTCAGCTTAATGTCTTGTCTTCAAGCCCAAAAATATCTTCGCAAAAATTATGTCGCGTTTTTAGCTCATATCATCAACAAGGGAACCATGGAGAAGAAACTTGAAGACATCCCAGTAGTAAAAGATTTCCCGCAAGTTTTTCCTGATGACATTTCAGGACTTCCTCCAGTTAGAGAAGTTGAATTCCGTATTGATCTTATACCTGGTGCTACACCAGTTGCAAAGTCTCCTTATAGGTTAGCCCCCTCTGAAATGCAAGAGCTAGCCAGTCAATTACAAGAGTTGACTGACAAGGGATTCATACGTCCTAGTTCATCGCCTTGGGGTGCACCTGTTCTTTTTGTAAAGAAGAAAGATGGATCATTTCGTATGTGCATCGACTACAGAGAGCTCAACAAATTAACAATCAAGAATCGCTATCCTTTACCTCGCATTGATGATCTTCTTGACCAACTTCAAGGTGCCAGCTACTTTTCCAAAATCGACCTTCGAACTGGTTTTCATCAACTTAGAGTACATGAAGAAGACGTCCCAAAGACCGCATTCCGAACTCGTTATGGTCATTATAAATTCATGGTCATGCCATTTGGTTTAACCAACGCTCCAGCAGTCTTCATGGACCTAATGAACAGAGTCTGCAAACCTTATCTTGATCGATTTGTTATAGTCTTCATCGACGACATTCTTATTTATTCAAAGTCTAAGTCTGATCATGAGCGTCATCTTCGACTCATCCTTACACTTCTAGAGAATGAAAAGCTTTACGCCAAATTCTCCAAATGCGAATTCTGGTTAAAAGAGGTGCAATTCCTCAGACATGTAGTCAATGACAAGGGAATACATGTCGACCCCTCAAAGATCAAAGCGGTACAAGAATGGCAAGCTCCACGTACACCAACTGAAGTAAGATCTTTTCTTGGTTTGGCTGGTTATTATCGTCGATTCATCTCAAACTTCTCACGCATTGCTGTACCACTCACGGCTTTAACTCATAAGGGAAAACCTTTCATATGGGGACCCAAGCAAGAAGAAGCCTTCCAAACTCTTAAACAAAAACTTTGTGATGCACCAATCCTCACTCTTCCTGAAGGTTGTGATGATTTGTGGTCTATTGCGACGCGTCAGAGCAAGGATTAGGCTGCGTTCTAATGCAAAGAG
Source organism: Scalesia atractyloides (assembly GCA_947069175.1). Lineage (NCBI taxonomy): Eukaryota > Viridiplantae > Streptophyta > Magnoliopsida > Asterales > Asteraceae > Scalesia > Scalesia atractyloides. Next base: position 15,841,447 of record CAMTDV010000018.1, read on the forward strand.
GAAAAGTTATAGCTTATGCTTAGAGACAACTCAAAACGCATGAGAAGAACTACACCACCCATGACCTAGAACTTGGAGCCGTTGTGTTCGCTCTTAAGATATGGAGACATTATCTCTATGGTACTAAGTGTGAAATATACACTGACCACAAGAGTCTTCAACATATCTTCAATCAAAAGGAGTTAAACATGAGGCAACGAAGATGGGTCGAACTTCTAAATGACTACGACTGTGAAATTCGATACCACCCTGGCAAAGCAAATGTGGTGGCCGATGCACTTAGTCGAAAGGGTTATACGAACTCCATCCGTCTTCTATGTTCACAAATCATAACTGACATTAAAGATCAAATTCGAGAAGCCCAACATGTTTCAGTAACGGAAGATGATGTACGAAAGGAGATGTCCTGTGGAGCTGAACTTAAAATTGAAACTAAATCTGACGGTATTCTGTACTACCTAGATCGTATCTGGATTCCTAACCACAACAATCTTCGTGAAATTCTTATGAAGGAAGCTCACAAAACGCGATACTCTATACACCCAGGAGCCGATAAGATGTATCAAGACCTACGATATACCTATTGGTGGCCTGGAATGAAAAAGGATATTGCTGTTTTTGTTTCTAAGTGCCTTACATGTTCCAAGGTGAAAGCTGAACACCAAATACCCTCAGGACTTCTGGTCCAACCTGAAATACCTGTATGGAAGTGGGAAAATATAACCATGGACTTCATTACCGGGTTACCTCGCACTTCTGGTGGGTATGACACTATATGGGTAATAATTGACCGACTTACAAAATCAGCTCACTTTATTCCTATCCGTGAGGATTTCAAGAACGAAAAGCTTGCTCGTATTTATATCAGCGAAATCGTAAGCCGACATGGGGTACCGTTAAGCATTATTTCTGATCGTGATGGTCGTTTCACTTCACGAACATGGCAAGCAGTACAAGCCGCTATGGGTACGCGATTAGATCTCAGTACCGCCTATCACCCTCAAACTGATGGTCAATCTGAACGCACCATTCAAACTCTTGAAGATATGATTCTAGCATGTGTTATAGACTTCAAGGGAAATTGGGACGCTCATCTACCATTAGTTGAATTTTCGTACAACAACAGCTATCATTCAAGTATCGGCATGGCACCTTTTGAAGCCTTATATGGTCGTAAGTGCCGATCTCCAGTATGTTGGCACGAAATTGGGGAAGCTCAAATCACTGGTCCAGAATTGATCCAAGAAACCACAGACAAGATCCATCAAATCCGAAACAATCTTCTAGCGGCTCAAAGTCGTCAAAAGAGTAATGCAGATAAACGACGGAAGCCTTTAGAGTTTAACATTGGTGATCATGTACTTCTAAAAGTATCACCGTGGAAGGGAGTAGTTCGTTTTGGTCAAAAAGGCAAGCTAACACCACGCTACGTAGGACCTTTCAAGATACTCGAAAGAGTAGGACCTGTAGCATACAAGCTTGACCTACCAGAAGAACTCAACAGGATTCATCCCACATTCCACGTATCAAGCTTGAAGAAATGCCTCGCTGATGAGAACCTCCATATTCCTCTGGAAGATATTCAGACTGACGAATCTATGCATTTTATTGAAAGACCTGTAGAGATCATGGATTTCGGAGAAAAACGTCTTCAACGAAGTCCCATTCCAATTGTTAAGGTTCGCTGGGAGTCGAAACGGGGACCTGAGTTTACTTGGGAACGTGAAGACTCAATGCGTGAAAAATACCCGCATCTTTTTCCTACTACTTCAACTACTTAAATTTCGGGACGAAATTCCTAAAAGTAGGGGATACTGTAACATTTGTCAAAAAAAGGGTTTCCAAAACCCGCTCTGTTTTGTAATCGAATATCAAGTTATAAATGTCACGTTGTATATTTATGGTTATTTTGATTTTTAATGATACATAATTAATAAACAAACTAAACTATAAAAATTATATTTGATAAAAAGTGAAAACAAAATAAATAAAAATAAAATGTTGCTGCCGGGGCTCGAACCCGGGTCAGCCGGAAGTGAAATCCAAAGACTTAACACACACACACACATCACCACTCCGCCACTTGTTTGTTTTCTGTCAACTCTAGGAAACAAATGATTCTTATATACAAACCTAGATAAACCGGTTACGCCAACTGAAAAACTAAAATCGGCTATTCAACCGTCTAAACGTTTGAATAATCGCGATTTCAGGTTTATAACCGATGCACCGACGATTTTAATCAATTCAGACTTGAATTGACTTCAATTCTGAGAATGATGAGTGTTATAACCGAAACTATTCAACAGTATGAATTACTTCAATCAAGACCCCTCTCGCGACTCAGAAACATCTTACAAACTTTCCATTTCACTTTCGTCACACATTCGGTCCATCAGAAAGCTTAAATCAACTCGCCGGAAAATTCTGCAAGTTCGCCGGAAAACCGTATTTGTCCTCAAATCGGTAAGTTCTTCAATACCATCATAGTCTAACAGTTGTTAAGCTATTTCTAACTCAAACCTTCCACTTGAGATCGAATTCAGGCACTGTTATCAGATAATTCCAGTTCGTCGGAAAATTTCTGGAAATCTTTATCTTCGTCTGTGAAACGGTAAGGACCTTCAAACACACTGATAACGTTTGTTTAGCACTTCAATTTCATGATTAGCTAATCAAAACGATTAATTGATTTGCTCAGTTGAAGTCCTTAAAAACAGAGACCGACGCCTTGCCGAAACTCTGTAATCAATCGTTCACCGGTATGTTTTCCTCTAATTATCATCTCTGCTATCTCATATTAGTCTGTGCAATGTTTAACAATCGAATTAACAAGATTTAATGGTGTAATCTACTGTCGGTAAAATTCAACGAAGAAGATGAACTGTGATAACACTATAAGTATAATTAAAATTGGTATTTTAAACGGGTTAGACACACAGTCCAGCGGTGGACTGTGTGCAAATAATACGCACACGTCACGAGTTCGATCCCTGATACCCGCACCCTCTATGTAATAAAATGCCTTTTTGTTTAAAGCTGAACCGGGTTAACCCCGTTAGTTGTTAAGTATAATAAAAACCGAGATATTAACCAGGTTAGACACACAGTCCAGCGGTGGACTGTGTGCAACACTAAGTCGCACGTCACGCGTTCGAGTCTGGTTAACGGCACCGGTTCGATGATTTAAAATCTTTTTTAAAAAAAATGAATTTTGAATAAATCGAATTAGTATATAAATATAATTAAAAACAAGATTATTTCGGGTTAGACACGTAGCTCAGTTGGTAGAGCTGCGTGCACGCGTACGGGAGGTCCCGAGTTCGAGTCTCACCCAGCGCATACATGCACACTGACCGAACCGGTCAACAGGTCAACAAGTCAACGGTCAACGGTCAACGCAAAAATAAACAATTTTTTATATTTTTTTATTTATTTAATTTAAAAATCAATTAAAAATACTTAAAAATAATATTTTTAAAGATAGAAAATAGCCTTAAACTCACAAAAAATGTCTAAAAATTCCATTAAAATCCTTAATAAAATCCACTCATTTACTATATTTTTCCGTTATCATTTAGGTTAGTAATTCTCGTTGTTCAACTCTCCCGACTCGTGCGCATCTTATCATCTCCAATCAAACGCACCCAATGTGAGTGAATCTTTACAAATTCCCCGTTTTAATCACGTTTTGGGGTGTATCATGTGTCTTGCTATATATTATATTTAAACCATTGTGCATACATCATATCATGAACTTGTGTATTCAGCTTGTTACAACTGTTTGTGTGGTTATTGTTAGATTCAATTTATTATTTCAGTACATGCAATTTCATAGGCCGCCGCTCCCCATTACATTATGAGCGTTGAGCATGTTCCCCATTACATTATGAGCGTGAACCTGGCGTGCCCACATACGATCGGCTCCGTTTGATTGAGCCTTGATCGCACAGACATTTATCATTTTCAGTACATGCAATACGATCGGCTCCGTTTGATTGAGCCTTGATCGCACAGTTTCATTCATGTTATTTATCGTATGATGTTGGTATGTTAATGTATGCTATCATGTGTTATTGTATGTTATAGTTGTGATTGCAATTGCTACTGCTTGATTATTTACATTTGCTCATTTATGAATGTGCACAATTTTTCATTGATAAACTAACAAGAAAATCAATAACAAATGTTTATCTAACAAGGTTCACTCGCCAACTTATGTTGACCCAAAAACCCCCATTTTTTACACATGATACAGGTGAACCAGCTGCTGCAAGAAACACTTAGGATTGGACTAGAAGAATAAAATGATTTAGAGTTTGGGATTGTTTTGTTTGGTTTATTTTCTTTGTATTGTATGAACATGTTTGGATATTTGGGAATGTAACTTTGACTTTAATAAATATGAAACATATTAGTAAATATCATGAGCTTTGGTGATAACCCAATTATGCCCCGACTCTTATTCCGCTGCGGGTCAGGGTGTGACACATTAGTCTAGTATTATTAAACTAAAATGCCACACTCTTGGTTTCGTCTCAAACCAAGACCCATCCACCAAGAGTGTGGTGAGTTCTAAAGCCTATGAATATGGATGACTAAGGGCTTCATCCTGGAACCCAGGATCCCTCCACCTCGGGTCATCGCAAAATAGTAATGTTTAAAGTGCAGGAAAAGTAAATTGTTCAAGTACAGGAAAAGTAAATTGTTTAAGGACTTACAAACCATTCAAATTAAAAAAGTGGGCTCCGGCCTAAGCAATAATATCCATCATTGCCCAATTCGATGCTCTCACACAGCAGCATCTTTACCAACCTTCACCACCTCCTCAGCATCAGCATCCCGACTAACATCCACTCCAACATTAGCCCCAGGATCCTTACCAGCATCGTCGCCAGCCTCTGCTGCTACCTCAACCGCTTTGGAAGACTCCGCAACCACCGTCTTAGCAGGATATTTCACAGGATCACCGCCAAAATCCTTCAACTACGCCTCCCAAGCACTAATATTCCAGGAAGGACATTCAAAGCCTGCAGCTTTGGCTTCGTGAGCCATCTTCAATCTAGCTTGGAGGAGGGAAATTACCACAGTTCCTTTGAGGTTATCACGATAAGAGACCATATCCTGCTCATGTTGGGCATGCGCAGCATCCAACTTGATCTGAGCGTCTGAAATAGCCTTCTCCAAAGCGAATTTGGCATCCTCGGTGACCTTCTTTAGTTTATCCTCGTAATGTCGGGTCCTAGTGGCGGCAGCTGTTTGCATCTATTCGACGAGTGCCTCTGCCTTCTTTGCTCTGACCTCATGAAAGACCGCAGTTCCACAAGCCTCTTCATACGCAACCAGTAGACGGTTTAGGCTCGACAGTGCAAGGTATGGGTATCATTATAACTAACCAGAATATCAGTCTAGCATATACTCACAGGATATAGAGTGAAGATATCTTCCTGGTTGAGAAAAGAAGTCATAAGGCTGCTTGATTCAGCGAACCCAAGATTCTCGAAGGGAGAGACCTTAGTAGAAGTGGCGGGGGAATCGGTCTCCTTTCTATTTCGAGAACTAGAGGTCCGAGGCTTGGAACTTGAGGAAGGCTTGGGGACAGCGGTAGGCTTAGAGCTGGAAGAGGGCTTCGACGCGGCTGAAGGTTTAGATTTGGGCTCTATCTTCATCGGAGCAGGTCCGGAGTAGCTATCCAACTCGTCGAGATCAAAGACTTCAGGGATCTTGGCTGGTGCTGCATACAGGGAGTAATTTCAAACCTAGTTATTTAATATTCCTATCAACCAAACTGATACAGGAACTTTAAACAAAAAGCAAGAACTTACCAGACATGTTGGAAGTGGAGTGTTGGCTTGATGTTGTTGGGTTTGGAATGAAGCTTCGTTCAATCTCTGGCAACTTATAGATGGGCTCAATTCTTTCTGTTGAGTCGGTCAGTGTAGGTGCTATCTTCCTGAAATCCGCTGCACAACAACAAAAAACGAAGATGTCAGAGCAGGATATAAAGCAGGATGTTGAGCAAGATATATCTGAAGATACCCTAAAACCCTAACTCCTACCCTTGGGGAGCCACTTCACCGGATAATCCGTCCCACCAGGTATTGAACTTCTTTTTACAAAGAAGAACTTGGATTTCCATTCCTCTTCGTTCCTGGTGGCTTAGAGAATCAGAGAATCGCTGGAAGTAGAGTAGAACAGAAATCTACTTAACCCATGGGATCTTAACCGATATGCTAAAGGGAGGTCGTTGATAGAAAGATCTGGAATGTGAGTGTTCTTGATTCGATCAAGAACAACTAACAAACGCCATAGCATTGGCATGACTTAACAGAAACTGAGGCTGGTGGTTTTAAAGAAATCGGTGATGAAGTCAGGAAATGGAAACCTACGACCTAAGGTAAAAGGAAAAGCGTTGAAGCAGATCCATTCCGTGGACACCATATCTGATCGGAGTTCCCGATCGCACGGACGAAACACTGCGGTGTACGGAAAAATACCGGAGGACTGGAGGTTTGCTATATAGGCATTGTCAAACGAGCAAACTTCCTTCTCCGGGTATTGGAGAAGGTTTTGTGGTATGAAGACAAGGGCTGAATCGCCGGAGCTAGATCGAGTTTGTCTTGCCATATTTCGCCGGAAAACAGGAAAAGAAAGAAGGAAAAAGGGGAGAGAGAAGAGTTTTACTTTTTTCACATTCTTGGGAAAGATTAAATGGGATAAGATTGAGAACATATAGGGGGCGATGAGTAAATTCAGGATGAGTGGTTGCAGGTTGTCAAATCAAAGGTCTTATCTCTTAATTGCCTTGGTAATCATAAAAATGTTATCGTTAGGATTCAGGATCCTTAACATAAACATTTTTTAGGACAATTGTTATGGGTGAAATTGTGAGCCCATATCCTGACTTATATCTTGATTAATTTATATATGTTTGCGGTCAGGATACGACGACAGGATATTGGTAGTATCCTGAGGTAGTATCCTGATAGTAACTAACAGTTCATGTGAAGGAGACGGTTGCAGGACTTACAACGTATAGGAAGACCTTTCTCCAGAAGACTCGCTCCTTTCAGTTGGGATATGGACGTTGAAGCCGGAAGAATAGCTCTACAACATCTTAAAAAAATATTCCGGAGCATCCCAAGTTTCTAGGAGAAGTTGTTTCATTTATGTAACTATATATAGGGTAAGCCAGATCATAGGAACACATTCGAACACAATTCACCAGCTCTCACACTCTCTTTTTGCAGCTATAATCATTCTCGATTCCACACTTACACTCACTACTCATAATTACTGTAACACTTAGTAGAGATCTGAGCTATATCCTGCACTGTATCCTGAATATTCAAGCAATACGAAGAACAAGGCAACCGACGATTATCAGCGCACGAGGTTTTATGCCGGAGATCTAAGTTGATCAAGGGCTTTCTCGTATATCCCGTGCCCATTTTTTCTTTTCAGCTCATTGTTTGATTGTTGATATAGTCCCATATCCTGAGACTATATCCTGAAACTGTTTTTACAAGCGAATAAACCAATACACTTTTTGAGAATATTTCTAGCACACTACCTCACAAAAACTAATTTAATCACTTAATTGCTTCGGTAATTTTTGACCAAAACAATGGTGACGGAGGGAATTGTGTTTGGACACAAGATTTCAAGAGTAGGGATAGAGGTAGATAGGGCCAAGATAGATACCATTAGCCGATTGCCCCCACCTGCTAGTGTTAAGTCGATCCGGAGTTTTCTTGGTCATGCGGGCTTCTATATACATTTCATTAAGGATTTTTCTAAGATTACTCGCCCCATGACTCGTCTTTTGGAGAAAGATGTTCCATTCGTCTCTGACGAGGAGTGTCTAAAAGCCTTCAACTTTTTGAAGAAGAAGCTTGTAGTGCGCCTGTTCTTATCTCGGCCGATTGCAGCTTGTCCTTTGAGCTTATTTGTGATGCGAGTGACTATGCCGTAGGAGCGGTATTAGGACAAAGAAAGGACAAGCACTTTCATCGGATTTACTACGCGAGCAAAACACTTAATGATGCTTAAGAGAACTACACCACCACGGAGAAAGAACTCTTAGCCGTAGTATTCACATTTGATAAATTCCGCTCATACCTCGTGCTTTCTAGGACCATCATTTTCACCGATCATTCCGCGTTGTGTTTTCTTTTTCAAAAGAAAGACGCCAAACCCCGACTTATTCGGTGGATTCTCTTGTTTTCCTAGTTCGACCTTGAGATTAGGGACAAAAAGGGAGCCGAGAATGTAGCCACCGATCATCTTTCGCGTTTAGAGGATCCGAGTAGGGAAGAGACCCGTGAGGAGGCCATAGGAGATAGATTCCCTCACGAGTCTATAGATTTTGTTGAGGCGGAGAAAGAGGGATTGCCTTGGTTTAGCGACTTAGCGAATTATCTTGCTAATGGGTATGTGATGAAGGATATGACTACCCAACAAAAGCGGAAGTTGTACAAGGATGCGAGAAAGTATATTTGGGATGATCCATTCCTTTTCAAGATAGGAGGAGATCGTATTCTTAGGAGATGTGTAGCGAGGGAGGAAGGTATAGAGATTCTTAGGCATGTCACGAGGGGTTGCCAGGTGGTCATCATGGTGCACACGTTACCGCGCAAAAAGTTTTTGATTGTGGTTTCTATTGGCCTATGCTAGTTGAGGATGCCGTAGAATTCGTTAGGAAGTGCGATGCTTGCCAACGTACCGGCAATATCTAATCCAAGAATGAGATGCCCCAAAATCCCATTCAAGTTCTCGAAATTTTCGACGTATGCGGCATTGATTTCATGGGACCTTTTCCCGTCTCTAGCGGGAATAGGTACATCCTTGTGGCGATCGACTACATTTCAAAGTGGGTTGAAGCTCAAGCTTTGCCTACAAACAATGCCCGAGTGGTGGTGAGATTCCTAAAAAAGTTGTTCACTCGTCTTGGTGTTCCCAAAGCCCTTATTAGTGATCGAGGATCACATTTTTGCAATGCCGTGTTGGAAAAGGCATTAGAGCGTTATGGAGTTACTCACCGTTTGTCTACCGCGTACCATCCACAAACAAACAGTCAAGTAGAGAATGCAAATAGGGGAGTGAAGAGGATATTAGAGAAAACGATAGGAAAAAGTCGTAAGGACTATTCGGATAAACTAGATGATGCTTTGTGGGCATTTCGTACCGCTTATAAGACACCTTTAGGGACCACACCATTCATGATTGTATGGCAAAGCGTGCCATCTTCCGGTAGAATTAGAGCACCGAGCACTTTGGGCTCTTAAGACTATCAATCTAGATTTTACTCAAGCGGCTAGGAGAAGGTTTTTCCAAATTCATGAGTTAGAAGCTCTTAGAGATGCAGCGTATGATCATTCGTGGAATATCAAGGAGAAAAAGAAAGCGTTGCATGATAGGAGGCTTAAGGAGTTGAAGGAGTTTAAAGCCGGTGACCGAGTTCTTCTTTACAATTCGAGGTTTAAGTTGTTTCCCGGAAAGTTGAAATCCAAGTGGACGGGACCATATGGCGTGAAGGAGGTGTTTCCGTATGGTACCATCGAGTTACTAAATGAAGCCGACGGATGCTTATGGAAGGTAAATGGCCATAGATTGAAGCTTTTTTTAGGTGGCCCGATCGATAAAACCGAGAAGGAGGAACTCCTCTCGAAGACATGCCAAACACCACCACTTAGTGTCTTGGGTGAAAGCTCAACTGTAGAGTTTGTACCGGTTGTAATCTCATTTATTTTCTATTATTTTTTCGTAGCTAACGGTTGTTTTTGGTAGTTTGTCGGTATTTGTTTTGTGTTTACGAATCATTTGCAGGGATTCATAACCAAGGATGTGCGAGATTTAGCGAGAAAACGAGGTTCCAGGTAAGTTCTAGTGTTAGAAAAATTTTGGTAATTGATTTTTGGGAGTTTGGTTAAGTTGAAAATTTTTTCTAAGGCATGAAACTGGCCAAAAATCAAAATTTTCTGTTGAAAATGCCCATTCACGGGGAGCGAGAGCCTTTTGTCCTCTTTTCGCGGCCCGCGAGAGGCTAAAGGAGGGTGATATCATTATAGGGGTCGCGGGGCGTGACTAGTTCACTCTAAGGACTCGCGGCCCACGAGTGGCTGTTCTACAGCCCAGCGACGTAATAACCCCCAAATTTCAGAACTTGCCCTAGTTTTCTCTCCATTACAATCGCCGACAACCACCATATACCTCCATCAACCTCCGAAAATATCCATTCTTTCACCAAATCTGCAACCCCACTCCACATACACAATTACCCCACGATTTTAACCATCAAACTTCATCTTTTAATCACAAAAACGGGATTTTCATGAGGGTTTCAAGCTATAACCGGATTTTTCTTAGATTCTCTTGTTTAACTCAAATCCAAGGTATGTTTTCTTGTAATCTTTGTACCATGAGTCGATTATTTCAGTTTTTACTTAGTTTAGTGTTAGTTTTTGGTCTTGGTCTAGTCTTGTGTTTGGGTGTGATTAGTGAAAGTATGAGGTTGCAGATGGTTCGGTTTGGGTAGTTTAGCATAATGCAGGTTGCGGAAGGGTTGGTTTGGTTTGAAATCCTTGTGTTTTGCGGCTGCCATAGATTCAGGTTTAGTAACATTGAGTGTGGGGATTCGGGTTGGTAATTATAGTGATAAAAATGCGATTTTTAACATGTTCTGACCCGTTTTCACTAGTTATACTATAAAGTTTTCAACTTTAATGCGTTTTGACACTCAATGTTGGTTTGACTTGGCACGCGAGGTTTAATTGAGGAAAATTAAAGTGCCGGAAGGGGGTAGTGTACATTGAATCGTGTATTTTGAGTCGTTTAGTTTTAGTTTAGTTTGGTCATGGGTTTACTTATATGCACGTACAGGTACAAAACACTTCGCCCGTACTCAATCTCCATTCGGGCGAAGTTGTTTATAACTTATGCTTTTGTTAACAGAAATCTGATTTTCGATTTCACTTTATTTTTCGGTTTCAACCGAGAATGAAATGCTATACGGTTGTTTCCACTTTTCTAAAAAAAAAATTTTAAAAATTTAAAAATACCAAAAATAGATTGTGACTACTAATGATCTGCTTTGCTTTGTCTTGTCAAATTTGATATGTTTTGCAGATGTTAGGTGAAGGTTCGTCGAGCAAGTGTGGTAGGAAGAGAGGGCCAACACCTCGTCCTCAAGGAGTCCCAGTTGAGCCGGTGCAGCAAGAGGCACCGGAGTATGTTAGGGTAGTGGAGTATACGGGACCGGGGGTCCCACATGGTCAAAGCAATAGGATTAGGGATAGCCCATTATTGCAGTTTGAACTTAACTCGGGTGAATACCAAAGGTTGGGTACTTTGATTTTGGTAGACCTGCTACCGTATAGGAGAATTGATTGGGGATTGATGGATCGCTTGGGGGCGAGGGCGAGAGTGGAGCAGTTGTTAGGTCCGAAGTTTGGAAGGGTTTCACTCCACGTTTGAGTATAAACAGGGGAATTTTAGTGAGAAGGATGCGATCTTCTTTGCCTTGGGTAGGCGATCGTATGAGATGACAGTACCCCAGATTGCAGTGGCTACAAAGTTTTATACACAAGAGGAAGTGGAGACCGAAGAGTTTATGACAAGTTTGCAGGGGGTTTTCAAGAAGGATCATCCGCATAGTGTGCCGGTGAGTGAGTTGGCTAGGTTTTGGGGTATAATTTCCCGGATGCCTTATTCGAATAACATGGTTGCGAGCAGTGTTGCAAAAGTCGCTAGGCGGACCCTAGTAGGCCAACGGGGGAGTTGGGTGTACTCGGAGTACTCGGGGAGTACATGGGGAGTACTCGGACATGGTAAATATAAAGAAATTAATTGTTGGATATTCTATATATGTCACAATAAACACAATTCAAATCAAAATAAACATAATCCATGTCAAAATAAGCATAAAATAAAAGTCAACAGACGAGGTTGACCGACTAGGCCGACTAGTCCCGACTTGGCCGACTACTATCCGACTACTCTCGGAAAAGTCAATAAACGAGGTTGATCGACTAGGCTGATTATGCCCGACTAGTCCCGACTAGACCGACTATTCCCTGATGTTGAACGAGTTTGACCACCGGCGACTAATTGAGTCCGCCGAGGAGAAAATCGCCTCGGAGGGGTTTCGAGGACGGAGTACTCGCCGAGTACAAGGCCTTGGAATCCGACTTTTACAACACTACTCGCCTAGGAGAAAATCGCCTCGGAGGGGTTCCGAGGACCGAGTACTCGCCGAGTATAAGGCCTTGGAATCCGACTTTTACAACATTAGTTGCAAGTGATATCACTGATCCGGTTCTTAGGTTTATTCATAAGATTCTGGCAGCCACCTTAGTTGGTAGGGGTCAGGGTGATAATAAGGTGAACCATGCTAGCTTGTTTTGTTTGATGTGCATGGTAGAGGGGAGAACTACCAATTTGGCGACTGTGTTTGCTTGGTCAATGAGGAGACCGTGGAGAGGTGGTTGGGGAGCCAGGATTTGTTGTGGCCCATATGTCACATGGTTAGCTGAGAGTTTAGGAGTGTTTGGTAGGTACTCGGCTAAGAGGATGAGAGAGGGGCCGACGCCCTATTTAATGAGGGTTGCGGATCTTCAGTATGTGGGTATTTTGACATATGATGACCCGCCAACATGGGATTATATTCGTCAGGGTCCACAGGTTCCGCCTCCACTAGGTTCAGATGCCGCTGCGACTATGCAGTCTGCCATACCAACACGCTATCAAAGGCAGACGACCCGCCAGACAGCACCCACTAAGACAGCCTAGACAAGATCCGCTCACATTGGATTTGTTGTATGATAGGATGGAGACTAATTATGGGAGTTGCGTGGGTATGTTGATGAGCAGTTTAGTGGGCTTAGGCAGGGTCAGCTTAGGATAGAGGATGGTATGAGATATATGATGGAGGGTTGCATTTGGGTGTTCCTCCTTTCTTTAGACAGCAGCAGGTGGGGCCCAGTGGCATGCAGGGGGTGGAGCCTTATCATGTCTACCAACAGGAGGAGGAGTCGGAAGATGATGAGTGATGGAGACAGTAGCAGCATGTGCTTATGGAGTATCTTTTATTTTTATTTTTATGTTGTTTTTATCTGATTTGGTCTGTACTCTTAATATGTTAAACACTTGGATATGTGGTTGGTTGGGTTGGGTAGTTGAGTTACTTTGTTTGGTTGGATAGCTTGTTTAGACGCTATTATCTATTATGCTATGCTATGTTTGGTTTGGTATTGTATGCATATTTTGATAGGTTTGGTGTTTATTTATGCCGCTTCCATTTGCGTGTCCGAGGAATAGGAGTTGTTTGCTGAGCGTATTCGGATTGGAGGGCATATGTGGAACTGACTGGCACTTTGACAGTCTCGCATATATTCAGCTAAGTCATTTCCACTTGTATACTTGTATATATTTATTCATTTAGTTTTTAGTTTTTAGTTGCTTTGTTAGGTAGTTTGAGTCGTGTCTCGTTGAGCCCAAAGGCACTACTCATTGAGAGCTTTTGAACTTCCCCACTAGCCTTGAGTAGAGTCAATCCATGACCTGTCTTATCAGACATCCATTTTAGAATTTTAAAGCTAGGAGGGTTTTATGGGACCAGAGTTATTGCAGATGAGTTGGGGGAAAACTGTTCTTCCCATAACTTGAGCATGTAGATCTTCTGGATTTGTAACCGGATCCCAATACAACAGTTCATTTCCGATCCCTTCTTTTCTCATTTCATCTTGATACTTCTTTATATCTTCAGAAGACATCTCCTTTTGCTTTTTAAGGTAGCCTATAACTGATGTGGAGATGTTCTTTGCTTGAGGAGGTTATGTGTGATCAATCGATGACTTGATTGGAAAGTCTACTTGTTCATAATTTGGCTTTCTTGGGACTAAGGGATCGTTTTCTCATAAAATTTCTGGTTTTTTGTAGTTCTTTAAGATTGTTTCCTCATCCCATCTAGCCATTGACTTTAGTGTGCTAAAATTGGCTGCAACCATTTCCTCTTTCATTCATTTCAGCTGGAGTGCCTTTTTATCATTTGGCCTCTTGCCTGCTTTCTAGTTTGGAGGAGTGCGCTTGATCTCAGGATGAAGCTTTAGCTTTTCTATCATTAGAATTTCATCAAGAAGGGCTTACATAGACCATCTTGTGAATCGAATTTTGGTTGCTTTCTAAGGCTTGTTTTTCATGATGTGATCCAGATAGTCTTGATGTATGGCAAAATACATTAGTTTATCATGTTCAGTTCGTATAGTTTTCATTAGTTTTAGTTTCTTTTTCCGTAGAATAGTTAGTCTTTTGATCCAATTGTGTTTTGCAGGTCTTGTGAGCTTAAAACAACTGGAAAATGAGTAAAACAAGTGAAAATATGAAAAAGTCAAGTACCGGAACGATTGGAAAGCTCGGGAGCTGAAACGGGTCGAGAATACTGGATTTTATGCTTCTGGCGGGCCGCGACTGGCATGGGGGATTCTTCTTGCGGCCAGCGAGAGACCCAAAGAATGCTTATGTCATTTTCACGGTCGCGGGCCGCGACCACTTAAGCAAAACCATCTCGCGCCCCGCGAGAGGGTGTTTTCGTCAGATAGGTTCGAGCTGGGCAATGGTTTGAGCTGCAGAAACATATATAAACATATTTATGGTCCTTAAAACCCGAACTTGGCGAATTGAGAACTCTTTGGGTGAAAAGTTGGCATCTTTACTGGTGATTTCAAGCATTCGGAGCTGCTAGTTGAATCAGGGAAGCTTAGGGAACCATTGGAGTTGCAGTCTTGCCGTTCGGGTGTCCTTACTTTCGTCTCTTCTTTATACTATGTTTCATACTCTTGAATTTACTTTGTTTGAATATAAAAAGAATTTATAAGTTATTACCTTGAAACACGTACCGGTTCCAGATGCGGGTTCAGAATTGACATCTTCCACATCCTGTATTTTAATAACATGAGATAAAGGTTTGATTTGTTTAATCCAAAAAAGATATTTAGAAATTTGAATGATAATGTTGATTACATTAACATATAAGTTAGGGATAACCTGCTCAGCAGCATCATCTTGCAACATGATTTTTATTATTTCATTGTCATCACACAGTTTCAATACAATATAAACATGATAGTTGGACGTCAGATTAAATTTGAAATTTCAATTTTAAAATATATCTCTTGCCAACCAATTGTTTAACTTCCCTTGGAAAGACATTTTCCTCTCCATCCTAAAAGTAATAATTTAGTATTATTATCTTTTTATTGTATATTAAAAAAATAAACTTTAAAAACATACCCTAAGCTGTTGATCATGTTCTATTGATTAGATGTATATGCGTGCTTGATAGTGTTTGAATATTGTTTGTTGCTTCGCTTGATTCTTGGTGACGGTCTTTATCACAAAATAGAGTCTTGCTAGGTTTTAGATTTTGGTGAGTGTCTACATCACGTAATAAATCTTTAATCTTTAGGGTAAAATTGCGTAATTAACCTTAGAAGTAATATTCAGTAATCTTATAAAATCAAGTGTTCTACTAATCGTCAATAGCTGTGAGGTGCAAGATTATTGTAAGGTCTAAGTCATTAAACCGTAAGGTAGGAGCTTCGTAGAAGTATACCCTTTTGGCTATTGTCTAACAAGTCTAATCAAGAGTCCAAGTTTACCTTAGATTTAGATCATGTGAGGGAGTGAATCGTGTAAGGTACTTTCATAAATCCATTAGGTGTCTTGTGAGAGAGTCTAATAACCGGTAGTGTAAACAACCTCTAGGGTGTCACAACGTGCTCTTGAGAAGGGTCAGGAGTCCTTTCGATATCCCGAAAGGCACGAACTTTATGATCCCGGTTCCATAGTTGACAAGTTCCAAATAAAAATCATTACTAAAAGCAATCAGGATTCCAGTCTAGGTAGTGTTTTCCACCATCAGAGTAAAAGTCTAAAGAAATTCGTTTAGTTAACTTCGTTAATTAATTTAGTTTATTTTAATCGCTTTATTGGGAATTTTTAGAACCCCCCCCCCAAATAATCAAACAATTAGTATGTCCGTGTTAGTCATAGTCTAGATAAAGTCTTTAACGTAATTAGTAGAGTCTCGTGGGTTCGATATCCAGACTTACTTTAGCTATACTAGAGTAGATCGGTACACTTGCCGGTTAGTAGTTTAGTGTGTCTTAGTGAGTCTAGAGTATTACTTTGAGTCTAGATTTAGGTTAAATTAGTTGCTTTTAATTGAACTACTTTTAGCACATCATGTCTTCTCTTAAAGCTCTCCTAAGATTTGGATCATTAACATAGGCTTGAGATTGTTTGTTGCTGACATCCTTTGTATAGTCTTCCAAAGTCTGCACTTTCCTAAATTCTTTAGACAAGAAAGATAAGAAATGTTGAGCCTTTTTATCACTCTTCTCTTTACTTCTTTTTGCAGCAACCCTTTCAGGCTGTTTTAGCTTTAGCTCCAAGTATTCTGTAACATTGGTAGGCTTTAGATAGCCTTGAAGAGATGGACGGGTGAGTTGGCTTGGATTTGTTGTGGAGTAGAAAGACTGTATTTCTTTTGAAGCAGTTTCTAACTTCAAAATATGTGATAATGTAGTATGGTTGTGGTGGTTGATGGTAGTGTTAATGGAAGAGATGTGAAGGTTGTGGATGGTTCTGTAGTGGTAGTGGTGTTGATATGAGAGGCCTGGGAGTTTCTTCTTCTTGGATGATGAATTTTGTTCTTCTACCCTTGTATATGGTGTAGGTGTTTTTTTTGGTGGTGAGAGCTTGTGAGTTGGTGTTTTTCTTTTGAAAATCCATGTAGGGGTACTTTGGTAAATATGAAGGGTATGTTGATGTGGATGGAACACTAGTTGCTGCAATAGATGTTTGAGATTTTTCTTGTCTTGCAGGTTGTCTTCTTATGGGCATCTGAAGAGGAGCCTAAGTTTTCAACAATCCTCTTTCTTTCTAGGATTCTTAGACTGCTATAGCATTTCTGGCATCCCTTGTATCTTTCCTCTTTTCTTTTTAGGGGCATATGTTTTAGCCTCTTTTGGATGCAGATGTGTCAAGTCTCTTTTGACATTAGGAGGGAGCTTTCTCATGCTGTCATTCTCCCCCTTTTGGTATCATCATTTGTGTATTTGGGAAAAGTGGGAGCAGTGCCAGTGGTTTGGAAAAAAATGGTCTTTAATGGCCCTAGTCTCTGTTTGGGTATCATTGTACCTAGCTTCCACCATGTTTCTGATAAGCTCCATGTGTATGTTATGAGTTGTATCAGCAGATTGCTTTTGAAGATGTAGATACACTCTTTCATGAGTCCACATTTCTTTTGCAATTTCTGCATTTGTGGGTGGAATTGTGGAGTTTTGCACCAAAGTCTTCTGGTTATCCTCTCCTTTAATTCCTGATATCTTAACCCATCACCTAAGTTAATAGGATAATCTAAGTTCCTACTAGAAGTGGTTGTACTTGGTTTTGAACCAAGTGCCCTTTGCTCTTGGTTCTAAGGACTTCCACTTGATATAGAGTGCATTATTGTAGACTCAACAGTTGTTTCCTTCAAGGAGGTCTTAGCTATGTAACCACTGTCCAACTGTGAGACTATGGTCTTTATAGTTGTTGTGGTTATCTCACTTGAAAAACCTACAAGTGCCACAAGAGGTGCACCATCCCCCGCTTGTGGGCTTGAAATGACATAACTTGGCCCAATAACTAGTTGTGGCATGTCCCCAGTGATAGGTGGTTGGGAGGAACTGGGTATATCCAAGTCATTTTGGTCAATTGCATCAAGCAATGGTTTTATGGTGGATAATATGGTGGAGATTGTATTTTTGGTGGTGAAGTGGAATAAGAAGTAACCCTAGGAGAGGGACTTGAGAATAGATGTTTAAGTGAATCATCTAACTCTTGATTTTGTTCTCTTGTGCTTACAGTACTATCCTTTTGTGAAGATATGTAATGAGTTTGGCTGGGTGGAGATGTTTCCATATGTTGTGAGGAAGTAAAAACTGATGTTTGCTGCATTTGTGTTAAAGTAGGGTTCTTTGGCATCTCATTCTCCATAGATACCCTCTTTTTGGTTTTTTTTTGGATTTGGTGATAGGAGTGGAGATGGTTTTGTAGAAATTTTCGATATAGGTACCATAGTGGTGGGTTGTACACTGTGGGCATCAGGAGCAGTGGGCTCAACAACAGTGGTTGTAAACTCTGTTACTTGATATTCTAAAACATTGTGTTCGTTCGTATTTTCTTGACTTTTGGTCATCGTACGGTGAATGTTTCGGTTGAAAGACTTTTTACATTGTTCAAAAATGTTTTGTGCCAAAATCCTTTTTAGGAGATAGTTTAAAAGTCTTGGATACATGAGAAAGGTTTTGGCAGTGCCTCTCTTTTCGGCTTTTACATTGCCAACCAAATCTAAAAACAAAGTTTGGGATAGCTTTTAATTTGTATTTGAAAAAATAGCATATCCTATGTACTGTGTTTTTAGTGGTATTTCATTAAATTATGTGGTTGTAGTAGAAAGACATATGAGTAGGGTATGAAAGAAAAGTTTCATTTCAGGTGGGAAATTTAGCTTAAAAATTGTTGCTCCAACCATTTGAGCATCGTACCCCTTCTCTGTGAATTCATTTTGAAGCTCAGTTTTAAAGAAATACTTTATACCGGCTCATCATTGAGGGAGAATGTTGTAGATATTAGTTGTGGCGTAATCTGAACATCAACTCCTTTTATATTTGAGATGATAGTAAAAGGCTTTTTATCCCAAAGTAAGAAATCAGAGTTCCCCCCAAAACTCTCGAAGAGTGTCCAGATAAATGGGTGCATCGGTTGTGAGTATTGTGTGATATTTTTATGTGGT
This sequence comes from Scalesia atractyloides, assembly GCA_947069175.1. NCBI lineage: Eukaryota > Viridiplantae > Streptophyta > Magnoliopsida > Asterales > Asteraceae > Scalesia > Scalesia atractyloides. The sequence continues at coordinate 15,860,285 of CAMTDV010000018.1, forward strand.
GAGAATGTTGATTATTGAATGAAATTCTGTGTTGGTGTCAATTTTGGCAAAGTATGGAAGGTAGTTGTGTGGTGCTTTCATGTTGAAAGTCGTGGTTGCAATAAAATCTTTTTAGAATCCTTTGACCAAATGATCTTTTCAAATTGTTAGAGTGGTTGATGATGAAAAATCTTTTGAGGAGATGATGTTTTTGATTGAAGGTAATGAATGTGAAGTTGTGACCCTTTGTGATAATTCTGATAATGGTAAAATACAAACCTCAACAATTTGAGTGTTTTTATAGGGTTTATATAACACTGGTGATGACGTGGCCAACAGTTATTTTTTGAGTGACGTGGCAAGCCTCTATTTGCGTAACAAAACTCTGTTTATCAAAGGTCTGTTTTACTAGAGACTAGGCCCCACTGAGAAACCCTTTGCTGAAGTAATGAAACGTCGGTTTTAGCAAATGTCTATTTTTCATTTTGAAACCACTATATTTGTGAACAGAGGTTAGGATATAAAACAATAGTTGGTACATTTGTTGACTTTGGTCAACAGATGGATAGAAAAACATATGTTTTAATACCACTGTTGGGTTAAAACAGTGTTTTGTGGGGAAACCAATGGTTGCCTTTTGCAAACGGTGGTTATGACTTTGGTCAAACAAACTTTTGAAACACTAAAAGAGTGGTTTGCCCTTTTAAACAAAGTTTTTTGTTTTTGGTGATTTTTGAACAATCCTTCTAATGATTTTACACAAAATTTTGGGATTTTCAAAAGAACATATTAATGTTTTTATTGGAAGGACTACAAACTTTTGTTTCAGTCCATGTTTATCATCTCAATTCTTCTGGAGATCAGATTTTCAAAAGTAGATCTATCTATAGGTTTTGTGAGTACATCTCTTGCTGATCTTCAGTGGGGCATGTTGGATAAAAATTAAACCCTTTTCGTAACAGTCTCTTACAAAGTGATGATGGAGGTCAATGTGCTTTGTTTTTCTAGTGTGATACAAGATTCTTGATGATATTTTCAGCTGCTTGACTATCTAATTTCAGTGGTGTCTTTAGAGTAGTGATACCAAAGCCAAGCAATTGATTTTGAAGTCATGAAAGTTGGGTTGTGCAACTTGCAGCAGCTATATACTCTGCATCTACTATAGAGTTAGAGACTGTTGTTTGCTTTTTTCTTCGCTGAAACTAGCTTATGCTTTGATTATCCTCTTCGGTAAGTCTTTATCTGTTATTATCATACATGTTTATAAATTTTTGGGCTTTGTGATTTCATTGCAGTTGCGAAGATGTTGGTGTTCAAAACTATTTGTATAGTTTACCTCAGTTTTTATTAGTTTATCTATGTTGAATTTCTATTGGAAAATTGTTGCTACTGAAATTGCTTTGAATTTAGGTTCGAGAATAATAAAATCTAAAATTTAGGTTCGGAAATTTAAGTTCACGTTTATATCTTGCAAGTTATGATTACCTTATGTTATAATTATTTAAATGTTACAAGTTCCATGAGATGATTCTGATACCACTAACTAGGCAATTTCTTTGATATCATGTGAATGTGCAGTTGCACAAGTTGTAACTTCTATGATATCTTTTTATGTCATTACGTAATAAACTCTTGATTCTCCACTTTTACCAGTTATTTTTTTTACATAAAGTCGAATATACATTGGTTTTGCAGTGGCATTTATACATAGTGAGGTACTGATGTTCTTTCTATGTTTGAATGTAATTAATCCTTTTGGGAATATGCATCAAGTTCCAATTTGTACATTTCAGAAGTCTTTATCATTACCGAGCACTGCAGTTTACGGTAAGATTACTCCGATTTTGTTAAATAGTATTAGTTAAAAAATTTGTTCATATCCTTTCTATTGTTAAATTCAACTTAGGTTCTTTTATGTTCCGCTTAATGTATCATAATATTCTCATGTTGTTTCTCTTTTTTTTCAGTATTCTCCATGAACGGAGGAATATAGAAAGAAACAAAAACAACGGTATGAAACTTTTTGTTGGTTTTGATTTTGGATTATCTATAGTATGATTCGATTTGTTGTTTCTAAAATGAATTATATCGTATATAAATGTTAATTCCAGTTTCCTTTTTTACTTTGTATTCTCGTTAAACTGTTATTTATCTATTGATGTGATTGAATGATTGCATCAAATTTTTATTTTTGTTGCTCAATTGGATCACGGTTTTGAACTTGCTATGTGTATAAAAATAGTTGATTGATTTACTCTATTGTTAGATTCTATACAAACACATTCCGCTCGAATTAAGATTTTGCATACTTGATTTCTTATTTTGTAGGGTTTATGGTTAAACTTTATATATGAACATCCATGATTTTTATATATAAGGTGTATGAATAGATTTAAATATATTTACAGAAAGAACTTCATATGATAATTATATATTCTTAAAAGTGATGAATAGATTTGACATAGTGGCCTCGATTCATCATAATATTGTTCCTTAGGTTGTTGTTACCATGTACATGTTGCTTTCTTTGCATTGCTCTTTTATTTTGTTTAATATTTGTTGTGTTTATAGATTGTGAATCAGGGGTGGACTTAACATGATGTAAATGAGGTTTTGTAAATAATTTGTGTTATTTGTTATTATATATTCTAACTTCAGTTTCTTTTCACATTCTTAACATAGGTTGTAATCTGATCAAAAACTTGATTAATCTTATGTTTTGTATTATTATTCTTCAAGAACATGGTTAAATATACATATAAATGTGATCAGTTGTCCATAAGTTTTATATTTTATGTTCTTATACATTGAAGATTTATGATTATGTTTAAAAAGACTTTTGAAACCTAAAGTGTCTTTAATATACAATATAGTATTTTCATTTTTTTTGTCATAATAGGTTCAACAGAGAAGTTCAGAATGGTTTATGGTTTCATACGTTTTCTATCTAACAACAAACTGAAATCATTGGTAAGCAAATTCTTTAATAAATTTTGAAACTTCTTTTGATTTTATGGTTGCACTGATGGATGTTATTATGTACAGATGTTGCCTAAAAGATTACAATAATTGGGTTGTTGAGTACAAGTAACCTGATGGTAATGTCAAATCAGAATCATGGATGGGTGACAGTTTGGGATGAAGATCTGTAGGGGAGGGTGGCACTACTTTTTTCATAACGGATGGTTGGATATGATTGAAGCCTTAATGTTGCCAAAATATTCCTTGCTATTGTTTCAGTGTGAAGACAATTCAACTTTTCGTATGATCTACTTTTATCAAGATTTCGCTCTTGCTACTGGCGATTTCTTTTATAACAAAACTTTTGAGAATTCTGAAAAAAAAATATCAGGTATATTATTTTTGTATTTGTTAACCCTTTAGATATAATTATTTTTAACCTGACATTTTAATGTTTTAGTTGTAGCATATCAATCGTTTCTTTCTTCATGACAAGATGCTGAACACAATGTCTGCATATCCGGTTATTATAAACGCGGTTCCTAATTATAAATGGTATGTTTGTATGGAAGAAATCGATGCTATTGGATGAAGTCGTATAAAAAAGGATATTCCAATCCTGATGACCACTTTATTGTCTTTAGCATGGTTTTTGACTCAAAGTTTGATAAGACAGTTTTTACTTCACGTAAAGTCTTGGTTCATCCTCCAGAACTACGTGTTGTTGATGTCAAGCAAGAAGTTGAGCATGACATAATTGTCATTTCTAATGATGAAGCTAATGATCATATCATGACTCATAATGTTGTTCGTAATCATGTTAAGCAAGAAGATGAAGGTCATATTATTGGATTGCGAGTTGATAAGAAGTTTGTAAGTTTTCTTCTCCTTACATTGTGTTAATTTGATATTAATTTAACCTACTTTGTTTAATACCATTTTTTTACCTTATTATGTTTTAAAAATAGTGGCTACCAAAAAAGTGGGTTGTCGACAATAGTTTGGATAAAATGATTGAACTAACAATTAGGGACAAGGATGGCCGTGAGTGGGATGTTGAGGTTGGCATTCAAATGTCATAGGGTAATCTAAGGTATAATCTTCAAGGTATGAAAACTGTTGTTAAAGACATGCAGTTGACATTAAGTGATGAATTGAAGTTTATGTTTTTTCAAGGAAAAGGTATGTTATTTTATGTGGTTAAAAAAGGGTGAAACTAGTTGTTTCGCTTTTTTTAACTAGTTTTTTGTTTAAGAAGGTACTTGGTTTATATTGGTTGATACTTGATGCATGACTATTTTGGCATTAGATGCTTCTTTTTTGTAGTTTATAATGGTTAGTATATGATGCAATTTTTTGGCATTTCATGCAAGCTTAGCAAAATAGCTATTAGTTGTTGATGTTTACTTATTAACTAGTCCTAACCAAGTAGTAAATTGTCTTTGTATGATTTTTTTTTGTATGGGCATAATGTTAAACTAAATCGTTTTGACATATATATACATATATATATATATACATTTTTTGATGATGATGATATATAATGGCTTTTATTGTAAGGATGGCAATGTTACAAAGATCGAGCAAAACACTTTGGTTTTTGGTTTAGTTACAAGGAAATATTTAGAAAGTTATGAATTGTTTATACCTAAGTTTGTGACTTATAATTGTATTATTTTTACATTTTATGATGTAATATTTAGTTTCATTGATAAAATATAAGGATGACAATGTTATAAATACAACCTCTAATTTGGTGTGCATAGAAGCTTTTAGAGATTTATAAATTACTTATGTATTAGGTTAAATACTTTTTTAACAAAAAAGGGGAGAATTTATTCCAAAACCAAACCTTTAGCCAAGAGCTAGAGAATAACCATTACACCAAATTACAACGCTATCTTGCTATAACCCTCACCCCTCTTGTACACCAACTTTCCAAGGACAAACTCTCAAATTTGCTCTACATCTCAACCACAAAAATGTACATTCCTTTACTTCCTTCACTACCCTATTCCATATGAAAGTATTACTACCCTATTCCATATGAAAGTATTACCTTTCTAAACCTTGTTATTCATGTGCATCTTCATCTTCCACATTACAGCCATCACAACACATCTTATTCCCTTCCTTTGTATTTGCATAAGTGGTGCTTTCTTCACTATTACGAGCACATCCTTAACTAATGTGCATGTCGGGATACCATTTAGACCCAACCATACACTGACCCAATCTATATGGATATGGCCAAAACGCACGAGATGAGTACATGGTCAAGTGATTCTGGAATGTAAATGCAACACGAGCACAAATCACTTCCAACATGTACCGCTCTTTTTTCCAGCTCAACCCGTGTAGGAATTCTTGCAGCCGCACTTTTCCAGACTAGCATCTTCGCCTTGGGCAGTGCCCAATTGCACCATGACATTACAAAGCCAAAAGGCTCATTAGATTTACTAAACCAAACTCCTCATTAACCGCTTTTATAGAAAACGGTAATCTATCTTCTGATTGCATCTCCCATGTATCTTGTCTTACCACCATTCCTCAGCAATTCCATATGTTTCAAAAATTCTGTCCAAACTTACAAGCTTTGTGGTTTCGCCTTCCATTCCCAATGCCATATTGTTTCATCACCCCATCTCTTGTAATTTTCCTGTTCAAAAACCTTTTCCTAGCCGCCATATTATAAAGTCATGGGAATAGTTCATTTAGACTTGTAGTCGAGACCCATTTATCCTCCAATAATCTTATCTTGTCATTGTTCCTTACATTGCAAACCAGATTGGTTGAGATGCTTATGTTATTCTTTTGAAATTCTTTATCAGTGTTGCCAATGGACTTCCAAACCCCAGTGAGGGTATTATTTACCGGGACTATATTGTTTTTCCAATTCATATTGTGAATTGCATTCACCACCCGAGCCCATAACTGCTTCTTGTCTTCCCTCAATCTCCACCACCAATTTAGGAGCAAAGCTAAGTTAGCTTCTGTAACACTTCACAACCCTAATCTTCGTTTTTATTTGATGTCACCGCCTTTTATCAATGCCACCCACCGAATCTTCTTTTGTGTACTTTCGCATCCCAAAAAATTTGCGAATTATTCCTTCCAACGTTTTTTCACCTTAACAATTGATTTATATAAGGATAGGTAATATGTTGGAAGATTCCCTAGTACCGCTTTAGGCAAAGTAACTCGTCCCACGAAGGACAAGCATTTAGCATTCCACCTTGATAATCTTGAGTTAAAACGTTCCACCATCGGTTTCCAAGAAGCTACTCAGTTCATGTTTGCTTCCACCGTCAATCCGAGATATTTGAACAAAGAAGTACCCGTCCAGCAATTTAGGATGCCCGCCAATTGCTCTAGGTCCTCGTCGATACTCTAGCTGCACATATTTTACTTTTAGACGGGCTCACCTTTAGCTGGGATGCTAAAAAGAAACATCTCATGATCCTTTGAAGATTCATCATGTCATCCTTGTTTCCATTCCCATGAAAACAACATCATCCTCATAGAATAGATAACTAATTGTCGGTCCGCCGTTTGGTAATGATATCCCACTATATAAATTTGCCTCGGATGCCTCTATTCATAGCCGCACTCAACGTCTCCATAACTAGTATGAATAAGAAATGATGTTGTCTTTATATTTTTCATTATTTATTTGAAACTAAAAATTCAGTTTGTTATTCATTTAACATTTAGAAGATGTTTAATTGCTACCGTAAAGATCAAATACAAATGGTTCTTAATATACAAAATATCCTTAACGTAAGTGAAAGAGCGATTTTTTTTTATTTTTCTCTACTATTTAAGAATGATGTTTAGTTACAATATTTAATAAAATTTCAATTAAGTAGTAGAGTAATTATTGAAGGTAACTATAATTACCTACAATTTTGTAAAGTAATTATAATTACTCTACTAAATTAGATAATTACTCTACTAGTGTGAAATTACGTTTTTTTTTAAATTTTAAGATTAAAATACATGCTTAATAAGATGGGGGGGAAAATTCAAAAAGAAAAACTTGTCTCCTACACTTCTTACGTGTGTGTGTTAAGACTCATTTGTAGAATAACTTAACTCTTAATTGCTAAACCATATAGTACACGAGTAGTTAAGCTAGTAGCCTAATAATTTAATGAGTAAAATGCTAAAATGGTCCTTGAGTTTAGGCCAATTTTGCCACTTCAATTTAAACATGAAACTTTTTGTATATGGGTATATGTGGTTTTATTTTTGTTATTTTTTCCAATTGGCAAATTGATTTAGAATTTTCTATTAACTTCTCTCCTTTTGTCATTTTTCTCATTTAATTAAAATATATTATGCCATAAAATAACGATATACCTTTCATTTAAATAAGGAAAATTACAAAAGCAAAAAAAATTTAACTGAAAATTTCAACCTGCTTTGTCAATTAGATAAAATGAGAAAAGGAATAAAACCTCATGTGAACCCATTAAAAAAATATTTTTAATCTAGAATGGCAAAAACAATAACTCATAAACCATTTTAGGTTCTAGTTAAATTAGCACCAACAATGTGTTATGATAATATTGATAAAGAATTTGTTGGTGGTGAGTGACAAAAGGTGTAGACGTCACCAGTTTCCCCAGCTGACACCGTCGAATCAAAACACATTCATTGCGATTCCCGAGACGAAGCACTAGAACACGTACTTCTCTCACTCGCCACATTAATTCAACTCTACTTTGATTCTCATTCAACCTAACAATCCTTAGGCTGTGGGGTATGATGGGACGGGGGTTTGGGCATTGGTTGACACGTGGAAAGGAGGGGTATCGCCTATGAAGCAGCCCAGTGATGGATATGGTGGGGCGGGGGTTTGGGGCGTTGGCTAGGCCACGTGGATTTTTTTTAAATACACACAATATTAATTAAGAAAACCTAAAAATATTATTAAACATTCATAAAACATTACAAAACACATACTTATTAAACATATAAAAAAAACCATAAAGCGTTAAGTAGATCTCGAAGAGGGCGAGCTTGTCGAACACCCTCCTCTCCTTGGACCGGTACTCGATGTTGGCCACCTCGACCCGGTTGTCGTGGCTTATGTCCCCTCCCGGGACGCTTTAGTAGTAGGCCTTGAACCGCTCGAGTTTCGGTCATAGGTCGCGCCACTTGTGTTGGCAAGCGTTTAGGTTGTGCCGATCGTTCCCGACGTTATGCTGAAAGCTTGCGAAAGCCTCCGGCCAGAACGGGTTTCGCCGGCTTGGCGAGCCTTCATCGCGTCGATGACGCACGAGACAAGTGCAAGCTCTTCTTCGTTTGTCCACGAGGCCATGATCAACGTTTGGAAAGTGTCGGTTTCGGGTGGCGGTAGTGGGTAGCGAAGGTGAACAGCGGTGGTGGGCTGTTTGGGTTAGCGGGGGGGTTATTTATAACCGCTCGGGTTAGCCGTTTGGCAAGCCAAACGATTTGTTTTTAAATTTTAAAATGGCTAGGTTGACTCGCCAATCACCATCCGCCACCTCACCCACATAGCCCCGCCTAACGCCGGGTGTCAGGGTACCGCCTAACGGGCCACGCCATAAGCCAAGCCCCTCCGGGGTGGTGACTTAGACGTTGCCCGCCAACCCACGCCCAAACCACCGCTCCATACCCCACAGTGTTACCAATCACCATACCATACCTTTTATTCGTTCCTACAGATAAATTCTCAGATTTCCCACAACTTTTAATCTTTGCCTTCCTTTGAATTATAAAATAGTAAATCATTTATTTTATAAATAGAATTTTTTATATAATTATAAAGTTAAAAACTAAGTTAGAAATTACATGTATCCAAAGCAAATTATAAATTATATTGAATATATATACCCGATCCAATACTCGTCGAGTATATGTCGGGTAATTATCCGCGGATATTAGGTATACTCGTTAGTTTCTTTAAAAAATATATGTTTGGATTTCCAAATATATATTTTTTACCTTATTAATTTTTATATAATTTTATAATCTTATTAACTAAATTAAGTTAAAATACCATTAGTTCTTTAAAAAAATATATGTTTGGATTTCCAGATACATTTTTTACCTTTTTAATTTTTATATAATTTATAATCTTATAAACTAAATTAAGTTAAAATATGATTAGTTACATACACAGTATTATTACTATAAAAGTTTTAATTAATCAATCGTACCCGGTAAATCTCACAAATAGCAAAACTATTTGTAGGGTCTGGGAATGATGGAATGTAGACAAACCTTACCTCTATCCCTAGAGATAGTAGAGAATCTGCTTCCAGAGAGATTTCCAGCTCGAGAACAAACAACAGACAACAAACTAAATTGTAAGAACATAAGAAAAAAAACAACCAAATTACACAATCAATGATGAGATAGTAACATAGTAGAACATAAATATATAAAACATCAAGAAAGCACACACATATATATATACACACACAATGCATACATCAAGACAATAACATGAATAGTCACCCTAGTGTTTAGGAAAATCTAAACTCCTAAGACCCAACTAAAGCTCTAGAGTACCCTCTCCTAAAAAAACTTTAACTTTGATCCTACGCCTTTATGAAATCCTATTATGTATCATGTCCTTCGAGAGGTGCACTTCTAGTAAATCCTGTCTAATTCGTTCGTCTTAAGTTAATTTAAAATATCTAAAAAGGTTTAAAATATCTAAAAAAAATGTTTATATCATGATATAAATTTTAAAAGATAATTTCTTATTCGTAACATACACATATAAATAGTATTATCAAGATATGTATATATATATATATATATAGAGTGAGGTTCCTATAAAAAGGACCCTTTCCGTGAGAAATGTGAAAAAGCATATGAATTAAGATGTAGGCATCATGTTTTGAACTTAGCCATGATGTTTTGGATTGTTTTGACAAGAAAAACACCAAACATAACAATTTAAAACACAATGCAATGTATTATAGGCGTGCAATTTAAAAAAAACACTATTTAACGTTCTTGGCATGGTGTTTTAAGTTTTAAGCCTTGAATTCATTGCATTGTGTCTTAAATTGTTATGTTTGATGTTTTTCTGGTTAAAACAACCCAAACCATCATGGCTAAGTTCAAAACATGATGCCTACATGTCAATTTCTATGCCTTCTCACACTTCTCATAAAATGTGTTTTTACATGATCCTAAACCTATATATATATATATATATATATATACACACACCTCAATTTATTTCTAAGTGATGAAATTGTTAAAATGAAACTTTACTAAACAAGGGTAAGGAAAAGAACATAAAAACTTAAAAATTTTGTACACATGTTTCGCGTAATCGATCGAGGTATCACCTAATCGCATACTCGTCCCATACCTGTAAAATATTTTTTTCTACTTCTATACCTAGTCTCATACCCATTGGGTTTCTAGTAGCGGGCAAGAAGAGTTAGAAAAAATTGCGGGTAGCGGCATGATCAAAAAGAAATAGTGACGTTGCATCGCAAGGAGAAGCGTGAAGAGGGCACCAGGGGAATGGAACCACAATATGGGGCATTTTTCGAAGAAGGTCGGACGATGGTCATTTACATGACATCTACGTGGCTTTAGTTTTCTTTCCAGTAGACCTCCAATAAAACCACCCATAACACATAGTCTAACAACTTCTTCATATATCCTTCGAAATGTATAAAAAAGCATGTGCTCAAGATTGTTATAGTGTGAGGGAACCTTTGCACTTCATCTTAGAAATGAGAATTTGGTACCAGTGCCCAATTCCTCGTATCAAATCATTTTCGGTACTGATTTGGTAGCTACTCTTTGATGGTATCGGTACTTTCAGTTCGGTATCATTTTTTTATCGATTTCACATTCAAATCCCGGTATCGGTACCATACTAAGCATTTTCGGTACCAGTACCAATACTAAGCATTTTCGGTACCTGTACCAATACCTAATTTTGATGATTTTCATAATCAATGCTTTCGATACGAGTACTAAACTGATCCCTACTTTATTTATATATGCATATGTATCTTAGCATTTAAACAGTTATGATTCCTTTCTTCCCCCCTTAATAGACCACTTTTATATTTAATTATCTATCCACTTTTTCTTATTAGCAAATAGAATAATAATAACATGTCATGTTTATAAAAACAAAGCTCAATCGGTTCAGAATAAGATCCTTCATTATTAGCTATTACAACTTTAATAAGATCATGCATAGTCATGCAATATCTGGCGTTTTTCTCCGTCAAACATGCTCAAAAAGCCCACCCCTTGGCATGTATGAGCGTTTTTTTTTTTCAAAAAAATTGCCCCCGCTTGTTTAAAAAACGCTTGAATTGGCACATGTTTCAAAAAAGATTGTTGTCAAACGGTAAAAAAAATTCCTTTTTAATTAAAATCCCGCTTTAGCCCTATAAAATACCCTACTTTTCACCCAATTTTTATAAAATTACATACTTTCTCTTTACCTTTCTCTCTAGTTCTTCAAACTTTTATAAAATTATTTACCATGCAATCATTCCGACCCCCGCTAGGTGTTCCGTCAAGACCCGGGAACCCAAACACATATCGCCCAAAAACCACCCAACCGCAACAAAATTTTAACTTTCAAGATATGGATCCGAATATGTTTTCCTACACGGCTTTCCAGAGCGGCTCCAATCCCTTCCTTCAAAGCCCTTACGGCTTTGCCCAACCGGTCGGTTCGCAACCACCACAAGAACAAGTCGAACCCGAGGTGGATACGGTGCCAGAGACGCAACCCGAACCCGATCGCGAGACATCTAAACGCGGTAGAAGGTCACATAAAAAAAGGAACCGAACGCTCCTCGTCGTAAGGGAAGTTACTTTCTTTGGACGAAAGACGAGGAATACGCGTTGGCTCGGCGTGGCTCGACGTTTCGGAGGACCCCGAAGTTGGTAAGGGTTATAAAACTATTAGTCGACTTTATTTTTTAAATAACTATCTTTCGTTTATTATTATTTTTTAATATATCACTTATTTTTTTATAATTTTTGTAGCAAACTATCAAACCGGTCCAACATTTTGGAACAAAATTCGTGAGCTTTTTTTAAGGCAATGGGAAAAGGTGAATATGGGGACAAAGATTCGATATCTAGCAAATAGACCGATATCAACAAAAAATGTCATAAATTCCAAGAAGTTTAGCAACGAACAAAAGATAGTAGGCCGAGTGGTGAAGGTGACGTCGATATTTTAACGAGGGCTCGACCAAACTAGAGGCGTTTTCAAGTACTATAGATGTTGGGAGCTTCTAAAAAATAGTCCAAAGTGGGCTAACGTACTGGTCATGACGTCTAGTAGTAGAAGTAAAGCTAAACTGTCGAAAACTTCATCCTCGATTGACTCGGAAACACCCGCTTCTGATGCGCGCACAGTCGACTTAAATATTATTTTTGACGATGACGAGGAAGATGAAGAGTTGGCCCGACCATCCGGTAGAAGAAAAGGAAAAAAAATCCAGGAAAAAGCCGTAGAGTCGTCTTCCGATAATCTCGACTTGAAGGGAGATTTCGAGGAGATGAATCGACGTCTCCAAGACATTCGAGACCTCAGTCACAAGCGTTGCGAGACTATGCAAGAACGAGTCGCCGAAAATAAATATTTAACGAGATGCAAGCGGTGAGGCAAACGGAAAAGGACATAGAGTTTTTTCCAAACCGATCGATCACCTCCAACGCGACGCATTGATCGTTAAGCAAATGCCCCGCCAAAAACTTTGAGAAAAATACGGCCTTTAGATTATCATCTTTTTTATTTTTTAGTAATGTTCCTTCTTTTTATTTCCGATTTTTTTATTATTTTAATTTTTTTACGTTTAGTCAGTTTTTAATTTTTTTTAGTATTGTAATTTTTTTTATTTAATGAAGTATTATTAGTTTAATTCAAAAAAAAAATTGTGTAACGATTGGTTGGGGCATTATTCCACCACGTTCCTTTTGTAAAAACGTCCAATAATGCTCCCTTCTGACTGGATTGTCACATGGTCGAAACGTCCAAATGTGGGAGCATTATTAACTAAACCACTACACATGGTCTAACTAGCATCAAAACCTTTGATGAGGTATGCACCATTTAATTTGTCAAAACGTTAATATTTGCACAATTTCCGTGTTAGATGTAGAAAAACAAGTAATTTTTTAGATGTAGCAAAAAAGTCATTTTTAACAAACAAAATAATTAATAAAATAGAATAACATTATAAGGGTAGACGGGGCGCCGGCATGATGAGTGTCGTGATGCTCGTGAATGTCGTGAAACATCGCAGCATGCGGTGTTTTTGCGGCCTTGAAGTGTTCTTCCGTGATGGCTATCGCGAGCGTGAACAATAATATCAAATAATCATATAACCATTACAACCCTATAAAGAAATTCCACAAATATCCAACCTTCTTTCATTTTTCACACACACTCACTTCACAAATTTCCTCTCAAGTCTATAAAAATATTCTAGTTACTTTTCTCATAAACTTTTGAAAAATACCAATGGAGGGCATGGACATCCAAGTACATTTCCACCTGACTCATCTAGTTCGTCCGACTCAACGGTATCTAGACGTGTATCAGATTGCACAATATGATCATAAAGGATGATGGACACACAATATCACCAGACATTATGGACTCCGACTTAGGAATTCGTTAACGAGGATATTCACTTGGAGTTGCCTAATGAAGACACCCACTATCAACTACATCATGATCTAACGGAACATGTTGGTGGTTTAGATATTCAATTACCTGATTCCGATGAAGAGTAGTTTTTTATTTTAGTTTTCAAATTTGATTTTTTTTTCTTGTTGGTTGTAGTATTATTTAATTTTATGTATTTTCAAAGTGTTGGTTTTTAGTTAATTTAATTTTATATTTTATTTAAGAAAATAAATTTAGTAATGGAATGTAATAGGTGTTGCAAATGTGATGAAATATGAAAAAGTAAGGTGCAAATGATGACTCATGACTGAGGGGTTTTTTGGCAACTTCTTAATGATTAAGTGTTGAACCAGTGATGTCTCAACAATCAATTGCTAAACGAGTAAGAGGTCTAAATCATTAAGAGCCAGTATAATCTTTAACCATTCAGAGGCAAATGTCTAATCAATTTAGATTAGAGGTCTTAACCATTTAGACTCATTATAATGCTTAACCATTCAGAGGCAAATGTTTGAACCACTCAGACATCTGCTGGCGAAACAAACAGTATGAAGAATTACGTGATGAACCAGTAAGAAGTCTATACCATTAAGAGCCTCATTAAAAGCTAAACAAACAGCCTCTGAGTATGCTAGTATGATAGTTTTGATGGGTGCCTCATCCGCCCTAACAACCAGTTAGGTGAGAAACCCATGGCTTTATAGCCTAGTGGCATCTTCAGGGTGGGATAAGACTTTGGGACTAATAGGTCCTGGGTTCGATTCCCACAATGAGGTTTTCCCCATATTTATTGTGTTTCCTCCTGAATTGGTGTATATGTATTATGCATAATGGAGATGGATATAATCGGATGGTTCCGTTGGTGACACGATGATACACCAATGGTGCGTTAGTGATCCAAATTTGCTGTTCAAAGTAAAAAAAAACTTGTTACCCGAGATAGCATTAAAAACATTTTCAGGGGACATATAATTCATCCAGAGCAAATAAAATCTTGAAAAACTCAATATAATTTGAGTTTAACAAAAAGTGTCGAGTTTAATGAAAAGACGATTACACCAATAAGGTTGGTGACTCATCGACAAAGACATAGTTTTTAGGAAAATCTAGATTTGAAGATTTTGAATTTAAGTCCCACATATGACATGATTAAGTAAATTCATAAGATAAAAAGAAGATTACACCTCATTTGTAAATTGGTTACATGACCTAAAGTGAACTGATTAGTAAAACTAAATCTTGTGACACAGTTAATCTAATGATAAAATTGGTTCCTAATTATTTTAAGTTTTGTTGAATCTTGATGACAATAAAATATAATACTTTTGCCCTTTCGGAGGAGCTAATTATCCCTCATAATATTGAAATCAAAAGGTAGGTTTGTTAATTAAACTAAAGATGCCAAACGCAAGGCGATAAGAACCCGAAAGTCTCCACAACTGTTCATCTCATCTCACCCCTCGACCCTGACCACCCACTCTCTCTCTCTCTCTCTCTCCTCTCCTCTCTCTCTCTCTCTCTAGATTCTACTATAATATGTGGTGGCCACCGGTTTTTCCCCAAAGTACATCAAGTACTCAATGCCCTTTAATCATACCCACTCAGAGAGTAAGAGTTTTGTCATCTTTGTTTGTTGTTTTGGTTTTCTGGAGGTTTGTTTTGCCTTTTTATTCAACCCTAGATGATGTTTCCCTTTCCTTAAATGGGTATTTTGCTTTGTGTGTTTACAGATATGACTTTGTAATCTTTTTGCTTTTATTTCATGTCTTGCTTGCCCTATTTAGAGATCAGATATAGATAGAAATGACAGAAGAGAGTGAGCACACAAAGCCAAATTGTACCAAAGTGACTTGTTGTATGATTGTTTTGGGTGCTCACTGCTCTATCTGTCATCTTCATTCTTAATCATCTCAAAGGGTGTGATACATGACTGATGTGTTTGTTTTTCAAAATTAAAACATTCTTTTTTGTGTTGTTATGTTGGGATTATTGTGGCAAAAATGGAAGAAACATACCTGAATAGTCTCCTGTTTGTGTGTTTATTTTGGGGTTTTAATAAATAAAAATATAAAATAATAATGATGGTTGTACTTGAATAATAATAATATTTATTAATGCTAGACTTGTTAATTAGCAGTAGGGTTTAGTTTGTTGAGAGTGATACTTTTCATGATTTACTGTTCTAGATTAACGGAAAACTGACATTATTAGAATGGTCCATTACTCTTTACCCTCTCTTTCTTTTTCAATTTTTTGCTTTTTATCACAGAGAATTCTTTGGTATTAATCACTAGTTTTTATGTTTGTGATCTGAATCTATACATTCTAACAATCAAGAGTATCTGTTTTGCATTCTATTCCTTAGATTTGTTTTTTGCAGATTATGATCTTCTAACTAGCCATGTCAAGATTGTGAAACAAGATGATTTTGGTCCAGAGAAAATAAACAAAATTAAGGTATGTTTTTTTTGTTTGTAACCTACTTCAGTGAGACTGTTGACTATATTTTAATTTTTTGTGTGTTGATCATATTTTTCTTTACATCACATCACTTTGACTACTGAGTTTCTCATGTGTAGTGTCATACGATGTCTGTTTTTTGTATTCTTTCTACTTTTCTTTGTTATTATTTTTTCATACTGTTTATTGTTGTATTTTTTTAATTTTGTTTGAGCTTTAAAGATCAAATCAAAATATAATGTTTGGTTTTGTTTATCACTAGGTACTCTCTAGGGTTTTTACCAAATGTTTCTCTTCAATGTGTTTAAAGTCAATTTAAATTCTTTAAAGAGATCCAAATGCGTAACCTAAACCTAAGCTATACTTTTCTTGTTTGTGATTAACCATTTGGTTAATAATCTAATTCTTTAAAGAAATCCAAATGTGTTACCTAAACCTAAGCCATACTTTTCTTTTTTGTGATTAACTATTTGGTAGTTTAAGTAATTGACTTAATCGTAAGGACTTTTATAATTGCATAACAGACCTTCATTGAATCACATCCAAGTTCACAAGTTTTAGAAATTAAAATTTGATTTTATGTAGTTTGTGGTTGGTGTTTCAAAATGCTATTGAATTTATTACGGCATTCGGGGAGTTGAGCCTGGGGAACTCATGGGGAAGGCCGGCCGGGACATGAACACGACCCATGGTTCCGGGGGACTTTTTTAACACCGTGAGATGACACCAATCATTGGGAGTGAAGGAGGGTGTGGTCAACGATCATATAACCTATACGTTAAAAAAATTGTGTTACATTCAACCCTTCAAATGTATACCAATTTAGTGAAATGTTTTATTGTTTTAATTATGTGTTTTTCTTTTCCAATCTAGTATTGTTTTTTTATTGTTAAGTTTAATGTAATTTTAATATGTTATTTATACTTTTTAAAATTAATTATAAAACATTTTAAATATATAAATTTAAGTTACATGAAAATAATTAACTTTTGGGAAATTTGGAACGACACTATGCAATATGGGGAAATATGAGAATAGTAATTAAGGAGAAAACTTATGTGGCGCTAACGTATCACACGGGAAAAATGGGGAAAACCAGACAACTCTCTATGCCCTTATAAACGGTAATTTACACCAACGTACATTGCTACTGAAGCTGTTTTTTTTATGTTATGGACCGTAATTTACATCAACTTACATTCGCCAATACCTTGCTAACTAGATAAACCGTTATTTGTGATTGGAATATGGCTTTCCAGATCTTATAGCTAGGAAACCGGTGGAAGCAAGATTCAGACCCGAGACATGTTCTAGAGGTGAGTATGAACATCTATGCTTTTAAAATGTTATAAATATTTGGAAGAAGTTAATATGTGTTTATTTTGCATCTTTGCTTTTTTGAAGGTTGTGTCAATAAAGTGTACTGCTCATCTGCTATTATACATTGAAGCAATCAACAGTGTGATAAGCTCTACTACTTTTAATCTTAACTTATGCAGTTTTGTGTTTCCAAATGCTGGAAGTTTCTACTTCATGGAGACCCATTGATTGTGCTATACTTTATTGGCTTTTTGATCTTCAAGATTATATCTGTTCCATTCCAATCAAACATTTTGGTTGGAGAGTGCATTCAAAGTTAATCAGCAGTCTTGTTTTTTGTGTTATATGTATTTTTTTTTCTCTTTATAGCTCTAGTAAACAATGTCTTTCATCTAGTAATTAAGCATCTAATCATGTTTATTAATAATTTAGTGATGGTTTAGCTAATATACAGTGATTCTGTGCTGGTGACAAACTTTTGATTTGGAAATTTTTATCAAATAGTTATTAAAACGTTATTTGTTTCTCTAAAGCCACCCAATTTCAATCAATGTTCCTACTTTGTGAATTTTTTATAAACCCAAATGGTTCTGAGTCTTTGTTATTAATTTGTGACTTTTTTTTTAAATTTGGGTTGAATCGAAATATAATGTAACTACAGATAAATCACAAATTGTATTTTGGTATTTTTGCGATTTTTCTTTTAAATTTCATTTGAATGGAACTATAATGAAACTAAAGATAAACACTAACTAGTAACTAAGATTAAGATTCACATATGTTAAACATTAAGGTCACCTGATTTTAACTTTATTTTACCTTTTTAATAAAATATTACAAGAATAATAATAAAAGTTAAGTGACTTTAGTGGAACACTTAGGAAACATGGTTACTATGTGTGCATTTGTCTTCTTTTCATAGTTAAAGTAACAAAAAGGCTAGTATGAACTCAGTGTTCTGAATCATGTCTAAGAATCTAAGATTTGGCACATCTTCTTTGAACATGGGGTTAATTTCAAATGTTAAAAGATTAGCAAGTGCATGTTGTGGCTCTTGGAAGAAGCCTGGGGGTGTGGGGGACCGCATTATCCCTGCTCTGTGTGTCTTTTAAATGTTACGTTGATTTTCAGCATTATACAGTAATCAACACTGTCATAAATGTGTAAATGTTATTTATCTTTATATACAAATCAGCTAAGAGTTTAAACATATATTCTGGTCAGTTTAGTTAACTCGATTTGGCTAGAATACAATAATATAAGATGGTTTTGATCGATGTTAAGTTGATTGTTGGTTGATCGTTGTCCACTCGAGCTTATCGAAAGTCGACAGAATGTTGGTTAAAACATTAACTTTGTCTAGACATCAACTTACCTGTTAAGATAGGAATGAAGTTAGTGAGGTTTTCACAATCTAATTGTAGCAGAAAGCCAGTTTTCTGTGGCAGTACATAAAAATTTGCAATGATTTCTGTCAAGATAGAAAATTGTAACTTTTAGTTTTAATTTAGTTCTCAGAATTAGGACACCAATATTAAATGAACTGAACCAATCTTCCATAATAACAATTAAGTAATAGTTTATTCTCTTTCTTAATCATACTCAACTTAACCTAGCACATTCTAACATAAGCCAAATTTGTTTGTAGTTGAAGTGCTCCACCTAAGTCATTTTACAATTTACATAAACAAAACAGTGAAAACATACCTGTGCTTGAAAGTTGAAATAAGGATTTAATAAGTGGTGAGGAATGATTTAAGAAAATAAAAAAAAAACTCATAAGAATGTTCTTATTACACAAAGCTTTAATATGTGTTCATCAAACATCCATCTATATGTATATATATACACAATAAGAATTAAATACTGATGAAAGTAATTATACAACTTTTCAATATATTATTAGGTTTTAAGACTAAAATACATACTTGATTGATAGGTAAATAATTTCAACAAATTTTTCATTTCATTTCTTACATTTTACATGTGAAGACTCATTTGTACAATAACCTTACCACACACACAACTATATAATACATTTGACAAGAGTAAACTTGTACTTTTCTCTCCATTTTAAGACGTCTAGTTCACCTTTTGGTGCGTAAGATACAAGTTCTCTATGCAGTAGTTCTTAATTTGTCCTCCCACTTCTCTTAATTAATACATTATCTAATAAACTTCTCTGATTAATACATTATATTTATGTATATAATAATTTATATCACATGAAATTATTAATACATTTTTTATGTATACAATATACTAGCTTATGGCCCGTGTTATACACGTTTTAGACCACGAGATCAATTTTTCTATCGAATATCGTAAGATCAATTAGATTACCAATTAGCAATGTTTTAGTAAATGAGATCAATGTTTCCATCGAATGCATCGTAAGTATATAAAGCTTTAACAATAGCTCATTATATTATAATGGATACAAATAGGAAACGCTATATGCTGAACATTATAAATTTGATAACAGAATTACAACGATAAAACATTAATCGATAAAAAATACAAAATAATTACGGAACATTTGCTCATTGTCCAGTCTTTTTTTCCGAAAATCTTAACCTGATGGAAACCATAATACATGATTAAACACAAGTTGCATTGCTCTTCATCATTAAACAAAATAACTTATAGTTAATAGTAACAATAATAATAAAACAAAACCAATATTAAAATACATGTTCTGATTTTTCATGCCTTCTCCATATGCCTTTGATGACAGGTATGGGTATTATAATATCTCCAACAAAAAAGATGTAAATTTTAAAACCTCCCAACATAACTTTAAGTATAATATCTACAACCAAAAGGATGTAAACTACACAACAACCCAACACAAATTTAGGACGGTAAACCACCTAATAGGTGATAATTTTTGCCTTTAATTTTATATACATATGGGCCTCGTCCTCTGTTAACACTTGAATCAACCTTCCCTACCATTGAAGTGAACGCAAACATCATATTATAAACCCAGATGTTATTAATGAATTGGACGCTCTTTGGATATTTATTGCAATATAAATTGTACAAAAGCCTTGAAGGATTTTTGGTTGCAGGAAGAACAACATTTGCCACTACCACAACAAAGGGAATAACTTCTCTTACTACAGTCACGATTTTCACGTCTTCTTTCTTCATCCCACAACAAAGCCCCACAACTATTACATTTGTGGACAGGATCTCCATGATCTAGGTAGCCTTTATTATAGATTACATTAATGAATACGAATATGAATATGAATACAATAATATAAGTGGCAGGTTTCTTACTCTTTGATATGCCAAAAACAGATTGCGCTGCAATTAAACATTCTGTTTCGTCGGAATAAAGATCAAATTTAGGCATCTCATTTGTATTAAATCTTCTTGCTATAGATTTGGCTTTTATTGGTGGAGGTAAAACATTATTAAGTAATGTTGCCGAAGAGCTGGAGCTGGAAAATGGTATTCATAACGTGTTAGTGTGAATGTAGGTAAACCTACATTAACATAAACAGTTATAGTAGTATCAAATATAAAATCTTTTTATACGGGATAAATGATGGATTTCATCTGGTTGACATATATCTTATTGAAAAGAATAAAAGCTTATTGAAAATTAAAAAAAATAAAAAAGTACCATTTTTAAAGTTCTGAGCCGGACTTGTAAATGTATATGATAAGGAATACCGTTGGACAGATGATGAAGCACTTAAAGGAGAATGAGGTAGGCTAAAGTTGGTTGGTAAGGGAGTGGATTCATAAGCGCTACCATTTAAAACAGTAGAACGACATGAAGAAATAGGTGTGGGTGAATAAGGGGGGCTGTTTTGGAAATTTTGTAGTGTTGTAACATATTTTCCTTTAATGATAGGATTGGTTGTATGGGTTGCTTCAGCTGCGTTATCAACGACAATTGCTAGTTCCTGCAATAAACATTTATAATTGTGTCTATGAGCAGGTTGACTGCTTTGTACTGCAACGGCTGAAACACACCGAAGAAAGAGGTTGAGATAAATAGGGTGGACTGTTTTCAGAATTTGGTATATGTGTAGCCGATTTTCCTTTATGACGACGATAACTGCTATGTATTACTTCATCGGATTTTTTTAACTCTAAAGGGTTCTTCCAGCAACAAATGTTTGTAATTGTGTTTAGCTCCACGTTCAACAGGAACTGCATAAAGAAAGTGAATGAGATATCTTGTAAATAACAAAATAAACTTCGTTATAGAAAATGAGCTATATACTAACCGTTGGTAACATATGTTAGAGGTGTTCTTGTTAACCGTCGTGAGTTTACTGCATTAGAATGAGCATGCACTTCTGATTGTTGAAAGAAACTTGTAGATTTACGTTTAGGAGGAGGTTTGGATGTGTTTTGATGAAACTGATTTCTGTGTGACTGTTCATTTCGAATACATATCATGAGGATGAAACTAATGATGTTATACATTAAATACTTAAAACTAAAACATATATGTAATTAGTTGGCATAATTATCATTAATTAAAAAACAAAATAATTAAGAAATTAGAAAAAATAAAACAATGATGCCCTGCCTTGTGTCTACATTAATTAAATTAACAATTACCAATGCTGTCTTTTGGTATTAACTTGAAAAAAGGTTAGGTAAAGATGATAATTAAAGTTCAATAATTATTAACAGTTACCAATGCTGTCTTTTGGTATTAACTTGAAAAAATGTTAGGTAAAGGTGAGAGTTAAAGTTTAATAATTGTGTCTTCATTAATTAGATTAACAATTCCCAATGATACTTTCTTTAACATAATTTTTTTTGAACGACACTTTGTTTAACGTAATGATTGTTTGCTAATAATTTTCTTGGGTTTTTAAATAATTATCATCAATTTTGCATGACTTCATTGAATATTTTTAGCATTATAACTTGTAGATAAAGATTAACAGAAAATGAAAAGACATTTAAAACACCAAGATTTATTGTAAACATCAAGATTTAGGTTAAGTGGAGAAAACGAAGAGGCGTTTAAAATACCAACATTGATTTTGTAAACATCTTAGATGAGAAAAAAAAATAAACTAGCATTTTAAATATGAAGATTTATTTTGTTAACATCAAAATTTAGGCTACTTTAAATGATTTAAAAAAGTTGAAAAAATGAATAAATCAAAATATATCAAACAACAGAAGCAAATAGTAAGTTCATAGATCAAAATTAAACAAACATAGCACCAGAATAATTGTTCACCGATTGCATAAAAACATATGCAGAGAAAGTACCAAAAATTAGTTGTTCAACGATCAATACCAAAAAACAAACAAACACAGAATCAGAATAAAAATAACGTTCACTTCTCGGTTTTGACATTCAGAAGCCTTCGTTTTCTTGAAGAAGACTCTCCATCATCTTTTGAAGCATCATTTGAACGTTTACCAGCTTGAGGACTTGTGGCGTCATCCTTGACAGCATCAGTTGGGACTTCTGAGTCTTCGGTAAAAGAAAAGGCCTCCTATGCACAAACATAAAATATCCTAACGTATAATAGTGAAAACAAAATTTTCTTATGAAAAAGATGTTTGAATATAATAAAGAATTTATAAGTTATTACCTTGAAACACGTACCGGCTCCAGATGCGGGTTCAGAATTGACATCTTCCACATCCTGTATTTTAATAACATGAGATAAAGGTTTGATTTATTTAATCCAAAAAAGATATTTAGAAATTTGAATGATAATGTTGATTACATTAGCATATAAGTTAGGGATAACCTGCTAGCAACATCATCTTGCAACATGATTTTTATTATTTCATTGTCATCACACAGTTTCAATACAGTATAAACATGATAGTTGGACGTCAGATTAAATTTGAAATTTCAATTTTAAAAATATATCTCTTGCCAACCAACTGTTTAACTTCTCTTGGAAAGACATTTTCCTCTCCATCCTAAAAGTAATAATTTAGTATTATTATCTTTTTATTGTATATTAAAAAAATAAACTTTAAAAACATACCCTAAGCTGTTGATCATGTATATCACGAGCAGACCTCCTTATAACTTTGGAAACATCCTTGTCAAACAAAACAAAAGATATAGTGCCAGTAGCATCTTCAACCCTCACGCGTATCTTGTATCTAGAATTACAAAAATTATAATAAAACTAATAAATTAGAACATATGATTTTAAGCATGTTTAAAATTAACATAATATTAGAATAAGGGTACCTAACGATAGTTGTTGGAGAACGGATTTTACACTTAGGACAGTAAAGTACACCAACATCATGAGCAACAACACATCTGCATCTATATCATTAAACCCACTAGCATCAGAAGCAGGAATCACCTTCTTGCTACACTTGGAACACCCAACATAAAACCATCCAAAATCTTCCTCAACGGACCTTATAGTACCAAGAACAACAAAGACAGATTCCTGCAATAAAGTATTGTTTAAATTGTATTCTGGAACATAAATACTAAAAAAATAAACAAATAGGACTTACAACGATGACGTCCCAAATATCTTTGGTAGACTTTCTCTCGTTCTTCTTTAGGAATTCTTCACGAGAAGAGTAAACAGTTTGACTAGACAACACAGCTGGTGTAATCTGTGAAGATCCTTCACCTTTGCTAGCTTGAATGAGCCTAACAGTAAACAATCATTGTAAATAATAAGTAGAATGACACTAAATGTAAATAAAACAGTACTTATAAATCAATAAAAGCTATCTAATGTAAATGCAGATAAAGATTGACTGACCTATTCCTAAAAGTTGTAATTTCCTCAACATCATCATTGATAAACAATCGACTTCCAAAAAATGCATTTTGAATATTTGGGCTGCCTACAACAGTAAAGGGAAAAAATCTTTAAACTTTCGCAGTAATATTTAAGAAATTATTGTATACTATGATATATGATAGATGATGGTTATAGAGTACCTCTCCAATTCTTAACTTTAGCGAATTGAATTAGAACAATCACAACTGCATCGCTTGAATAACCTTGAATAAACGTGGAAAACTGTTGCGCAAAATTATCCCACAATGTGCAACCAATCGTGTCTCCACTAAAACCAGAAAAAAAGGATTGAAGAAAACATAGAGGCATATAAAACAGATACAAACATATCCGATTAAAGTCATATAACTATAAAACTAAAAGGTATGCAACACCAAAGGAAGGAAAGTAATTATACAAACATAAGTATAAAAGTCATACCTAAAGTTAACAATCTCAAAACTTATCCTCTTGCTTTCCTTTCCAGACCAGTTAAGAACTTCCATATCGATAGTAGATACAACATAACCGATCACATCTAAAAAGGGAAAAAACACAAAGATAAGTAACATTAACATTAACGCATCAGCCATAAAATAAAGGACCAACTATATTTAGATACGTGAAAGACAAAAAAAAGATAACTAACCGACTGTTGATTCAACTTCAACGTCAAGATTTATAATCTCATGTAGGTCAACAAACTTAAAACCATACAAAGGTCCGTCGAAATTCTCACAGCGTTTGACATTTGTTTGATGGTAGAATATGAGCTTATAGGAATTCTTGATTACAGGATACTTGTCATTCATCTCACCAACACCAAACTTGCTGAGAACCACTACACTACCCTCGTGAATTTGGTTTTCTAACACAGACATCAACACCTTCTTTACGATGGCCTGAATCTTATCACCCTAATTAAAACAGAAGACAAAAAACATACACATAAGATCTTCTATAAACAAAACATACAAATAAAAACATAAGAATTTTTATTAACCAGAATACCTTTTCGTCAATCAAAATCATGTCAATCTGATACGCTTGCTTCCACAAACGTAATACTCGCACCTTCAACTTCCATGTATCTTTCTTGGTAGATATTTGATGAGTATAACTAATGGAATCATTATCCATTGTTGGATGGTTGCAATGACGAACACATGGGATCAGAAATATATGAATACGAAAGAGGTAATACGGCAAAACGATTATGAATCTGATTATCATGTTCAGTCTTTATAGCGTGTATTGAATGGAGTTCGATTTCTCCAAAACCAATTCGAATTCCGTATGCTGAAGGTGGCGTGCAAGGAGGAGAAGGGTTTAATTGGGAGAGAAAGTGTGGCCCAATTAAATAGAGGCAGGATATTAATTACAATTACAACCTTATTTTTAATTTTAATCTTTAAAATCGGATTATTGGTTAACTGATGTATGTATGTATGCATGCATGTGGACATGTATGTGTTTTACAAAAAAGATGACATCATTTTTGCAAGAATTGACATCACCCTTTTTAAAATAGCTGCCTTTGAGTGGGGGATGGCTGTTTTATGACATCAGCCTTAATCCCCATTTATTAGATAAAAGATTCTATCACATGAGATTTATATTATGGGGTGTGTATATGAAATTTTGTGTGTGAGGTGCATGAGGAGTGTATGTTTGTGCATGTGGGTGATGAAACCTTGGGTTTGTGGAGTTAAAAGAGATGGGATGATTTGCACTCCGGCGTATCACACGGCTCCCAATTTATATATATATATATATATATAATGCAAATATAGAAAGAAATTCCTATTGAGTCAACAAAACTAAACAAATTCAAATGGGTGAACTACAACTTGCCACATGTTTTACGTTTCTTGAGATATGATAGTTGTACTTTTTATGTAAGGAGATAGAAGAGAGAAGATGTCACATATTTTCACCCGTTTACATTATATGTAATTTCATATGTCACACTTTTTTTGGGGTTTTCAGCACTAGATTTTTCATATTTATGAAGTGTAATGTTTTGGAACATAGAATTTATGAGTTTTCTAATTTGTAGTGCATATAAAAAAATATGTAATGTTTTATAGAAAAAATTTAGTCTAACAAATCCAGCTGTTACACTTTTTTGTGTCAAACAGGAGAGAGAGATTGCAAAAATTGCTTAGGGTGAACGGAGTGGGCGGTAAACACCTTCGGCAAACGGCGTTACCGATCGGTAACACCGCCACCGATGGTGTTACCGATCGGTGAAGTGTTTTATGCGGTGAAGCTTTGCCGATGATGAATGTTGATTTTTTGACCGTTGGAACAAGTGTTACGGCTATCCCTCCATCTCCAAGAACCCAAATCATCCCTTATCTCCTCCTTCACTTTCAAACCAATCCCCAAAACCAAATTTCTTGTCTTGAAATTCCATTCAGAATGCATCAAACCTACCATTTTCAAGCCAAAAAATTCCCCTTTTTTGGTCTCTGTAATGGCTGCTGAAGCTGAGGTAGGTGAAGATGTTGATGAGGATGTTTCCGGTGGCAGTGGTGGTGTTACTACAACGGCTCCAAGATAGGTAAACCTAAGAAGTGGAAAGTTGCTTTGCCTTAACACATAATTTAAAAAAATAAAAAAAATAGTTTACCTAATCCATGATAGGTAAACCACCGCCAACGTTTTTGAGCATTAGGTAAACAAAATAGGTGAATTGACGTGTCATTGTTGGATTGGGTGAATGGAGAGTATACCTATTTGAAATAGGTAACCACTCCTTTTACCCTTACACCTTAAGGGAAAATGTAATACTTTTTTTTTTGCAGAATGTTACATATGTCTAAAAAGTAGCTTTTGTACAGAACCATCTCAACCACAGGTTATTTAAATGGATGGTGGAGATGAAGTTTTGTTGGTTTCTTTAACTCAATAAGGTTTTCTCTATATTCTTCCCTTATATATATATATATATATATATAAATAGGTCGTTTAACGTACAAGACCACCTATTGTGCGATAGGTAAGTGAGCATGTCAACCGTACATCTGATCTAATCTAGACTTCCAATTGAACTCGATGACATAATAAATAATTAAGTTTGCATATTTACGCACGTTATAATACATAATTATGCACATTATTTGCATAATTACGCATGTTATTTGCATAATTACGCACATTATATGGGTGGTCGCGTACCGTCGCACGTTAAAATCTAGCCTTATTTATATATATATATATATATATGGGGTTAGGGTAAAAAAACTGCTAAGAGTTGGCCTTACAAAAGGTTTTTTCAAAAAAAAAAATACCAAAAATCCTAAAAATAACAATTAAGTTTTCCAAAAAAACAATGTCACACCCTAACCGTTGACGGATTATTGATCGAGGCACGATGATTGTCCAAACCTTATGACACTATTAAATATTTCATAATTAAACACATCACTTTATTACAATGTCCCACCAAACATATAAGTTCAAATATTCAACATAATTCAAAAAGAAAATACAAAGGAAAATTCCATTGATTTATTCTAAGGTTATGTGACTTCTATACTTGTATTATCAAACTTCATTCCTTGTACCACGTGTAAAATATTTGGGTCAACTACAAGAGTTAGTGATTAAATCTAAGTTAAATAAAAATAATTTACTTTGAAAATAAACATGCAATTCATGTGTTAATTGAATATAACAAATAATGAACAATAACCAATAAATAAGAACACATAAGTCTCAAGCCCCGAAAAGCGAGACTGAATGAAGGCGATACTAACATCCCATGGTCATGCGGAAAAGTCAGCCAATGGATCCACAATATGCTTTATTGAATTGACTAACACAATTAACCAAATAAATACATAACACACAACACAGAATTTACATGTTTGATAAGTAAATAAAATGAATTTGTAATTTGTATGACACGTTAATACACCCCAAATTGTTTAAAACTAAGAAGAAGAATGATTTACTCACTGTTTTCGAAGATTAATCCCACGAATGATACCACGACAGAAACAAATGAATAATCCAACGACAAAATTACCCTAAAGTATATAAATAACAAAACCAAACAAACGAAATGATATAAATGAAACTAAGGATTCAGATTCTTTTATTTGTTGACTTTTGTGTAAAATATTAGAGTAAAGACAAGGATGGTACTTGTGGTTTGCACTTCGTAGCACATTGTCCCCAACTTTTGCCAAAAATACATGGATGGTCTATGTACTTTTGAAAAACTAGGGACCATCCGTGTACTTTTGGCAAAAGTTGAAGAATAAATGCGTTGCAAAGTGCAAACCATGAGGACCATCCGTTTACTTTTGAAAAACTATTAACAAAATCTAAAAGTTTGATATATATAACTTCCTAATAAAAATATACAAATAATGAATTAAATGACTATGGGGTTGTTTGGCAACTTCTGAATGGTTAAGTGCTGAACAATTAAGAGGTATGAACCATTAACTGTTGAACCAGCAAGAGGCCTGAACCATTAAGAGCTAGTATAATACTTAACCATTCAGAGGCAAGTGTCTGACCAATTCAGATTAGAGGTCTTACACATTCAGACTCAGTATAATGCTTAACCATTCCGAGGCAAATGTCTGAATCATTCAGACATACGCTTGTGAAACAAACAGTCTGAACTATTAAGTGCTGAATCAATAAGAGGTCTGCCTCACTAAAAGGTAAACAAACAGTCCCTATATAAATAAATGTGAATGGGATTATTATATGCAATACTATAAAACTAATTACGTTTGTTATATTTTTATAAGTCTTAAATTTTGATACTAAATTAACAAAACCAATAAATAAATATATAAGTTCCTAAACAAATAATTATTTAAATACATCTATAATTCCATGCATGATTAAATATGAATTTTGTTAGGAATCAGTTAAGAAAGAATAACTTTAAACTTATATAAGTTACTATATCTTTTTTATTATTAATTTTAGACAATTCTAAATAATCCATAAAATAAATTCTATCCACTAGGAAATTATAACAACTTATAGAATATAAATTAATTCAAAATGGTTATTTTGTATTAATAAGACTAGTTATTTTTATAAAAGAATAAAAATAGTTTTCTAAAGTATTTAATCTCCATATTATGAATAGTTAAGAATTTAAATATGAAATTTGTTATAAAATTTTCCCAACTAAATTAACTATTGAAAATCAAAATATATTTTGTGAAACACAACTAATATCTTAATGATCAATTTG
Source organism: Scalesia atractyloides (assembly GCA_947069175.1). Lineage (NCBI taxonomy): Eukaryota > Viridiplantae > Streptophyta > Magnoliopsida > Asterales > Asteraceae > Scalesia > Scalesia atractyloides. Next base: position 15,889,674 of record CAMTDV010000018.1, read on the forward strand.
AAATGTTCAATTTCATGAAAACACAATTCTAGATTAAAAAGTCTCAAATTTTAAGTTCAATAACCTTAGAATCACAATATTCTAAATTCGAATTTGTTTGCCCTCTATCACAAAAATGGATAAATGAATTTTATAGAGCATAAAAAATTAATGAGAGCGGACTCAAGAACCACCTGATTTTGTTGAGAACTAAGGGAGAAACCGTGAGATGAATTTACAAGCCCTAGCTTTTATCTTGCATTGGATACGTGAGTTATGATTATTGTGAACGGAATTTGGGAGTGGGGGATGTTGTAAAAAGATGCAAAGGACAAAATGATATCAATTTATAAATTGTGGTGGTCGAATTTGTAACAACTCGTAAATTTTCGTTGTTATTTATTTTACTCCTGTTCCGTGCATTTCGTTTACCTCAATCGTGTAATCCCGAAATTTGATTATGAGAAAGTTATGTTAATGGAATTATATGTTGTCACATCTATATCGCATTTAATCGCTTATTAATCGCTAATTCAAAGCAATCACAAGTAGTTATGCTACTTTACGAGCCGAGTGTGTTATTGTTTAACAAACACTTGTGCCATCACATCGCTTATCTCATCGCATCGCAAAACGCAGTTAATTATGTGGAATTATGTTTTATATGTGTTATGTTTATTTATGTTATGGTTTAATATCACTAAAACGCTCGCACACTCTCGTACCTCGCTCTCTCTCAATTCAGTGATAATATAACGCTTAACGCTTCACTAAAACGCTTAATTTAACTATCTAATACGATCCGAATCGCCAAATGAACTCTTAACGCGAAATAAACAAACAAAACTTGGCCAATAGGTTAAGTTCGGCCGAACTTGTGCATCACAAGTTCGCCCGAACTTGTCCAGGCCGCCAGAAATCCTCAAAACACATCAAGTCCACCCGGACTTGTCTTAATACTCAGGAAACAAGCAAGTTCGCTCGAACTTGTAACAAGTTCGCCCGAACTTGATACAAGTTCGCCCGAACTTGATGTATCCAGCCAACTTTCAGCCTTCACCTATAAATACCCAGCTCCTCTCCTCATTTGAACTTGCTGCAAGTTCGCCCGGAGCTCCCCAAAACTGAAACCCTTTGTTTTCTAAGTAAGAATCAACCCGTTTTCAAGCTACAACAACGGTTTACAACGATTTTGCACAAGGTTTTACCTTCGATTTCATCAAAATTCCTCTGTTTACGAAAATCTTCATCTTTTTATGCAAAACTTTTATTTTTCACTTAGATCTATGTCTAGATCTAAGTAAAACCTTTTAAACATCAATTTTTACACAATATTCGGACTAAATGACGTATGTTTCGTTCACTTTGAAGTGGAACGAGGCGTTCTCAAGCAAGATCTCAGATCCCGAAGCACAAGGACGAAATCATCACTTTGCACAAACTGGACTAAACCGTACGAACCTTCAAGTTCGCCCGGATTAGTCTGAGTTTCTGTAAAATGGCTAAAACTCGCTCCAAAAGACCTCTTCAGCCTAGGTTTTGCTCAGTAGCCTAAGGTTGGAGAGATGAACACTCGATTTCCTCAGCAACGACGCGAATACGCACGGATTGGATGCCAAAACAGTCAAGTTCGCTCAGAAAGCATCAAGTTTGCTCGAACTTGTCACCAAATTGGTGACCAAGTTTGCCCGAACTTGATCAATTCTTCACAAAAAGTACACAGGTTCGCCCGTACTTGTCCAATTCTCAAGAGAATCAGACAAGTTCGCCCGAACTTGTATCACTCCTCACCAAATAGGGCAAGTTCGCCCGAACTTGTCTAATTTCTCAGGAAACCAGACAAGTTTGCCTGAACTTATACCTTCAGTAAGTCTATACAGTCAAGTTCGCCCGAACTTATACTCCAAGGTACAAGTTCGCCCGAACTTGTCTGCTGTTCCTTCAACCGTTAACCATTTCAGCAATTCGGAAGACTGATGCACTTCTATTCGCTTACAGGCTGATCCGGCACTCTCCTCAACTCATCTCAGATCCCGTCCCTTCTCTCAAAACGCACCGACAGGGAGTATACTTGAACCCCTTTACGCTTAAACGCACTTTTGGGTGTCACATATGTTTATCAAATCACATCACACAATTCAAACACTTATTCGCAATCCGCTATACATGACTATACGTGAAATCTGCTGAATTGTATGTATTACTTGATTGCTTGTACGCCACCCTTAACATGATAGTATACTAGAGGTTGACCCACCACCCGAAGGCCCGGGGTTGTTAAGGCTCGCATTTTCATTTCTTATTTATTTTCTCTTTAGGATGTGGACACTTGTTTGCATGCCTCGATCAATCGCGGTTTGTTGGTTTACTTGAATCTAAGTAGTTACATAGTTCACAACTCTTGCGTATGTCATGCGGTGTATGCTAAACGCTTTTATATCTATTATGTACGCAAACTTGTATGCTCACCTTTACTTAATTGTATTGACGTTTTATTTTAACATATGTGGCAGGTTGAGGATATTTGCTATGGATGCTTAGTTGTAGGTTTGCCTTTAGAAAATCATGTGATAAATCTAGGGAAGATCAAACTTGATTTGTATTAAGAGATAGTATGTTTTGTAATGATTAAACGTGAAATATTGGTTGATTGTACGGGAAGTTAACTGTTTAAGATATTGTCATGTAAATTGTTATGGAATTTCTCTTAAGACAATCTGGTTCGCCTAGTGTCGTGTCCCGATGTTTTTGCCATCGGTTGGGGTGTGACAGAATTTGAGGATGACCGATCATGTTCAAGCTTAGCTTTATTGGTGTTTGTTAGGATCTGAGTACAGAACTTGTGTATCTAAGACATGAAGAACAACTCAATTAAAGTAAACACACAAGCAGGAAGATATATCAAGATTGTTATATTGAACTTTAATGATTTCGATTACAGTTCAATGATTATATAATCTCCCCTTCAGCATGATCACTCACAAATCTGTTCGTACAAAAGAGAATAGGGTGAAATGATTAATAGATCTCTAACATGTGAGATCTATTTATACTGAGTACAAAAGGTCTGTTTGCAATCAGCTGACGTCACCCTAATAGTGGCATCTAACATTCCTAACAGAAAAGATTCCACATATGTTAACAAACATCTGCGGAGATCTAACATTGTTCTATTACATGAAAGTCTGTTCTAAGCTAAGTACCTTTACATTGAGAAACCTTTGTTCTTAAACTAATGTTGACTTGTATTAAACATTTGTTTAGCCACAATAGATGTGGTCTTCATGATTAGTGCTTTGCTTCAACAAAGTTTGGCCTTGAACAACGGTTTTCTCTGCATCATTGAGCCCAAATGCAGTATTCATTGAGATCTTTTGCACTTCTCCATTAGCTCCGACTAAAGTCACTTCATAGCTTGTCCTATCAGACATCCATTTTAGAATTTTTGAGTTGGGTGGATTTTCTAGAGCAGATGTTATTTGATGAGTTGAGGGAAATTGTTTTCCCAAGACTTGACTAGGCTGATCTTCTTGCTTTGCATTTGGATGCCCATATACCAATTCATTCCTGGTCCATTCTTTTCTTAATTCATCTTCGTACATCTTCATGTCTTCTACAAACATCTATTTTTGCCTTTTTAGGTAGCGTTTTACAGCTGAAGAGATATTCTTTGCAGTAGGAAGCTCTGAGGGATCAACCAGAGATCTGATAGCAAAGTCTATTTCTTCATAATTTGGGCTTTTGGGGACTGAGGGATCCTTTGCTCTTAAAGCTTCAAGTTTCTTGAAATTTTCTTGGATTGTTAGCTCATCTCATCTAGCCATTGACTGCATAGAGCCTAAGTGTGCAACTACCATCTCCTCCTTCATTCTTCTTAACTGAAGGGCTTTCTTTCCAGTTGCCTTTTTTCCTGCTCTTCAATTGGGAGGAGTGGGTTTGATATCATGATTAAGGGTTTAGCTTCTCCATCCTCATAATTTCTTCCAGAAGGCCTTCTTTAGATCATCTAGAGAATTGAGCTCTTGTTGCTCTGTAAGGCTTGTTTTTCGTTATGTACTCCATGTAATCTTCCCTTAGTGCTCTTCTGAGATTAGGGTGGTGAAGCCTTTTTGCTAACATCTTTGGCAAAATCTTCTAATTTGTTCACTTTAGTGAACTCTTTAAAAAGAATTTGTTGAGCCTCCTTATCCCCTTTCCCTTTACTACTTTCTGCTGCAATCATTTCTTCTTGTTTAAGCATTGTCTCCAAATATTCTTTGACATTTGTAGCCTTTGGGAGATCATGCAAATATGGGAAGGTGAGCTGGTTTGGATCTTTTGTGGAATAGAAAGACCGTATCTCTTGTGACACAACTTCTAATTCTAATGGGTGTGAGACGATGGTTATGGCTGTGGTGGTTGATGATAATATTAATGGAAGGGATGTGATGGAAGGTGTTGTGTTAGTGGTGGTTATGATAGGTGATGCTTCAAGTGTTTCTTCATCATCATCTTGGATGATTAATTTTTCTTTTCTGGTTCTGGTTTGTGGTATGGGTGTTTTTGTTGGTGGTAATGGGATTTTTGTGGGTTGTTTTATTTTTATAAGAAGACCTGTAGGAGTCTTTTGAGTTTGTGGAGGTGAGGGTGTAACACATGTTGTCACTTTTGGAGTGCGAACAAATGTTTGAACAATCGGGACAACGGTTTGGGTGGTTGGTGTTGGTTTTGTTGAAATAGTGCTTTGAGGGACCTCTGTTGAGGAGCCTTGATCCTCTTGAATTCTATTGCTTCCAAGGATTTCCTACATTGTCAATATACATAGCTTCCCTTGTATCTTTCCTCTTTTTTCAGTTGCTTCTTGTTTGGCCTTTTTTATCGTAGAAGTACCAGGCCTCTTTTGGGATTTCTTGACTAGAGGTGGAAACTTTCCCATGATGTCACTCTCCCCATTTTGGCACCATCTTCTCTGTATTTAGGGAGAATTGGAGTTGTGCCAATGGTTTAGAGAAGATGGTCTTTAATGGCTTTATTCTTTGCTTGAGCATCTTTTGTACCTAGCAGCCACCATATTTCTTATCGGCTCCATTTGCATGTTGTGTGGCATCTGTAGATAGCTTTTGAAGATGAAGATACATTTGTGCATGCACCCACATTTCTTTTGCTATTTCTTCATTGGTTGGTGGAGTTCTTAAGTTTTGCACCAAGGTCTTCAGCATGTCTTTGATTTCATCAACAGAAGACTCTATCTTAGATACTCTCTCTGTCAATTCCTCATATCTTAACCCATCACCTAAGTTAATAGGATCACCTGAGTTCCCACCAGAGGTGGTTGTACTTGGTTTTGAACCAAGTGCCCCTTGTTCTTGGTAGTGGGAACTTCCAACTGTAATAGAGTATACTATTGTAGACTCAATAGTTGTTGCCTTCAAGGAGGTCGTAGTTATGTTACCATTGTTTAACTGTGAGACTGTTGTCTCTAGAGTTGTAGTAGCAACCTCATTTGAAAAATCACCAAGTGCCACTTGTGACATAAGTGGTGTACCCTCCCCTACTTGTGGGCTAGCAATGACTTGACTTGGTCCAGTTTCTTTAGCACACTCCCTGTAATACATGATTAGGAGGAAATGGGTCTATACAAGCCACTATTATCCATTTCATCAAGCAATGTTTGTATTGTGGATAGTATTAGTTTTGTGGGTGGTGGAGTGAAAAGAGAAGCTACCCTGGGAGAGGGGCTTGAGAAGAAATGTTCAAGTGAATTATCTCCCTCTTGACTAGGTTCCTCTGTGCTTACAACACTATCTTTTTCTGAGGATATGTGAGAAGTTTGTCTAGGTGGAGATGTTTGCATCTGTTGTGAGGAAGTAACAACAGATTTTTGCTGCTTTTGTGTTGCAGCAGGTTCCTCTGGCATCTCAACCTCCAGAATGACCTTTTTTTGTTTTTCTTTTGGATTTGGTGCATTGTATTGGAGATGGTTTGTGTGGAGAATCTGATGTGGGTACCACAGTGTTGGGTTGGTCACTGTGGACATCTGGAGCAGTAGGCTCAGGAACAATTGTTGTAACCTCTGTTGGTTGATTTTCAAAAACATTTTCTTCTAGTGCATTTTCCTATCCTTTTGAGATCATCATGCTTTTAAAAGTTTCATTTGAAAGGCTATTCATTTTGAGGGCTTGGCCCTGTTCAAAATTTTCTTGTTACAAAACCTTTTGAAGGTAAAAACTTATTAGCCTTAGGTACAAAAAGAAGGGTTTTCCAGTTTGCGTTTTAATTGCTTTGATGTTTGCCATCATATCCAGAAACAGTGGTTGAGATAGCTTGTAATATGTCTTTGTCAGAATTATATATCCCAAATACTGAGTTTTAAGACGTATTTCATTAAAAAGGTGGTGTTGGCAGACAAGCAAACTAAAAGTATGGTGGAAGTGTGGTTTGAAAATTGTTGTTCCCACCAGTTGAGCATCATATCCCATTTCTATGAATTTATTTTAAGTTCATTATTGGAAAAGATTCTACACCTGCCATGTCATTGAGGTTGAAAGTTGTGGAGATGGATTGTGGAGTTGTCTAGATATGTTCTTTTTTAACCGTTGAGGTGATAGTGAAGGGCTTTTTGTCTTTGAGTGAAAAGTATGAATTTGCCCAAATTCACTGAGAGCATCTAGATAAACCGGTGCGTCAACGGTGAGAATTGTATGGTATTTGGATGTTGTGAGAATGTCAATGATGGAGTGGAAATATGTATTCTTGTCATGTTTGATAAGATACGGTATGTATTTGTGAGGTAATTTGAGATTGAGTTCCATGGATGAAGAATATGAATGTTACTCTTAAGAAAATCTTTTGAGTAGATGATCCTTTTGATTGAAAGCGATGATTGTTGATTGCAATTTTGGAGTTTATCTCTTTGTGAAATGCTTTGATTTGGTGAATTTTGTAACGGTAAAGTGAAGCTCTGTTGAGCGAGGGTTTTTATAGAGTTTATGTAATAGTCGTGATGACGTGGCCAGCGGTTACTTTTTGAGTGACATGGTGCGCCTCTCTTTTTGTAAAGTAAACCTCTGTTTGATACAAAGGTTTGTTTCAAAGGTCTGTCCCACTGAGAAAACCAATTGATGAAGTAATGCGAGGTCTGTTTGGCAAAGGTCTGTTTTGAAAACTCTGCTTGTTCATAACAGATGTTTAGGATATGAAATAGTGGTTGGAACATCTGTTGACTGTGGTCAACAGATATATGGAAACATATGTTTGAAACCACCACTGGGTTAGAAAAAACGTTTCGAAGAGGAAAAACTGTTATACCCCAACTGATGGCGGAAACATTAAAGTGAGACGAAATAGATTGTTCATCGCACATAACACTATTTAGCGACAATAACTACTTCAAAACCGAATTTCATTAATAAACATAAATTGTCAATACAACGAAGGAAGTACAAGTACAACATGGAAACACAAAATATGACAATAATAACATAACGTAACATAATCAAATCTAGTATCTTGAGCGTGTTTCTAGTCATCCCTACTAGATTCATCATGGCATCAATCCTCAACCTGTAACATGTTTAAAATATAGGTTCAATGCAAAAGCAAAGGCAAGTACACAAGTTTGTAATAATATAGCATAAGTATGAAAAGAATTTACTCGAATCCACTTGGAAATTGTATACAAGGTGTGACTAGCATGCAATACCTAATGTAGTGTCCACAAGAATTTAGTGTCCCTCGCCACAAAAGTAACGAGACTAGTTTATGAATAAAAGATAAGCTTAACAAAACCCCGATGGGCGGCGTGCTACTCCTATAGCGCTATATATGTTAAGTTGGGCTAGCTTAGTTAATGAAAAAAGCATGCTATGAATCTAGCATGAACCTAAGCATAACAATTAACCATGTATAACGGATTAAGAGTATAAAGTATGATTGTGTGCATGTTTGTGTATTTTTGTAAGTTAACATTTTACAACCCAAATTGTGTAAAAAGGGAAAATGGGTCAAGTGTACTCAAAGTTTTGCAAGCTTCCACTTGGTAATTCCGTGAAGAGTTGTTGGTTTGGAGATGGAACACCTAGTTATCCTACACGAGGAAACGTAGGTGCGTGAGTATGGAATGATAACGAAGGATTCGGATTAGGATCTTAAAGTATGAAAAAGTGTATATTTGAGAAAATAATTATCTAGACATTAACACTCATTTTGACTCTATAAATCCCATAAAGGTGATTGTGGTTTCATGGGTCATGCCCTTTAGAATCGTAACGAGAAGGTTAAGTCTTGGATAATAACCTAATGTTATGACAAGTAACCACATGATTATTGTCAAAAGTTCGGTTATGTATAAGTCTATTTACGTACATATTATCTAATATATATTAAGTCCATCATATATGCCATAGAATTTCATAGAAGTCATGCATGGAGGTAGGAGGATAACCTTCCTTTAACCTCTTTCGTATGTTCACCAATGCACAAGTTGTCACAAGAACAACAAGTATGGTCATGAATGAATTTAGAAAGGAAATGAGAAGAATACAAGTAATCACTATACCAAGTAGCCAAGTAATCTTCAACCCGGGTGAGCCAAAATCGACATAGAAAGTATTAACTAAGTTTCGAAGGCTAGACGGGGCCGTGTCACTTTTTAGGCTAGCAAAGTACTTGGGATAGAGATGAGAAAACATCAAGTGAGGTGGTGGATTCAAGGTAGGATAGCCATGGCTTCCAAGGAATCACACTTCATAGCAAAGCACAAGTCTTGTTATGTAAACAAGCTTGGATGGTTTCAACATTTGTGGGTGAATAACCCTAACAAAAAAAAGTTTAGAGGAGTTTTACACCTTCAAATTTGTATGAACCAACCTTGGTTTAGCTCACTAATCATAGACTTGATTAGAGGCATAAGAACACAAGTTTGGTTGAGAAAAATGTAAATTTAATGAAAGTTACAACCAAAATCTTCAAAACAGAAAGTTTGGTCTTCAAAATGGTGATGTTCCACCTTGGTTTTCCATGGAAAACCTGTGGAAACATTCCTAGAAGCAATCCAAGCACTGTGGAAGAAGATTTGGTAAAGAAATAATGAAGAAAAGTGAGTTTGAACTCACTTTTCACACTTGAAAAATCTGCCTTGTTCTTGGAATTTCAGAGATTTTGGAGAGTGTTTGATGTTATATAAGTGTTTGGAAAATGAATATGGGGTCTAGGAGGCTCATATTTATAACGGGGTGATTAGGGTTTGAGTTAAGGATGTTAGAAGGTGATTAGAGGTGAGAAAGGTGGAGAAAAGAGGTCCAATCCGTGAGCTCAAAATAGCTGGCTGGAAACACGACTCTGTCGTGCCACGCAACGGACACATATGGTCCTGGCGCGTGGCATGAGGGAGTGCGTTTTCAAAAATTGTTTATTTTGCTCAATTTTGGCCCCTATACTTGGTTGTTAGGTTATTTTATGCTATAAACTTGTATTTTAACTTGTTTTTAGGTATTACAAGCGTATGTAAGTATAATTCAAGTATTAGGAATGTACGTAAAAGTATTGTCACATATAATAAGAATCGGTTTGCGCATAAACGATTAAATTGTAAGTATAACAAGTATGTATAAAGTATAAATTTTATTACAATCAAAGTCTCGGATTACAAAGTTGGAAATGAAATACGAATACGAAACTATTACAAGTTTCCATACATAGAATTTCGAATACACTTTCTAAATAAGGAAAGTTACAAAAAGCAAGGCGTTAAATAAACAATGGTTTCTTTTTGCAAAACAGTGGTTGTGACTTTGGTCTAACAGACTTTTGAACCACAAAATAGTGGTTTACTCCTTTTGACCGGAGTTTTATTTTTGGTGATTTTTGAACAATCTGTTAGTGATTTTTAAAACCGAATTTTGAGATTTTTCAAAGCAACATATTAATTTTCTTATGAAATGATCTTTTTGGTGAATTTTCAAAAATTATTTACAGGTTTTTATTCAGGTGGTGATGTGTGTTAGGGAATCCTTTGTTTGCACTTTTAAATTGCCAATAGATATTCCATGCCAACAATGGAAGTGGGTCAATTTTGCAGTGAATCCAAAGCTTTGAATTTGGTATTTTCTTTCATTGTATCATCCCTTTGGCAATGGATTTTTTTTGTGATGAGTAGTTCTTGAACCATCTCAAACAGTTGTTTTTTACCATCTGCAAGTGCTTTTACCTTTGGGTCAAAAGTTGTTTGACCATTTCCAATGAGTTGATCACATCCATGCAGATGCATGTTTATTCTTGGCCTGCGGGACATGTGCACAGACTCATTATGCCTATAAGGCACTATGTGACAAGGTGGTTGCCCATAGTTGTGTTTGATGGTGGTGCATCTGTTATCTGGAATTCTTTGTAAACATGTTTTTGATTTAAGACTTTGGTAACAGATGTTTGGACATACTCAATTCTTTTAGGAGTTGTATGTGGTTCCCTATGATAGGGTCAACTTCCTTTTTAACATGCATTTTCCCTTTTGACCTATTTTTGTTAATGTATAAGATTTTAAAAATGAGCACTATTGACTCAGGTGCTTGGTTTTCTCACAAATTGAACATTCAGCCTTTGATTCACAAATATTGTTTCCTCTATTGATATCATATGCTTTTAATCTGAAACAATTTTTAGTCATATGATTTGTTCTTTCACAAAATTCATAAAGCAGATTTGCAGCCTTATCTTTCTTATCACTCTTTTCTTCCTTTTTGACAACAGATGTTTGATCATCTATTTCAGAATTAGTGATATGAATAATTTTCACATTTGGTACTTTTGCACCAACAAGTGATGTGAAATCCATGGGTTTGAATTCATATTTTTCTTTTTTCAGCCTGAAGTGAACTTTGTGGTTTTTCAAGAGTGATCTTTTTACCACTTGATTATGTGATCATGATTTCTTCCCCACTTGAGTTGGTTGGTTTCACTTCATCCATTTGAGATCCAATGTGAGTGTTGTTTATGGAAGATTGGACGTTATCATGTTTTCTAAACCCAACTCCAAACTTCACATTGCTTTTGATTTGTTTTCAAGAAGCATCTCATAACCAGTACATGACTCTACCCATTTCTCACAAGTGATTTGGGTGGATTCAAGCTCCTTTTTGCAACTCTGATAATTTTCTGTCATAGTTTGAAGTTTGTCTTTGGTATGGTTACTTCATATTTAAGACTGCAGATCTCTCGATCCTTTTCAGTTAGCCTAGTTTTAAAATCTCTTTTAGGTTTTCAAGAACAATTTCACTAACTTGAACCTTTTCCCTAAGGTTTTCATTCACCTTTTTGATGTTTACAAATGCAATGATGCATTTATCTTAATATAAGTCTTTAAGAATGTGAGGTGATACCTTGGCAATCGTTTCTTCTACACAATCATGAGGACAATAGTGGGACTTTTGAGATGATGTTCTTCCATTCTTTCTGCATAGCCTTCTTCACAAACAGTTGTTTGCTCTAGGCTTTTTGCATTTTTCCTAATAGATCTTTCACTAACAGTCTTTTCCTTCTCTTGGTCAACTTCATCTGAAATACATTCAAGTGCCATAAAGCAAAAAATTCATCTTCATAATTTTCTTTTGCCATAAGAGCAAAATTTTATTAGTTAAGTCCTCTTATAAGCTACTCCAATCTACAAAGACTTGTGTGAAAAAGCTTTGTTGTTTGGATTCTGCAGGTGCAAGAGCAGGAGTAGCTGGGAGTGCTTGAACATGTGCTACAGGCATTTAAACATGTTAAACTAGAGGAATATATGTTTCATGAATATATTACACAGACACAGGGTTCATGATTTGTGCAAAATGGGCAGTCTTTTGCATATTTGGTCCATGGGTATTTTGGGTATTTTGATAAAATTGTTATTTACTGTTTGATTGAGGTCATTGATTTGGGTATGTTATCACATGTGCTGAATTGTTTGACTTCTACATTCTCTTGCAAAATGACCTAATCTGTAACATTTGAAACAATTTATCTTTGATTTATCCAACCTTACCCTTGATCTGTCATCTAACCCTGGATATTTCCTAGGGGTGTGGATGAGTCGGTTGATTTGGTTTTTACCATTAACCATAATCATAATCGCTAGCTTCGGTTATGAAATTTCCTTAACCATAACCATGACCAAACTTCGGTTACGGTTAATCGGTTATAAAGTCGGTTATGGTTCAGATTCGGTTATTTTCGGTTAATTAACCAAGAAAGGTTTGAAATAAATAGGGGTGTTATTAGGGGCGTGCACAGTTTGGACTTACCTTAGATCTTTTTTATAAAATAGCCAAAACTACAGTTTTTGTTTAGGCTACTGATGTGGATTCCCTTTAATAAGGTAAATGCTCAACAAAAATAATTACGATCATAAAACCTCGGTTCTTCACTGAAATAAAGGGCACCTACATAAAGATTATTTTAACATACTTTTATCTAAGTAAATAGAATCTCTACATGATTAATATAAAACATAAATCCATTATATTGACTCATAATTACATGTTCGGTTCCGTTAACCAAAGCTTTATAACCGTAACCATAGCCGATGTCGGTTATACAAAGATTCATAACGGCCATCGGTTATGTCGGTTACCAGTCAATAGCGGTTTAGTTATGTCGGTTATGGTGGTTATTTTGCTCACCCCTAATATTTCCTACCAGTCCTTTTATAGAAATTGTTTGCTTTAAGACTAAGTAGTGTCACTTTGTGCAAAATATCCATTTTCTAAAGTTCAGTGGGACCAATATGCTTCAGATCATCAAGAACAAATGATAGATTATCAAAATTGTGAATGTCATCATTTGCTGTGAATGCACAGTTTGAGGAATATTGATCCGAGTATATTCCAGTTGATATATTAATATAATGGTCATAACCCTGATCATTTGATATCCTGATGATGATCCTTCTTAACTCGGAAATGTTGTGTTGCAAAAAACAAAATCATCAGACACTTTCCTAGTTTTTCGGAGCTTCTTTTTTTTTGGACAAGCTCTCTTTCAAATGTTAAGAGCTTTACATTAAGCTGAGTCAAGGTCATATCCATAAAATCAGGAGTTGTTCTCATCACAATTGCTATTGTGTCCCACTTTTCAGGTAGTGATCTCAAAAATCTGTTACTTAAAGTTGATTTTGAAAATTCTTTGTTTACCAACTTAAATTCACTTATTAGACGAGAAATTCTTTCAATCTGTTGTGTAGGGGCTTCTCCCTTAACATGTGTGAAAATCTCATATTAATGGTTAAGAATTTCTTGAGTGTTCCGGATAACATCTTCCGTCCCACCAAATTGTCCTTCAATGCATCCCACAACTCTTTAGCACTGTTGTAATGTAACAGGCCGGTGTAGATTTCATTTGGCGGAGCCATGGCCACAATGCTAAAGGCCTTTGCATCTGGCTCGATTTTTTAAAAATCTTTCTCTGAGTAATTTTCCGACTTATTTGGCTCTTGAGTCTTGAACATTCGGGCTTTAAGCACTAGGTACCATTGAAACGTGCGGTCCGAATAGAACGGACTTCCAACACCCAGTGTTCTATTGAGAACGTGAGCCATCCTACGTTGCTAGATATTATACTCAGATCTGACAAGCATAGGAGGCTTGTTGCTGAAGCCGATATTATGGGGATCATTTTGTGCCATTTCTTTTTTTTCTTTTGAAAAAAAAAACAGAGTACATGTGAAATACTTTTAAATTCTAAACTCTACAACTCTGAGTTACGTACAGATTGGTTATCTATGCAAGCTGATCTTTGTATATTAAACTGATTGTGAAATCAAGTTTAATGTGACCAAGCTCTGATACACATTGTTAGGATCTTAGTCTATAGAACTTGTGTATTTAACACATGAAGAACAAACAATTTGTAAATTTTAACATAATTAAAGTAAACACACAAGCAGGAAGATATATCAAGATTGTTTTCAGTTGAACTTTAATGATTTCAATTACAATACAATGATTATACAATCTCCCCCTTGGAAAGTGTTAATTGGAGGATCTTTCACAAACAATTACTGATTTACACCACGGTAAAAAACCCCTACAGAGGGTGTTAATGCTGGTGTCAACAGGTTTTTATAGCAGCGTAAAAAGTCATAAAACATTGCTTTGGAATTTATTTGTTTTTTTACAGCTATTAATATAAAATTTTAATCTACATTTGCGCAAAAATGGTGGCAATACACGCAGGGGAAGTCAGAGTTCCATAAGTTCTCACAACTCAAGGGGTTTTCTCTTAATCACTATCCCTCTCTCTCTCTCTATATGTGTGTGTGTGTCTGTGTATGTGTGTGTGTGAGAGAGAGAGAGAGAAAAAGAGATAGTTATCTTGAGAACCCAAAATATTACAAGAAGCGTCATAATGAATGAAAAAACCGCGAGAACTTGGTAAACAATATTTCAAATTCATGATTTTTACATTTTTCCTTATTATTCGAATAGAATATTAGAATTTAAATTTACATGTATTCGTAAATAAAGAAAATTTACACATGTGTAAGTTTGCCATTTACACATGTGTAAAAAATTTATTAGGAGAGATTTTGAGAGCATGGATGAATTATTTTAAGAGTAAATTCTTTTTTAATTTTGTATTTTAATTATAATAATGTTTGTATTAAAAATTATTTTAACTGGTTTTTTATTTGTTCTAACTATTCTCGCAATATTTAGCGTTCTCAAGATAACTCTCTGGTGTGTGTTATATATATATATATATACACACTCATATAGCAGATGATTTAAATGAGAAGGAACTTTTGTAGGAAGAAATTTCAACCAATATGAATGCTTTATAAAATTTTTGTATTTAATATCATTGTAAGAGTACATTGGTAAACTTGCATAGATTATTAAATTTAGTCTTCCTCTTTAATAAATAACTAAACTAAATTTGTAATTTTTTTTCAAAATATATATTTTTCAAAAAAAATATATATAGAGTGCACGATAAATTACGAGGTGTGTATAATAAATTACGAGTTGTGTAAGATAAATTTTGAAATATGTAGAATAACTTTTGATGTGTGTAGCAAAAAAAAAATTAATATGAAGGATGATAGTCTTTATGACTAATTAATTAATAAATAAAATAAATGAGATGAGAGAAAAACTATTTAATCTTTTACATTTTTACCCTTTCTTTTTTTTTCCTTCTTCTTCATTATAATATTTTCTCAAATGAACCTTCCCTTATATATACATGGGAGGTTAGAAAGAAAACACATGTGATATCAAGAAACTTGGAAAGCTTCATCTCCACCATCTATCTAAATAATCTATGGTTGAGATTGGTCTGTTATAAAAGGTACATTTCAGAACATGTTGTAGTCTGACAAAAGTGTGTAACAGTTTTTTACAATTTCTCTCTCCTATCTAACATAAAAAGGTGTAACGGTTGTATTTTTTTTAAACTAATTTTTTATATATAAAAACATGTAATATATTTTGTAAATTAAAAAAAAACTGGTAAATTCTGAGCTCTAAAGAGTAACACTTTGTAAAATATAAAAAATTGATGTTGAAAACACACACACAAAAATGTAACAGGCAAAGTTACATATAATATAAACATGTGAAATGTGTAACATATTTACTCTCATCTTTCCTAACACAAAAGGTGCAACATGTTAGATCCCAAAAAAGGTATAACATGTGCCATTTTTTGTTTATCCATTGAGTTTCTTGAGTTTTTACAATATATATAGGGGATGGTTCATTATGGAACATTAAAAAAATTGAGGAACCTAGGAACATTAAAAACGTGAGAAACCCGAAAACATTAAAAAGGTGAGAAACCTGGGAACCATGCATTTCAAATGTTAAAAATTCAACTTAACAAGTTAAAAATTAACTTGTTCAAAAAAAATTCAGAGCTTTTCAATATAAATACAAGTAAAAGACTTTTTAATAAAAAATCAAAAAATAAAAAAATAAATAAAAATATTTAACACAGTAAAAAAGGGTAATTTTTTTACAAGAATGATTTTTTATTAGAATAGCTTCTACACATATTTTTACAAGAATTATCTTTTATCAGTAATTTTCGTAGTGTTTGTTGATGCATTGTGTGTTGGTCACTTGTCGAATAGGCTAGATTGAGCCTGTGTTGAATATTGTATAGGTTAGAATCGAACACACGACCAAAATACGGAGCGCATAGTGAAATTGGGAACAAGTTCATCCGAACTTGTTATGGAATGGTCAAGTTCGCCCGAACTTGTCCATGCATACTCCGGACGAACTTGTTACCCTATATATAGGTGTGTTGTTCATTTGTCATTCAAGTTTTTGCCATCCCTACAGGGAGGTGCTACCGAATTCTCTCCAGGAAATCCGGCAGCTGGACTTAAAGATGTATACTCCTTCGGTATGAATAAAAACTTTCGCTGCATTCTGTTTCTACTCCTTTCTGTAATAACATTCTACCGAATCAGTAATCATATGCACTAACTTCCGTCTAGAACCGCCTGATCACGAACCTTCAATTGGTATCAGAGCTACGGTTATCACATACGCTCATGAATTTGGACATTTATGGACATTAGGAGGGGTTTTAGACGTAAATCATCAAATAAACATACAATCCACGAATAAAAAGTAAAATTGAACGGATAGGATTGTTAGAAAACCATTTTCGACCAGACCTATTGTGGAATCATCTCGAAATTCAAAGAAATAAGGATTCTGGATCGAAAAATTTTGAAAAGTGGCTGGTTTTTAAAGATCAAGTTCGCCCGAACTTGTATCATTTTGATCAAGTTCACCCGAACTTGTAACACATTGATCAAGTTCGCCCGAACTTGTAACACATTGATTAAGTTCGCCCGAACTTGTATCATATTAACCAAGTTCGCTCGAACTTAACACTTGGTGACATTGTGGACAAATTCGCCCGAACTTGTCCAGGAGCCTAAAAAAATTTGTTGATCGTTTTGACGAGACGAGTGTCCAGAAAAAATTTGGTGAAAGAAAATTTTTTGAGTTTTTAACGTCTAATTCGGCATGTTCGAGGACACCGTCTAGAGCTGTAGAGTACAGATTTGGTGATACGGTCACAAAATTTTGAAGATAACAGAAGAGTCATTGATATCGGTGCAGAATGTTGATCATTTAGCGTCTAATTCGGCATGTTCGAGGACACCGTTTAGAGCTTCAGAGTACATATTTTGTGATACGGTCACAAAATTTTGAAGATAACGGAAGAGTCATTGATACCGGTGCGAGTTGATCATTTGGGTGTCGTGACTAGTAATGAGCCTAAACGTTAAAGCCGCATTTGATGAATACTGAAAATTCCAGATTTGAGGGGGAATTTCAGTGAAAATTTCAGTATGGTCAGAATTTGCAAAAATGAGGGGGAATAAAATTTTTACGTTATATGAGGATTCCGGCATTTTTGAAATTCGTGACTGCTGCAACAGTATCCGGGTGGTTACCGATTGTAGATTATCAGGAAATGCATAGGATTGAGATTCATTGGGTATTTCAAAATGATGTCTAGTTTGAAAGTGGGTGGTTACATAACTAAGTCTTGGAGGAGTTGTTTATCAGATTCCGAGGTCATGGTTGTGGATTGACACCTGAGTCGCACGTAGGGTTTGGAAGCACATACGACTGCCTATCTTTAACTCTGCTTTGCATATGAATTATTGACTGGACTAACCGCCAGGAGGTAAGGATGCTCTGTAGTTTCAGTTGCCCCGAGTTGTACGCGGTACCATGATTAAGGAAGATGATTTATGGGATCAGATCTTCCAGACAAAGAAGTGTACCGGTTGCTGACAAAAGAGGCTATACATTTGGGATTCCGTGATCACAAGAAGTTCAGAGTTTTCAGATTATGATACAGGTTGATGCTTAAGGGATGTAGGATTTAGGTCCTGATCTCCGATGTGGGGTTGGCGCATACACGACAGCTTATCATTAACTCTGCAAAGCAAATGAACTGTTTTGATCAGGTAAGCCGGAAATAGGGATGTTTTGTAGTATCAAGGTGCTAGGTTCAGCGGAGATAGCTATATATCTATTATTGTGACTGAAGAGGAAGAATGTGATTTTGATTACGGACGTATGTTTCTCAGATTCGATGCGTTACCAGATTATCTGTTTCCGATGAAGATTTGCTGATTAAGCAAATTACCGATTTGCTGATCAACTCTTTCTGAGGGGTGCTTAACTGCGATTACAGAAATCAGGATTTCAGATTTTCGAGGGTATTCGTCGATTTAAAGTTTTCCGGTGCGGTGATTCGAAGTTTCTATCAATTGTCGGTTGAGTTTTTTGATATTTTAGGAGTGTGCGGAATAAAATCTCGATGCTCAACGCTTATTCAAAAATTGAACTCGGATGTGGTTATCGTCGGAACAGAGAAGAAGTTGCATTGATTAGCTTTGAGTTGATGATTATTCAAGAAAATTTGATTGATCAAGCAAATCAGAGGAGTCGGAAACCATGCAACCAAAGATCTAAACTGGAGATTTCAGCGGTATTGAAAGTTGATAATGCAAACCCGGATCATCAATTAAGGGGGAATTGGTTGACGCGTCTTGACGACATCGACAGACACCTTGATTGAAGTTGCAGAATATTCAAACACGGCTCAAAGATTTGAAGATCAATATCAAGCTTCGATTGTAACGAACAAGGGGGAATCTGTTGATGCATTTTGTGTTCGTCACTTGTCGAATAGGCTAGATTGAGCGTGTGTTGAATATTGTATAGGTTAGAATCGAACACACGACCAAAATACGAAGCGCATAGTGAAATTGGGAACAAGCTCGCCCGAACCTGTTATGGGATGGTCAAGTTCGCCGAACTTGACATGTGATGGTCAAGTTCGCCCGAACTTGTCCTATGATGGACAAGTTCGCCCGAACTTGTCCATGCACACTCCGGGCGAACTTGTTACCCTATATATGTGTGTTGTTCATTTGTCATTCAAGTTTTTGCCATCCCTATGGGGAGGTGCTGCCGGATTCTCTCCAGGAACTCCGGCAGCTGGACTTAAAGAAGTATACTCTTTCGGTATGAATGAAAAATTCCGCTGCATTCTATTTCTACTCCTTTCTGTAATAACATTCTACCGAATCAGTAATCATACGCACTAACTTCCGTCTAGAACCGCCTGATCATGGACCTTTAGTGTTACACATGTGTAATATTAATTTTTTTTTCCAATTTTGTTATTTAGAAAATGTAGATTTACAGCTAAATTATGTAGCTTCTACACATTTTCATATCTAAAATCTCTAAAAAAATTAACTTTTTTAGCATTTCAAATTATATATATATATATATATATATTGGATTAGGCTCAGTTGTGAACAAAATCTTGAGAGTGAACTGTGTGAACTAATCTTAGCCTTTGATCATTTTTTAGATTAAAAGGGTAAGATTGACATTAGCCAAGTATGGTTAATTAAAATCCTTTAATTTTCTCATCTCTTAACTCTCTCCCTCTCTCTCCTTTTTAATTATTTATCCACCATTTCTTTATCCATAGATTTTGTTTTACTTTTAACTTTCATATAGTTTTTTTTATTATCAATATATATAAATATCATAATATATTGTTTTGAACTTTTTATAATTTTCAATAAATATTACAAAATTTCTTTGAGATTGAAAGTAAAATTATTTTTAGGCATTAACTTTTTTTTTGAATATGTGATTAAGTTATTTATTTTTGCATACATATGACTTGTTTCGTTTTCATAATTTTTATACGAATCTACTCGTGTGCATGCATAATATACTATATGTTGTTAATATACACATATGTAACCATTTCTGAATATAATATACAAATGTATGAAAGTCTGCACACATGTGTATAAACTAACAATTGTTTATCTTCTATAAACTGATAGTTAACGAGACTGTACACATATGTATAAACTAATAGAACTGATAGTTAGCGAGACTGTACACATGTGTATAAACTAACATTTGCGTATCTTGTATAAAATGAAACTAGCGAGACTGTACACATGTGTATAACTAACAACTGTGTATCTTGTATATACGAAAACTAGCGAGATCTTAAGGATTTTGATTATATTGTTTAATAAATGCAATTTACAAAAGACGCAAATGCCTTTCTGTTAATTAATTTAAAGGGAAGTTACAACATTATAATTACAATCTTGTCATTGTTAAAAATCTCTAGATAGTGTAATCCAATGGCCCAGATTAGTTCGCATAGTCCACTCTCAACCTAATGTTCATTCTAGAACCCTATCATATATATATATATATATAGGGGAGGGTTAGATAGAAAACCCTAAAAATTTGAGAAAACCCTAGAAAACCCAACCTCCCGACATTTTTTTTTTAAAAAATAACACATGTAATATACATGTTTTTAAGAGTTTTGAGCCAAAAAAAAAACAAAAAAGCGCTGAGTGGATATTTAAAAAAATAAACAAAATTCAGCAACTTTTCTCTAACACATGTTAGTGATGAAAGTTGCTGAAACTTGTTTATTTTTTTTAAAATTATCCACTCGGCGCTTTTTTGATTTTTATGGCTCAAAACTCTTAAAAACATGTATATTACATGTGTTATTTTTTTCAAAAAAATGTCGGGAGGTTGGGTTTTCTAGGGTTTTCTCAAATTTTTTAGGTTTTCTATCTAACTATATATATATATATATATATGGAGAAATGGGATCAGGAGAAAACGCCTAAAAGTGTGAAAACGGTGAGAACGATTTTCAGTCGCAAGATCTTTATGATTTGTGGCTAATATTGATGCGGTGGCATTTTTGTAATTAATAGGAACTTTAGAACCACTAGGAGGGTTAATATGGGAAGATCCAAACAAGGGTGCATATGCTAATCACATGTCATTTTCCCCGTCATATTTAAACGCCAATAACTTTTTTATACGTGATTATTTTTCTTAAAAAAGTACACCAAAAATTCAACGTTTTTTTATCTTTCCAACGAGTATACTATTGATATATTTTTCATGAAAAAATGAACTGGGTTTTTATGGCGTTTTGAGCTTTGTTTTTTTGGCATTTTGAAAATTGTTTTTTATGACGTTTTGAACTTTGTTTTCATGTTTTTTTGGCGTTTTCAACTAGTTTTTATGGCGTTTTTCTGAACTGTGTTTTTATGACGTTTTCAACTGGGTATTTTCATGGTGTTTAATCTGAACTAAGTGTTTTATGACGTTTTTATTTGAACACCCAGTTCGTGTCATTTTTTTATTTCAAGAGTATAGCAATAGTATACTCGTTGGAAAGATAATAAAACACTCGATTTTATGTTGAAATGTTTTTTTAAATAATCACGTATAACAAAGTTACGGGAGTTTAAAAAAGATGGTGGAATATGCATGTAACTTGGATGTGGGTGGTCTTTGGCATGTGAGTGGCAGGTGCATCAACATTTTGACAATATTACCCCTTAATGTAAGTTAACACCAACGCCATATGTCAATACCAAAATCGCTCTCACCGTTTTCACACTTCTAGGCGTTTTTCCCAAATCCCACCAATATATATGTATATATATATATTATATATATATACATATATATAGATACATATATATTTAACATGTTAAATACAATGGTCCACCCCCATTTTTTGAGAGGTGGGGGGGGGGGGGGGTTTAAGGGTTTTTTTTTTGAGATTTGGAGGGAGTTTAGGGTTTTTATAGTGTGACACATGTATATTACTAATTTTTTTTTTAAAATTTTTTTTGTATTTTAAAAATGTAGATTTACAGCTAAAAATGTTTAAAAAATTGGTGTTTTTTAAAGTTTTTTAGGAGTCTTTTAGTTTTCTCGTTTAAATGAGTTTTCTCATGTTTCTACACATTTTTTTTTTTTAAAATTTAAAAGCTTTGAAAAAAAAAATTTAGCATTTTAAATTTAATTTTTAACACATATATTTATCATGTTAGATATAGTGTTCCCCGGTTTCATATGTTTGAGAAGTTTAGGGTTTTTTTTTTTTGAGATTGGGGGGAGGGGGGTTAGGGTTTTTTTCGTAGTGTTACACATGTATAATACTATTTGTTTTTTTTGTATTTTATAATTGTAGATTTATAGCTAAAAAAATATTTAAAAAAATTGGTGTGTTTTTTAAGCTTTTTTAGAAGTCTTATAAAATGAGTTTTTTCATAATCAATCTTTATATACGGCAACCCGTTCTTACAGCCTTTGATCGGTAGATTATTTAGAACTTCGGAAGACTAAAAGGTGTAGCTTCTATATATTTTTATCTTCAAAAGCTCTGAAAAAAATTAAACAATTTAAATTGAATTTTTAATATATATATATTAATACATTGTTTTCCGGTTTCTCACTTTTTGGAGGTTTTTTTATGTGTGTGTGTGTGGGGGGGGGGGGGGGGTAGGATTTTTATTAGTGTTACACATGTGTAATATTAATTTTTTATCAATTTTTTTTTATATTTTAAAATTTTAAAACTGTAGATTTAAAGCTAAAAAGTGTTTAATTTTATTATTTGTTTGTTAAGCTTTTTTTTTAAAGTTTTTTTGATTTTCTCATTTAAATAAGTTTTTTCTTGATCTGTCCCTATATATATATATATATATATATATATATATATGAAGGAAATTAATGTGAGTTACAAAAATTTTGAAAACCTCATCTTTACTATCCATTTAAAAAAAATCAAAGCATGAGATTGGTTTTGTTGTTACAAAAACTTTTGGTTTTTCAAAATAAGCAAAAAAAAAAAGTAAAGTCTGGAAAAAGGTGTTACCACGTAACACGTGGCAGTCTCCGAGTAGAAAGTGTAATAGGTGGTAAAAGGGGTTCCATTCATTTGGATTTCATAGTATTTGTAAACCAAATGGATTTTTCCTCTATAATTCTCATATATATATATATATATATATATGAAGAAGGATCATAAGAAAACTAAAAAACTATAAAAAAGACTAAAAACACATCAATTTTTTTATAAAACGTCACTATTTTTAATATATAAAAACATTTTAAAAAAAAATAGTACTGCACATGTGTATTATATGTATATGTTGTACATACAATTTAGCCTTAGGGTTTAGGTTTTGGGTTTAGTTTAACTTCTATGGTTACTTTTTTTTCTTTTTTTTTCGAGGGTGTTGGTGCATATTTCTGTTGCCTTCGTCATTAATGTCATTATGAATCAAGTCTGAGTGGTTAGAGCTTAAACAGTTAGAAACTAGGCGTATTTATGTGAAATAGAGACCAAGTTCGCTGGAGAGTAACTTGAGAAGTCAAGTTCGGGCGAACTTAACCATCTTCGAGCGAACTTGAGTTGTCTCTTGGGCGAACTTGCTTGCCTATAATTAGGAGCCTTGGGTTTTCATTTGTAACAACTTGTAATTTTGGAATCTTAGAGGCGAAGCTCTACCGGATCTGGATCTCGAATGTATATGAACTTTAGATCAATGAAATCAATCTTTAAATGAGTAATTCTTGTTATTCGATTAACTTGTCATTAGTTTCCACCTAATTGGACAATAGATAGCAAATTTAGGTTCCCGAGCTGTTCGTGGACGTCCTACACCTAAATTTGCTGGAATCAAGACAAGAATATCTCTTATTCTACTCCATTCTATCATTTTTCTTAAAATTTTCACATACTTGATGATTTCATGGTAAAAAATGGGTGATTTTTGAATATGTCATGTAAAATACACTTGTGGTAAACCCTTGAGAGTTTGGACATCAAATTCAACCGATTTGATTTCAAAAAGTTCAAAAAACCATGATTTGCAAAACCATTTCAATCGAACTTGAGACCAAGTTCGACCGAACTTGATGAAAATTCACTGAATTTTACTCAAGTTCGACCGAACTTGATAGTTTTCAAGCTTTTTATCTCAAGTCCGCTCGAACTTAGCACAAAATTCTTCAAAATTTATCAAGTTCGACCGAACTTGTATAAAGTTTGTTGAAAATTTGCTTAAGTTCGCTCGAACTTAGTTAAAGTTTTGAAAACTCTTCATAAGTTCGACCGAACTTACCTGTTTCTTGAAATATCCATATCAAGTTCGACCAAACTTGATAAGTCTTTGACAAGTTCGCCCGAACTTGTCTAAGGTTCCTAAAAAATAAAAAAATAAAAAAAAGGCATGAAAATCCCGAAAAACTCACGAACATTATATATCGTTAGAATCGTATCGACGAGACGATTTTAAAGATATAATCGGGTAAAAATTGTTTTTGGAAAAATTTTAAACGTTTTTAGCGTACCGAGTGTCGATTAAAACGTCAGTTTTTGCTAAAATTGCTTGTTACTAAGTGTTTTTTTATCAAATTCACAGATAAGCCAAAATGGAAGAGTTCCACAACGTGTTTGTTTCACAAATGGCTTCTTCATCAAATGTAAATACTCTGCGGCAAACCAGTTAAATATCGATAATGAAATGGGTACTACTCGGAAACGGCCGAAGCTAATGAGTATAGATGAGTTTGAAGGATGGAAAGAAAAGTTTGTGAATTGGATACAAGCAAATCAATTTGACAGTTGGGTTGCAGTTGGGTTGCAGTTGAGGATGGTTACAAATGGCCAAAGGATGAGCGTGATCAACATCTTCCGTTGAATAAGTTCTCACCGACCGACAAATTACATTATGTCGCTGAAAAGAAAATGATTAGCTTGATCCAACAATCAGTTAAGGAAGACATCCTGATTTTATTGCCAGAATATGAAACGTCACAAGAATTATGGCACTCTCTTTGTGACAAATTCAAAGGAAGTGATGAAATGATTAAGAGCAAGATGGCCTTAATTAAGAAAGAATTCGAGATCTTCACGATGATCAAAGGTGAAACTATGAAGCAAATGATCGATAGATACCGTCATCTCATGGTCCAGATGCGAAGACATGACATGAAAAGAACTAACGAAGAGCAAATCGAGAAGTTGACCGATGCACTTCCAGAAGGAGAATGGATGACATATTTGACGATTCTGAAGAATAGTCCATCCTGGAGACACTTCAAGTTGTCATCTTTCATCAACAAATTAGAATGTTATGAAATGGAATTGATGAAGATTGTAAAGTCAAAGAACGCTAATGTTGTTCAAGATGTTGGTGTTTATTACAAAGGAGGTATTCAAGATACTCCAATTCAAAGCCCGAAAATTCAAACAGCATTTAGTGCAAATACAAATTCTTCTCCAAATCAAAGTTCTCCATATGTTGGATATACAAGTGCTAGTTCAAGCTCCTCATTCCAAAATCAGACAAGCCAAGCTAGTCCTGATTCAAATGTTTTCCAGTGTAACATAGCAGTTGATCTGAAGAATGTATTTCCAGAAAAGGTGGCCAAACAACACATAGCACTTCTCGCTACCGTTCTTGAATCGTATGAAAGTCTTGTTGCTGGAAAGATCGGTAATCCAGAAATGACCGCAGAAGATTATGATCAAGTAGACGAAGAAGAGTTGGAACTGATGGACATTAAATGGTCCTTAGCGTCGATTATCCGGAGAGTTTCAAAGTTTGTAGCACTCACCGGAAGGGATATTGGTAACTCAAGTAATAAACTTGGTTTCGACAAAACGAAAGTTACTTGTTTCAAATGTCGTCAAAAAGGACACTTCAAACGTGAATGCCATAACCAAGAAGCAAGTGGAAATCAAA
The DNA here is from genome assembly GCA_947069175.1 of Scalesia atractyloides. Classification (NCBI taxonomy): domain Eukaryota; kingdom Viridiplantae; phylum Streptophyta; class Magnoliopsida; order Asterales; family Asteraceae; genus Scalesia; species Scalesia atractyloides. The sequence goes on from CAMTDV010000018.1 coordinate 15,915,271, forward strand.
ACCCTTTCGGAGCTGGTAACGAATATTACAAGAAAGCTCTTCAGTACAAATCATATTCGAAAAGAACACAAGTCGAAGTAGAAGACAAATCTGCAAAAGCAACCGAACAAGCTCTTGTTGTTACACATGAAGAAGATGGTTTCGATTGGAACAGATACATCGGAAAGAAAACTGGTGTTGCTATGATGGCAGAGGTAGTGGATAATTCTGAGACTTCGTTTGTTGAAGCGGCTCTAAAAATGCTATTCAGGAAGGATTGATGCAGAGAGCTGAGGAAGAAGCTGTTCTGGAGAATGCAGTTCTGGAGAGATACATGCAACAAACTGAGGAAGAAGAAATAGCTTACTTTGAGATGCAGAAACAAGTAGCATTGAAATCAGAGGCTGAAAAGCTAAAAGCTGAGGTAAGAAAATCTGAGAAGGAAGTTGTGAAAATTGTGGAGGTTGAAAAACCTTGCACAAAATGCGCAAATCCTTGTGAACCCTGCCTTGACAAAGTCAAAGTCATAAGAGAATTGACTGTACATAATGAAACTTTTCGTTATGATTACAGAAATATGAAAGAAGCTTATGACAAAATACAGGGTAAATATAAAATGTCGAAAAAGCTAATCTTGAACTTGGTGCAAATGTAAAAATGTTAAATGCCACAGTAATTGAAAAACAAAAGGCAACTAACATGTACATTAATACCGTTGTAGAAACAAAACGTGAGCTTCATGACATAAAAATTGAAACAGAAAGAGTAGGCAATTACTAAAAAGTTACACTACTAACACTTATGTCCTTGATCACATATTGCCTACGATTAAGTCGGAGGAAAATGATGATAAATCAAAGCGTAAAGTATACGGAAGTGTTCCTCCACCATTTCTTTCAAGCTATTCCTGCAAGAAAGATGATGAAGTGGAAAAGGCATTTAATATACTTCTCTTATCAGAAATGAAAGATCAATTGCCTGAGAACATTGACGTAGACTTTACAAAATCAAACGATGACATTAAAGCGGTAGTAAAAAATGTGGTTAAAAACGTTTTGGGAAATGATTTCGATGAAGGCAGCTCTGAAAGCGCCAAATCAAGTTCGAAAAACTCGGAATCACAATCTGAAGATGAAGATACATTATCAGAAAATGATATGATCTAAGTGATGATCCTAATATCGTTATGTACAAGATGAAGGATTCTGATAGATTATATTTTAATGATAGTTTTCCAATTCAGAACGTGAAAGAGAATCAACTTGACAAATTTTTCAAACTTATAGAAGTTTCATCAGATGATCTCAATAAAAATGAGAAAAGATATTACTCGAAACCCAAAAGGAATACTAACAATTATCAAAAGTGTGGTGGTGATTTTCCTGAGAACAAGAGAGCAGGATTGGGTTTAGAGGAAAGTGAAGAAGAACCGAGAAGGAACCAGAAGTTGTCATTTCATGAACACAAAGGTAAACACATAAAGTTTGTGTACGGAACGAGTACGGTTGAAGAGGAAAGCTTAATCGGTAAGCAATCAAATGATGATTTTAAGAAGGAAAAAGAGCTTCGGGACAAGGCTAAGACCAGGTCCACAAGTGGAGTAAAACCCACTAGTGGAAATGGTTCTGATAATCGAACTTGCTTTAAATGCAATAATGTTGGTCATATTGCTTGCAAGTGTCTGAATATAAAGCCTGTGTTTACACGAAGGAAAATCAAATCAAAAGATGAAAAGCAAAAACAACCAGAGATTGTGAAAAATGTCACAGAGTCAAATAGAAACTATGAATCTAAACAAGAAGTGAAACCTAAAACTGTGTCAAAATTTGAAAACTCAACATTTGAAAAAGGTGAAACTTCAAGGTTTGATGAAATCAAAGATTCTAGATTCTATATCAAGAAAGCGAGAAGCAAGCTACAATCCTGGGTTGCTAAGAAAAAGCTTTCATCATCAGAAAAACCAAAGTCTGTTACTGACAAAACTGAAAATGTTAAATCAACTGAGTCAGTAATCAAACAGACAACGAAAGAAAAGGTCAAAACGTTATCAGAATCGACATTGGATGAAATGTTCGATGATGATTTTGAATATGATGAAGAGTTAGAATATGGTCATGATGCTTATCAGTACAAACCTAAAACCAAAAAGGTTTGGGTTTCTTTTTTCAAGTAGTTACTTTCGTGTGTAGGAGTTCCTAGATCCACTTTATCAGAGATGATTCAGGATTAAGGAAGCTTCAGTTTGTTTTAACTTATCCAGAAATGTCATATCTTTGTCATTTTGAGGGGGAGTAGTTAAGGAGAAAAGTTTTTGAAACTAAAAGTCAAAACTACAAGTGGTTATTAAAAGGAAAGATTTTGAAAAAGTCAAAATTATGAAAATCCACACTGTTGAACAGAAAAACTGATTTCAAAGTTCTTACATGTTCAAACTACTTTTACAAGTGGTAAATGAGTCTAATGATTGTTTGTTAAACAATTGCATATACAGGATTGAAAAAAAAAAGAAGGGATCGGACGGACGAGGTCACGGGATCCGCATTGGTTTGTTACATTTTTAGAAGAATTTTTTTAAATCTATAATCCAAAATATGTTTTTGATTTTAGGGGGAGTAAGAAAATTTTAAAAATTGTTGAAAAATAAAAAACATATGAAAATTTTGAAAATTCAAAAACATTGAAAAATTCAAAAAGTACAAAAACATGAAAAAGACAAAAAGAATTTGTTGTCAAAAAGGAAATAATAGTACATCAGTGGATTATCACAGTATGCTAAAGATTTGTAAAGTATAAAAGTAATAAACAAGTCTTACTGTGGATATGTCGATAGGCTTTACACGTTCAGTAGATTGTTTCCGGGATATAAACTAAATTTTACAACTGCTTAATCTCGTGGTTCAACACATCTTGGATATATGGACTTAGTACTCCGAAATTTCGATTGAAGGGTTGCCTGATTCTGAGATACGAGGTCTTTATAGATGATTGATATCTGGGGTATTATACAAGTTCTTCTGATTTTGCGGAAGCAATAGCCTAGAACTTCTATAATATTTTTGCTAAAAACCCCAAAATAGCATGCAAACTTGAAAAAATCAAAAGATCTAATCATTTGCAATGCTTAAAAGATTCCTTAAGTGGAACACACCCTGAAAGACAAGCCTTCATCTCTTTGTCTGTACGGCAGTACTAACCTGAGCTCTCAAGGCCTCGCATAACCCAAATACAGATATCAATTACGCTATACTCACCTGTAAGATGAAATCTAGGGAATCTGGAATCGGGAGTATATTCAAGAGGTGGGAACTAGGGGTGCTAAACGGGTCGTGTTCGCGGGTTGGCAGGTTCAACCCGACCCAAACCCGAAAATTTTACATGAACCCGAACCCGACCCGAACCTGAAAATCGTATCATATATATGAACCGAACACGACCCGAAGTTTCGTGGGTTGACCCGAACACGACCCGTTTGACCCGAATTTTTTAATTTTTATTATGAAATTAATATATTAAAATTAAAAATTACTTAAAAAACACAAATGTATATAATATTATCATATTTAAATTATAAAATCTATGTTAATTTCTCTTTGTAAGTTATAATCATGACATAAAATACACGCCCGATTTAGTTTATGACATAAAATATATTATAAAATACAATATAGTATAAATGCTTTAAACGGGTCAACCCGCCAACCCGACCAGGTTGACCCGAACCTGACCCATTAACCTAAACGGGTTCGCGGGTTCAACCCGAAACTGACCCGAACCCGTTTAGACGAAACCTAAACCCGCGAATTTCGTGTTAGGTTCGTGTCGGGTTTTCGGGTCGTGTCAGAAATTCACACCCCTAGTGGGAACCATAGTTAAGTCAAGACTCATAATTCTTATCTAACATATCTTGGAACAATTGAGAAACGTGATGAAGTTTAAGAGGACAAACATATCGACAATCTAAGGTAAACAAGTTTAAAACTTAAAGTCTCAAAAAGGTCAACGGTACTGGTGATATGTCTCAAACAAACTGATATGATCCTTATACGCAAATTCACAAAAATATGTCTGTAAATATGTTTGTACATAGTTTACTTTACTTGTTAAAAGTTCTGTAAATATTTTCCTTGCTTTTTAAATCCATAAAAGATTTTCAACGAGCCAATGTTGGAGAACGGATCATCGAAGTCTGGTAAGAAAAAGTTCATTAATTTGAAACTTTAAATTGATAAAAACATCAGTTGATTCACAATGGGTTTAGCCAAGGTCATTAACTTGGACTTGGTTGATAAATTTGGTTAATCAAGGTCATTAACTTGGATTTGATCAACTAAGTGGATTTTCACAAATCAAATGATAAAAATGTGAAAGCAAAAGGTTTTAAACGTAAAATGTTTCAAGGTCATTAATTTGAACTTGAGATAACTGAAAAATGAAGATTTGAAGTACAAGTTTTGTACAAGTGGTATGGAATACATGAGGGGGAGCAGAATGAAAAGTGATTGAAGATAAAGCTCAAAGCTAGGGGGAGCATAGCTCACAGCAAAGGAGGAGCTTGGAACTTAAAAGTTTTATCAAGATAAATTTGAAGAAAAAGATGGAGATTGAAGATACGTTAAAGTTTATTCAAGAACTAAAAAGATCGGAAGACTCAGAAGATTTTAAATGACAAGGATGACTACGGTGATATCCAAAGAGAAGTTGTATGGGGAGTCCGTTGGTGCTTATATCAAAAGGGATATCTACATCAAGATGACTGCGGCAACATCCAAGGGGGAGTCTGTTGGTGCATATGTCTGTTGCCTTCGTTATTAATGTCATTATGAATCAAGTCTGAGTGGTTAGAGCTTAAACTATTAGAAACTAGGCGTATTTATGTGAAATAGAGACCAAGTTCGCTGGAGAGTAACTTGAGAAGTCAAGTTCGGCTGAACTTGACTAAGGTCAAGTTCGGGCGAACTTAACCATCTTCGGGCGAACTTGAGTTATCTCTTGGGCGAACTTGCTTGCCTATAAATAGGAGCCTTGGGTTTTCATTTGTAACAACTTATAATTTTGGCATCTTAGAGGCGAAGCTCTGCCGGATCTGGATCTCGAATGTATATGAACTTTAGATCAATGAAATCAATCTTTAAATGAGTAATTCTTGTTATTCGATTAACTTGTCATTAGTTTCCGCCTAATTGGATAATAGATAGCAAATTTAGGTTCCCGAGTTGTTTGTGGACGTTCCTACAGAAGGGGGGTTAGGTTTTTGGTATTAATGCATATGTGTTGGACTTATTTTTTAAATATTTTTAAATTGAAAATTGCGAATTTTAGAAAGAAAAAAATTGGTGTGTTTTTAGGCTTTTTAGGTAGTTTTTTGGTTTTCTCATTTAAACTAGTTTTTTCATTATTCATCCCTTATGAATATCTAGAATCAAATGTCATTTTATTCACTCTGGTTTGGACCATTTGTCAGTTTAGACCATGGGGTATGGTGGGTTGGGGGCATGGTGCGACACGTGGATTGTGGGGCACCCAAACCAAAACCCAATTTCAAAAGGGTATGGTGGGGCGTGGCCAATGCCACATAATTTATATATATTAACCATTAAAAACTACATAAACAAAATAAAAACAATCATTCTTCGTTTGAATCGTCGTCTCCGTCTGAGTCGAACCCAGGTATCGCTAAAACATGGTTCACCAAATCAGATCGAAGGTTGTGATGTATATCCCTTGACTTGATCAAAAATCCGTTTATTGATTTATCTTCATCTGTAACAGATACGTTATATGGTTGGGGGTCATCGTCAACAAGGTAGGTAACGACCGCACGACCTTCATCCTCCAAAATTATGTTGTGAAGAATGATACATTCGTACATCACGTTTCTAATCTGATCCTTGTCCCATAGTCTACAAGGCATTGCCAAAATTCGCCACCTCTGCTTCAACACACCGAACGCTCGCTTGATGTCTTTACGTGCAGCCATTTGGATCCTGTTAAACTTTAATCTATTTGGATCAAGGGTACCGTGTTTTGTGAACGATTTAACGAAAAACCCCCACTCCGGGTAAATCCCATCAACTAGGTAGTACCCATACACGTACTCAACCCCATTTAGAAAGAAAGTTCCTTTGGGTCCTATACCATTTACCCGATCATTCAAAAGGGGCGAGCGGTTTATGATGGTAATATCGTTATGTGAACCTGGCATACCGAAGAACGCATGCCATATCCAAAGATCTTGGGACGCAACTACTTCAAGCATGATGGCTGGCATTCTGTGATATCCATTTATGTGAGCGCCTTGCCATGCGGCTGGACAAAGTTCCCAAGGCTATTTCATACAATCTAAACTACCTAGCATCCCGGGTAGCCCATGATAATCGGCGTGATGTTCCAATATTTGTTGCATGTCACCGAACGACGGCTTTCTCAAATATCTTTTTTTATAGACTTCTAAAATAGCCGAACAAAAGTTGTGAAGACTTTCTCTAGCTACACATGCCGACATTTTTAAATAGTCGTCCATAATGTCCGAACTATTGTCGTATGCTAATTGTTTAAGTGCGGCCGTGACCTTTTGCCACGTACTAAATCCTAATTGTCCGGTATGCGGTTTTTGTTGGAAAAAATCATACTTCTCCTCAAGATCCTTAGATATCCTTAAAAATAAGTTTCTACTCATATGAAGACGACGCCTAAACATTTTTTCATCATACTTAGGTTCGGCTGAGAAATAATCGCTTATCAACAAATTGTTAGCGGTGTGCCGTTCACGAGCGATGTACCTCCTCCGTTTAGATTGCGAAGTCTCTTCCTCATCGTCTTCCACGACAACTTTCACCACCGTCGCGATCGTTTGTAGAAATATTTCCGCACCATCGTCAGACGATGATGACGATTCACTCGAACTCACTCATGGCAAGACTGTGTTTTATGTGTTTGATATTTGGTGAGAAAAATGTTATATATGTTTAGAGTGTGTTTGTATAGGAAAAAAGTTTTTTTTAACAAAAAATTGCCCAACGGCTAGCCTAAACAGCTAGTTGTCTTGACCAATGAGGATCCGCCATGTCATATTGGTAGCCCCACCCAACGCCCGGGATGAAACCCCCGCCCAAGGGGCCACACCGAAACCCAAGCCCACCCGGGGTGGTGACCTGGGCGTTTCTACCCCACCCACCCCCCAACCCACGTCCCATACCCCATAGTCTTAGTCCAAAGGTTTCCTTTTTTTCCTATGGGTCCAAAAAGGTTTTACAGTGACCATTTTAGTCTACCAGTATAACTTCATCCATTATTTCTATTAACAACAAGGGCAATTCGGTCTCTTTATATGGCTGAATTGCCCTTCTAGTTAACAGAATTACATATAAAATGACCAAATTGCTCTTCTGGTTAACAGAAAAAATGAATGAGGTTAAACCAGTGGACTAAAATGGTAAGTGGACTAAAATGGTAACGGTGAAAACTGGTAAAATGAACTAAACCACATGAATTAAAATGTTATTTAACTCGAAATTTTTGTGAATATTTAAAGTTATAAACATCATTTTTTTAAAGCAACAGAAACACACTTAATTTTAAACCTAATAATAATAAAGTACCTCAGTTCTACAACAATATCATTAAAACATGGTACGGATATAAAAAGTTGGAACATGAAAAGAAACTTTTTGAATAAGAAATTTCAAAAGTAACAAGTAACTAACAATTATTTAAGGGAATAAATTTTCAACATTATCATGTTTGTATAAATAATCAATTATAATATAATGCTCAGATTTCATTCTTTTTAAGTATTAAAGCTTTTAAAGAACTTTGAATTGTCATCCACCACCAAGAGCACAAGGTTTTGAAACAATATGGCAAACATTAAAACTTCTAAAATTGTTTTAAGATGGATCAAAGAAGTTATAGCAATTCTTGAATGAGACATTGTGTACCTAAATTATTCGATGACTTTCCATTGTAGGTATAAGATTCGCAAAGAATTGAATGTCTAAAACAGAGAAAAAAAAAAGTTATGAACCAACATGGAGAAAAATCCACAAACATCTCCATATATAAAAACAGAGGTGCATAAAAAACAGTTCAGGAACCATAATCAGCGGTTGACAAGAACCAGTTTAGAACCGACCCGAATTGATGGTTAGCATTCGGGTTATAAAACTATACTTTGAAACCGGATTAAATACGGTCAACCCCAACTGAACTAGTAAAATCTTGGTCAGAGCCGTCTCCGAAAATCTGTAGGCGATGCACCTCATAATGCTATTTTCCAGTTCAGTACTTATATATTCTAAGTTCTACATCGTAACTTTATTAAAAGAAAAAATTTCGGGCCCCCGGAGGGTTGGGGCCCTGAGCCGTCGCCCACCCCGCACCCCTTCCGGGCCACCCCTAATCTAGGTTTTAAACCGAACAACCCAATCCGTTGACTTTCTTCAACCTGGTTTCCAACCTGAGCCGCTCCAACAAAAACATGTTTGATATTTGATGACGCAAACCACAGTTGGTTCCAACCCGAACCATGCCAAGAAAAATACCTTATTTATACACCTCTAATGATCTTGAATTTTTGAATGTAAATTTACTGAAAATTAGGGTTATATAAAATCATCTGATATATATATATATATATATATATACACACACTTAATATTAATGCTTGTATCTCTTTCTTATTTGTTGTCTAACCTTAAGTACTTGATAAAAAATGAAAAGCTGAAAGGCATTAAAGTATAAAAAATACGGTCCAACCTTATATTAAGTACTTAATAAAATTCAAAAGCTCAAAGGCATTTAAGTATAAAAATACAAACTTGTATAAATCAAATTGAAATTATCATATGCTCATATATGTTATTAGTTATAATGCATTACTACATTTCTAAGTTCTCAAATAATGTAGAAGATCAAAGCCATACATCAAAAGTTTGAAATTTCAAAAAGTATTTAGGTTTAAATTTCAAAAAGTATTTAGGTTAATATAATCATGCATATGAAATTTTGAACTTGTAATTTTTATGACTTTGTAAAACTACAAAAGAAATTAGCAAGAGTGTTTAGACCTAAAATATTACAACATGCATTGCTTTTGGAATTAAAACATGGTGGTATTCATATACAAGAAATATACTTTTCACGGTATTCATATACAAGAAATATACTTTTCACCAAAATCATTGTTGATGTGTAATGTTCGACACATGCATCCCAAAGATATTCTATGGTTAAAACTTAAGTGTGTGAGCAGAATTATTAAAGGTTATGTCATGAAAATTGTAAAGTACTATTATAATAACTAAGTGACACATTAACTATTATAATAACTAAGTCACAAGAGACACATTAACTAGCCAATCATGTGGTATATGTGTATGTAATAATGTATATAATATGAACTCAATCAGGAGTATTTGTATGAAAGTATTTCATAAAATAAAAAGAGGAAATTGTTATTTTGGCCCCTGAGGTTTGGCCAGTTTGACCACTTTAGTTCAAATCTTAAACTTTTTGTATCTGGGTCTCTGTGGTTTCAGTTTTATTGCCATTTTGGTCCAAAAATGAAATCATGTCAGATTCCACAAATTAAACCTTGATGTTTTGTCCTTTTCCTCAGGGGTATTTTAGTCATTTTAAACCTTAATATATATATAAATAAAATAAAATAAAAATATAAATATTATAACAAGATCCAAAACACCCCCTTTCTTTCTATTCTCTCTCTCTCTCTCTCTCCTCTATCTAGAACACCACCGCCACCATCAACACCACCACCACCTCCTCCTACACACCGCTGCCCTACCAACCCACGCGTTCAAATGCAACTGGATCCATGGGTTATGAGCAATAACAGCAGCACGAGCAACATCTAAATCCAGGTCACCAGAGCTCAGCTTTGTACACGTGCCTCTGGACGCTTTATACTTGCTATTAGGAGAAGAAGCTTTAGGTTTAGTCGCCTAGTGATTTTCCATAGCAACCAGGGGAGGAGCTGCAAATTTGCACCTTCAAGTTAGGGCTACCCCCATGCGACAACAGTTGGGAAACAGCCTTAACGACCTGCGATATAATCGGATTAACAACAGGGTGGTCGATTCATCCTCAATTTCGGTTGAGAGAGTAGCCGCAACATCCTTTGACATCACTATTGGAACCACCCGCTCCAAAATAGGCGCCAATACACTACCAGAATAAGCACCCGAATCTATACCGACGAAGTTATATGTCGACACGGGACGCCTCGTGACATCATTTCTGACCGAGACGGTCGCTTTAACCTCGCGTCTCTGGGAGACCTTTCAATCCGCTCTCGATACTACGCTTAATCTAAGTACCGCTTTTCACCCTCAAACCGACGGTCAGACTGAACGAACGATCCGCACCCTCGAAGACATGGTTCGTGCGTGCATCATAGATTTCGGTGGTAACTGGGATACGCATTTACCTTTAATAGAATTCTCGTACAATAATAGTTATCATACAAGCATTCAAATGGCTCCTTTTGAGGCACTGTATGGAAGAAAATGTCGATCGCCTATTGCATGGCACGAGATCGAAGAAGCGCAAATCACCGGTCCCGAGTTAATTCAAGAAACGACAGACAAGATCCTCCAGATCAGAGACAATCTCTTAAAAGCTCGGAGTCGTCAAAAGAGTTATGCCGATAAACGCCGCAAGCCCCTACAGTTTGAAGTGGGAGATCATGTTCTCCTAAAGGTTGCACCTAGGAAGGGAGTGGTCCGCTTTGGCAAGAAAGGAAAGCTAGCGCCTCGATACGTTGGACCCTTTAAGATTCTGGAAAGAATCGGTAAAGTAGCCTATCGTCTCGAATTACCGGGGGAACTTAACAACGTACATCCGACTTTCCACGTGTCTAACCTCAAGAAATGCCTCGCCGAAGAAAACCTCCATGTACCTCTCGAAGATCTGCAAATCAACGAGACTCTCCATTTCGTGGAAAAGCCCGTGGAAATCATGGACCGAGAGACCAAGAAACTCCGACGCTCTCGCATCCCTATCGTGAAGGTCCGATGGGAAGGCAAATGCGACGCCGAGTTCACTTGGGAATTGGAAAGTGATATGAAGGCCAAGTACCCGCATCTCTTTGTTACAGCTACTACTTGAATTTCGGGACGAAATTCCCTAAAGTAGGGGAGACTGTAACAACTCGAAAATTCGATTGTTATCTTTCCATTTTGTTTTCCCGTTTATCTACCTTGTAATCCCGAGATTCGGTCTATAATAAAGTTTATGTTAATTACTTATGGTGTTGTACGTTATTATCACATCTAATCGCTTATTAAATCGCATCGCTTATCTCATCGCATCACAAATCGCAATTATTTATGTGGTTTTACATTATTTATATGTTATGTGTGTTTGTGGTTACTATTACGCTCGCTATCGCATCGCTCTCGCATTCTCGAATCGCTAAATCGCACTATTATATCAAGTATAACGCTTAACGCTTTACTATAATGTTTAATATAACTAACTAATATGAACCGAATTGCCAAACGGACTCTTAACGCGAAAAATGAAGAAAACCTAACAAATTGGATCAAGTTCGCTCGAACTTGGTGACCCCAAGTTCGGCCGAACTTGGCTGGTTAACTCAAAAACTCTCAACTTTCCTCAAGTTCGCTCGAACTTGCCCTTCTAGGGTCAAGTTCGGCCGAACTTAGCTCAAATCCTTCAAACATTTCACAAGTTCGCCCGAACCTGCATGAATTTCATGCAAGTTCGACCGAACTTGGCCCCACCAGCTCACCATTCTGCCTTCTCCTATAAATACCCAGCTTATTCCTCTCGTTTGAACTTGCTGTAAGTTCGCCCAGAGCTCTCAAAACCCGAAACCTTCGTGTTCTAAGTAAGAATCAACCCGATTTCAACTATAACAACGTTTATCAACGATTTACAAAGTTTTAAACGATTTTGGCACAAGGCATTGCCTCCGTTTTCATCAAATCTTCTCTGTTCACGAAAATCTTCATCTTTTTCCCATAAAACTTTTATTTATCCCTCAGATCCATACTTGGATCTGAGCAAAACCTTTTAAACATTTATTTTTGACACAAAATACAGACTTTTGATGATGTTTTGTTCATTTTCTGATGTGAAATGAAGCATTTATCATTCAAGATCCCAGATCTGGAAGCACAAGGACGTTTATGTTGGTTTACACAAGCCGGACTAATCCAAACGAACCTCGAGTTCGCCCGGATTAGCCCACGCTTTTGTAAAACGGCTAAAACCGCTCTAAAAAGACCTCTCCGACCTAAGTTTGCTCAGTAGCATAGGGTTGGAGGGATGAACACTCGATTTCCTCAGCAAACGACGCAAAAACACAAGATTTTGGACCCGACAACATCAAGTTCGCTCGAGATTTTTCTGATTTTTGACAAACACAACAGTCAAGTTCGCTCGAACTTGCCCTCTAGGGGTCAAGTTCGGCCGAACTTGAGTGGAAATGCACAAAATTCTCTTCAGGAACCCCCAAGTTCGCTCGAACTTGTCAAGTTTCTTAGGAAACTTCACAAGTTCGGCCCGAACTTGGCTACTGCCCAACAAAGACTTAACCGTTTCAGCTTTTCGGAGACTGATGCACTTCCGTTCGCATATGCAGGCTGATCCGGCGCTCTCCGCAACTCTCCTCAGATCTCTAATCTTACCTAAACACCCACAGTGAGTATACTTGACCCATTTTCGCTTTAATGCACTTTTTGAGTGTTACATACGTTCCTATATCAAAATCACCTCACAAAAACAAAACTGTTTATCACACGCGAATAATCTGATTGTATATGCTCGATATGTGATACTAGAAACATGTGACTATGACTTATTTTCGTTAACTTGCCTCCTTAGCTAGTATGGTACTATAGTTTGGCTAACACCCGACGGAGTCTAGTTAGGATGGTCGCGCAAGCCTTTTCACGGTAGTTAGCATGAGAAATGAGCCTATGTTATGTTAAGTGTTTTGGTGTATCATGATATGTAATTAGATTATTTCGCGAACGCCTTCTCAATTACGCTAGTAGTACTTAAACTTGTATGCTCACCTTTACTTAATTGTATTGAATTGTATTTTAACGTATGTAACAGGTTGAGGATTTAGAGCTTAGATGCCTTGGATGTTGCATGCGTAGTTTAGTTTGTTTTATTCAGTTTGTTTAGAACGGTTTGTAATAAAATCTAGGGGAGATTGAATTGGATTTATGTTAAGAGATTTTGTTGAAACGTTATGGTTATTTTGAAGGTTTATGAGTTTGATAGTATGGGATATTGGATGTTGATTAATATCTTTGAAATGGCTGTTATGAAATCTCTTGATCAATCTGATTCGCCTAGTGCCACTACCCCGATGATTCCGCCATCGGTTGGGGTGTGACAAAGAGAGAGTGTAGAGTTTCAAGGTTTTTTATTTTATATATATATTAATGCTTAAAATGACTATTTTTCCCCTGAGGAAAAGAACAAAATAGCAGGATTCATAAGACAAATATGACCTGATTTCACTTTTGGACCAAAATGGCAATAAAACTGAAACCACAGGGACCTAGATGCAAAAGGTTTGAGATTTGGACTAAAATGGCAAAACTGGCCAAACCTCAAGGGCCAAAATGGTAGTTTACTCAAATATAAAATTTAGAGTTTCAAAAAAGGGCATATAAATAAGATACATGATTATCTTGATAAATAGGGATGACAAACAAACTCGAAACTCAACGGACGAACCTGAAACTCGAAAAATTTAGGATGGGTAAGTGGATGTATTTGAGTATGGGACCGTGTGAGAAAGCGGTAAACGGTCGAGTGTACTCACGGTTTTGCTAAAGTGTTCCCCTTAGAGAAATCCCGCGAGCTTGCTGTAGATTAGGGTTTGGCACCTTGTCCTTCTACAAGAAGAACATAGGCATGAGTATGGGTTTTAACTGAAGATTTGGATTATTGAGCATGATTACGGGAATAAGAATAAAGTATCATGGTATGAAAATAATCACTAAGGAATGGCACTTGTTCTTTACACTATGATAACCCGAATGGGTTTGATGTGATTTTATAGGTTCGAGAACTATTAGAATCGTGACAAGGAACTACACACTTTAGTGATAAAACTTATTAACTTGATAGGTGATTATTTAGTCATTATCAAGGGTTCGGTTTTGATATATTATATAGTTCATAGATTTATATATAGTCATGTAGGAAGTGGGAGGAGGAACCATCCACTTTGGAACCTCTTGGTGTCATGTAAGTCAAGTAGGAGGTGGGAGGATTAACCATCCACTTTGGAACCTTGATTGGATTCACCACTACACAAGTGTCATAGACACGAGGAGGGTCAAGAACAATATGAATAATAAGTATGTAAATGGTGTCACTATACCAAGTAGCCAAGTAATTCTTAACCCGGTGAGCACACGTCAACACATGTCGATAGCTAGTCGGGGTTGTGTTACTTTTCAACTAGCAAACTAGCTTGGGGTAATGATGATAAATCAACAAGTGGTGTGTGGTCTTAGAGTTAGGATAGCCCAAGCTAACCAAGGTAGACACACTATCAACAAGCTCTTGGCTTGGCATCACTTGTGAGCTTAAAGCTCTATGAAAACAGAAGATTTAGGGTGTCTAAACAGCCCTTAGTTCATGTAAACAAACTTGGTTTAGCTTTACTAACCATAAACTTGGTTAGGAGCTCAAGAACACAAAGTTGTATAAGGTAAAACATAAGTTTATAAAAGTTTGAAATCAAATAGAAAGTTTGGAGCCTTATAGGTGAATATCCAGGTCTGGATTCTCCATAGAGAATCCTTGGACTCAAACCTAAGGTTTATCCAAGTTCATAGGAAGAAGAATGAAGTAAAACAAGCAAGATTTGAGCAAGTTATGCTCACTTTAGTAAGAGGCTATGAATCTGCCTGAAAATTCTGATGTTGCAAGGTTTTGGAGTGATTTGAGAATGATTTAGGAAGGATTAGAGAGTTGTGAAAGTGTATATGGCTTAGATTAGGGTTGCAATTATAGGGGAAGTGTTGGTGGTGGTTGGAGAGTGTTTTAATGGGGTTAAAGGTGATTGGGGAAGGTCATTAAGGTGGGATCCGTGCAAGAATCGCGAGCCAACAAGTTTTCTGCCCGCCCAGATCCCATGCGGACCATATGGGTTTCCCCATGCGGTCCATAAAGACCTGGTCAGTGTAACATCCGTCGAAAAATGGGTTTTTCAAAACCCGCTTCATTTATTAATCGAACAATCAGTTTTAAATTTTTGTTGTTTATTTATGACTTATTTTAATTTTAAGCGATACATAATTAATAAACAAATTAGAATCTATAAATTATAATTGTTAAAAAGTAAAAATAAATTAATTAAAAAGAAAAACCGGCTGCCGGGAGTCGAACCCGGGTCAGCCGGGAACCACAAGTCTTAACTCTCACTCATCAAACCACTCCGCCACTTGTGTTCTTTAGTAATATATCAAAACAATTAATTCAAATATCAAACCTCGATTTCAAATCAGTCAACCGACGCGCCCAATTCGCAGTCGTCGGAAATCCCGACGATTTCGCCATTTACTGTCGGTTTCTTGTGACTTAACGTGTATAATAACTCTTACATCGGTTATAACCGATGTCCAGTCCGCGACATCAGTCATAACCGCCAGAGAATTATTGACCAACGAATCAAGACGGTAATCAGACCCAATTCATCGATATTCTTCCCTATAAATACACACTCTAGCCTCTGATAATCTTTTCGCTCACAATCACACCAATTCTCGACGCAATTTCACTCGCTGGAATTTTTCTGCCATCACCGGACTTTCGCCGAAAAACTGAGACTCACATCAACACGGTAAATACCTCGACTCTCTCTGTTTCATTCCATTGTTAGACCGTTACTAACATAAATCCACCATCCAGAATCAATAAGACGACGTTGTCGGAAATTCTGCTTTCGCAGGAAAACTTCTGAAATTTCCAGAATCACGCCGTGAGCCGGTATGATCATTTAAACCTACTGATAATCGTTGCTCAGTAGTTCAATTTCACATCTAATCCATCCAAACTGTTAATTGATCCTAACAGCCAAAGTTCACAAAACAGAGCCGACGAATCCTTGCCGGAGTTCTGTGAAAGACACTGATCGGTACATCCTTTCCCCAAACCCTCTCCGTTCGTTACCTTTCAATTGCTTATAATGCTTGTTAATCGAATTGGACATGAAACAGTTGAAATATCATTATCTGTGTTCTTGAGCGAAGAAGACGAAGTTCGTTTATGTTATAAGATTAATTAAAATCAGTATTATGAACGGGTTAGACACACAGTCCAGCGGGGTGCAAACAAATACATACACGTCGCGATTTCGATTCCTATCACAACCTTACTCTCTTAAATAAAAATGCTCTTTTTAACCGAACCGGGATAACTCACAGAATCATGTTAAGTATAATAAAAACCGGATTATTAACCAGGTTAGACACACATTCTAGCGGTGGACTGTGTGCAACACTAACTCATACGTCCCGGGTTCGAGACTGGTTGACGGCACCGGTTCAAAGCAATTAAAATCCTTTTTAAAAATAAATGATTTTCGGATTAAGTTAAATAGTATATAAATATAATTAAAGACAGAAATATTTCGGGTTAGACACGTAGCTCAGTTGGTAGAGCTGCGTGCACGCGTACGGGAGGTCACAGGTTCGAGTCTCACTCAGTGCAATAATATTCACAACCGAACCGGTCAACGGTCAACGGTCACGGTCATGGTCAACGGTCATGGTCAACGGTCAAAAGTCAACATTTTTTTATTATTTTTTGTTTATTTATTTAATTTAAAAATCAATTAAAAATAATTAAAAATAACGTTTTTAAAGTTAGAAAATAGCCTTAATCTCACAAAAAATATATCCAAAAATCCTATTAAAATTGTTAATAAAATTCACTTACTTACCGTAGCTTTTCGTTATTAATTAGGTTAGTTATTCCTCGTCGATCAATCCTCTGACTCGTGCGCATTCAACATCATCCACCGAACGCACCCAAGGTGAGTGAATCTCTACCAATTCCCCGTTTTAATCACATTTTGGGGTGTATCATGTGTCGCTATTATTTATTTAAATTAAACACTTGTGCATACATCATATTCATGATCAAATGTGTTGTCAATATATATCTATTGTTTGTGTGGTTAATGTTTAGATTAAAGTTATCATTTTCAGTACATACATTATCATAGGCCGCCGCTCCCCATTACCTATGAGCGTGAGCTGTTCCCCATTACCTATGAGCGTGAACGAGGCGTTGCCAACATAAGATCGGCTCCGTTTGATTGAGCCTTGATCTCACATAAATCATCATAGGCCGTCCGTTCCCCATTACCTATGAGCGTGAACGAGACGTTGCCAACATATACATTGTCATTCATATCATATACTCATGCAAGGTGTTTGTGATTGTTTGTTTACATTCGTTTGTTCATGTATGATTATTGCACAATTTTCCATATTAATTCCAATAAGAAATCAATAACAAATGTTTTTAACAAGGTTCACTCGCCAACTTTTGTTGACCCAAAATTCCCCATTTTTACACATGATACAGGTGATCAAGTTGAAGCAAGAAACATATAGGGCAGCCTAGAAGAATAAACCAGTTTAGATTTTGGATTGTTTTAGTTAATTTTTCCTTTCCTTGTATTGTATGAATTTGACTTGAAACTTTGAGATGTAATTTGAATTTAATAAATATGAAACATATTAGTAAACATCATGAGCTTTGGTGATAACCCAATTATGCCCCGACTCTTATTCCACTGCGGGTCGGGGTGTGACAGATTGGTATCAGAGCCATGACTATAGGGATATAGGATAGGTTATTAGACCCTTAGAGCCTATACTATAGTTGATTAGAATTTTTAAATTGTTTGTGTGTTACATGCAAAATTCATGATGTTTATATGCTTTATGTTTATTGTTACATTCAAAGTTATGCAAGCATGTTCATAAATACATACTATTATACAATGCTTATCGTGAATCATATTCTCATAACATATCATATCCATGGGAGCACACACCTCACAATTCATATGATTTTTACAATGATTTTGTATTTTCAAATCACATCAAAGTGAGTTCTCATGACGGGCATGTAGTAACTGGAAGGGTACGAGTCCCGGTAGTCGGAACGTCCTGTCTAGGCTTGGCATTCGTATAAATCCAAAATAAAGGACCAGTTTGCCTACCTGGGGACTAACGATGAGAGTACGAAGGACCTATTAGGCCAAAGCATGCTATACCAAACGTCGTGTGAACTAACACCACTTTGAGTTGTCATTGTGTCTACACCTGGACACCCTCCGACCATACATCCCGCAAACATATTTCATGGTTTTCATTCGGGTGATGCGAGTGTTAAACCGCCAATACAATGTGAATCCTACTAAGCCAATAGTCATGGGGGCCCACATGACTATACAGGCGATGGTATGGGGGACATTGGAGGCCCAAACATGAGCAAACCCAAGACATCCTATGGATGTAGTGCATTATTGATGATTATGTTATTTTATTATTTTAAACGACACATGACACCTAAACACTCCTTAAACTCACCATCTTCCTATGTATATTCCTGTAGATGTCGGCTAGGCAGCTACGTGGAGGACGAAAGTCAGGAAGGTCAAATGAACGCTTGGCCACTCAAATTGCAAAACAAATGGCCGCGGTGCTTCCTGATATTGTAATTCAAGTCCAGCAAGCTCTCACCGTGAATCCTATCAACCCACCCAATCAAGAGGATCAAAACATCGACAACCCTCCCTCCAAGAAGTGCTCCTACAAACACTTCAAATCTTGCGATCCCCCAAAGTATGAAGGGACCGTAGGTGTCACCGCTCTCCTCCACTGGTTCGAGGAAATGGAAAACACCTTCCTCAATTGCGATTGTCCCGAGGATCGCAAGGTACGTTACGCCACCGGGAGATTATTTGGGGTAGCCCTGACCTGGTGGAACACCGAGAAGGGTAAGAGAGGAGTTGAAGACACTATGGCCTTAACGTGGGAAGAGTTAAGGGAAATAATGACAAAACGTTTATGCCCAAGAAGCGAACTCAAGAAGTTGGAAGACGAATTCCACTCGCTGAAGCAAAAGGAAGGAGACCATACTTCCTACAACAAAAGATTTCTTGAGCTGAACCAGGTGGTTCCTAACTTGTTCACCTTAGTGTACCGCTTGGTTGAACACTACATTCGAGGCCTCCCCTCGAAGATTCAAGACTCAATCCTCAGCACCCCGCCTGCAACTCTCGAAGCTGCTATGGAATTAGCCACCGAACTTACCGAGAACCGCATCAGAAATGGTAAATTCAAGGAGGAGAAAAAGAAAGCCCCCGTTGAGGGCCAAACTTCAAACCATTCCACCTCCTCAAAGTTTTCAAACAAGAGGAAACAAAGTACTAGAAATTTTGCTGTTACCCAAACCAATTTCCCTATCCCTGCTGCACCCATTACTCAAGTTGCCCCTTCACCCGCACCATACAAAAGGCCATACTCTGGCCCCTACCCAAAATGCACCCGTTGCCAATACCATCACTCCCCCGAACACCCCTGTCAATATTGCACCAGCTGCGGCCGTGCAGGTCACACCATCCAAACCTGCCGCTCGCTGCAGCGAATGAACCGTAACCAACCCACAACCCAAACCCACCATCAAATAATGGGTCAAGCCCATCAACCCCTACTACTACCACCTACACAACATACGGCCCAAACCTACTACCAACCCAACTACCCCATGATGCAACCCATGCGGGCTTGCTACAATTGTGGAGACCCAAACCACTTTAGAAACACTTGCCCACGTTTGGTGAACATTATACATGCTCAAGCTCAAGCAAATCCGGTGAATCAAGCTAACCAAGCTCCTCCACCTGCTAGAGGAAGAGCTTTTAACATCAACGCCAACCAAGCTAGGGCCGACAACAACGTGGTTAGCGGTACGTTTCTCATCAATGGTAGTTATGCATCCATGTTATTTGATACTGGCGCGGATAAGAGTTTTGTGTCCTTAGAATTTGAACCCGTCCTCAACCAAACCCGTGATAAACTCATGGAATCCATAACGGTGGAAGTTGCTGACGGAAAACCGGTCTCATTAAACTCCATTATCCGAAACTGTACTCTCACTCTAAATGATCACGATTTCCCAGTTGACCTCATTCCAATGAAGTTGGGAAGTTTTAACATTATAATCTGCATGGACCGGCTCAGCCAACATCATGCTGAAGTAGTATGCCGTGAGAAGTTCATTCGCATTCCTCTTGCAAACGGTCAAACTCTACGAATCTTTGGAGAAACCCCTTCGAAAGGACTCAAACTGATGTCCTATCTTCAAGCTCGAAAATATCTCCGCAAGAATTATGTAGCATTTCTAACTCACGTTGTCAAGAAGGGAAACAAAGAGAAGAAACTCGAAGATATACCCGTAGTGAAAGAATTCCCGCAAGTCTTTCCCGACGACATCTCAGGACTTCCTCCCAAGAGAGAAGTCGAATTCCGCATTGATCTTATACCTGGCGCTACACCCGTCGCGAAATCTCCTTATGGGTTAGCCCCATCCGAAATGCAAGAGCTGGCCAGTCAATTACAAGAACTGACTGACAAAGGATTCATACGTCCTAGTTCATCGCCTTGAGGTGCACCTGTTCTGTTTGTAAAGAAGAAAGATGGAACGTTTCGCATGTGTATCGATTACAGAGAACTCAACAAATTAACGGTCAAGAACCGTTATCCATTACCTCGCATCGATGATCTTCTAGACCAACTCCAGGGTGCCACTTGTTTTTCAAAGATCGACCTTCGTTCCGGCTATCATCAACTCAGAGTACATGAAGAAGACGTCCCAAAGACCGCCTTCCGAACTCGTTATGGCCACTATGAATTCATGGTCATGCCATTTGGTCTAACCAACGCTCCAGCCGTCTTCATGGATCTAATGAACAGAGTTTGCAAACCCTATTTCGATCGCTTTGTTATAGTCTTCATCGACGATATTCTCATTTACTCAAAGTCTAAGACTGATCATGAACGACACCTTCGACTCATCCTCACGCTCTTAAGAACCGAAAAACTCTACGCTAAGTTCTCCAAATGCGAATTCTGGTTAAAAGAAGTACAATTCCTTGGACATGTCGTCAATGACAAGGGAATACATGTCGACCCCTCAAAGATCAAAGCAGTGCAAGAATGGCAAGCGCCACGTACACCAACCGAAGTAAGATCTTTCCTTGGTTTGGCTGGTTACTATCGCCGTTTCATATCAAATTTCTCTCGTATCGCTGTACCACTCACAGCTTTGACACATAAAGGAAAACCCTTCATATGGGGACCTAAACAAGAAGAAGCCTTCCAAACCCTTAAGCAAAAGCTTTGTGACGCACCTATCCTCACACTCCCCGAAGGTTGCGATGACTTTGTAGTATATTGCGACGCATCAGGGCAAGGACTAGGCTGTGTATTAATGCAAGGGGAAAAGTGATAGCCTATGCTTCTAGGCAACTCAAAACTCATGAGAAGAACTACACTACCCACGACCTAGAACTTGGAGCCGTTGTGTTCGCTCTTAAGATATGGAGACATTACCTCTATGGTACCAAGTGTGAAATTTACACTGACCACAAGAGCCTCCAACATATCTTTAACCAAAAGGAGTTGAATATGAGGCAACGAAGATGGGTCGAACTTCTTAATGACTACGACTGTGAAATTCGGTATCATCCTGGCAAAGCAAATGTGGTGGCCGATGCACTCAGTCGAAAGGGTTATGCGAACTCCATTCGTCTTCTATGTTCGCAAATCATAACCAACATCAAAGATCAAATCCGAGAAGCTCAACATGTTTCCATAACAGAATACGACATACGCAATGAGTTATCTTGTGGAGCAGAACTTAAACTCGAAACAAAATCTGACGGCATTCTGTATTATCTAGATCGCATATGGATTCCCGATCACAATAACCTTCGCGATACCTTTATGAAAGAGGCGCACAAAATACGATACTCTGTACACCCAGGAGCCGACAAGATGTATCAAGACCTTCGATACACCTACTGGTGGCCTGGCATGAAAAAGGATATTGTTGTTTTTGTTTCCAAGTGCCTTACCTGTTCTAAAGTGAAAGCTGAACATCAAAGACCCTCAGGACTTCTAGTCCAACCTGAAATACATGTATGGAAGTGGGAAAACATAACCATGGACTTCATTACCGGGTTACCTCGCACTTCTGGTGGGTATGACACTATATGGGTAATCATTGATCGTCTTACAAAATCAGCTCACTTCATTAGGACTTCAAAAATGAGAAGTTTGCTCGTATGCCGTCATGGTGTACCGTTAAGCATTATTTCAGATCGTGATGGTCGTTTCACTTCACGAACATGGCAAGCCGTACAAGCCGCTTTGGGTACACGATTAGACCTCAGTACCGCTTATCATCCTCAAACAGATTGTAACATCCGTCAAAAACGGATTTACCAAACCCGCTCCGTTTATTAACCGAAAAATCAGTTAAAAATTTCGTTGCGAATTGAATGCTCAAAATAATTTTAAACGATACATAATTGATTATTATATGGGAATATATAATTAGTTTTTGAAAAACTGTTAAAAATAAGAAAATAAAAATAATATGTTCCTGCCGGGTTTCGAACCCGGGTCAGTAACCGGTCCAGCAAAGACTTATCGCACACACACTAAACCACTGCGCCACTTGTATTCTTTGTTAATTATTAGAATCATTTAATTCATATCATGTTTTCCGAATTCAAAACCGGCGCCCAAAATGCAGTCGTCGGAAATCCCGGCGATCTCGCCAAGAATTTACGATATCTTAAGTTATAACGTAAAACTTAATCGCTACATCGGTTATAACCGACGTCTGAGCCCGCGGCACAAGTTATAACCGCCAGAGACTTTCTAACCGACGAATCAAGTCGGAAATTGGACCAAATTCATCGATAACCTGCCTTATAAATACCCCCTCGAACCTCTGCAAACTTTTTTGCTCAAAACCGCACCCTTTCTCGGCGAAAACTCACTCGCCGGAAATCTTCTGCTCATCGCCGGAAAACCGAACCCTCCATTTCTGAGCCTTACTGAACCCCCTGAGCTTATACCGAAGTCACCCACATCCTTTTCAAGCTTTCTGAAGACTCGCTGCTGCAAGACACACGACGCCGGAACCTGTTGCTGTCGCCGGAGTTCTGTCGGAAAAACAGAGGAATCCAGTCGGTATACCTTACGCCTATTTTCTCTTTCTTTTTATTTATATCTCACCTATAATTAATCATAAAACGTTAAAGAAACCTGAATAAAACTTCGAACCAGTCAGCCATCGTTTCTGGTTAAAACTGACGAAGAAGACGAAGTTCGGTAACAAATAAGTATAATTAAAATCAAGTTATTACTCGGGTTAGACACACAGTCCAGCGGTGGACTGTGTGCACATTAAACACACTAACGTCTCGAGTTCGAATCTTGTCCCACGCATGCTGCCTTAATAAAAATGCATTTTTTTGTTAACCGAACCGGAGTCACCACTGTTATATGTTAAGTTTATTAATAACCGGAATAATAACCAAGTTAGACACACAGTCCAGTGGTGGACTGTGTGTATGTTTAATCACAGGACACGAGTTCGAGTCCGGTCTACTGCATCGACCCGGATAATTATTAAACTTTTTCTTTAAGTCAGAAATGAAAATACTTAGTTTGTATTTAAGAATAATAAAAATCAGTTTAGTTAACAAGTTGGACACACAGTCCAGCGGTGGATTGTGTGTTAGCATAAACCACAGGTCCCGGGTTCGAGACCTGTGGAGCGCGCCGAGTCTTTGGAATAAAATCGTTTTTAAAAATAAAGGATTTTCTGTTTAATCTAATTAATGTATAAATATAATTAAAAACAGAAATATTTCGGGTTAGACACGTAGCTTAGTTGGTAGAGCTGCGTGCACGCGTACGGGAGGTCTCGGGTTCGAGCCTCACTCAGCGCACATATACACGCATACGAACCGGTCAAACAGTCAAGGTCAATGGTCAACGGTCAAAAAAGTCAAATTTTTTTATTATTTTTATTTATTTATTTTAATTAAAAATCAATTAAAAATACTTAAAAATAACATTTTTAAGGTTAGAAAATAGCCTTAAACTCACAAAAATACACACAACAATCCTACTAAAATGGATTAATAAAATCCGTTTACTTACCGAACCATAATGCTATTTATCTAGGTTAATTTCACTCGTGGTTAAAACCACTTCGCGTGCATTCAACATCATCAACCGAACGCACCCACTGTGAGTGAATCTTACAACTCCCCCTTTTTAATTACACGTTTTGGGGTGTGTCATGTGTCACAAAATAATTAACTCGTTTATTTAAACTTGTGCCATACCATATCATGATCTAAACTTAGATTGTTATTATTGTTGTAATTATGTATTTCATTTTGTCAACTTATACGAAATTCATTCATTAAGCCCATCAGTTCCTCGTGGTAGACGAGTTGAGCAACGCGTGCCTCAAAACCAATCCATTATTGTTCATGTGTGTATTATTGAGTTTATATTGTTTGTAGTTATGTCTTTCATATTATCATGTTTATGCAATTCATTCATTAGGCCCATCAGTTCCTCGTGAGAGACGAGTTGAGCAACGCGTGCCTCTAAACGACCCATTATTGTTCATGTGTGTATTGTTTAATATTAAATTGATTTATGAATAAGTTTACATCTATTTTTACTCATGTGTGGTTGTGCACGTTATTTCATAATCAATTAAATAAACTTGTTCAAATGTTTTCCATAGGATTCACTCGCCAACTTTTTGTTGATCCAAAAACCCTTTTACACATGATACAGGTGAACAGGTTGAAGCAAGGAAAACATAGGAAATTCCTTAGAAGAAAACAAAGAAGCTTAGATTGATAGTTAGGACATGTTGTAATATTTATTGCAAATTTCCATTAAATTGTATTAATGAATATGAAACGTTAAAATAAATGTCATGAGCTTTGATGATAACCCAATCATGCCCCGATCACCTTTTCCGCTGCGGGTCGGGGTGTGACACTGATGGACAATCTGAACGCACCATCCAAACTCTTGAAGACATGCTTCGAGCATGTGTCATAGACTTCAAAGGGAATTGGGACGCTCATTTACCATTAGTTGAATTTTCGTACAACAACAGCTATCATTCAAGTATCGGCATGGCACCTTTCGAAGCGTTATATGGTCGTAAGTGCCGATCACCAATATGTTGGCATGAAATTGGAGAAGCTCAAATCACCGGTCCAGAATTAATACAAGAAACAACAGACAAGATCCATCAAATTCGAAACAATCTTCTAGCGGCACAAAGTCGTCAAAAGAGTTATGCAGACAAACGACGAAAGCCCTTGGAATTTAACATTGGTGACCAAGTACTTTTAAAAGTATCGCCGTGGAAGGGAGTGGTTCGTTTTGGCCAAAAAGGCAAGCTAGCACCACGCTACGTAGGACCTTTCAAGATACTCGAAAGAGTAGGACCTGTAGCATACAAGCTTGACCTACCAGAGGAACTCAACAGAATTCATCCCACATTCCACGTATCGAACTTAAAGAAGTGCCTCGCCGATGAAAATCTCCATATTCCTCTAGAAGACATTCAAGTCGATCTATGCATTTCATTGAAAGACCAGTAGAAATTATGGACTTCGGAGAGAAACGTTTAAGACGAAGCCGCATTCCAATTGTCAGGGTACGCTGGGAGTCGAAACGAGGACCTGAGTTTACTTGGGAACGTGAAGACTCAATGCGTGAGAAATACCCACATCTATTTCCTGTAACTACTACTACTTAAATTTCGGGACGAAATTTCTAAAAGTAGGGGATACTGTAACATCCGTCAAAAAACGGGTTTTTCAAAACCCGCTTCATTTATTAATCGAACAATCAGTTTTAAACTTTTGTTGTTTATTTATGACTTATTTTAATTTTAAGCGATACATAATTAATAAACAAATTAGAAGCTATAAGTTATAATTGTTAAAAAGTAAAAATAAATTAATTAAAAAGAAAAACCGGCTGCCGGAGTCGAACCCGGGTCAGCCGGGAACCACAAGTCTTAACTCTCACTCATCAAACCACTCCGCCACTTGTGTTCTTTAGTAATATATCAAAACAATTAATTCAAATATCAAACCTCGATTTCAAATCAGTCAACCGACGCGCCCAATTCGCAGTCGTCGGAAATCCCGACGATTTCGCCAATTACTGTCGGTTTCTTGTGACTTAACGTGTATAATAACTCTTACATCGGTTATAACCGATGTCCAGTCCGCGACATCAGTCATAACCGCCGGAGAATTATTGACCAACGAATCAAGACGGTAATCAGACCCAATTCATCGATATTCTTCCCTATAAATACACACTCTAGCCTCTGATAATCTTTTCGCTCACAATCACACCAATTCTCGACGCAATTTCACTCGCTGGAATTTTTCTGCCATCACCGGACTTTCGCCGAAAAACCGAGACTCACATCAACACGGTAAATACCTCGACTCTCTCTGTTTCATTCCATTGTTAGACCGTTACTAACATAAATCCACCATCCAGAATCAATCCCAGACGACGTTGTCGGAAATTCTGCTTTCGCAGGAAAACTTCTGAAATTTCCAGAATCACGCCGTGAGCCGGTATGATCATTTAAACCTACTGATAATCGTTGCTCAGTAGTTCAATTTCACATCTAATCCATCCAAACTGTTAATTGATCCTAACAGCCGAAGTTCACAAAACAGAGCCGACGAATCCTTGCCGGAGTTCTGTGAAAGACACTGATCGGTACATCCTTTCCCCAAACCCTCTCCGTTCATTACCTTTCAATTGCTTATAATGCTTGTTAATCGAATTGGACATGACACAGTTGAAATATCATTATCTGTGTTCTTGAGCGAAGAAGACGAAGTTCGTTTATGTTATAAGATTAATTAAAATCAGTATTATGAACGGGTTAGACACACAGTCCAGCGGGGTGCAAACAAATACATACACGTCGCGAGTTCGATTATCACAACCTTACACTCTTAAATAAAAATACTCTTTTTAACCGAGCCGGGATAACTCACAGAATCATGTTAAGTATAATAAAAACCGGATTATTAACCAGGTTAGACACACAGTCCAGCGGTGTATGATAACATATATAAAATGTACGAGATCGAGTATAAGCATCACGTATGATGTATGTATAAAATATCAATTTCGTGAATTAACAAGTATGCCACGTTTACTAGTCTGAGCATCATGTATAGGTATGTATGATTGTGTATAACAGGTATAGAGATAAAAATGTATATTCCATTATGATTCAAGTCTCGATTACAAAGGCTACAATGAAAATACGAAGACGAGATACAAAGGTTTCTGAAAACAGAAATACACGACTAGCTTTCTAAATATGAAAAGTATGAAAAAGTGAGACGTTACAGTCTCCCATCCTTTAGGAAATTTCATCCTGAAATTTAGGAAGATGCAACGAAGAGATGCGTATACTTAATCTTCATATCACTTTCGAGTTCTCAAGTAAATTCAGCACCACGTTTCCCTACCCATCGAACCTTTACGATAGGGATTCGACTGCGCCTTAGTTGCTTGATTCCTCGGTCCATGATTTCGACCGGTTTCTCCACAAAATGCAATGTCTCGTTGATTTGAAGATCTTTGAGTGGAACTTGAAGTCCTTCTTCGGCTAGACATTTCTTTAGGTTTGAAACATGAAATACAGGATGAACATTGCTGAGCGCTTGCGGTAGGTCCAGTCAATATGCTACCTTGCCAATCCTTTTCGATCTTGAAAGGACCTACATAGCGAGGAGCAAGTTTGCCTTTCTTACCAAAACGAACAACACCCTTCCAAGGGGATACCTTAAGAAGTACATGATCACCAAATTAAATTCCAAAGGTTTGCGTCTCTTGTCTGCGTAACTCTTTCGACGACTTTGAGCTTTGAGGAGATTATCGTAGATTTGTAGGATCTTGTCCGTCGTCTCTTGTATTAATTCGGGACCGGTGATCTGAACATCTCCAATCTCGTGCCAACAAATAGGCGAACGGCACTTACGACCATACAACGCTTCAAATGGAGGCGTTTGAATACTGGCGTGATAACTATTATTGTACGAGGATTCTACCAAAGGTAAGTGCGAATCCCAATTGCCGCCAAAGTCGATTACGCAAGAATGAAGCATATCCTCCAAAGTTTGGATTGTACGTTCGGTTTGACCATTAGTCTGAGGATGGAAAGCGGTGCTAAGGTTAAGACACTCCAAGGGCGGATTGAAATGTTTGCCAAAGGCGGGAAGTGAAACGAGCGTCGCGATCAGAGATAATATCAAGAGGAGTACCATGACGACTGTGACTTCATCCGTGTAGATATGAGCCAATTTCTCGACTTTGTAATCTTCACGAATGGCGAGGAAATGAGTGGATTTGGTCAATTGGTCAATGATAGCCCAGATGTTGTCATGACCAGACGAAGTACGAGGTAACTTGGTATAAAATCCATGGCAATGCTCTCCCATTTCCAGACAGAAATTTTTGGTTGTTCGAGAAAGCCAGAGGGGCGTTGATATTCAGCTTTCACCTTGGAACAAGTAAGACACTTTGAGACATAAAGGGCGATATCTTTCTTCATCCCAGGCCACCAATAAGATGCTCGAAGATCATGATACATCTTGTCGGCGCCAGGATGGATGGAGTATCGGGATTTGTGGGCTTTGTCCATCAAGGTGTTTCGAAGATTGAGAAGGTCGGGAATCCAAATGCGATCATGGTAGTAAAGGATACCATCGAGTTTAGCTTCGAGTGGGTTTTCGACTCCACAATTCAACTCGTTATCGAGGTTACCCTCGTTAACGACGACAAATTGTGCTTGACGAATCAACTCGTTGAGTTTCTCATGATTTGGTAGCAACGAACACTCTTAACATAAGTCTTACGACTAAGTGCATTGGCCACAACATTCACCTTACCAGGGTGGTAGTGAATATCACAGTCGTAGTCGTTTAACAATTCTACCCAACGACGTTGACGCATGTTAAGTTCCTTTTGTCAAAGATATGTTGGAGGCTCTTGTGGTCGGTGAAGACCGTACACTTTGTACCATAAAGGTAGTGTCGCCAAAGCTTTAATGCAAAAACAACTGCACCAAGTTCAAGGTCGTGCGTAGTATAGTTTTTCTCATGAATTTTGAGTTGTCTTGACGCATAAGCGATAACCTTGTCCCGTTGCATAAGAACGCAACCAAGACCTTGGTTTGAAGCATCGCAATACACGACGAAATCGTCGTTTCCATCGGGAAGTGCAAGGATAGGAGCATTACAAAGCATGTCCTTGAGAGTTTGGAAAGACTCCTCTTGTTCGGGACCCCAAACAAAAGGTTTATCTTTTTGGGTCAAAGACGTTAGGGGAACGGTGATTTTAGAAAAGTTCGAGATGAAGCGGCGATAATACCCAGCTAGGCCAAGGAGCGAACGAATTTCAGAAGGAGATTTTGGTGCAGTCCAATTCTTCACAGCTTCTATCTTTGCGGGGTCAACATGAATACCGAGTTCATTGACGGTGTGACCAAGGAATTGAAGCTCTTTTAGCCAAAATTCACACTTGGAGAATTTGGCATAAAGACGTTCGGTACGCAAAAGCTGAAAGATAAGTTGCAAATGTCGCCCATGTTCTTATTTCGTCTTGGAGTAGATGAGAATATCGTCGATGAATACTGTGACATCCCGGTTTTTCGGATAACTTAAACGCACTACTTCACGGTTATTAATTCGGAGACTTAAATTTGCACGCTCGAAATAGTTATGATAATTTAGTGAACTTGTCAAATGAAGTATGTGCTATGTGTATTAAACGTTTATAAGTTGGTGAATATGTGATGTTCGATTACGTGATTGTTTTAGTTATAAAATATTTATGGTAAATATGTACACGAACCGAACCGAACCGCGACACGAACCAACCTCGATTCCTTGTGACTCTAGGAGTGAACCAAGTTTTAAACCCAAACCTTGAACCCATCTCTTTGCGCTATATATACACACACATGCATGATCCTTCTTCACAAATCAAAAACAAAACACAAACCCTAATATCTAAACAGCCGTCGACAGCCCTTCACTAGTTCCATCGATCGCGTGTAGCCTCCTACATCATCTCTCGGTCGCGCGGCAGCCCCTCGCCATCTTCATCCTCGGTCGCAATTATCTTTGATCATCGGTTCCTCATCTCACTCACGGTTCATTTACCTTGTCATTAAAGGTTAGGATTTATGATTGTTAGAAGATCATATTCGGATATATGTGTTTGAATGTAGTGATTGTGTTGTTTTCGGATTGATTATGTTAGTTTGAAAGTTTGATGTTTTCGGAAATCATGTAACATAGGCTGCGTTTTGATCGATAAAAACTAGAGATAATGATTAGGGTTTGCATGGATATGATATATATAATGATATATGCTTGGAAAAATCTGTTCTTGATCGCATATGTTCAATATATAAACGGTTTAAGCGAGTTAGTTTGTGATAAAGTGCTGAATCAGGCTGCTGAATGATGGTTACAGCCGACTTCAACTGGCTGTAACTCGGTCATTAGTTGTCGAAAAACGGATTTTCTGAAGTCTAAAACGTAGAGTTTTAAATAAGAATCTAATGGCAGTGGATTCATATTTTTCTGAAGTCGTTTGATATTTTTAAGTGGCCAATTAAGTTCAGTAACTAAAGCTGTGAAAATCCTGAAATTTTGTTAGTTGTTTATCGAGTTGGATTTAATAATCTGTAGGGAGTCGAATCATGAAATTTGTACAGCAACTAGGTATGGAAATTTCCGGGCAACTCCCACTGGACTTTTGTTAATTGGATGAACAGTGATTTTTAAATAAATTCTTCCGTGGACTGCAGTCAGAAAGTGACGAATCTGACTGCATCCTAGTATATTAATATTTATGGATAATTGGTAAAGTATTAGGACTTGAAAATTTTATATAAATTTCTACAGTATAGTTGTCACCTGCTGTAAAATAATCGGAATTTTTGGAACGTTGGAACTATTATATAAAAATCCTAGAAAACAGCCGAATTATGAGTATGTAAGCTGAAACTTGATAACTTGTGAATGTGTGCACCAAAGTGTTGCATGGATTGGATTATGTTCATGATAAATTGTTTTGATTACTATGTTCACATGAGGATACTTGCATGCATGTTTGAGTGTTAGGAATTTTGATTGTGTGTATCACTTTGTGCGTAAATTATGTGTAGAATTTGTATTGGTGTGTTCACACACTGACTTGAAATCAATTGGTTTATTAGGACGCAATTAGCGGTCCCATCATTTGCAACTTCTGTGTTACACTAACCGAGCAACTAAAGGTGAGTTCACGGCCCCTAATTTTATCTGGTTTTAAACAATAGGGGGAGAAACATGTATACACTCTTCAACTCAATCTCTTTACGTTATACGAAATCAACGTCACATAACTATTCGGTAACTAAGTTAATGTTAATGTAACGTTATGGTCACTAAGCAGCTATATCACATAAGTCCTCGACAATCTCTCGGATCGTTAGTATTGGGTTTAAATAGCGGGAAATTATAAGTAGTACTACTGGGCCCGACAAGCCCCATCCGAGCTAGTAGCCGACCGGGTATGGTCAACGGGTGAATAATTTGGCCTAACTTCGCCATGGTCAGTGATAGGCCTGGCAACACGGAGGCACAACAGTCAGCTTCGATCACGAACACTTACGTGACATAACTTTAGGCTAGCTACCTATATATGTTAACATTGAACTTAATTACGAATCAACAATATTATTCCGGGTTAGGAATAATGGAACAAACAACAATATTATTCCGGGTTAGGAATAATGGAACCATCAGCAATATTATCCCAGGTTAGGGATAATGGAACCAACAACGTTATTATTCCGGGTTAGGAATAATGGAACTATCGGTATTATTCCGGGTAAGGAATAATGGAACTATCAGTATTATTCCGGGTTGGGAATAATGGAACTAAATCGTTATCCTGGGTTAGGGATAACGGGGGAAACAAACTCATAACCGAACAAATGAATTTATGAAAACCTGTGAACTCACTCATCTTTAATGTTGACACTTGTTTCTTTACATGTTTCTCAGGACGCTAGGAGCTCTAGGTGCACTCACTTGCATTGATCAAGACATCTTTTATCGAGTCTCATTTACAAACATTGTTTTGGGTTTTTCTTTGGTTTTGGCGTTTATGTTGGCGCCCGTTCCGTTACTTTACTTTATGCTTCCGCTCAACTTTAAAAACTAATGCTTCCGCTAAACATTGGTAACTAACTAAGACAATATAAAATCTACGACGAATGGTTAAACAAATGATTTTTGGAAAACGTATTATCAAATCATATAGAGTCGTTCGACGTACTAGTGTTTCAGATTCTGGTTTGTTCACACGCCTCGCGGTAAAACTCCGCAAGTGGAAATTGAGGGTGTGACAAATACAATTACGAAATGATCGAGGAACGGTTTACACACACGGTTCTTGAGATCCATGAACACTGCAGGCACGTTAGTCAAACCAAAAGGCATGACCACGAACTTGTAATGTCCATAACGTGTGCGAAAGGCAGTTTTAGGTACATCTCTCTCGAAAACTCGAAGTTGATGATAGCCAGAATGGAGATCGATTTTCGAGAAACAATCGCACCTTGAAGTTGATCAAAGAGATCGTCAATGCGAGGAAAATGATATCGGTTTTTTACTGTGAGTTTGTTGAGTTCGCGATAGTCAATACACATCCGAAAGGATCCATCTTTCTTCTTGACGAACAAAATGGGAGCGCCCCAAGGAGAAGTACTAGGGCGTATAAAGCCTTTATCAAGAAGCTCTTGAAGTTGGCTCGATAGCTCTTGCATTTCCGAGGGTGCTAAACGATAGGGAGCCTTCGCAACCGGAGTTGCGCAAGGGATGAGGTCAATACGAAAATCAACAGATCGAGGAGGCGGAAGACCAAGAAGATCCTCTGGGAAGACATCGGGAAATTGACAAACGATAGGAACATCACTTATGCTTGGACCTTAATCTTTCTTCTCCACAACGTGGGCAAGAATGGCAAAGTACTCCTTGCGTAAGTACTTGTTCACTTGAATACACGACATAAGCTTGAGACCTTTAGGAGGTTTCTCACCATAGACGTGCAACGAATCATTGTTAGGAAGAGGAAGGCGAATGAACTTTTCAGAACAAACAACTTTGGCATGAACTCGCCTAAGCCAATCCATGCCTACTATGATATCGAAGCTTCCCAATTGCATGGGAATGAGGTCAATCGAAAACGTATGATCGTTAAGATTCAAGGAGTAATTAGAAAGGACGAAATCAACGGTGATGGATTTCCCGTTAGCGACTTCGACAGCGAAAGGATTAGGCAATTTGGAACGTTCGCACTTAAGTAAAGGTTCAAATTCAACAGACACAAAACTTTTATCGGCACCAGTATCAAATAGACAGGAAGCATAAATATGGTTGACAAGAAACGTACCAGCGATGACGTCATTGGAGTTTTGAGCCTGAGCGGAGGTAAGCATGAAAGCTCGTCCTTTAGCAGGCTAAGGTTGTTGTTGCTGTTGAAGTTGAGGCTGCTGGTTGAGTAGAGGACACACATTGGCGAGATGATTGAGATCGCCACATTAGTAACATGCTCGCACAGGAGCATTCGGACGTTGCGGTTGAGGTTGGTTAGGGTTAGGTATGATGGCTTGATTGTTTTGGGGTTGGCGACAATGGCTAGCGAAATGCCCTATCTTGTTACAGTTGGCGCATTTCCGACACGGGTGGATGGGAGATGGTGGTAGGTGCACTGTTCACATTTAGGCCAAGTGCCGGTATAGTTTCACTTGGGTGGCTCGGTGTTTTGGGTAGTGGAGACGACATTTAGTGGTGCAGGGGCACGCGGAGTAACAATCGCATTATTCTGAACCGAAGCTTTCGTTTCTTGTTCCTGTTGGTGTTTTGCTTCTTGGCTTGGGAGGGAGGTGACTCGGTCGTGGTGGTAGTATCGGTGATGGCTTGGTGTGCATGCTTCGTTAAGACCTTGTCGTAGGCCCCATGACGAATGCAATTTTGGTTCATTTCAATCGTGATGCTATAAGTATCTTCGAGGGTTTTGGGGCTTGCTGCGGCGACATGGTTTGTTAATATCGGCGAGAGGTAACAAATGAGCTTGGCGATTGCCTTAGGTACGGTATCCACTTGCTCAGGGCAAAGGATACTCAACTGTTTGAAGTGCACGATCAATCCTTCGGCGTCGCTCCCCTGTTGGGTGAGATTCCAGAATTCGTTTTCAAGTTTCTGGATCTCGTGAGGAGGACAAAATTGGTCCTTCATGAGCTGCCTGAGCTCTTCCCAAGGTAACGCGTGTGCTGCTTTATTGCCACGCTTGTTTCTTTCAATGGACCACCACCCGAGGGCTCTCTCACGAAAGACCCCTGTGGCGTTCAAGGTTCGGAGCTCATCGGGGCATCTGCTTTGCAGAAAGGTGAGTTCGATCGCGTCGAACCGTTTATCATGGCAGTAGCGCCATCATTACCAGTGAATTCCATGGGCTTACAAGCCATGAACTGTTTGAACTGGAACATTGCTTTGGGAGGGTCCACCTTTGAGTCAACGGAGGATTTGGGGGTTTCATGGGTGGTTTGGATTTGGGTCACTATGTTTGGGATGATCCTAGCCATCTGCTCGGCCATTTGTCCCGTGATCAACCCGACTAGTTCTGGCTTGGAGATAGAGTCTTCTTGGTTGTTTGAACCCCTCTTGGAACCCTTGGATTTCTTGGAAGAATTTGGAGAAGACATCTAGGGTTGAAATAGAAAGGAAAAGGATGAGACTTGATCATAATGTAAAATAAGTTTTGCATGTATAAGCATGGGTATTTCACGTATTTTGCATGTATTTAGCGAGTATTTAATGAATATTCAACAAGTATTTAACAAGTATAACACGTATCAAGCGTATAAAGAGTATAAATTTAGTTTGTTCACGAGGATTATTATTGTTTTTTATTGCGAGAGACGTGCGAATTGTGTAATGATTCGGAACGAATAAGGTAACAAGTATAAAATCACATTAAAATTAAGATAACATAAAAGATTGGCTCAATAAAACATGGGATTATTTGGGGTAGAGAAACGTCGACTATTCCAAAGTGATTCGTAAGATCTTTCGAGTTAGGGAACATGCTTTGGCCTAATAGGTAAAACGCTCTCGTCGAGAAGTGATTAACGGCATTTCACCCTTCCAGTTACTATATCTCCCTAGTCGATCGAAAATTCGAGACTTTGGCGAGATTGAAAATCGAAGAACGGAACTTAATCGACAGGTGCGGGTTTCAACCCTAACTTGACAATTTCGTACCCTAAGTGTGGTTGATTCTTACTAAATGAGGAGCATATTCCGACTCGTTTGTAAGATCCACTAGAGTATGAAATGGAAGTTTTCCATCAAGATGTGGATATCACTCCTAGTTTGATGGTATAACTTCGTGAAAAATCGAATACAAGGAATGAGGGATTCCACAAAAAATTGTAAGTCATTGGACCTATTTTGGTGCAAATCGCCTCCTTTGCATCACGAGTGTCTTCAAGTCTTCAAGTGTATTGTGTAAATGTCTTAGGAAAGACATTATGTAAGTTTTAACACCAAAAGATGAGGAAGAAGAAATGAAGGAAGAATAAAGTTTTAAGCATAATATGGGAATGGTAAAAAATGGACACTTAAACTATAGACTAGGTCGAACATGGCAATTCTACCTAATTCCCTATAGTTATGGCTCTGATACCAATCTGTACACCCCAACCGATGGTGGAAACATCAGAGTGAGACGAAAACGAGATTGCAAAGACTTCACAACACTATTTGGCGACAATATTTAATAAAATAAATTTTTCATTTCATAAGATAATTGTCAAGTACATCATTGGAAGCAAAATACAAAAATTAAACATTACAACAACGAAACGAAATACAACATAAGCTAATCTAGTAAGTTTAGAATGAGTTTCTAAGGTATTCCTACTAGCTTTCATCATGCATATCCTCTTCAACCTGTAACATGTTTAAAATACGAGTTCAATGTAAAAGCAAATGCGAGTACACAAGTTTGGTGAATACATAGCATACGTATAAAATGTATAACTCGAATCCACATGGTAATTGTAAGCAAAGTATATACTAATCATGAAATACTAGATCAAACCCCGAGTTTCCACAAAAGTTTACGAGATCGAGCTTCCCTCGTTGCAAAAGCAACAAGACTAAAATAAGTATGAGAATCTTAACATAACCCTGACGGGTGGTGTGCTACTCCTATAGCGCTATATATGATAAGTTTGGCTAGCTAAGGTAATGATCAAGCATGTATAATTCTAGCATGTATCTAAGCATAACAAGCATCATGTATTAAGGATTGAGTAGGTAAAAGCATGAATTTGTGATAAGTGTATTTTGATAAGCAAACATGTTACAACCCAAAAGTGAGAAAGCGGTATATGGGTCGAGTGTACTCACGGTTTTGCTAAAGTGTTCCCTTAGAGAAATCCCGCGAGCTTGTTGTAGATTAGGGTTTGGCATCGTGTCCTTCTACAAGAAGAACATAGGCATGAGTATGAGTTTTAACGGAAGATTTGGATTATTGAGCATGATTACGGGAATAAGAATAAAGTATCATGGTATGAAAATAATCACTAAGGTACAGCACTTGTTCTTGACACTATGATAACCCGAATGGGTTTGATGTGATTTCATAGGTTCGAGACTTATTAGAATCGTGACAAGGAACTACACACTTTAGTGATAAAACTTATTAACTTGACAGGTGATTATTTAATCATTATCAAGGGTTCGGTTTTGATATATTATATAGTTCATAGATTTATATATAGTTATATAGTCATGTGGGAGGTGGGAGGATGAACCATCCACTTTAGTACCTCTTGGTGTCATGTAAGTCAAGTAGGAGGTGAGAGGATTAACCATCCACTTTGGAACCTCGATTGGATTCACCACTACACAAGTGTCATAGACACGAGGAGGGTCAAGAACAATATGAATAATAAGTATGTAAATGGTGTCACTATACCAAGTAGCCAAGTAATTCTTAACCTGGTGAGCGCACGTCGACACACGTCAATGGCTAGTCGGGGTTGTGTTACTTTTCAACTAACAAACTAGCTTAGGTTAATGATGAGAAATCATCAAGTCATGTGTGGTCTTAGAGTTAGGATAGCCCAAGCTAACCAAGGTAGACACACTATCAACAAGCTCTTAGCTTGGCATCACTTGTGAGCTTAAAGCTCTATGAAAACAGAAGATTTAGGGTGTCTAAACAGCCCTTAGTTCATGTAAACAAACTTGGTTTAGCTTTACTAACCATAAACTTGGTTAGGAGCTCAAGAACACAAAGTTGTATAAGGTAAAACATAAGTTTATAAAAGTTTGAAATCAAACAGAAAGTTTGGAGCCTTATAGGTGAATATCCAGGTCTGGATTCTCCATGGAGAATCCTTGGACTCAAACCTAAGGTTTATCCAAGTTCATAGGAAGAAGAATCAAGTAAAACAAGCAAGATTTGAGCAAGTTATGCTCACTTTAGTAAGAGGCTATGAATCTGCCTGAAAATTCTGATGTTGCAAGGTTTTGGAGTGATTTGAGAATGATTTAGGAAGGATTAGAGAGTTGTGAAAGTGTAAAATGGCTTGGATTAGGGTTGCAATTATAGGGGAAGTGTTGGTGGTGGTTGGAGAGTGTTTTAATGGGGTTAAAGGTGATTGGGGAAGGTCATTAAGGTGGGATCCGTGCAAGAATCGCGAGCCAACAAGTTTTCTGCCCGCCCAGGTCCCATGCGGACCGTATGGGTTTCCCCATGCGGTCCATAAGGACCTGGTTAGGGCTAAACTTTTATTTTTTTGTTATTTTGCTAATTGGGACGAGACCAAGAGTTAATTCATAGCTTTTTATGATAACATAAGGCATTTTAAGTGTATGGGACATGTCATAATGTGTATACATATATAAAATGTACGAGATCGAGTATAAGCATCACGTATGATGTATGTATAAAATATCAATTTCGTGAATTAACAAGTATGCCACGTTTACTAGTCTGAGCATCATGTATAGGTATGTATGATTGTGTATAACAGGTATAGAGTTAAAAATGTATATTCCATTATGATTCAAGTCTCGATTACAAAGGTTACAATAAAAATACGAAGACGAGATACAAAGGTTTCCGAAAATAGAAATACACGACTAGCTTTCTAAATATGAAAAGTATGAAAAAGTGAGACGTTACAATATGCGTGTGACGCTTATGCAACTCCATTATCCTCATTTTGCTAAGAGAATATGCTTAAAATGTCAACATTACGTTGGTGATTTCACAGGTTTAAATGACTGCAAAATGCAAGTTTCGTGGACGACAAGAGTTTCAATGTCTAAGTATTGCCATGAAAGTCAATAACATTTCGGGATTTTAGTTACCATGAGCTCTACAACCAAGACTTGACTTCATGTCACATAAGGTCAACCCCACAATGTTTTATCGCTAAACATTTAAATAACCAAATACAATATCACTCGGTCAACCTTCATCATAGTTAGAGCGTCTAACCTCGACTGAAATAAATCTATTCATATTTCTCATGTCTTCCCAAAGTTAATGGTCATAGGTATGTAAGGAGACCTAAGTATGGAAATTCATGTCTACTCATATGATTCAAACAAAACGCATTTTAACTCTTTTCCATACAAGAATTTCTAAGATGATTTTTCCATGAAATGTTTAGAAAACAAAACAAGTAAAAAAAAGGCCATGAGACTCACCTGATCAGTAAAGTGTACAGGCAGAAAGCATAAGGTCCGTACATGTGACTCGACCTAAACGTGCCCTAAGTTCCAGAAGACACTTTTAATGGTCCGTTCAAAATCTGTGGCGTACATGTCGGACATGTATTCGATTCACCCAACACACCTCGATTTGTTAATACTTCACGTTTAAAAATGCTCGACTCAAGTGTTTGACACGACCGTTGGTGATGTATTTTCCCGACTTCCCAAATGTATTTATTTAGAAATTAGAAATATAAATAAATATGAATATAATATGGCTATAATATGAATATAATATGCTATTATTATACGACGAACACTATTGTAAAGGATTCATAATTAAAACACAAATAATTTGTTTAGCAATTATGTTTCAAACTATTAATAGAGTCAGTTTAGTTAGTTAAAAAACGTATTATAACTAACCGATTCTATATATGTGAAAAGGTATTCTATATATCTGAAAAGGTATGATATTTCACCAATTCTAATATTGTTTATTTATAATATAGAAATAATTTGTTATATTAAATTTTGTGAGTTATAAAAAATGTAAATAATATGCGCAAAAGAAATGACGTGTGTTACAAGAATGGTCATGGGTTGAAACCTCAATTTCGATACCCATCTTCAACCCCCATTAATCTCTTTCAATCTATTAAATTTCTTTGAGACTAACATGCATTTAGGCTCAACTAACAATTACAATGCAATTTATACATGGATTCTTATAACACTCAAAAGAATCCTAGCATCAAAATGAACCCACTAGACATACTTTAGGTTTAGATATAACTAGATGATAGAAATCTTCAAAAATGCAATGAAAATCATCCAATTTCAATCTTGATTTGGGCTGGAATTGCATAATTTAAACTTGGGGAGACTTGGTTCTCCTTGCATGTCATCATTCACAAAAAGACTAGGGAAAATGTCAACCCACTTCTTATCACACCAAACTTGACTCTTAATTTAACAAGTTTAGCCATCCAAGTTTGGTTTCTATTCCCTTATAACTAAAACATTCCTTTCTTTCTATTTAGCATACACTTTAACTAAGTTAATTAGACCTAGTTAAAATAAATTATGCAATAAAACAAGGAAACATATGTGTATACTTATGTGTACAAAATTCAGGTTTTGGGGTGTTACAAATTGAAAAAAAAAACCCAACAAACCTTGTTGGGCAATTTGGCGTGCTCTTAATTTTTTTAAAAAGCGGGTCATTCGTGGCGTTGTGGAGGAAGTTATCTCTCTCGGATTTATGTGGCTCAAGAATCGGGCTAAGATTGGCGATCTCGAACTTTCAATGAGTCTAGTTGGAGTCTTTTTTGTTTCTTGCTAACTTGTGACTGGTCATTTTTTCCATTTGTTTTGTTGTTGTTGCTTGTTGCTTCTCTGGTATCTTGCTAGCTAGTTCATAGGTAGTGTTTGCTATGCAGGAATAAGAGGCGGAATGAAATGGTTCATTACGAGGGAATGAAGAAAATGGTGCTTGGTTGGTCAATGGAATGGAATCACTCATTCCATAATGCATTCCATTCCCTCAAAATCATTCCATCCACCCCCATTTTTTTTCATTCCATCCCCCTTGCACCATTCATCAACAACACCACAACCCACCACCTTCACCACCACCCACCACCGACGCCATCGCCGCCATTGCCTCCGTCGCCAACCCGTCAGTCAGTGCCGCCGCCACCCACCCGCCACCAACCACCACCGCCGCCACCCCATCACCGCCATCGACTGTCCTCTCAGCCCACCACGACCACCTATAACCACCCACAATCACTACCACAGACCACCACCACCACTCACCGTTGATTTTATTCCTTCGTTTTTCTTTCCTACCAAACAGTACACAATAATAATTCATTTCATTCACATATGGTAACCAAACAAGACATGGAATGGTAATGACCATTGCATTCCTTCGTCCATTGCATTACCTCGTTCATTCCATTTCTCATCCATTTCATTACCTTATACCAAAAAAACTAGTTCGTTCTAATGAAGTGCTACCTTTAAAAAAAAGAGCAAACAAACTAGAGATGGGCATAATAACCGGTTCCAAACCCGACCCGGTAGCACCAACCTGGAACCGGTTCCAAACCTGACCCGGTAGAACCGACCTGGAACCTGTTCCAGGTCCTACCCAATGTATAGAAGAACCGGTTTCGGATTCAAAAAACCTGTCGGTTCCTACCCGGTTTCACATTTTAGGATTATAAATGGGTCGTACCCGGTTCCAAACAGTACCAAGTTACTACCCGTACCCGGTTCCACTGTACTCGCGCATAAATTTCCGTTGGAACCGGTTACTCGTTGGCATCTCTAATCTTCTTCTTGTATCATTTTCTTCTTCTTCTTGACATACTTTTCTACAATGGCTTCAAAGAATTCTAAAACTACAAATTCTTCATCCGGCTTGGGCTTGGGCTTGGGCTAATATTCAAACACAAAGTACTTTTTTAAAAGTTTTCAAAACTCCAACAACTTTGATTTCCTGTGTTTATTATCCTACTAGTTCTAAAGTTTATATGAATTGTATTTGGTAACAACCAATTTTAAAAAGTTTGAAAATTCAAGTGACATGTTGAGGAATATGAAGAACCGATGATTGAAAATTTTAAGAAAATATTTTTAGATTTACCACCCGTTTTTATATGTATCGCCGCTATAAATCCAATTTTAAACGTACCGGGTGTTGAAGCTTTAATTGAAAAAATTTATGACAAGTTGGATATGCATGAGGAGGATCCAACATTAAAAGAGAAAACAAAAAAAATATTCAACAAGTAGTTGTCCAAGCTTTATGATCATTATTTAAAAAAAATTGGGAAAAACATCATACCAATTTATTTGAGTCTCGGTCGTCAGCCGCTGACGATGAAACGATTGGAGACCCAATTATAACCATATTGAATGTCGTTAGAGACGAAACGGCCAAGCAACAACGGGGTAACGAACCATCAAGTGAACTCGGTAGGTATAAAATAACGATTTATTCGCGTACTATGACCGCCGAGGAATATAAAAGCTTTTGATTTGAAATACCCGACAGAACCGGTTCCTGTCAGGAACCGGTTACACACTGTACCCGGTTCCACACTACCCGTAACCAGTTACAATCGGTTCCAGTTTTAGAGGCGAATACCCAGGTACAACCTGGAACCGGTTCCACACTGTACCCGGTTCCATTGACT
Source organism: Scalesia atractyloides (assembly GCA_947069175.1). Taxonomy (NCBI): domain Eukaryota; kingdom Viridiplantae; phylum Streptophyta; class Magnoliopsida; order Asterales; family Asteraceae; genus Scalesia; species Scalesia atractyloides. The sequence goes on from CAMTDV010000018.1 coordinate 15,957,454, forward strand.
AGTATGAGAAACCAGATCCGAGTTAGAATCGGTTCCGAGTATTAATAATAACCGATTATGCCCATCTCTAAAACAAAACTCCTGTAATCTAAATACATTTTGTCAAGCTTTTACCAATCTCTAGTGAGAGCCCATTAAGACTAGATTTGGAAGGCCCAAATTATTTATCAAAGGGCCATGTTCTCCAACGACATAATGATATATTATCCTCTATATATTTCCACCAAATTAGGGTTTACTGTGACTTCGGCTGCCGTGAGTGCTCTACCTTCGATTCTTCAAAATGGTACTCGCTCTAAATCCCTCTCGTAATTTAAGCTAGAATTCCTTCTATTGCGTCTGACTATTTATTTTGCCATAAGAACTTGCAATTTGTACAGTTAAATTTCTAATTCATAGCTGCTAAAATGAACAATGTTTTCATGCTATAAATGCCAGACGTATGTTTCTCGTTGAATTTTCGTTGTGTTGGAGATGATTATATTCAATAAATGCGGATTTTGTTTGATTAGTTATGAGGACGCTTTTTTTTTAATTAGGGTTGTGTTGCTTGAAATATGGATTTTGAGCTGTTATTTTTATACAAAATGCATTAAGTGAAGGGCCTTTTTTTCTTTCGGTCTCGGTTTTGTTGCCGGTTTAGATTTAGGGTTGACACTATGATTTTTGGATGCATTGAATACACTGCTATTTTATAGGAATGAGCTGTAAATTGTTCACGGGTTAGTCTCGGAGTACTCTGTTTGGTCCAGTGGGTGTCCCTAGAGTGTTCAGCATTAATTTAGTTGGCCGTTAAAAAAAAATGTGCACTTGCTGTTTTAAGTGAATGGCTTTTTGCCTAATTTTCTTGCTAGTTTAAATTTAGGGTAGACATGATATTTTATTAATGCACCGTTGAGTGAATGTGCACTCATAACACTTCGTATTCTGTGGTAGCTTTTTGGAGTATAGATGCTTTGCTAGTGTGAGCTACGTTTGGGAGTGTGATTTAGTGTTCGATAATAATCTATGCAGTTATACGGTGAACCGTTTGTTATGACATTACAAGCACCATGGAGCATATGTTATGTTTTTAAATAATTTTTTTTTATAATAATATACATGCTTTGTTCAGTCTACTTTTTGTAGCTGCTTCATTCTTTTTAACAGAGTTTGCATAAGGTACTGCCAACTTTCATGTGAAACAGATGCAAAGTTTCACTTTGGCACTTTTTTTAATAACATGTATTAGGCTTTTTATTAAATGTATGCAATTTGGCATGGTTGTAAAAATCCCGACTAGCCTCCGATTAATCCCCGATTAATCACTAATCGGAGGTTCACCGATTAATGGCCGATTTATCACTAGGCGGTCAATGGTGGTCCTATTCTGGCAAAATTTTGGCCAGACACCTGCCAAGTTTCGACCAAACCTTTTAAGTTCCTTCCAATTATTAAATAATGGGTCAATGAGGGGTTAAAATATGTGTACTTTAAAAAAACTGCATATAAAAATGTGCGTGTGTATATGTAACTAAAAATTACATATAAAATCTCAATTCGATTAATCCCTATTAATCCCGATTAATCGCTAGTCGGTACCCCACTGCCCAACTAGCGCCTAACGGTTCATACAACACTGCAATTTGGCAAAACAAAGAAACATTGGAGGTTACAATAAGAGTTAATAAGATTAAGCTATGCGTTAAGAATTAGGTGTAAAAACCAATTCAAAAAGATCAAGGGAGTTGATGTATACGTGTTTATCTTTAAGTTTGTGTTATTTTGATATGACAGCCGAAGCAAATTCACGAGATCAAGGACTTTCTTCTTACTGCAAGAAGGAAGGATGCACGATCCGTGAAGATCAAAAGGACCAAGGATATTGTCAAGTTCAAGGTTCGCTGCTCAAAGTACCTGTACACCCTATGTGTTCATGACAAAGAGAAGGCTGATAAGTTGAAGCAATCTCTTCCTCCAGGTCTGTTGTATGCTTTGTTTTTTGTGTTCTTCACTAGACTATAAATAATGACCCGAACCAGAAACAAAATCGACACTGCTATTTCAAACCAGTATTTTATCTCTATTTGACGTCTTTTTTTAAATTGTGTTTAATGCAGGTTTGAGCGTGCAAGACCTATAAGTTGTATCTTTCAAAGATTGCAAGACCTTTAAGTTATTGTTATGTGGTTAGTTAATGGCTGTTCTGTTTGCTATAAGGGATATTGTAGTGTTTACTTGGGTTGATGTTAATGTTAATCTTGATGGATTGATACTATTATATCGTGGTCTTTGATTATGACAAAGCACGTTTTGGTTAGTCAACTTAACACGGGGTTAACCATGTTTGCTGTTTTGGATCTTTGACCTACTTAGCTTTTTTTGAACTTACACAAGTCCAATCTATGCAAGTTGCATATGATAAATCATAGCGAAAAGCGAAGACGAGAGTTATGAATCTGTATTATCTTTTTGTACTAATGATATGTACAATTTAAACATAACTTATTTCTTATAATAAATAAGTTGGTTATGAAATATAAATACTAAAGAACAGTACAAATGTTGTGAAAGGCACTTAGATTGTCTGAAAAAAAAATACTTGTGCAAACCATAAAGGTGTCACTGCTATGTAAGGTGAAATGACACTTTTGAGTGAAGGACAACCATTCCATATCATATCACAACAAAAGCAATCGCGCTCAATCCAAAAAGCTTTGGCGTGGTGGTATAAGAGCTTTGGCCTGGTTGTATGGGCGTCCCCTCTATCCAAAGGGAAGAGAGTCCGATACCCACATTGAAGTATTAGATGGATTTAATAGGTAGTAGATCAGGAGCTGTTAAATAAATTAAAGAACACAAACAAACAGGCTCAAACACTAAGCCTGGACCAAAACCGCGGAATCTCCCATGATGAGTATGCTAACAAGTGACCACCTCTAAAAAGGATATACCTTGTACAGTCACAGAAAGGGTAATAACCAAATATGTAAACAAGAATATCAATATTCACCCCAAATGTTAAGGGAGAAATACACAACCTATAATGAAATAAACAAGACACCTAAATGAATACATCTACAGAAAAAAACAAACACTTGCGGTCTGTCAATTGTGCCATTACATTCGACAACTTACATCACTACTGGACTGGTGGCTGTTCCAACCATTTTGCACGAAATCCAGTTCCCTTACAATCGCCGCAACTAGTTGCTCCCTAAAAGAATTCAAAATTTTGAGAAAAAAAGTTTAAATGTTGTTCTATTATTACATTTATTTATAGTATTCAAATGAAACATACAAAACGGTGTCGCCACATCAATCCAACCCGACCTATTTCAACGCACACTAGAAAAGAAACTTATTTTGACTCGAACTCATTCAAAAGAGAGCTGGTTATATTAAATATGAAACCTGACTGAATGCAGTGGATATAGAAAAATGGTATCTAGATTCACTAGTAATATAAATTTCAGAATTTATCCAGACTTGTTTTTACAACTATGCTTCTAATGAAGTTCAGCCATATTTTGTTTGATAAGATGAACAATTTCGATCCACTTACTTATAAATGGGTCGATTCGTGTTATATTTATCTCTAATCGGTCACACAGTCAAAATATTTAGCAGAAAAGAAGACATGTCAATGTTGTATGGTTCGAATCCACCCAAGATGTATTCTTACTACATAAAAGTGATAAAACCTCAATCATGTGCTCAAATTATTATTGAAACAATATAACTTCTATAAACATTTAATCAGATTGAAAACACTAATCGTTTATAAACAAAGAAGATTGAAAAAAAGTGTTTCGGGTCAATCCGACCCGTTTGCTTTGACATTGACAAAACAATTTGCATGTTTTGACCCGGACCCATTGTTGTAAAAATCCCGACTAGTCTCCGATTAATCGCTGGGCAGTCAATGGCGGTCCTATTCTGGCCAAATTTTGGCCAGACATCGGCTGATATTCGACCAAACCATATAAATTCTTCCAATTACTTAAAAAAAATGGGTCAATAAGGGGTTAAAACATGTCTACTTTAAAAAACTACATATAAAAATGTGTATGTATATATAAAACTAAAAATTACATATAAAAAACTCAATCCGATTAATTCTGATTAATCCCTATTAATTCTGATTAATCGCTAGTCGGTACTCCATCGCCTGACTAGCGCCTAGCGATTCTTACAACATTGCCCGGACCCAATTTCATCAATTACCCGACTCACCCACTTTCTATCTCCACAAGTGGAGGTTAGTACTTATGTTAAAATGACAAGATATTTATATCATGGTCTAGAAGGTTAAACGAAGCCTTAAAAGAAATGTTTGTTCGAAAGTTCACCTTGCCAGCACAAATGACACAAGTTGAGTTTCTAGATGGTACTTCACATAGCATGTTATCACCAAGAATGAAAAATCCAGTGCCACCGCACCATTTACATTCTACATGCCCATTCGAATCACAAGAAGAACATGCAACGGGCCTTGGTTGCTGCAACAACAATCAGTAGCAGATATTTAGAAGATTGTGATCCCAACAAAGATATAAAATCAAGAGTTAACTGCCATTTTCGTCCTTGTGGTTTGTTCACTTTTGCCATTTCAGTCCAATTTTAAAAAATGCGCTAGTTTCCTCCTTGGCATACTAGAAACATGCCACTTCAGTCCAAAAATTAAAACCTAGTTAAGTCAGACAGGTTTAATAAAGGGTATTATTGTCCTTTCATATTTCTTTTCATTTCACCTTCTTTTAGTTTCACCTTATTTTATGTCAGATAATTAAGTCTGACTTAACTGGGTTTTAATTTTTGGACTGAAGTGGCACATTTCCAGTATGTCAGGGAGGAAGCTGACGCATTTTTGAAAATTAGACTGAATGTCAAAAGTGAACAAACCATAGGGACGAAAATGGCAGTTAACTCTAATATCAACTAAAGAACATAATTACTTGGATACACATAGTCATGAATTAATGTCCTTGGTCAAATCTGATTAAGCTATGTGACACCCAATTTTGATTAACTAACAAAATGGGAATAAAATGAGTTCAGCTAGATTGCATCAGATATTTACTGTTCATATTGTTATATGCATATTTATGAAAGAGTCTGAGATATAACTGAATCAAGTGACCCCACAAATATTTTTTTTAAGTTTATATGTTACTTGTGTTACGAAAATCGATCGACCCTGTAGTTTCGGACGATAACCCCTATGAATATTTTGCACAATGGAAATAACATTAAGGCATTTGACTGGATTAGTAATTATGTCGACCCTTCATTGAACACTTTGATATGATTGAATTGGTACCTCCTTTGAATCCTATACTCATTTCTATTTAAAAAATAATAGGCTGTGTTATGAACAGGTTACAAACTATGAACCTCTAGTACAATGGCGCAGCATAGTGGGAGCGGGAGGGGGCGGCTGACCCCCCGAACTTTTCGATCAGTAGTGGAGAGTATGTAGTTTTTGTATAGAAAATTTTGGGTATATGCATTTTCGACCCCCCGGTTTTATAGAAATTTTTGGTTATAGACGTTTTCGACCGGCTGATCGGAAATCTCAAGCTTCGCCACTGCTCTAGTATAGAGGCATGAGATACAACCAGTTGGGCTAGCAATTAGTTGTGTTAAGCTAGTAGACGATAACTAGTTAAACTTGTATGGGCAATAGTAATACTTCTTCCAAAAAAACTTTTATAATCGCGGTGACAACTTTTGTTTACAAAAACTAAAAGCTGAAACTAAAATCACATTCAAAACGCCATATAAACAAATCGAAAACCCTATATCTACAGACACTCAAAAACCCAAAATATTTCATTGACCCGACTCAATCTGACCTCGTAAATTTCCCTTCTCGTATCCATCCAAATACCAAAATACTGTGAGTCTGTGACTTGATAAATTTTTTTCTATTATGTTACACATTGTGATTGATGTTATATAATGATCAAATAATTTGATCATTGCACCTTAATAAACTAATTATAGGGTTTTGATCTCCTTAACAATGTTCCAATTACATTATCTATCATCCAATCAATGAGTAATGACGAATGACCCAACTTTTAATTAGAAAAACAGCAAACCGAACCATCAAAACCACCCAATTCAACCTACACAATCTATTCCCAAGTCAAAAACCCGCGAACCAAACCGTCAAGACCAGTTTTCCAAACCATAAACCGTGGACTGAACCATGCAACTTCTAAAGCACTTCTTAACTTCTAACAGGGGCGGACCTACCTTAGGGGAAGGGGTAGCCTCCGCTACCGCTTGGCGCTCTGGCGGTAGCGTAAATTTTTTAAAAAATTGACGTTTCTTTCGATTTCGTTACCGCTTTATTATAAAACTTTACTGAAGATTTTCTAGATCCGCCACTGACTTCTAATCCAGCCAAACTTGCCAAATAGACACGCTTTAGGTGGTTTCAATGGTTGGTTAACCACCCCTAATTTAAATAGCAAACAAGTAACATTCTAAGTCAACATCATTACATAATTAACTCAAAGTTATTATTTCACCAAGCATGAATTAACCATTCAATAAATCACAATATCACAAACAAACAACAACAACCCTAATTTTCCTAATTATAATTATAAGTATAATCAATATAAAATTATAAATTACCTGAGAGATTAACCAAGCTTGTTCCATACGCTTCAGAAAGTTAGAATTCTCAGGTGATGACTCCACCATTGAAGCTCTAACGGTAAAATTTCGGCCGCCGTTAATCTGTTTCTTGATTGGACTAACGCCGTCATGACGGCGGTGATAACTGCGTCCTGTAATTAATGATTTTGTTGAAATTAACAAGGAGTTGCAAGAACAACCGGTGCAGGTGGTCGAATTCATCGATTTAGGGTTGAAATTAGATGAAAATAGTGTTGAATTGAAAGTAGGAAGAACAAAGAGAATTGTATGAAGGTTGTTGGTGATGGTGGTAGCGGTTTCTTGCTTTCTTGTGGTTTTGTATACTACAAGTTTCTTATTTATTTTTATTAATATATAAATGTAAATAAATAAATGGCTAATTTTATTCTCACACGTTTTTTTGAACGGCGAAACTTCTGCTCTCTCACGTTTGGAGTTCATTATGTTTAGTGTGAACGTTAGCAAATACTTTTAGGTTGATTACCAAAATTCATATACTGGTCGTATTCGGATATTTATTAACTTGATTTGTAATTTTATATTCATTTCAGCCAGTTTTGATTAAGTCGGACTCATCACACACAACTTTGTAATTTATAGCCTGGAATATTCATGGAATAGTAATCAGTTTTAAAAGGGTTTTAAGCAGGCCAATCATATAAATTTTTGTCCTAATCAGATCATTCAAGTGTGTTTTGATGTTCTAATCCTACAGATTTTACCTGAATGATAGGTCACCAATCATACATGACATTTCTTTTGTTTTCCTTTTTACATTATATAATGGCGTGGCTTAAAAATGCTAAAAAAGGTTAAAAAAAATGCAAAAAGTTTTAAAATTTTTGCGAAGCTTAGTTATTATTCTACAAAGTTATCTCTTTATAGCTTATACAACCTTCTAACTTTATAACTTCTCCAATTTTGTTGGGAGCGACAGACCGTTAACCACTAATCAAGGTGCACACAGTTTTTGTCTATATTAAGAGCATGTGTTGCCCCTGGGCGTGGAGAAGGTCACGTTGACCGGGTGGGCGCGGAATACCGCCCCACAACAACGCTAAAGATGTGCGGCCCATGGGCATGTGGAGTTCTTCACATGGCATGGGAGAGGTGGTGGATTTTTATTTTATTTTTATTTTTCATTTAATATACAAACCAATCATTTAGCTTCACTTCGCTATTTCTTTTCTATATTACATTTCATAAACCCATAACACACTATAATGAAAGGTGAAATGTAAAACCTTCAGAGTCTGTGACACCCTTTATTTTTCACATTTCACATTCACCGTAACATATATTTCAAAGAGAGTTAGGCACCCATAAAATCTGATGGAGCCTTCAAACTAACAAATTTCACATCAGGGAAGCATTGAGTGGCATCCTAACCAGATTATATTAACACGTTAATTAAACTTTTGAAAACTAATGGTACTATATATTACATACATCCTAGGTCACTTGACCCGGTATCCATAGCCTAGGCTCGCCCCTGGTTACACGTAAAAAACCTGTCATGTAGTCACTTAACCGTTGTGATCACCTCTACATATCATTTGATCTTTCATATCCGCCCTTATAATTTCATTGCTAAACTTATAGTTATACATTCGTCTCCACGCCCATGTCACAAAGTTGTGTTCAAACGTATATATAAGACTTTCTGTCGACGTGCTCATTTTTCTTTCGAAAATAGGAATTCAAATGCTTATTTTCTAGTTGGAAGGTTTCTAGTATTAGGCCCGGAAAAGTTTCTAGTTTGACCACAAAAGTCAAAGTCAAATTGTATACCAATTCAACTTTCATACTTGCTTTCAGAAAGCCAATAGGCACTCATTTCAACAACCACAAGGAACAACATATCATTCAAATAATATATGTTATAAATCATGAACATTGTTTACAAATTTCCAGCAGCAATCATCATTTAAATCCTAAATCATATAATGTGAATAATATAAGATAAAACATGTATTTGTATATGTTGACTGCTTGTGGGAAATATCCCTTAAAGCATAACTTGCTACTAACAAAAGTCAAAATTGTTTTGGTTACACAAGTAGCTTTAAAACCGACCTCGCCTAAGTTGAAGCCGCATACTGCATGGTTAAACTTCTTTGTTTAACAAGCTCGTGAAGATCTTGAACGATTTTGAAAACCGAACCGGGCCTTGCTAGCCTCAACGTGTTTTGTGACATTGCTTTGAGCTCGTGTGCTTTTGGACCAAACCATTGACCGACAATATTTGCAATCTCTTTTGGTGACTTTGAAAATTTTCCGCACCCGTTTTCTACCACATATGGCACGTTCCCAACTTCCTGCACAACGAAAAAAAAATCGTTAGAAAAATAGTTGACGCGTAAATAATTTTTAAAAAAAATATTTGTTACGACCTACTTTGCTTTTCATAAAACGAAGTAGTAGGTTTTACACATTTCAATGCATTTCGGATGCTTCAATCTGTTTGACCCATTTACCCCCGTTTGACCCGTTAAGGTTGTTTCTTGTTCCAAGATTGTTAATACCCGAAAACTAAAGATGGAAACACTAGCAGAATTTAGAAAGAAAATTAACTTTGGATGATATAACTACCTGCCCAGCAATGTAATCATTTAGAATTATGGGGAGTCCTCGGATCATAGCTTCTGCAATGGTTCCCGGACCAGCCTACCAAACATAAATAATTGATTCGATGAGTACTCATTAGACAATGTGAGATTTGACTTTTTTGAGTCAAATTAGTCTTATTTCAACTTAAAAAATGGCAAGAATATTTTTTTTTGTGTACGAATGGATTATTTCAATTGACAATTTTAGAGAATCAAAAATACTAAAATATCGACATGAAATTACAATTCTTGAATTACTAAGTTGAAATCTTGCGAAAAAGCCAAAAGTTGACTGCTTCTTTCGGACAAATGAGAAGAATAGAAGGAACCCGATTACCTTTGTAATAATACAATCGCAAGCGCCCATGCATTCTTCCATTTTAGTGACAAACCCCTTCACCTGAAATTAATTAATCTTTATACTATAATCACTTATCTACTAACATAATGAAAATGAACTTATGACCAAAGAAAACAGCGTTAACAATAACAAATAACCCATAAGCAGTCAGAGAACAAGTAACACATGCTAAATACGAGGATAATGAACGATGATGATAATGATGGGAATATTCACCTGAACGGGAATCTTCCACTCGGCCGAAAGCAATTTACTGGCAAGTTTTTTGTTGCGTCCACAGATTACAAGTACCTGACCAATAGGCTCGCCAAGATTCTCATCGTATAACGCGTTCCCAAGTGCCTTGGCTGTAGCCTCAATGGGGCCCATCCCCTCCCCACCACCCATCAGTAACACCGCAGGGAGATCCTCATCCAAACCAAGCTCCTTCCTCAATTCAACCTATGCGAGAACAAGGAATCTAAACTCAAGTTGTGACTTAAGGTCGAGATTCTACGACGTAATTCATCAGGAATTGACTTTTAAGACGGTTTGACACATAATATGTCTTCTAAAATTTTTAAATGCATATAATGGTATGCAGTTTGGTTTGGTTGACTATTTGGTTTATCTCTAATTGGTCAAATACAAAAGAGTAAAATGCCATTTTCGTCCCTGAGGTTTGGCCAATTTGCGACTTTCGTCCAAAGGTTTGTTTTCCCGCATTTGGATCCAAAAGGTTCGAAATCTTGCCATTTTCTTCGGCTCGTAAACTCCATCCATTTTTCTCCATTAAGTCAGAGGTATTTCCGTCCTTTTTGTTAACTCAAAGGGCGATTTGGCGTTTTTCAGGGGTATTCGGTCTTTCTACATGAAGTGAAAAAGACCGAATTGCCCTTTAAGTTGACAAAAAAGACGGAAATACACGCCTTAACGGAGAAAAATGGATGGAGTTAACGAGCCGGATGAAAATGGCAAAATTTCAAACCTTTTGGTTCCAGATGCGGAAAAACAAACCTTTGGACAAGAGTCGCAAAATTGGCCAAATTTAGTGACGGAAATGGCATCTAACTCAATACAAAATATATAAAAAGGGAATGAGTCAAATAGGTAAAAAAATGTCAAAAGTCACCCAAAGTGTACTTTTTGCATAAACATCCTAAATCAGTTATTAAAAAAAAGATATTGATGAAGTAATATAATTTGTGCAATCATAATCGACACTAATTATATATATAAAAATTAATATTTACGACAAAAAGTGTTTTGAATCAGCCCAACCCATACCAAAATATTACCCATTTGTCTCCGATAGATTTACCAACCTTGGGCCGAACGGGCTTAACAAAAGAGGGTCGAACAGGGAGGCCATAAACTTTTATCTGAGGAGATTGGAGGCCAGCTTTTGAGGCCCGTTTAGCCACCTCTTCCGTAGGACAGTAGCATCTTGTTACAAGCTTATGAAACCTATCACATACACCACAAAAATAAGCACAATCTCGACACTCGAAACAGCATGTTAAATAAAAAGTTCAGGGTGCTAAACAAACCATGTAGGATGGCAAGTGCTTAAATCTGTAACGACTGTAGTAAACACAATTTTGTCTAAAAGACCCTTCGACCTCAAGATACGAAGCGGTACATGCTGCATTAAAGGATGTACACTGATGATTATATCGGGTTGGTACTTCATTAGACCTTTTGCAACCTCTCTGTCAATATATACATAGATGATACGCGTATTAGTCAGCAGCTGCTAAGATGAACTTACTAAGCGATCACGAATTACGGTTAAAACAGTTATGATGATAATAATCAAACCTAGGGTTGCAAACGAACTGAACGAACACGAACAATATCTGGTTCATGTTTGTTTGTTAGGAAATATATGTGTTCACGAACTGTTCATGAACACTTACCGAACGAGATTTTATGTCCGCGTTCGTTTCTTAAGGAAATGAACATGTTTGTGTTCGTTTGTTAAATTTAGGCAACAAACGTTGATGAACACAAACTAATATTCATGAACACAAATGGAAACAAACGAACACAAACAAGCGTTCATGAAATATGTAATACACCGTCACTTATTAAATATTTTAGTTGTCGGAATTTTGAAATATATAAATAAATATAAAAACTAGAAACACTAATGAATTATCGAACACAATCGAACATAAACGAACACGTAAACGACCGTTCACGAACATAAACGAACAAACACGGCCTCTGTTCATGTTCATTTGTTTAATAAGCGAACGAACACAAACGAACTTCCCGCCGAACCGTTCACGAACTATTCGCTGAACGTTTAGTTTGTTTGCAGTTCTAATCAAACCATTGGCATACCAACTATCTAGGCAAAAAAAAACAACAAAAGATAATCAATTTATAATCTTTACCGCGCTATAAACGTAGAGGTTGCAGCAAAATTCGACTGGTGAACGACACGAGGAGCAGACGCGTAATACGTCATCCTCCACAAAGAACCGTGTTTAACCAAAAAGTTATAACTTCTCGGCAACTGATTAAACGGCCACGGAGTATGATCCGTCCATAGATCAGTCACAAACACCTAAACAAACACACATTCAATTAAATATTCAAATTTCCATTCTGATTACACCAATTTAAACAAGAAAATTCAACAAACCCACCTCATACTCATCGCCAAATTTCTCGTTAAACGCCCACTTAATCGCTTCAGCAGAAGCTCTATGACCACCACCTGTATCACTCATCAAAATCAACACCTTTTTCTTACCATTCGACACAACATCACTTAAAGGCAATGCTCCATCCTCCAAACCACCACCATTTTGCTCTCCTGACCCGCACTCATTCACCGGATTAACGTTAACCGAATCGAACCCAAGTGGTATCCTCTCACAATGAAACCTAACAAAGTTATTAAACTCACTAAAAAACTTATTAAACCCAGACCCACCTCTAGTTCCAGAACTCAAAGAACCCACAATGTTTAACCTCTTCTTTCTCCCCAAAAAATCCCCAATTTTTCTATCGGAATGAGCAAAATTTGACACAATTGAAGGACACCCATCTAGAGTTATTCTACTAATGCTTGAATCAAATGGAAAGGTGCTTAATTTGGGTAACAAATTGAACACATGACTGGTTTCTAAAGGCACATATGATGAAGAAGAAGAAGATGATGACTGCATAGCTATTGTTAACCAATTCTTTAAAATCTTGAAACTGATAAACTCATAGAAGATAAAGTTTACAAAAATCCCCAAGTGGGTATTGAAGGAATTGATGTGGGGATTAAGAAAGGTGGTGTCTTTTTGTTGGGAAATATGAAGGTGTGTTTACAGCCACAAATGGGAATTGGGAATTTAGAGGTTATATACCCTAATGCTCTTGGAATGTACGTAGAAAGAAAGAAAGAGTCGTACGCAGTGATAGTGAGAGGGGATTGAAGGAGTTAATAATCAACCAATCGGAAAGTGGTGGTGGATGTGTGTCCAGTGGGGGTGGTCTGTTTATCACGCCCGGGTTTGTTTGGTTGTTTAAGCGTTTACATTTGGGTTTATTATTCTACTTTTTTTTACTTACAAGTTAGTTAAAAGATAAGTTATAACTTTTAGAGTTAAAAGGGTTTATTATTGAACTTTTTTTTACTTATAATACTTATAACTTTTAGAGAAATGTTTTGTTGATCTTGTGGTTTGCATATTATTATATAGTTAGTTCTCTGATAATTACATAATCGCTTTTAGTGGTTGTGAACTGATATGTCGTCAGATGCAACATATAAATTTTATCAAATAGGGTATAAAATTAACCATTTTAGTATTAATGTTGAAAAAAGTGTGTTTCTTTGCATACTTTTGATTTTCAGGATTAAAAGAGCTTAAATGAACAAAAGAAAAGAATTAACAGCAAAAAATAGCACAAATACGAAAGAATGAAAGATGATACGCTATGGAATGAGATCAAATACAAACACTTATGTTTGTAAGAACCATAAGAACCAACATATTATTGACAAGTGTCCCTCAATAAAAAAATTAGTTTAGGGGCAATTTAGACCTTTTGACTATATTTATTATTAACTAATTAAAAATAATTATTAAAATATCCTTAAATCCATGCAAGTTTAATTCAAATCAAAGTTTGATTTTTTAACATATCCATGATCCGGTAACTCTTCATGATCGAACCAACATGCAGGAACCACCACCCAAAAATATATAATCAACACTACATTATATAATTAGCATAACATCCTTAATCGTTCTCCATTATTAGCACATCGTCCTCAATTGTTCTCCATTATCAACATAAACGACATTAGCACAACATCCTCAATCTTTATCCATTATCAGCATATCAGATTTGCTGATTATATCTACTTTTGGTGTCTGTTTGTATTATACTGTAATTAACACATAATCAGCACATTAGCAGCACAATTATCATAATCAGCACATTATCAGCACAATTATAAAACACCTTTTGGTAACTTTTTTAAAAGTCACTTTTATAAATAAAAAAAGTATTGCAATATGGTACTCATATTAAAGATAAAAAATAATTGATTTTATGGTATATATATTTTTTAAAAATAATGAAGCATATAAAAGTTATTTTAGTTTAAAAAACCTTGGTGGAATTTGTATTTAATAGAAAATTGTCAAATGACTAGCAATTTTACGAAGTTACCCTTCAGTTATTAGTACTAATTTTTAATTATAAGGGTTTTATTTGTAACCAACATCAACCATTGATTTAAACTATCAATGACTCAGATCTGTTCTTACAGTTCTTATAATTAGCACCGTTTGTAGAGGATCTCAACCCGATACGCTATACCGACCCTCCAAGCTTCACCCCAAGACCAAAAACAACAAATCTATATACAGGCACGGGGCCGTACCTGTAACATCCGTCAAAAACGGATTTACCAAACCCGCTCCGTTTATCAACCGAACAGTCAGTCAAAAATTTCCTTGCGAATTAAATGCCCAAAATATTTTTAAACGATCCGTAATCAATTATTATACGGGAATATATATTTAGTTTTTGAAAAACTGTCAAAAATCGCAAAATAAAAATGATTTGCTTCTGCCGGGTTTCGAACCCGGGTCTGTACCGAATCAGCAAACAAACTTAACTCACACACACAAACCACTGCGCCGCGGACTTTGTTTGTTATATAATGAAATCATTTAAATCATAAAGTAACGTTACGAATTCAAAACCGGCGCCCAAACAGTTCAGTCGTCGGAATCCCGGAAATCTCGCGAGTCTTAACTACAATTTACGTTATAACGTAAACCATTAACCAGACATCGGTTATAACCGATGTTTGAAGTCCGCGACCAAACCATAACCGCCGGAGTTTTTATGATATACGAACACAGTCGGAAATCAGACCAGATTCTTCAACGTTTTGCCTTATAAATTGACCCACAACCGACGACAAACCTTTTCGCTCAAAACCACACTTTTCCTCGGCGTAATTCCACTCGCTGGAACTTTTCTGTTCGTCGCCGGAAAACCGACTTCCCCATTGCCGAGCCTTGCTGAGCCTCTGAAGCTTATACCGGAGATACCCATACTCTTTCCAAGCTTTCCGGAGACTTGCTGCTGCAAGACACCTGACGCCGGAGTTGAATTCTGTCGCCGGAGTTTCTGCCGGAAAACAGAGAGTCCAGTCGGTATACTTCTCCGCCCAATTTCTTTTCCTTTTCACATTTATCTCACCGTAACGAACTGAAAAACACTAATAAACCGATAAAACTTTGAACCAGTCGATTTTCCGAACTCTGGTTATATTCAGTGAAGAAGACGATATATTTCCGTATGTTATAAGTATAATATAAATCTGGATATTAATCGGGTTAGACACACAGTCCAGCGGTGGACTGTGTGCACATATAAAGCAAAGGTCTCGAGTTCGAATCCCGTCCCACACACAATGCCTTAATAAAAATCATTTTTTTGTTAAACTGAACCGGAGTCGTCACAGTTATATGTTAAGTATATTAATAATCGGGATAATAACCAAGTTAGACACACAGTCCAGCGGTGGACTGTGTGTTTGTTTATAACACTGGTCACGAGTTCGAGTCCGGTCTTCTGCACCGACTCGGACAATTATCTCTTCTTTTTAAATAAGGCAGAAAAGGTAATAACTAAATTGTATTTAAGTATAATGAAAATCGAATTATATAACATGTTTAACACACAGTCCAGCGGTGGACTGTGTGTTAGTTTAAACCACATGTCCCGGGTTCGAGACCTGTGGAGCGCACCGCCGAATTGACTTAAAACTATTTTTGAAATAAAATGATTTTCGGTTTAAACTAATTAATATATATATATAATTAAAATCAGATTTATAACGGGTTAGACACGTAGCTCAGTTGGTAGAGCTGCGTGCACGCGTATGGGAGGTCTCGGGTTCGAGCCTCACTCAGCGCACTTGTACTCCGAATTGAACCGGTCAATGGTCAGGTCAACGGTCAGTCAAACGGTCAACGGTCAGAAAAAAATAAATTTTTTTATTATTTTTATTTAATTTTTTTTAATTAAAAATCAATTAAAAATACTTAAAAATAACATTTTTAAGGTTAGAAAATAGCCTCAAACTCACAAAAATACACCCAACAATCCTACTAAAATAGATTAATAAAACCCGTTTACTTACCAAACCATAATGCGATTTATCTAGGTTAAATCTCACTCGTGGTTAAAACCACTTCGCGTGCATTCAACGTCATCAACCGAACGCACCCACTGTGAGTGAATCTTACAACTCCCCCTTTTAAATTACACGTTTTGGGGTGTGTCATGTGTTATGAAAATAATTGATTTATTTATTTAAACTTGTGCCATACCACATCATGACCTAAACTTAGATTGTTTTTATTGTTGTGATTTACTTATATTCCTTTTGTCAAATTATATGAAACTCATACATTAAGCCCATCAGTTCCTCGTGGGAGACGAGTAGAACATCGCGTGCTTCAATTCAAATTCATTATTGTTCATGTGTGTATCATTGAGTTTATATTGTTTGTAGTTGTGTCATTCATATTATCATGTTTATGCAAATTCATTCATCAGGCCCCTCAGTTCCTCGTGAGAGACGAGTTGAGCATCGCGTGCCTTTAATTGTTCCATTATTGTTCATGAGTGTTCCATTTAATATCTTATGATTGTTGATTAAGTTACATCTAATTTTACTCATGTTTGGTTGTGCACATATTTCATAATCAATTTAAATAAATTTGTTCAAATGTTTTCCATAGGATTCACTCGCCAACATTATGTTGATCCAAAAACCTTTTTACACATGATACAGGTGAACAGGTTGAAGCAAGTAAAACATAGGATATGCCTTAGAAGAGAACAAAGAAGTTTAGATTGTTAGATAGATCATGATGTAACATTTATTGTAAATTTCCATTTAATTTGTATTAATAAATATGAAACGCTTAATAAATGTCATGAGCTTTGATGATAACCCAATCATGCCCCGATCACCTTTTCCGCTGCGGGTCGGGGTGTGACAGATTGGTATCAGAGCCATGACTATAGGGATATAGGATAGGTTATTAGACCCTTAGAGCCTATACTATAGTCTGCCTAAATTTTAATTGATTAGGTGGTTACATACAAACTTGTGATATTTATTTGTTTCATATTTGTTTACATTTCATGTTTATATACATATTCATCATACATATATACATATTCATTATACATATATCAATGTTCATGTATTCAATTTATTTTTCATATTCTCATTATCCAAAAATTTTGTGCAATTTTCAAATCTCATCAAAGTAAGTTCTGCGACGGGCATGTAGTAACTGGAAGGGTACAAGTACCGGTAGTCGGAACGTCCTGTCTAGGCTGGCATTCGTATAAATCCAATATAACGGACCAGTTTGCCTACCTGGGGACCAACGATGAGAGTACGAAGGACCTATTAGGCCAAAGCATGCCACACCAAACGTCGTTCGAACTAACCCTACTTTGAGTTGTCACCGTGTCTACACCTGGACACATTCCGAATATCACACGTTGTATACATATTTCTCGATTTTCTCCGGGTTTTTGTGTACGCACCTGGCAGAAACCGTGCGAACCATATGAAAAACCGGTATTCATGGGGGCCCACATGATTACACAGGTAAAGTATGGCGGCATGAAGGGCCTAACAGCGAGCAAAGCCCAAGACATCCAATGGATGTAGTAATTTATTTATCTATAATTATTTTATGAATGTTCATTCCTAATGCGACCCATGAACCCAAAAGCATCCAACTCATACTCTTGTCATGTATTTCTTGTAGATGTCTTCTAACCTCGCCCGTAGGAAGACGAGAACAAGAAAAGCCCGCGAGCGCATGGCTGCCTTAATCGCTCAACAAATGGCTGCCGTAATACCCAATATTGTAATCCAAGTTCAACAAGCACTTACCAATAATCCTGTCAATCAAGCAAACCAAAACATTTTCAACTCTCCCCCAAATACCACTAAATGCACCTACAAGCATTTCAAATCATGCGACCCTCCGAAATACAAAGGGACTGAAGGCGTCACTGCTCTTCTCCATTGGTTTGAAGAAATGGAGAACACTTTTCTAAATTGCAATTGCCCTGACGATCGCAAAGTACGATATGCTACCGGTCGATTATATGGGATAGCACTTACTTGGTGGAACACAGAGAAGGCCAAACGAGGTGTGGAAGATGCTATAACCTTAACTTGGAACGAATTGAAGGAAATCATGACCAGACGATTTTGCCCAAGGAGCGAAATCAAGAAGTTAGAAGATGAATTTTACTCATTGAAGCAAATGGAAGGAGACCACATCACCTACAACAAAAGATTCCTCGAGTTACATCAAATGGTTCCCAACATGTTCACTCCCCTCTACCGTTTGATCGAGCACTACATTCGTGGTCTTCCGTCAAAGATTCAAGACCCTGTAATAAGTACCAAGCCTGCAACTTTGGAAGCAGCAATGGAGCTAGCAACAGAGCTCACTGAGAACCGAATCCGAAACAAAGACTTCAAGGAGGAGAAGAAGAAGGATAAAGAATCGACTGAAACCTCCGACTCCACTCAAACTGAATCCCCTTCTCAACCTAACCCCAAGAGAAGAAGAGTCGGGCGACTTTTCGCTACTACTCAACAAAATCAACCAGTTTTACACGCCATACCCATCCGAGCTATCCCAATCACCCAAGTGGCACCCAACTCAGCTTACCCAGATAAGAAACCATATCTTGGACCTCACCCTCGATGCAACAACTGTTTTTATCACCATCCCCATACCCTACCTTGTCGTCTATGTGCAACTTGTGGACGCTATGGTCATTTGAGCAATGTTTGTCGCACCTTTCAAAACCAAACCTTTTCCCCTACTCAAAACATGGCCCAAACTTATCACCAACCCCAATACCCCATGTTCCCACATGCTCGAGCTTGTTTCAATTGTGGCGACCCTACCCACTTTAGAAACACATGCCCTCAATTGGTTAACGTTATCAACACTCAAGCCCAATCAAACCCAGTTAACCAAGTAAACCAAGAAAACCCAAACACTATGCCATCAGCAAGAGGAAGAGTCTTCAATATCAACGCCAACCCTGACGAAGATAATGACGGCCCAAACGAAGATACTCAACTAGCCCTCTTCGCCGAAGATCCAGATCCAACCCCTATCGTTTAGTTTGATGTTTTTCCATGTGTAGACTGTTAGAGAAATTATTGGATATTATATATTATATATTGTTTTCAGTATATGCTTTTGCCGAGGCCGTGGCTCCCCATCCATCGAGGTTGAGTTGGATCCCCATTTTATTATGTGGTTGATCTTGGCGTGCCCGCACGATCGGCTCCGTTGTTTGAGCCTTGATCGGTCATTTCATTTTACATTTCAATACATGCAATACGCTCGGCTCCGTTTGATTGAGCCTTGAGCGCACATTTCAATTTACATTCCCAGTTCATGCAATACGTTCGGCTCCGTTTGATTGAGCCTTGAGCGCACAGACAATTTCATTATCAGTATCTTGTGGTTGTGGTGTTTGTAGTAGAGTCGCATCGAACTAACCATAACTTGCGGATAAAGTCAATGAAAATTTGACAAGGATATGGTGGATACGCCGCTGGTACTTCCTATATATAAGTATTCTTGTCAAATGATCGGAGGCATTATCAGGCGGTTATGAGAGGTTCCGTGCTAGGCTGTTTGTGTGGTTAAGTTATTCATTTTCAGTACATGCACGCTCGGCTCCACCCGATTGAGCCTTGAGCACACAATTTCAATTTCAGTACATTCAATACGCTCGGCTCCACCCGATTGAGCCTTGAGCACACAATTTCAATTTCAGTACATTCAATACGTTCGGCTCCGTTTGATTGAGCCTTGAGCGCACATCCATTTCATTTTCAGTACATGCAATACGATCGGCTCCGTTCGATTGAGCCTTGATCGCACAGATATATTTCATTTCAGTATTTTATGTTTGTTGTATTGGTTGTAGAGTTATAGGACTAATCATAATTCACTGATAAAACCGATGAAAATTTGACAAGGATATGGTGGATACGCCGCTGGTACTTCCTATATATAAGTATTTTTGTCAAAGGATCAGAGGCATTATCGGACGGTTATGAGAAGTTCTATGTAGGATTTATTAGTTTCTTGGTAACCAATCATAACTTGTGGATAAAACTAATGAAAATTTGGCAAGGATATGGTGGATACGCCGCTGGTACTTCATATATATAAGTATTCTTGCCAAAGGATCAGAGGCATTATCAGGCGGTTATGAGAAGTTCCATGTAGGATTTAGTATTGCCTTGGTTGGAATTTGTGTTACATTTATATCATCATGTTATTTAAAGAGATTGGATTGTGATCCATTCCTACATAAACTAACCTCTCCGTCATAACAAACGAGAGAGGAACTTCCATCATTCAAACATATATGCTATCAGAATGTGGATTCAAATATTTGCTATTGTGTTTATTCATGTTCAAATATTTGCTGATGTGTTTATCCATGTTCAAATATTTGCTGATGTGTTTATTCATGTTCGAATATTAGCTGTTGTGTTTACTTATGTTCAAATACCAGTTGTTGTGTTCCATATAGGTTGTAGTGTTAGAAGATTTGCCTTAGGATATAACCATACTTCCCAAACGTATCTAAACTCATATGCATGATATCATTTTTAGCAAATCATTTCTGCTTATCAACACTTATACAGTAGGCAACAAAAAGCGATTCCTGAATAGGGTACTTAACCCTTACAAGGAACGTTACCGCCTCGAACAAAAACTTAAACCCTCATTTTTCTGAGCATACAACTGTCAAACAAAACATCACCATCCTTTTAGTCAAAATATATCACTATTTAAATTTCGGGACGAAATTTCTAAAAAGCAGGGGATACTGTAACATCCGTAAAAAACGGATTTACCAAACCCGCTCCGTTTATCAACCGAACAGTCAGTCAAAAATTTCCTTGCGAATTAAATGCCCAAAATATTTTTAAACGATCCGTAATCAATTATTATACGGGAATATATATTTAGTTTTTGAAAAACTGTCAAAAATCGCAAAATAAAAATGATTTGCTTCTGCCGGGTTTCGAACCCGGGTCTGTACCGAATCAGCAAACAAACTTAACTCACACACACAAACCACTGCGCCGCGGACTTTGTTTGTTATATAATGAAATCATTTAAATCATAAAGTAACGTTACGAATTCAAAACCGGCGCCCAAACAGTTCAGTCGTCGGAATCCCGGAAATCTCGCGAGTCTTAACTACAATTTACGTTATAACGTAAACCATTAACCAGACATCGGTTATAACCGATGTTTGAAGTCCGCGACCAAACCATAACCGCCGGAGTTTTTATGATATACGAACACAGTCGGAAATCAGACCAGATTCTTCAACGTTTTGCCTTATAAATTGACCCACAACCGACGACAAACCTTTTCGCTCAAAACCACACTTTTCCTCGGCGTAATTCCACTCGCTGGAACTTTTCTGTTCGTCGCCGGAAAACCGACTTCCCCATTGCCGAGCCTTGCTGAGCCTCTGAAGCTTATACCGGAGATACCCATACTCTTTCCAAGCTTTCCGGAGACTTGCTGCTGCAAGACACCTGACACCGGAGTTGAATTCTGTCGCCGGAGTTTCTGCCGGAAAACAGAGAGTCCAGTCGGTATACTTCTCCGCCCAATTTCTTTTCCTTTTCACATTTATCTCACCGTAACAAACTGAAAAACACTAATAAACCGATAAAACTTTGAACCAGTCGATTTTCCGAACTCTGGTTATATTCAGTGAAGAAGACGATATATTTCCGTATGTTATAAGTATAATATAAATCTGGATATTAATCGGGTTAGACACACAGTCCAGCGGTGGACTGTGTGCACATATAAAGCAAAGGTCTCGAGTTCGAATCCCGTCCCACACACAATGCCTTAATAAAAATCATTTTTTTGTTAAACTGAACCGGAGTCGTCACAGTTATATGTTAAGTATATTAATAATCGGGATAATAACCAAGTTAGACACACAGTCCAGCGGTGGACTGTGTGTTTGTTTATAACACTGGTCACGAGTTCGAGTCCGGTCTTCTGCACCGACTCGGACAATTATCTCTTCTTTTTAAATAAGGCAGAAAAGGTAATAACTAAATTGTATTTAAGTATAATGAAAATCGAATTATATAACATGTTTAACACACAGTCCAGCGGTGGACTGTGTGTTAGTTTAAACCACAGGTCCCGGGTTCGAGATCTGTGGAGCGCACCGCCGAATTGACTTAAAACTATTTTTGAAATAAAATGATTTTCGGTTTAAACTAATTAATATATATATATAATTAAAATCAGATTTATAACGGGTTAGACACGTAGCTCAGTTGGTAGAGCTGCGTGCACGCGTACGGGAGGTCTCGGGTTCGAGCCTCACTCAGCGCACTTGTACTCCGAATTGAACCGGTCAACGGTCAGGTCAACGGTCAGTCAAACGGTCAACGGTCAGAAAAAAATAAATTTTTTTATTATTTTTATTTAATTTTTTTTAATTAAAAATCAATTAAAAATACTTAAAAATAACATTTTTAAGGTTAGAAAATAGCCTCAAACTCACAAAAATACACCCAACAATCCTACTAAAATAGATTAATAAAACCCGTTTACTTACCAAACCATAATGCGATTTATCTAGGTTAAATCTCACTCGTGGTTAAAACCACTTCGCGTGCATTCAACGTCATCAACCGAACGCACCCACTGTGAGTGAATCTTACAACTCCCCCTTTTAAATTACACGTTTTGGGGTGTGTCATGTGTTATGAAAATAATTGATTTATTTATTTAAACTTGTGCCATACCACATCATGACCTAAACTTAGATTGTTTTTATTGTTGTGATTTACTTATATTCCTTTTGTCAAATTATATGAAACTCATACATTAAGCCCATCAGTTCCTCGTGGGAGACGAGTAGAATATCGCGTGCTTCAATTCAAATTCATTATTGTTCATGTGTGTATCATTGAGTTTATATTGTTTGTAGTTGTGTCATTCATATTATCATGTTTATGCAAATTCATTCATCAGGCCCCTCAGTTCCTCGTGAGAGACGAGTTGAGCATCGCGTGCCTTTAATTGTTCCATTATTGTTCATGAGTGTTCCATTTAATATCTTATGATTGTTGATTAAGTTACATCTAATTTTACTCATGTTTGGTTGTGCACATATTTCATAATCAATTTAAATAAATTTGTTCAAATGTTTTCCATAGGATTCACTCGCCAACATTATGTTGATCCAAAAACCTTTTTACACATGATACAGGTGAACAGGTTGAAGCAAGTAAAACATAGGATATGCCTTAGAAGAGAACAAAGAAGTTTAGATTGTTAGATAGATCATGATGTAACATTTATTGTAAATTTCCATTTAATTTGTATTAATAAATATGAAACGCTTAATAAATGTCATGAGCTTTGATGATAACCCAATCATGCCCCGATCACCTTTTCCGCTGCGGGTCGGGGTGTGACAGTACCCACCAAGTATGGGGTCGTGCCCCACTCAAGATTCCAGCAAGAAGAAGACAAACAAAAGCAGACAAGAGATACGGGGCCGTGTCCCATGGATATGGGTCGTGGTCAACTCCCAGATATTCAAATCTTTGATAGTACAGCAAGTACAATGGCCACGGGGCCGTGTCGTTGACACATGGGGTCGTGCAAGCATCTGAACTGACAAGCATATTAAATGAAGACAAAGAAGAAGGAAGACACGAGGCTATGTGCAGCTTCTATTTCAGCTATAAATATGGGTGCTTGGTTCTATTTCAACTCATCCCTTGGCACTACTCTCACACCTGCCACCACTCCACCACCACAATACCACCATCATCCACCACATTCATCCATCATCCATCTTTAGAGTGTGTGTAGTAGTCTTGGGATCCAAGATTGATGGTAAGAGTTTTTGTCAAACAAAAGTCATGCTTGACTAATCTCTTACACCACTTGGGGAAGACACGTTATTTATGTATTACTTTTGATTTCCAAGCTTTGGTTAACTTTTTAATTGGGTATGTATTAATGACTTTAATAACTAGTTTTTTATATTGAAAGTGAACTTTATTCAATCATCTCTTCATGTTTTGTTGATTCACTCACTCGTGTCTTTACGGTCTATATAGAGCGCGTTAACTACCTGGAATGGGGTTAGAAGGGTGGTATGGGTAAAATTTTTGCCTTGTTTAGTGTATAGATCTTGTGAGGACTTGGTTCAAGCTTATTAGGACTTCCTTTGAGGCAGATAGCAAATCGAGGGAAGTAAGAACAGCTTGAATCCCTTATAATTAACTACTGTTAAAACTTTAAACCGGCCTTGCGGGACTATATCCCTGCTGACTCAGACCAATATGGCCGAGTGTAGCGTTGCCTCCAAAAGAGGGACATGCCACATTTTGCATTAATAACTTACTTAATTATCTTTAAATATTCCGACTTTGCTGGACTGTATTCCTGTTGACTCAGACTAATACGGCTGAGGGCATCGTTGCCTCCAAAAGAGGGACATGTCACTTAAACCAACATAATCTCTTAAAAAACCCAAAGTACGAAAATAAAAAAAAGGATACATAAATGACGAGTCGGAACCAAGTGATTCTATCTTGCTTATTTATTTCTTTTATTACTTTAGTTTATTTCTTTATGTTTACTTATTAAAAATATTTTCTAAAAAAATTGATTAGATTAGACGTCGACGGTATTCTGATATTAAAAAATCTTGTGTCTTTGGAGGACTTTGGTATTTTACCATCACTATACTACGCCAACGGCGTGTTGTAGAGAGTGATAGTGTTATATCATGTTTTATAGATTTAAAGCTTGAATAAAGAGTGAAAAGTACTAAAATATGTATAAAAATTATACTCACACTCCATCACGTCATGAACTTATTACCTAGGTGTTCCCTATGGTTAAATTTTTATAACATTTTTCGTCCTTAATAATTAACATCTTAAAACTTTCCAGTTAACTCATGTAAAATGACAAAACATTCTGGGCTCAGTCCCATCTTTCTTAACCACTAACATCCACCTTCATCTTCAAACCCCAGCCTTCACCCACCACACCACCACTACCGGTCATCGATTTCCTCATTCCGGAACGAACCTCTTCCCCCAGCCAAGTCCAATTATGTCGAAAAAACATTATCGTGGCTAGAACGCTAGGCAAAACATCATCGTTGACCTAAACCCTAGTCTCGCCAGGGTATCATGGTGCACAAGAAACCATCGATAACACCCATAAGTTGCCAACAAACAAAGATAAAGAATAAAGACTTACAAGAAACTGCCAACAACACCCTCGCCATTGACCTAAATCCTAGTCTCATTGAAACCCTAGTTAGTAACACAAGTGTTGTGGGTAGGGTTTTTGCACCTCTTTATCATCCTTGAACAATCGCCATCTGGATTTTTGTTGCCCATATGTTTTAATTCCTTTTGTAATTTCATAAATATTAAGAGAGTAGTGGTGGTCATGGTGGTGGTAGTGACTGGGAGCGAGTGGTAATGGAGGTTAGATGAATGGTAGTGGGTAGTGATGGGTTACCGATCAGATTTGTTGTGGTGGTTGATGACTAGTGGAGGTGGTGGTTATTTTTGAAGATAGAAGTGGTAGTAGTGGTTTGTAAAGGTGGCGGTGGTGGTGGCGGTGGTGCCGGTTTGTGAAGGTGGTGGTGGTGGTTGTCGTGGTTGATGGTTGAAAAAGAAGAATAAGTGGAGGTTAGGGTGAGACACACGTGGATTTGATATTATTGTTTATTTATGATTTTTATATTCTTTTGTTTTTATCGTCAAGGGTAAATAAGTAATTTCACACGTACATAACTGAAAATTTAACGGCGTTAGCTAACAAGGACCACCCGCGTTACATTTCCACAACCATGGGAACCAAACATGTACTTATTAAAAGTTGAGGACAAAGTGTGCAAAATCTGCAAACCACAATGACTAACCAGAAATTTAACTCCAACTTTTAGGATGGTGTATGATATGGTTGTGTTATCACTTAGCTCACTCTTTATTGTTTGTGTTATATATGTTAAGTGAAATGTGAAAGTCGATTATATCGTTAACGTGATTCTTTACTTGGAGTAGTTATCATTTTCTTAAGTGAGGGTCTTAGTTAGATAAAAGCTTAGTTTTGATAAACTTTTGTTTATCAAAGATCTAAATTAAAACCTTAGTAAATCGATTTGATAAGTTCGGTTTGTGTAACTAGCATATCCGTATGGTTATTTTTGCCTGAAAACTTTTTTATTCAGACATGTAATACCATGAGGGATATTTCCTAATCAGGTTACGTATATAAAATAAAAGGAAATTACATGGAGCGTCTATGTTTTCACCTTTTATCCATAGGCTTGATAAATTAAATATATCATTTATGTTGTTTACTCAAACTCTACACTTTTTTGTCCCTAAGATGGATGTCGTTAAAACTTACCATTAATTTGTTACAAAAAAGTTTATTTTACCTTTGTAATTAAAAAACAAACCACATACCCCCGCCTGTATCTTCTTCAAACCATACTTGCTAGAGACTCGTCGAAAACCACATCGAATTTCTACCGTGACCAACTTCTACTTAATCTCTATCTCCTGCAAACTCACTGTGACAACCCTAGCTTTCTATCGGCTTTAATTCTAGAAGAAGATAGGTTTCTGAAATTGTCAGTGATTTTGCTTAAATTTTCTGGTTCCATCGGTTTATATAAATGAAACTAAGGGTGTGATCATTGATGACAATTATTGGCTGGTTGCAACTCCGGCGTCGGTTGGATCGGTTTCAGTTGCAAAAGAAGAACATCAAGTGGACAGTCACTACAGTAATCAGAAGGCCAGATCAAAGGTTTTATTCTATTTAATTTATTCTTAAGTTTTTTAATATTTCTAATTGAATATTCTTAATTATTAAATACCAAAAATACCTTTAGTAAGTGTCTTAAATTTAATTCAAATGTCAATTTTGTACTAAAAAAAACTCTACTATAAGCATAAATGTGTTTTTGGAAACCAATGACATTTTAAAGGTGTTTTTGGATGAATGGTTTATGTTCATAACTAGGATTAAGACACACTCGCGTTGCGGCGCAGATACATCGTAAATATTGAATGGATTAGTCTAAACGTTATATGATGCATTAACCATGTGAAAACACGCATTTCGACGTATACAGTTGAACTCATTGTGATTTGATCAAACGTAAAGTAAATCAAATTCATATCGAACAATCATAACGTATTATATATAACCTAACTCATACATAGAAAATGTAACGGGTATGAAGGAAAATCTGACACATGTAATCGAAAGGAATTAATTAGATCTTTCAAAAAAGGTGGAAAAAGAAACCATAATCTGACTCCACTCGGTTCGAAACAAACTTTACGAAACATACATAAAAGAAACACGAAAACATACTATACTTGACCTGAATCATTTCCCAAAAAAGTTTACGTCGAAACGTAGAACAATTTGAATTTATACCGAAACGTACATAAAAACATGCACGTAAAAATGGTTTCTTTAAACGAAAACGTGTTATATTTGACCTGATCCGTTTATAAAAAAGTTTACGTCGAAATGTAGAACAAATCATATTTATACCTACCTGTACATAAAATATGCATGTAAAAAAATAGTTTTTAAGTAAAGGAAGTATATGGGTAAACCGAAACAAAGTATTAGTAAAAAATTTAACAAGTTAAAAACATTCGTAAAATCTTGCCAAGTAGCACCAATGCCACACCGGCATCAACTGTCAACATTGGAAAAACTCGTAAAAATAAAATAGATAAAAAGGAAAAAAAAAATTACACCGTACTAAAAGCAGAATTAAAATCGTTGAACCACACACACCCGTAACAATATGTTAATGCGAAGAAATTAAACAAAATCGTAAAATGTAGAAAATAATAACTTAATCTATCTAGGACCTGCCCGTTGCGGCGAACTTGTCCAAAGGGGAAAAATGGACACGTTGCGACGGGCCTGTTAAATATGAAAAAATAGAGCAAAAAATGTTGAACCTCACATGCACGCTACAACATGTTAACTCGCAAAATTAAGAATGAAACGTAAAGCGAAAAACTTGCGAAAGATAAAAAGTATGGGGGACCAAAGTTGTAAATAATAAAGTATTTGGTTAAATTATAAAAGATGAAAAACCTTGGGTTAAAAGTAAAAAAAAATTAAAAGGGGTTAAAATACAAAATTTGAAAATATTTGGGTTAAAAGTGAAAAATCAAAATATTTTTTTTGAAAAACTCCCTAAGCTTGGGGTACAACATACAATGCAACAAAAAGTTGCTAATTTATAATATGGAAATGTTAACCTATGTTCATTTATATTTGTTCAAATGTATTCGTTTAAGGTTGTTTGTCTTTGTTAATTTACGTTTGTGAATTGCTTGTTTATGTTTTAAACGAACGAACATGAGTGACCACATGCATGTTTTAGGACCTACAAAAGAACAAATGATATTCAAAAGCCAAAACATGTCCTATTTGATTAAGAAATAAACAGTAGATGAAGTATTCTCCTCCCAAAGATAGTGAATCTTGAACACAATCAGAACGTATGTTGAAGACATGCTAAAATCTGTTTAAGCCTTGGAAACCACTGTTAAAGAAGAACTAACCACTGATCAAGGCCAAAACCATGTTGAAGCAAAGATATGTTCAATAAAACCAAACATCTGTTCATGCCAAACAAATGTTTGATATGAAGCATTAGCGGTTTCATCTATGTAACAGTATTTTGCTTTGCTTGTAACAGAGTTTTAGTATATTAGATCAAATGTTAGATTCCCAAACATCTGTGGAATCTTTTTATGTTAGGAATGTTAGATGTCACTGTCAGGGTGATGCCAGCTGATTGCAAACAGACCTTTTGTACTTGTATAAATAGATCTCACATGTTAGAGATCTATTTATCACTTCACACACATTCTCTTTTGTACAAATAGATCTGCGAGTGATCAGGCTGAGGGGGAGATTGTATAATTATCATATTGTGATTGTAATCATTTGATTTCAATGGAAACTAATCGATGATATATCTTTGTGCTTGTGTGCTTGCATTTATTTATCTTTCAATTTATAAGCTGTTTTTCATATTTTTGCTTGATAACCACAAGTATCAAACTTAGATCCTAAAAATTGCTATCAGAGCTCAGAGTTAAAAACCATAAATGTTTTTCTGCTCGTCTCGGTTTTCGTTTTGCGCGTTAGGGGTTTTGGTTATCGGTTTATTCGGGACATTTTTTAAGGGTTGTTATATTTCTCTTCAGCATGTTCTCACTAAAGATCAATTAGCAAATGTGTTCACAAAAGCATTAGAGGCATCCACTTTTGAATATTTGATCTCCAGAATTGGGATATTAAACATGGACTAAACAAAATTTATAGTCCTTTTCAATAAAAACATTAAAATGTTGTTTGAAAATCAAAATTTTATTTTAAGATATTTAAAAGATTGGTAAAAACTCACCAAAAAAAAAACTCTGTTCTGAAGGAGCGAAACATCTGTTTTAGTGGATCAAAACTCTGTTTAACCTTTGTTAACCACTGTTTGTCACACATATCCGCTAATTCCTCATCCACTGTTTGACTAAAAAGGTCAAACATAACCACCGTTTTTGCAAAAGCAACCAATATTCTTTGCAAAACTCTGTTTTTAACCCAACAGTGGTTTCAAACATATGTCTCCATCCATCAATTAACCAAAGTCAAACATATGTAACAACTACTATTTTATGCAACCAAACTCCTGTTGATAACAAACAGAGGTTTCAAAACTAGCCTTTGGCAAAACAGACCTTAGACTACTTCACCAAAGGGTTTTCTTAGTAGGACCCAGTCCATGTTAAAACAGAGCTTTGTCTTAACAAATAAAGGATTGCCACGTCACTCAAAAACTAACCACTGGCCACGTTATCACCACTTTTACAAAACCCTGTAAAAGCCCTAGCCAAACAGAGCTTACATTTCCCGTTGTAGAAATCTCATAATCAAAGCATTTCACAAAGCGATAAAGTCCGAAATTACAACCTACAATCATCAGATACAACTAAAACGATCATCTACTCAACAGATTTTCTAAAAGGTTTGTCCATATCCATCTTTTCTCAATCTAAAAGGATTATATGCTCAAAGGATTTTTCCAAAAAGATTCCACAAATTTTTTACAATGGCTCTCAACTTAAAACCACCACACAACTGCCGTCCATATTTTGTGAGAACTGGCGCCAACACAGAAATTCATACGATCATTGATCTTCTCACTTCTTCAAAATACCACACCATCCCCACCGCTAATGCACCTATACACCTGGACATTTTTTGTGAATTTTGGCCAAATTCATAATTCTTGATTCGCGACAAAAAGCCCTTTAACATCACTTCAAAAGTCAAAAACGTTGATGTGTAGATCACACCAGAGTTAATCTCAACAACCTTCGCCCTAAATGATGAGACAGGTACATAGACATTCTATAAAACTGAGCTCAAAATGAATTATAGAGAGGGGGTATGATGCTCAAATGGTGGGGGCAACAATTTTTAAGCCAAATTTTCCGCCTTCAATGAAAATTTTCTTCTATACCCTACTCATATGTTTGCCAGCAAAAACCACATCATACCATGAAATTCCATTAAAAACATAATACTTGGGATATGCTATTTTGAAAATACAAATTATAGCTATCCAAAACTTTATTTCAAGACATGGTTGTAAATGTAAAAGCCAAGAAGGGAGGTAAAGCTAAAGCTTTTCTCTTGTACAGTTGTACCCTAGACTTTTAAGCTACATATTACAAATAAAACATTTTTGCACATGGTGAAGCCCTACAAATTAAAAGTCTTTCAAATGAAACATCCACCCACATGATGACCAAGAGTCAAGAAAGTGTGGAGGACGAAAATGTTACAGAAAATCAAGCAACATATGTTACAACATCTGTTGCTAAGCCCATTGCTCCTGGTGACTACAGTGCACAACTCAGCACTGAGGAACACACACCAGCTATCTCCACAAAGACCACTTCCATTCAAAAGCCTAAATCCAAAAGAAAAACCACAAAAAGGGTCACTCTGAAGGTTGAGATAGCAGAGGAACCTGTTGTTACTCGAAAGCAGCAAACATCTGTTATTACTTCCTCACAACAGATGCAAACATCTCCATCCAGCCAAACTCCTCACTTATCCTCACAAAAGGATAGTGTTGTTAGCATATGTGAACCAAATCAAGAGGGAGATTATTCCTTTGAACATTTCTTTTTAAGCCCCTCTCCTAGGGCTGCTTCTCTTACCACTCTACCACTCATAAAACTTGTCCTATCCACTATCCCCCATAGTTTGATGCAATAGACCAAAGTGATTGACAGACCCAGTTCCTCCCATTTACCTATCACTAGGAGCACACCGCTATAAGTGACTGGGCCAAGTCACGTCTTTACTAACCCATAAACAGAGGAGGTTACACCCCATGTGTCACAAGTGACACAACTATTGAGACAACAGCCTCACAGTTGGACAGTAGTTACATAGCTAAGACCTCCTTGAAGGCAACAACTGTTGAATCAACAATAGTTCATTCAATATTAGTTGGAAGTCCCAGGTACCAAGAAAAAGGGACACTTGGTTCAAAACTAGGTATAACCACCTCTGCTGGGAATTCAGATGCTTCTATTCATTTACGTGATGAATTAAAATATAAAGATTTAACGGATAGAGTAATCAAATTTTTTTTTATGAAAAGTCATTTTTCATTCCAATCAACAAGGCAAATTACATAAGGATGGCGGGTAGACGGGCGTCGCCATCCCCTTCTGAATGGAGAACCCTAATCTACTAAAAACAAAGCCTCGCCCCTGAGGGTTCGTAAAGTTGTTGTGGACCACATGCTGAACTCTAGCCAAGAACCAAACCGCCTTCGGCGCCAAGGAGCCGAACGTGTCAAACACCAGGGGGACAAAGGCATGCTGATTATCCTCACAAGATTTCGCGTGCTTTTCTACCTTCTTTGACTTTTCTTTCATTACCGCTTGCCCCGCCACAAACCCATTTTCCCGAAACCCAGCTAGGGGGGATACACCTGTGAGATCGACACAAGCATGTTTCCCGCCCTCCCAACCAAAAACTAACACGTCCGTCGGGCGTAGTGGACCTCCCTTCTGCCGGGTCTGTAAGAAAATTAACCGGTGCCTCTTTCTTTGCTGAGACCCCTGCTCGTATGAGAGTATCCATTAACGCGTCTCGGATACTTAAACCCCGGCAGCTCTCTACAGTGTAACGCATGCTCCTCATATTTATCCAGACATGCTTTATGGCAGACTGGGCAAGTTTCATCATTCGGGAACATGGGGATCATCAGACGATACTTAAGGATTGACCGGTACTCCACCGCTAACATACGTTGACCCAGACCTTCAATAGGAATAACAGTTAAGAAATCCTGAGCGTGAGGCCTCTGTAAGCATTCAACGACGGCTTTCTGGCGGGGGGACAAATGGAAATCTTCTCCCAAACTTTGTGCGATTCGACAACAAAGGGCATTGGCCAAAGTTTTCTGTGGTGTTTTGGGGGCGGTGTCCTTGTTAGAGAAACCGCCGAGATCAAATCAGGGAGAGATTCATGCAAGCGATCCAAGGCGCTGGCATAATCCGGGTCAGTGGTAGCAACCCCACTGTTGC
Organism: Scalesia atractyloides; assembly: GCA_947069175.1. Lineage (NCBI taxonomy): Eukaryota > Viridiplantae > Streptophyta > Magnoliopsida > Asterales > Asteraceae > Scalesia > Scalesia atractyloides. Next base: position 15,990,371 of record CAMTDV010000018.1, read on the forward strand.
GTAAGATGTGGTCCTGCAACTCCCAAGATTAAGACCTGGAAGCCACAAAGGCATAGGCAGACACATCCCGGGCCGACAGAAGGCCCAACCCACCAAGCCGCATCGGCAAGGTCGCGATCCGCGACTGGAGTAGTTGATCAAATCAAAGATATGTTAGCCAAGCTGGTAAAAAACTCTAAGCCTACACCAACTAATGCAGAACTTGCAGAAAAGATCTGGTTTCATGCCCAATCCTATCTCCAACTTCAAAAGCAATCTGCAGATGCCACTCACAACATGCACATTGAAATGATTAGGAATATGATTGAAGCCAGATACAACGATACTCAAGCAGAGATCAAAGCCATCAAAGATCATCTTCTTCAAACAACAGGCACTACTCCAAAACCCATGTATCCTGAAGATGATGTCAAAAAGGGGGAGAGTGATAGTTTAAGAAAACTTCCTCCATAAAAATCAGATACATCTGCAGCCAAAAAGGCTAAATCAATCCAAACCACTAATCAATCACATCAAACAACTGTTGGCATTTCAATAGTGTCAACATATGTTATATCTACAACAACACTTACCACACCATCAGTAGCCATACCTATGCCACAAACCAGAAAAGGAAAGCAATAACCTCACCCATCAAACCTTCCATCAAAATCACTTCATCACTTCCATTTGCAAACCTTCCAAAGCCATCTAGTGTCAAATAATATCTGGAGCTCAAAAAGAAACAGGCTAAGAAGATGGTTTTGGAAAGAAACAAAGGGAATGATGACAAACAACTACAACAAATCTTATCTGAAGAATACAGAAGAGTAGATGCCTTAGAAGGTTATGCTACAATGATTTGCAAAAATCTTTACCATAATCCAATAATGTATCCATATCTCAAAAAGCTGTTAAGGGGAGATTACATAAACCACATCATGGAAAAGAAGCCCTATGATGCAAACAAAGATTAATTCACATGATGGCCAACTGAATCCCTACTAGATGAAACAATAAGGATTGAAAAGTTGAAGCTCTTTCTTGATATCAATCCTACTCCTCCTGACTGGAAAACTCGTAGAAAACCCAATGATAAAAAGGCACTGAAGTTGAGAAGGATGAAGGAAGAAATGGCAATTACTAACATGGGCGCCATTAAATCACTGGAAATGGGATGAGACAACAACCTTTCAAAACTACAAGAGAGTTGAAATCTTAAGAGAAAAGGATCCCTCAATACCCATAAAGCCAGAGTATGATCAATTAGACTTCCCTATAAAGAGTTTTGTTGAACCTTCAGAGTTTCCATCAGCAAGAAATATCTCAGCATCTGTAAGAAACTATCTCAAAAGACAAATTGAGATTACAAAAAAGAAGGATGAACTCACAAAAGAAGATCTAGTTAACACAACACGGGAAGACATGTTTCTCCAAACTCATCTACAATAACTCTGGTCCCAACAAACCCTCCTAGCCTCAAATTCTAAAATGAAAATCTAACAAGATTAACCATGAATTGACTCTGCCCAGGGCTAATGGGGAGGTGCAAAGATTTCAATGAATAATGACTCTGAATTGAAAATTGAAGATCTGCAAGACTTAATAAGACTTCCTCTAGAAAGATATCCAGAAGACACTATCTTTCTGAACTTTGAATTACAATTCAAGGGATAAATCATAGAGAAGTTGACGAGGAATAAAAGTTGATCTAATAAACATATGTTTTGGCATCGTCTGTTCTAGGGGGATATTGTTGGACCTACAAAATAATAGATGATATTCAAAAGTTAAAACATGACCTATTTGGACCAAGAAATTAACAGTAGATGAAGCATTCTCCTCCTAAAGATAGTGAATCTTGAATACTAATCAGAACATCTGTTGAAGACATGCTAACATCTGTTCAAGCCTTTGAAACCACTGATCAAGGCCAAAGCCCTGTTGAAGCAAAGATCTGTTCAAGAAGACCAAACATCTGTGCAGGCCAAATAGATGATTGATATGAAGCAACAATGGTTTGAAGATCAGCAGTTTCATCTATATAATAGTCTTTTGCTTGTAACAGAGTTTTAGTATATTAGATCACATGTTAGATTCAATGTCACTATCAGGGTGATGTCAGTTGATTGCAAACAGACCTTTTGTACTTGTATAAATAGATCTCACCCGTTAGAGATCTATTTATCACTTCACACACATTCTCTTTTGTACAAACAGATCTAAGAGTGATCAGGCTGAGGCGGAGATTGTATAATCATCGTATTGTAATTGTAATCATTTGATTTCAATGGCAAACAATTGTTGATATATCTTCCTGCTTGTGTGTTTGCATTTATTTTTCTTTCAATTTATAAATTGTTTGTTCTTACAAGTATCAAACTCGAATCCTAACACATGCTCATTTTCTTAATGGATGGACATGCACAAAAGACTTCGTTCGATTATATGTTCGTGTTCAGTTAAAGTTAAATAAACGAACATGAACATGCCATTGTTCGTGTTCGTTTGGTTCATTTACATGCCTAAATATTATCAACGACGTCAAGTTTTCGTTGTCCTTAAATAAAGTTACGTGTATTATCAATGCCTTGTTAGAAATAATAAGTTCATGTAGCCTAACGGATCATTTGAGTAACGTTACCAATATGACATAACTAGTCCCCAACAATTACTTGATGGTAGTAATTGTAAATATTGATTAGTTCAAGGGGCACTTATGATTTCCCTTTAGGTACCTTTAATAGAGAATATATAGAGTTTTTATAACGGATCACTATTCATGATTATTTTTTATTGATCTTTATATATTGACTATTTATGATCAAAAACTGATGTAGAACACCAATACTAAAACTCTCTAGTGTGATCCATCAACACAAGGTATCATAACGGGAGTCATGGATTCATCATTCTTATCTCAGATCTCTATTCCAACAAGTAAGTTTTACTGATTTGATGTCTAACATCATATTCATGATTGAATAAACATGATTACGGTTTTCCTTTTTGACCCATGTTTAAAGATATAATCAACATGTGGTATCAGATAAATGTTGATTATATCCATTGTATAACAATTTGATTTTGGATCATCCGTAATTCGAAATCAAAATTGTCAGAAATTAAGTTGTTATTTTTAATATGGTGTTTCGAATTTATTTTATTGAAAAATAAAGGGCACTGAGTTTAAATTTCTATGATGTTTAATCGGTTGATAGCAATCTTGTCACTTGGTTTAGTTTTCTGATCATTAACCTTCTGATCTTTAACCAATAGAATGCGATAGTTCTTAAAACAATAAAAGAAAATGAACTCAGTGCTCATTATTGGCAAAACACATGGGAATCTAAACAAATGAGTCATATGAAAATTTGATTTTCATATAAACAAGTCAGAACTTTGTTTTTTGTTTCACGCATTCCAAATTAGGATGACTCATAAGAAGAACTGGAATCCATGCCATCTAGATTTCCATTAAAATGTGATTATGAATATTATGGTTTCTTCATATTCATATGTATTGAATATTATGGTTTCTTCATATTCATATGTATTTGACCAATTTAGATTAAGATTAAAATAATTAATATTACTTTTGTAATTAAATGATGTACTGGCCGAGACCCATGGTATTCGCAATTTAACTTCATTCCCACAAGGGCATAATCTGTTCTTGTTTTATGTTATATATTAATTTATGCGAATTTGTGACCTTATTTAAGTATAAGATGCAATAAATCTAATAAGATTTATTATTAAACTATTTAGTATTTGATGGCACAAACTTTGATGATTTAAATAATCAATTTCGATGGAAAATGGTAAATTAGATGATTAACCCAATTGTATGCCTTTTGATTTGACATTAAGGTTTAATATACCATTTTATGTAATTAGGTGTCTTTTATACAATGAAGGTAACGGCTAATTATTTGACGACACACATAATGAATTATTAGGCTAATTTATATAAATATTTCATTTCTGGCCTAAAGGTGTTATGTTATATTTATGTGTCGTACTCTTTTATTCATTTAATGTTCATAACACGTGAATTTTGATCAAAGCCAAAGCGAAGCCAAAGTTCATGTAGAGCATTAAATCCGTCTATTACATATGTTCATGATACAGGAATTTTGGTTAAAGCGAAGTCAAAATTCATGTAGAACAATAAGTCAGTCTATTATGTATGTTCATAATGCATAAATTTTGGTCAAAGCCAAAGCAAAGCCAAATTTATGTAGAACATCATATGTATGTTCATAATGTGTCTGAATTTTGGTCAAAGCCAAAGCGAAGCCAAAATTCAGATAGAACCTTAAGTTAGTCTGTAATTTTGGTGTTATAATAGACTCTATCTTTAATATAATAATTTATGTCTGCCTTACTTGATTACCTCATAATGTAGATCACTTCGAGCTTCTCCTTAAGTTTGTATCACATCTATTTCATCCACTCTAATTTCAAAACCTAAAATGTTTTGCTTACTAAAGAATTTCTACAAAAGTTGCTCTTATTGGATTGTTGATTATTTCTTAAGATATAATAATCCTACTGTTCTTTTCTGATAAAGTATTACAGGAGAAAATTAGAGCATGACTAGTGGGATAGGTCAACCATTATATCTCTTATGATAATCAAGAACTCATTTCATTATTGCTATCATGGGAGCTATTCTAGATTCTAAATTTCCTAAGACCAATCTGTTTTCTTTGGAAGAATCAAAATAACTCCTAAGACACATGCATTATTCTAGATTCTTACAATAAAGTTAATGGCATATGTGAATACATCATGATGTACAATACCATGACCCATAATTTAAAGGTTTACGCATGAAAATCCGTACATTTTTCTGGTGCATTACATATAATCTATCCACTAATACCGTAAGTTGCCTTAAGAATCAACCATACCACTCAAGAGTACCAAAGGAAAATGAGTGTGTTGATTAGCAACATATGTAGAGGAAAAGGAATGCATGAAACTAGAAAATTAGATGTAGTTCATCTCACGCCACTAAACCTAAAAGGAGGATACTTTTAAGATTTAGAGATAGTGTACAAGTACTACTTCCAGCTATAAGATTTTTTTCAAAAGAAAGTCTCACTGCAGATTTATGTCATTAAATTAGGCATGAGCATCGAGACTATCCAGAATTCAATCCAATGGAACAGCTGGCTAAGATAAGTAGTAAGACATTTATGATATTTAAGTCTGCTAATGGTAATATTCCAATCAACACATGATGCGTTGACTCTAAGTTCTATGTGTTTCCTTACTAGAAATCGACAGGTACTTAGGGTGAGAGTTGGTGGCCAAATTTAATGTTAAGACTATGAGAACCATAACAAAGTATTTTTATAATTGGCCTTCATGATACCTTATATATTCTGTAGATTATTCAGAATTTAGTATCAATACGAAAGCTACATTATGACAGTTGTGATGTTTGCATGGTCAAGACAAAGTCATTCTTACTTTAAACTCTCATATTATTTGTTATCACAATATGGATAGAAACCTTATAAGATAGAACTAGATGATACTACATTTTCTCGCAAAGTTTGTTATCCTGAAAATGAAAATTTAACAAAAGAAAAATGAGATTTACAAACTTCATCCATTAAGACCAAATTGCATGAGAAATCATGACCATGTTAATAAAGGATGAAATATTATCAAATCTCATTCTTAGTGACTTACGAGCATGTGTTAAAAGCCTTAGTATTTAAATGACTTAGGGAAAACTTATCCTAAAATGGAATATTCAGACATAAGTCTTTTATCATTTCAAATAATATTTACTTGTGTCTATCATGTCCCTTATGGATCAAGGTATTATAAAAATTAAATCATATATACTATGATTCCTTCTAAATATGTCCCTCAAATTTTTTATAACATCTGGACATTAAGAAAATTAAGTCTAAAATATATGACAGGTTCCCACATCACGTACAACATTGAAACTTATCTTGTAGCATTTCTAGAGATCTAAAAGGTTAGTGGGAGCATTAAGTGTCTTAATCTTAACTTGTGAGAGTTGCAAGAGGTAGGGGAGTGAAAATTTGTTGTTACCTCAATTTGTACCTCCTCTACAAGACACTACTCCTTCACAACTTTTCTCTTTAAGAGTATACTGCTACTCTAACAAAAGTTTCATTATTGCTTAAACGTGGGCTCACTACGATTTTACTGCCAAAACTATAATCCTCAAATAGAGAAACTACAACGAGTAACTTCATTAACTTGTTTCTCTATTAGAATCTGTTGGTCTTCTAACGTTGACAACAAGCATGCTAAATTGTTAAAGATTTCTAAGATCAGTGAGAGCAATAAAAGTCCTTATCAGGACTTGTCGGAAGTGCAAGAGGCGGGGGGAAGAGACTTATTAAATTTTACCTCGTTTAGACCTCTTGCACACCATACTGCACCGATTCTTACATACTTAGAATTCTGAAAGTAATATCAACTTAGTCAAGAGCTAATCAACAATAAAAAACTCCTAATAGACCCAGTAATCAACTAAGGAGGTCATGTAGGTTTATAAGCCTACTAACTTGATGATTATGTATCCTCCCTGACTAAAGTTGAAATGGACATTAGAAAGTTTACCGATCCTACCTCTTCTAATTAGGCCATTAGCATCAATCAATTTTCTAAATGGAATAAAAACTGTTTTAGCAAAATTGGTTTTATGTGTCAAAATAATGTTCGGGATTAGGTTGAATTACCTAAATCTGAATAGAAACGTTAAGGCACTAAGAAGAATGATTGATTTCTAAATGTTATACTCAGAAGAGAATAAGCTGTCGAAGAATCATCTTACATTTCTTACAAAAGGCTTCATTTGAGGATCATTGTTGTTCTAGTAGCTTATAATCATTGTAGCTACATCAAATGAATATTAAAACAACTTTCTATATACAAAGACTTACATGTTCAAAACAACCCGAAAGTTCTAAACTAAAGGTCAAGAACACTTAGTTTGTAAGTCGATGAGATCCATATATGGGTTGAAGCAAACATCAAAATGTGATGAAATCTTAATACAATTATTTTCATCGAATATCCAGTGGATTGATGTACCTACCTCAAGTTGATTAGGAGCAACTAATATAAACTTGTCCTAATATAGATGACATTCTTTTGACAAGTATGTGTTACATAAGTCAAAGCATTGTTCACACATACTTTGATATGATGAATCTTGGAGATACCTCTTATAAGATATGATATCAAATACCGAGATAGACCCAACAGGACATTGTTTTCGTTCCATGAGCTTTACTCTAAAGCAGGTCCTTACACATGTAACAAACAGTATTGCTATCCTTTAGAGGGTAACATGATAAATGAGATTATTTCCTTATGCTTCATTAATTAGAAGTCTTATATAAGTTCAAGTCTATCCTTGTTTAGATATTGTTGAACGCTAGACCAGTCTAGATTATTGTGACGCATATGATAATATCTTTAAGAAGCGAGAGACTATAATTTAATGAAGGAGTGAGAACTAAAACTAGTTGATTACTCTAACCTTGTTATATTCAAAGTAATCGAAATGTCAATTTTGGGGTATATCTTTATGTCAGCAGATATAATTGTCTCATGGAGGAGTCATAAGAAACTGATAAAACAACATAAGTTATAATGACATAATATGTGTTAATTAACAACGTAGTTGTCAATAAATGTTGTTGAAAATTTACCAGTGGACTCATAAGCTTGTTAACTCCATAAAAAATACTATATTGAAGAATCATTGTGAAAAGTCAGCTACCTTGTTTCCTCGAACAGTAACAGTTCGAGAGGTGCTGGATTAAACTTCGAAACGAAATTATTGTTCGTTTATGAACAAGTAGAGGAAACTGAACATTTGTATCGAATAACTTTACATTCATGATATGCTTACGGATCCGATAACAAAGGTCTACCACCCAAAGTCTTTTAAGAGCTCATAATAAAGACGAGTTTTTACTAAAGGCCTTATATAATAGCATATCATACTTATGAATGATTAGTTATTAAATTTCCTCAATTATTTAAATTTGTGTCTATAAATACGTATATGTGCACCTAATGACGTATAGACAATAATTATACAAATTAATTAAAGGGCTAACCTCAGTCATTTTGGTCTTAAATTTACGTGTGTTTTGATTTGGGATTGTAACATGATTAATGGGGTCTTGAGTTGACAATAACTCAATGATTGTATCTTTCTGTTACAGTTTCATTTTGAAACATTGATTAATGTTTTAACTTGGCCAAACTTACTTATGTTTATCACAAATGATCACTCAGCCAAGTGGGAGAATGTTAGAAATAACACGTTCATATGGCCTAACGGATCATTTGAGTAACGTTACCAATATGACATAACTTGTCCCCAACAATTACTTGATGGTAGTAATTGTAAATATTGATTAGTTCAAGGGGCACTTATGATTTCCCTTTAGGTACCTTTAATAGAGAATATATAGAGTTTTTATAACGGATCACTATTCATGATCATTTTTTTTATCTTTATATATTGACTATTTGTGATCAAAAACTGATATAGAACACCAATACTAAAACTCTCTCTAGTGTGATCCATCAACACAAGGTATCATAACGGGAATCGTGGATTAATCATTCTCATCTCACATCTCTATTCCAACAAGTAAGTTTTACCGATTTGATGTCTAACATCATATTCATGATTGAATAAACATGATTACGGTTTTCCTTTTTGACCCATGTTTAAAGATATAATCAACATGCCTACAATAACGTTTCAACATTATGTTGTTTTGCAAACATTAACGCCCCCTGCCGCGATGCGTGGGTTTACATATCAACGATTTTACTGCCACACATGGGTACGTTTACTAGGTATACGTTAAATTTGAAACAAACCTACCTTGACCATTCAAGGGAAATATCTTCACCCTGTTTTAAGTTCTTTATTTACTAATTTATTAGTTGTATGTATCTTAATGTTTATTTTTAGTGGGCACTTGATATTCTTAATTTATCTAAACATCATCTGTCTAATATAATTTATCAGACCATCTCAACAAAAAAATAATTTTATAACTTAGTAGGCCCAAATAATTTTATTATTATTCATATATAACATCTTGTAATATATCAGGCCTATTAGTCTTATTTTGATCAATATCCATTATCCAAATACCTATATAATGTAATTAATAATAAAAAGTAAAAAAAATTAAAGATCGGATATTGATGGTAATGAACTTTATATAAAACTTCAAGTCATTTGACATATTAGAAACTAGTGAATTTAACAACTCTGTATTTTTTTGCTATGTTTATTGCTATAACGTTAATCGTCGTTTAAAAAAAAGTTTATGTAATTCGTTAGTCTAAATTGTATTTTTTTCTCCGACTCGACCGAGGCACTTAAATCCTTAAGGACGTCTTTGATTATTATTATTATTATTATGGCAATGGGAAACTTATATTTAAACTTGATATTCTTTGATAATGTTTGTTATACATTTAATTTTCATAAACTACCATTAAGTCCATGATGATTCCATGTAGTCAATTCAAAGTCGAGAGTATAAATCTAGTTCTCCTTCAAAGGTAACAAAAACAACATTCTAAGGTTCTACTTTCGGACCAGAAAGCGTGTTGTGGCCCAAATACCCCCTTTGACTATCTTTATAATCTTTATAAAAAAAAAGTGGTCAATTTACCGTCAAAGAATAAGATAACGTGTTTTTAAGGAAAATATTCCAAAAGTAACATTAGAAACTAAAAATATTCCGGCTTGTTCAAATATGTGTATATCCTACTTGACATTTAAAACATGTGCGCATTGACTAGCAAAAATCCAGGAAAAAAAAAAACTCTAACAAACATAATCAATCAATCATTCCGTCCAAATTTTAGATAGAGAGGTTAATCGTGCCAAAAAATATAAAGAAGTCATTATAGATTGTCATTTTCTACAAGGGACGTAAAAAGTTCATTTTTTTAATGTTTATAGTACATTGCAGGGGTGTGTAAAAAATCAAATTAACTGACCCATACAAATTAACCAATAAAATCGAACCAAATAAAAAACCGATAGGTCGGTTAATGGTTTTTTGAAAACCGAAAGTAGCGGGTCGGTTATGGTTATCAATATTTCCATACCTACCATAACCGAACCGAACCGACATGTAATAAATCTTTGTAGGATTTATGACTTTTCACCATTTTTTAATATTTGATGTTTGTGATTAAAATTTTTTAGTATTTATAGGTTATTTCATTTCGCTTTACGGTTTGATTGAATTTTTATTTAAATTTATGGAATATATCAGATCACTTTATTGGAATATTTGGTAATAATCGGTATTAATATTATAGACTATATGTATTTTTTAGTACTATGTAATATACTAATAGGATAAGGACCTGTTAGAAACCATCCTTTATTGCGAGAACCACGAGACCAATGTGAACACAACCAAAAATGCCTAAAAAATCTAAAAATCACACAATTTTTTAAATATATATATTTTTTTTAAAATCGTTATATTTCGTCACTTAAAAATTCTGAGTAACAATTATCGATGCACATGTGCATATGTATTATTTCTTTGACAAATACATTACCAGTATTAAACAATTGCACTTTCATTTACACTACCATCCGTAATATACTACTTTTTTACATTATCAGTATTAGAAATGCAAATGTGCTTTATGTATGAACATGATATAACGTGTTTTAATACACTACTTTGAATACATTTTCCCTTTCATCTATCATATCATCCATAATACACTACCATTACCTCCTACCATCCATAATACACTACCATTACCAATATGTATAATATTTTCACTTTATGCACATGTACATCAACACCCTTCACACCATACCAAACAACTTAGTACATCATAAAGTGACAAAAATAACCAAATCATCAACCACTAGATATAACTTACCAAAAATATGTATATGGCCTACTTCATCATTCAAAATCACAAACTTTTTGTACCAAAACACTTTTTATCATGGTAATACATATTGATGCACATATACATTTTTAATATTGGTAATGTAAAAAGTAGTGTATTGTGGATAGTAATGTAAATGAAAGTGCAATTGTCTAATACTAGTAATGTATTACGTAATTTGTCAAAGAAATAACACATATGCACACGTGCATTGTTACTCAAATATTTATAGTGACGAAATATAGCAATTTAAAAAAAAATACTAAAAAATTTGTGTGTTTTTTTAGGTATTTTTTGTGTTCACGTTTGTTCTTATGGTTCTCGCAATAGGAGTAGTTCTCAAATGAACCCTACCCTATACTAATATATACAAATATGCAATAACAATTTATTCCATGTTAAAAAAAGTTAAGTTATTTTTAGCCAGGCTAAATACACAGTTAACCACCGACAACCGACCCGCTATAACCATCAAAACCGATTAACCATAACCGCCATAACTGATCGGTTATGGTTATGGTTATGATTATCTGTTAACCGACATTGCGGATGTAGTTATGGTTTTAGGCCAAAACGACTCATACACACCCCTGATTATATATACAAAATACGGTTTTGGTAGGGGTCACATTGCCTGGAATCCTAAAAAAAAGTATTTTACCTTATTGGAAAACTGTTGGAGATTGCTTCAGATTTGTATTGATGATGGAAGCTAATGGAAATGACAGTCAATATTAAGTTCTTAGAATTATTGGTAATTGTAGTCTGTTGCAACTTGTTCTATGAGTAGCAAATGAGATAAGTGGTAAGTTATTGCTGGTCAATAGCAACTTGGTTGTTAGTAACAAATGTGAGTAATGTTAACTTGGTCATATTGTTGATGGAGGTTTTTTTTTTTTGGCTAAGAGTTTTTTCTGCTACTGTAATTGAACAACCGTCAACAATTGTACACCAACTTACACACTCTTTCTTTAAGAGTTGTAACGTTTCAGTGAAACGTTTTTATGGTTCTCCGGCTATAAACAGAAGGTCTTTGGTATGGTACATCTTTTTCATAACATAATTGGACACCCTTCTTGTGTTTTTCTGTGAATTATTTGATTGAAAATTAAATATTTCAATCAAGAAAAGAAGTAATCTCATCACGATTCATAATTATACAAATCATTATAGATTATAAACACTTTACAACCTATGTGTCAAACCCATTAAAGCACAAGTGCAACTCCGATACACCTTTATTAATAACTAAAATATTGACGGGTGGCCTTGTTTGTTTTTCATTGTTCCTCTTATATAAGGACCTAATGTTTGACTTCAGTTGTAGTTTGTTGAACCGTAGCAATGCATATTTGTCACATTCAGATTTCCCGGGTGGGCTTGGATTGGGGTTTATACGTGACGATTGATAACAGTAAATCACATATAGCACAGCGTAAGTCTTGTGATTATAAATTAATATTACAAAGTACAATCGTCCGAAAGCTAAAAAATAAATATACAGACCGAAAGTACTTAAAAGATCCACAGGCGGATAAAAAATGAACAAAATGAATATTAAGACTACTAGGCCTTCCGTGGAGTTGCAAATTCCAATATGCATATACCGAGCAGCTCCAGCCTATTCCGTACTTGTTATTAATCTTTTGAAAATACGTCAGCTTTCGCTGGTAAATATAATTAACCGAAACATTTTGAAAATCTTTTCAAAATCATTTTTATACCATTTGGTATATCATTTTATAATAACTTGGGACAAAGTGATATCTCTTGTTACCAGTATTATATGCTTGTCAATATATATAGGGCCCGGAAGCAAACTCCGATACATGATTAACCGACACGCCACTTTTTCATAAAAATATAATAGCATTAGAGTCTGTCAAGTGTATGCCTACACCTCGCGCTTAGGTCGTGACCACTTGCAATTAAGTGAGCCAAGGATATCCAGGACACGATCACATTAACCCTCAATGTTTAAGTTATCAAGAAAAACGGATTAAAACGGGTTATTTGGATTTTGGACATCATTCGTCATTGATCCCATACCGACCAAGCGGCTAGTGCCGTATCCCAAGCCCGTCTAGGGAAAATAGACAGCTAAAAGTATTTACCTGAGCTTATCTTTACAAATCAAAGATGTTTAAGCACAACCGTAATCATAACAACCTAATTACAAGCGCAGTTTACTGGAGGCTCCTAGTCTAGAATGGACGGAACTATGATCCGTTAGAATGTTAACGGGTCTCATTCAAGTCATATGACTTGGACCGGTTAACTATGATAACTAGGTACGGTTCGCTAGATTAAGCGGAGACCGGATAAAATGTGGTTTATACCCTCACGAGTACCATGACTCGTATAATATCAGTCAAACAACCAAACATTCTGATTAGAACTGATTTGGAAAGGTTTTGACCCGATTCAACAAACTTATATAAACTAAACAATATACGTCGACCGTACGCGCATAGGCGGAATCGGGTGATCGAATGGGTCTATGGTAAGTCCGATATGCCAAAACATGTTTATTTTGTTACCATATCAGTTTACAACTCAGATTATAAGTTCATTATATTTTAAAACCATTCTTTGCATCAAAAGGGCATTTTGGGCATTATTTAGGCATAATATGTGGACTTTGCATAAAACCCAACAAATGATATGATCAGAAGGTATAACCTCTAAAGGTTATTTCCTACAATTTTTATGATCATATTACAACCCTTAATCAGTATCTAAACTATCTTAACTGGGTCAGAATCGAAAGTCAAAGTAGAAGTCAAACTGTTTGACTTTCGGTTGCGAACCGAAGTCTAAGCAGGATATGATGGGTTGGACATGATCTAATATGTCCTAATATGTTATATAAGCTGTTATAATGTCAAAAATTAAGGCTTCGATACATAGAAGTTCAATTAACGTTAATTACAAAAATCTGCGTTTTTTACTTTTATTTAATAAAATTTTGACCCGTCATTTGACCAACTTAACGTGATTTTCAGAAGGTTCCCTCATAGGGGATTAATACTTACATTATTATGATCACGTAGCCATGTTCAATTCGAATATTGGCTTGACCAAAATGGTCATAACTGAAAGTCAAAGCAAAAGTTAATTTGGTTGAGTTTTGGCTAATAACTAGCCTATAAATGAAACAAGACTGAGTAAGAACACTTACAAGTGTTCAAAGGAGCGTTTATAACTCCAGGAGGGAAGCCTCTTATCAAGTAGAAGCTATCCAAGAAGATTTAGAGTAAAAGCAGTGAAAGGTGCAAGGAATGAGGTTGATGATCACCTCTATTTATACTTGCACAATATTCACAAGATCATGCCACATGTCCCTGAAGCTTTAAGATTCTTAGGAGTGTCCTAGCAGGTGTCCCAAGGTGGCTCAATGTGGCACAATTGTGAGAGAAGTGGCAGAAGCAACAAGCTGCTGCTGCCAACACATGGTTCTCCCAGTGACACCCTTACGGACCGTAAGGGGGTGGGTGATGCGTGGGTGTAAACCGGTGTTTGTTATGCTTTAAGTTAATGATTTTACGTAAATTTTAATTCCGAATAGCCTATTTTTAATTAGAATTGTGTTTTGCAGGTCTAATGGAGTTTAAGGAACTAATTGGAAGCCAAACGGAGCACCGGAACGCGAACGAGATCAACCGGAATCAGGAAACGAAAAATACAGAAAGCAAGGTTTAGAGGCCCCGTCGCCGACGCCACTATGGGCCATGGGCGATGGCCCGTGTAACCTTCTCCATCGCGTGCTTTTTGTCGTAGACAGCAGGATAGGCCGTCGGCCAAAAGTGAAAAAAGCATAGGTCGACGCCGACGCCCCTCCTGGCCGTCGGCGATGGGCCTCCATTTCCTGCTTCGCGAATTTTGAGTTTGTTGAGTTTGGGGACGGGTTTAAACATAATTTTTTACCTCTTTGAGATATTACGAGTTTTTGGAGTTTGAAACTTGTTCTTGGAGCCACAACCTTCCACCAATCCATTTCAAATCACTTTCAATCCATTCGATTCATCTACTTCGATTCTAACCCTAATCCATCATCATCACCATCAATCATCAATCACCACTCATCATCATCATCTCATACCAAAACCCTAACCACACCTCATCTTCATCTCCAAGCTTCAACATGTTCAAGTTCAAGGTTTTATCATCTGTTGATCGTGTTTCGTTCACCATGAGCGGCTAATTCCCGGAGGTTTCACCCCGGTGTAGACTTTCGTAAGGTTCCAGAGTTTACTTTTTGTTAAACATTTGGTTTGTGACTAATTGAATTGCCTTTGATCATTAGATAATTGTCCTACGTTTGTATTGTATTTGCGAATTGACGAATGAGTTATGAAATTTGTCTTGTGAAATGAATATACGTATTTATGCTTTATCTTTTGATAGGTTTTAATTGTCCAAGGTAACCAAGTGCATTGTGGTCGGTTGTCTATGACGTTGATAGCAATTGGCACCTAAGCCTTGTGATTCTAAATCGTTACTGAACTAATTTGATTAAACCAAATTAAAACACTTAGTAACCCTAGTCTTTGCAATTGTTGAACCGGGTGTGAACCTTGTTCTCTCACAATTGTTTTACAATCATATTTACTTTCGTTGTTATCATTCTTAGTTTTTGTTAAGTTAATTAATCAAACAAACATGTTGGTTCATTCCAATACTTTTCTCAAATAAACAAAATCAATCATTTTCGTAGCAAGCTTCATAAAAGTGACATTTTAGTAAAATCTATCACATCCGATCGCAAACCATAAAATCTTCATGGTCCGACCCCTTACTACCACTAACGCATTGTTAAGTGTAATTAGGGACTATAAATATTATCTTTGACCGGAGCGCGACATTCCGATCAAATTTTGGCGCCGTTGCCGGGCAGTTCGTGCGCTTTGCGGTTGGATTTATTGATTTTTGTGATTAACTGTTTAATTGCTTGTTTTCTTATTATCGTATCTTCTTTTGTGTTACGCGGGTGTGTTACTTGTGCAAGTTACAGGTAGTGCATGCATACACGAAATTCCGGAAGAACTTCACCGTTAGCATTCGAGCCGGAAATTGAGCGGGTCGTTAGAATAAACTCAGCTAACCGGTTAGAGGCAACCGTTGTCTCTAATCCACCAAAACCTAACACACCAAGTACCTCATCTATTGGAATTGTTCCAATGAATAACCAAAACGCCAATCAACATCAACATCAATACCCTAATCATCCACCTCAAAACCCAAACAACAACCGGGTGGTAACAATTCAAGACCACCTACGCCACCATTTCAAACCTTGGTCCTAACCAAAACCTCAACTAACGTGCATGCACAACTCCACCTCAGAACCAAAACCGACAAAACCCATTACCACCAAATGTTAACAACCACAACACTAAGCCAACTGTGGTGATCCCGCGAATGAAGATCAATTTGTCAATCTTGACGAATTGAGGAATAATATCCCGGATGACGAACCCTATAGTGTACCCGGTTATCAATCACTAGAACATGTGAGTGTTCACACGGACTACTCGGACGATGGGGGATATTATAATGATCGGGTTGAAGACAATGGATGGGGAAATGACAATGAAGAGCTTTTCCATGATGGTGGGAACTTTGGTTATGAGGACGGGGGTATCAATATGCGAATGTTGTGGGGAATTATGACGGGTTTGGTTATAACTACGGTAGAAATGACGGTTATGGGAACAACCGTCAACCACGTAATAACAATAGGAACCGAGACGATGGTAACAACATTTACAACAATCAAAATGCTAATCGTAATCGGATTCCACAATACGTGGGTGGCGGGAATCAAAGGGGTAATCGAGACGGTGATAGACGAGGGGATCGAAGAATGGGGGATCAAGAGGTGAACGGTCCACCAAGGGATAATAGGCACAATCGCAACAACCAACATCAAACACCGCAAGGAGTTGATGGTCGGTTTCGACCAATGATATTGGAAAACGATTCTCCGATTGTACCACCACCGAGAGGAAGGGCAGCTTTTGATTGCAAACCAAACTACATTAACATCCTTCCTCATTTCAATGGGCGATCGAATGACGAGCCATACACACATTTAGCGGAGTTCTCGGCTATTTGTAGCACTATTGGGGGTGGTCATTTCACTCAAGATGAGGTTCGCTTACGTCTTTTCCAATTCTCATTAAAGGACAAGGCTAAGCAATGGTTTTTGACTTTGCCCACCAATAGAATTCACACTTGGGTGGAAATGCAACAAGCCTTCCTTGATGAGTATTACTCGATGGCCAAGACTGATGATGCGCGTGATGAGATTAGAGCGTTTAAACAACTCTCGAGTGAACCGCTACATGAAGCGTTCATGAGGTATAAAGAACTGATCCGAAAGTGTCCTCATCATCAATCGAAAAGTGGGAATTAGTGAAGTACTTTGTGAGAGGTCTAGGTGGGGAGACATGGAATCATTTGGAGTCGACTAGTAACGGAACGTTGTTGAGTAATCATGAAGACTACGATTGGGAGTTTCTCGAGAGAATGGCCAAAAGATTGAAGGCCAAGGAATCGGCTGACTGGGCTAAGAAGTACCCTATATCCCAATCACTACCCAACCTTGATTCTAGTTCAAAGGATCGCATTTCTACATTGGAACGGGAGTTGGCCCGTATGAAGAAAAAGGAAGTTAATGTGGTACAATTCGCGGGTTGCGATGGGTGTGGGGGACTCGATCATAGAACCATGGAATGTTAAATGGGAAAAGCCGAAGACACCGAGGAAGTGAATTAAGTGTTTGGTGATCGGAAGCATAATGACATGAACTCGAACACTTCCCATCCTGGGTTGAGGAATCACCCTAATTTTCGTTATGGGAACACCGAAAATCAAATGAACCCGAACTTTCATGCGGGTAACCAAGGCGGATCATCATACCAAAACTGCCAAGGCGGTAACCACGAGGGCTATCAAAGAAACTACAACCAAGGTAGTAATCAATCGTATCAGACCCGTGAAGGAAATTATCAAAGGGGTTACAACCAAGGTGGTAACGGGGGAGGTAAGTCGAATTCTCAAGGCGGTGGCGATTATTTGAGTGCCAAGATTGACGCACTACTGAATGTAGTGAAGGAGTCTAGCAGTGACATCAAGGAGATGAAAAAGGCAAATGAGACGAGGGATAAATCTCATGAGGTATTGGCAAAGCAAGTGGGGCAACTTGCTGAAGAGGTAACTTAGATGCGAGGAAGTGGAGGAAGGCTTCCAAGTGATACCACCGTGAACCCTAAGCATCAAGGGTCCAACTCGAAGAACACACGTGAGGTACCAATTAATAAAATTTCTTTACGTAGTGGTCGAGTCATAGATATTGGTGTTGAGTCACCACCACCTTAGTTTGTTGAAGGGGTGGTGGAAGATGTTAGTGATGAGGAGAGTGTTGACGGTCAAACGGGTCAAAATAAAAATGCTTCTGAAAATAATAAAAATACCCCCGTTGTGACCGCCCCAGTCCCAAAGGATAAGGAAAAGGGTGTGGAGGTTAATACCGCCCTTACCCCGAAGCTTTGTTGGGACCATCGAAGAAGGTGGTCACGAAACGTGGCCCATAACAAGAGGAAATGTGGGAAATTTTTAAACAAGTAAAAATCAACCTACCTCTTTTAGATGCGATCAAACAAGTACCATCATATGCGAAGTACTTAAAGGAATTATGCACCCAGAAACGAACTAACAAGTTTCCCAAGAAACTTGATTTGACTGAAAATGTTAGTTCGATTCTTTCGGGTGCACTTCCACCAAAGCTACAAGATCCGGGGGCGCCCATTATTTCTATTCAAGTTGGTGAATTCAAAATGACACGGGCACTTTTGGACCTTGGGGCAAGTGTGAGTATCTTTCCGGGTAGTTTATATGACCAATACGAGTTTGGTCCACTTCAATCGTCAAACACCACCATGGTGTTGGCGGATTTGACTCCTAAACTACTCCGTGGGATAGTCATCGATGTGATAGTAAAAGTTGATGACTTTTATTATCCGGTGGACTTTCTTGTACTTGATTATGTTTCTTTGAACCGAACCAAACAACCAACGGTTATACTCGGTCGACCATTTTTGGCAACATCAAATGCCCAAATCAATTGTAAAACGGGTACGGTCGACATGACTTTTGGTAACCGTCAGTTGCGGTTGAACGTTTTTCAGGATTGACGAATCCTCTAGTTGGTGACGAATGCTACATGGCGGACGTCATTGACGAGTGTATACCTTTATGCGACATTAGTGTCGAAGAGGAAAACACAATAGAGGAATGTTTCATGTTCGAAAGGTTGCAAGTGGAAACAAATCGAAGCATGGATGAGGAGGTGGAAAAGATAGAGGTGATGGCGGCAAAGGAAGGAAGACCCATTTGGACTCATCAAGTGGAAAGTCTTCTGGAATTACGAAATTGAAGCCGTCATAAGAAGAACCTCCGGTTGTTGAATTGAAGGTGTTGCCCAAGCATTTGAAATATGCTTATGTGGGCGAGGGCAACACGCTTCCGGTGATCATCGCGGCTAATTAACCGGAGAGCAAGAGGGAAAGCTTGTGGAGGTCTTGGTCACCAATAGAGCCGCTATTGGTTGGACCATTGCTGATCTAATGGGAATTAGTCCCTCAGTGGTGATACATAAAATCATCACGAACATGGTATCACTCCTTCTCGTGACGTACAACGGAGACTAAATCCGAATATGCAAGATGTGGTCAAGAAGGAGGTTTTGAAGTGGCTAGATGCGGGTATCATTTACCCCATCTCTGATAGCCAATGGGTGAGCCCAACGCAGACAGTCCCGAAAAAGGCAGGCATTCAAGTCGTCACAATGCAAGTGAAGGGGTTGCCACCCGGCCGGTAACCGGGTGGCGAATTTGTATTGATTATAGGAAGTTAAATTCTGCAACTTCCAAAGAACATTTCCCCTTACCTTTTATTTACCAAATCGTTGAGAAGTTAGCGGGTCAAAAATTTTATTGTTTTCTAGATGGGTATTCGGGTTACAATCGAATAGCTATCCATCCAGAGGATCAAGCTAAGACCACATTTACGTGCCCATACGGTACTTTCGTATTTAGGCGAATGCCGTTTGGGTTATGTAATGCCCCCGCCACCTTTCAAAGGTGTATGATGAGTATATATTTCGGACATGGTGGGGGAGTCTTTGGAGATCTTTATGGATGACTTCTCAATTTTTGGGTCATCATTTGAGGCTTGCCTTGACCAACTCGAAAAAGTTTTGAAAAGATGTGTTGAGAAAAAATTAGTTTTGAGTTGGGAGAAGAGCCATTTTATGGTTCAGGAAGGGATTGTGTTGGGGCACGTAGTGTCAAGTCGTGGGATAGAGGTTGACCGTGCAAAGGTGTAAGTCATCTCTACCATACCATATCCCACGAGTGTTAAGGGTTAGGTCGTTTTTAGGTCATGCGGGGTTTTATAGAAGGTTTATTAAGGGGTTTAGTGACATCACGAAGCCTTTATGTAAATTATTGCTTAAAGACCAACCGTTTGATTTTAACAAAGAGTGTCAAACCGCTTTTAACATTTTGAAAGAGAAATTAGTGGAGGCCCCAATATTGCAATCGCCGAATTGGTCTTTACCATTTGAAATCATGTGCGATGCAAGCGATTATGCAGTTGGGGCTGTGTTGGGTCAATGGGTAGAAAAGAAACCCGTTGCTATTTACTACGCAAGTAAGACTCTTTCAGATGCGCAATTGAATTACACGACTACCGAAAAAGAGCTACTTGCGGTGGTATTTGCATTGGAAAAATTTTGGGCTTACATATGGGGTAACAAAGTGGTAATATATTCTAACCATACTGCTGTTAGGTACCTCATGGAGAAAAAGGATGCAAAGCCGAGATTGATTCGTTGGGTTCTCTTACTACAAGAGTTTGACTTAGAAATACGGGACAAGAAGGGTAGCGAGAATGTGGTGGCAGACCAGTTGCCCCGATTGATGGTGGAAGAGGGTTCTTCACGTGTAGAAATTGATGACACCTTCCCAGATGAGCACAGTTTGAAAGTAACTGTTCTAATGTGGTATGCTAACATTGTGAATTATTTGGTTACAGGTGACTTGCCGGCTCATTGGGATCGGAGGAGAAGGTTGCACTTCATATCGCAAATCAATACCATACGTTGGAGGAACCGGACATGTTCAAAATATGTCCGGATCAAGTTGTTCAAAGATGCATTTCGGATGAGGAGATCCCGAGTGTTTTGACGCACTTGCATTCATTTGCTTGTGGGGGCCATTTCAGTGGTCACAAAACTGGTTACAAAGTGCTCAATAGTGGGCTTTATTGGCCAACTATTTTCAAAGACGCATTTACTTTTGCTAAAAATTGCGTGGAGTGTCAAAAATTGGGGGGTATCTCCAAACGGGATGACATGCCTATGCAACCGATCCTTATTGTAGATATTTTTGATGTATGGGGATCGATTTCATGGGCCCTTTTCCTAATTCGCATGGCAACGTGTATATCTTGGTGGCGGTTGACTATGTGTCAAAATGGGTTGAAGCGATCGGTACCAAGACAAATGACCATACCGTAGTTTGCAATTTTGTTCAAACGACTATAATTTCTAGATTTTGGATCCCCGAGTAATCATTAGTGATGGAGGGTCTCACTTCAAAAATTTTAACTTTGGAAAACTATTGAAACGGTATGGTGTTGACCATCAAATTGCTACCCCTTACCATCCACAAACGAGTGGTCAAGTAGAAGTGTCTAATAGGCAAATAAAAGAAATTTTGCAAAAGACCATTCGACCAGACCGAAAGGATTGGTCAACGAAGTTGAATGATGCTTTATGGGCCTATCGAACGGCTCATAAAACACCTATTGGCACTACACATTACCGCTTAGTTTATGGTAGAAATTATCACTTACCTGTAGAACTTGTACATCGTGCTTGGTGGGCTATTAAAGAGGTTAACATGAAATATGATGATGCAGGTAAAGGGCGGAAGTTAAAGTTATTCGAGTTGGAAGAGCTTCGGGAAGAGGCATATGAGTGTGCTTCGAAATACAAGGATGGCATGAAGCGAACACATGATGCAAAGTTGAAGCCAAATGAGTTTGTGGTAGGGCAAAAGGTTTGGCTCTACAACTCAAGAATTAAATTCTTTCCCGGGAAGCTCAAGAGTAAGTGGATGGGCCCATACGTGATCACACGGGTCGGAAAATTGGGAGATGTCACCATTGAGGACCCAAAAGATGGGTCAAGGCAAACGGTTAACGGTCATCGTCTAAAACCATTTCTTGATGGTAATGATGATAAGGATGAAAAGAACATGGAAGTGGTAAGCTTCGTGGTAGGCTTACCACATTACGAGGTCAATTGAGAACCGGTAACACGTTTTGTAGAGTTATGTATTGTTTTTAATTGTTTGGGTATATTGTTTTAAAATAGTTATGCTTATTGTTTCGATCTAACAACTCTTTGAGATGTGTGAAGTTCCGGAAGCTATGAATGAGTCTTGAAGACATGAGGTATGTTTTTGAACTTGTTTATGTGTATTGGGGACAATACACGACTATTCGGGGGGTGATAGGATCGTTAAACGATAGGTTGGTAGTGAGTATTAAAGCCGAAAATGCCACACAAAAAGATTTTTAATAATTTTTAGGAATTTAATTAGCGTTGGTCCTCTTTGTAAAAAGTGCGTGTTTTATGAAAAAAAATTGAAAATGGGTGTGCCGTCGGCGACGAGGCTTCAGGCCGTTGCCGACGGGTCTTAGAAATTTGTTCATCGGGCAAGTTTGAGCGTAGACAGCAGGTTAGTGCGTCAGATGAGAATTGAAAAACCCCACTTTTGGGTAGCCGTAGGCGACGGACTAAGGCACCGTCGGCGATGGTGCCTGGTTAATCAGCCGACGCTGATTGTTGTTTGACGCATATTTTCGACCCGAAACTAGTTTTTGGCCAACCAAACTCGTCCCGAACCTTGTTTTAACCACACAATTGACCCATGAGACCCTACATCTGATCTCTAACCTCTCTTATACCACAAATCCTCTGCATTCATCTCCATCACAACTCCTTTTATCTTCATCTTCTTCATCCTCTTCTTAAGAACCCTAAATCTTCAAGCTTTCATAACTCTTTCAAATCTCCACCAAATCTAGTGATTCTTGAGCCTCTTGTGTAATTTTTCAAGAGGAACAAAACCCCCCAACTTTGTTTTCAGTAATTCTTGCTAGTTTGCAAGATTTCTGGGCGTGAATTCCCGGGTTTTTGAAGAAGTTTATCAAGCTTAAAGCTTTTCCTTAATTTTCTAGTTCTGCTTGCCTAAACAACATTAAAGGTATGTTTTTTCTCAGATTTAAGCATGATTATCATATGGTTAGTCAATGTCTTCCGAAATTTTTAAACTTTTTGGTTTAGAGTAGGTCGTTTATTGCGATTAATGATGTTATAGCTTATATTTGAGCATGAATAGATGATTTGGGTGGGATTTGAGCTTGCAACAACTTTAGTGTTGTAATTACACATGTTGTTAGTATGCTTGAACATGAGCATGATGTTGAATCTTGTTGAACTTCCATGGATTTGGGAATAAACATGATGAAGATTAAGTTTTAGTTTATAAAGTTGCCACTTTTAAGTTTAAACAAGCTAATTTATATCTAAAGCAAGGTTTCAATCAACATCATTGTTTATGTTCAAAGTTTGGAGTGTTTGAAGTTTTGGTTATACTAATTGGTCCCTTGTGTTTGATTGTAGCCATGTTTGGAAGGAAAAGAAGCAAGACCTCAGATGAAGGGTCCTCTTCAGGAGCCGGATCAGGTTCCGGCTATATTCAAAAGAAATGGGATCAGTTAAGTAACGTTGAGGAAGGAGATGGCCAGTTGGAGCGACAGGATTGGGATTGGGAAGAGTTCAGAAATAGCCGAACGGCTTCGCAATGGAATGACAATAAGAAAAAACCGTTGTCGAGATATAACTATAAAAAGCTAGAGGCCAAAATGTGGAAATGGAAAATGGTTTCGGGGAACATTACTACTTCAATCCCGGAGCGAATTATTCCAGAAAGAGCGGTGAATGTGGAGGAGTTTACGGCAATTGGAATTGCCCAAAAGTTTGAAAAGCTTGGATGGGAACGTGTTTTGGACTGGTGTGAGGACATTACCTCACGGGTCTATTTGGCTGCAATCTGCGAGTGGTTGTCAACCTTACGATTTTTGAACAAGGATGGGCCTCCTCATACTTGGCAATTGGTGGGGGATATCGGAAAGAACCAAATGGTGATGTCTTTCGAGCATATGAACTCTATTGCTCGATTTGATTCATTGGGGGTCGACGATTATTACTATTATAACATCGATCAATTTTTGGATAACAAGGCGAACACCGCCGATCCCGCTGGTATGTTGATAGCGGTATTGCAAGGATCAGGAGGCATGTCGGATTTGAGAAGTGATCTATCGTTGGAGGGGAGGATTCTACAAGGTATTTCTCTCGAGAATGTTATGGTGCGGTTTGGGGACAGTGGAAAAGTGAAAGTGCCGGATTGTCGGGTGTTACATTCCCTCTTATTTGGGTCGCCAAAGTTGTCATGGCGACAAATTGTCATGATGAACACGTGGGATACGAGGGAGTCTTGTACACGAAAGACGATTCCATACATTCAGTTGATCAGCGCTATGATTTTGCAGCAGAATGTGCTACCGGCAAACTCGTTGTGGGTATCCAAACCAATCGACCAGATCTGTTTTGCTTCCATGAAGCGACATTGGAAGATCCAAGTCAAGGTGCTCGGTCATCAATACACCGTGGAGGATGACCAAGGTCATAGTTTTCAGTTTGTGGAGCCTAGTGCGGCTCAAGAGGCTGCGAGAGAGAAGGAGATGTTTGACGCGGAGGATGAGGATGAACCCGCCAGTCCGAGGGGACCAAGACAGAGGTATGCCCGAGGACATCGGGAGGTTTCAAACGAGGTGGCTCAGATTGTTGTCTCCCGGCGTAGGCCGGATTACACTAACTATAATCGGGGACAACAGGGGGTATATGATAATGTGTCCGCGGCCTTGGGGAGAACCGTGGGTATCATGAGCAAAGGAACCAATGGAGCAAAGCTTCCAAACACAGTACCAAGCTCATTGGAATGAGGAAGCAGCCCATCGGGCCAAGGTTGAGCAATATTGGGAAGAGCAACAGTGGTTTCAAGCTCAGCAACAATCTCAATTGGAGTTGATGGAGCAACGATGAACCCAAGAGAATGCCTGACGAAGAGAATGGGAGGAAAACCAAGATCGCCTACGGATAGAACGAAATGCCTATGAGGATCGGCGTTAGATGGCGACTGGCACAGATCAACAAATAGCCATAAATAACGCCAAGATCCTGCATGATCAAGAGAGGCATCAGCGAGACTTGATGGCCGGGTTGCCCTTTCAGCAACATACACCATGGAACAATTATGAGGATCTTCCCGTGCCTCAAGGACCCTCCGACCCATGTCCACATTGGCGCGAGATGCTGGGCTCAAGTTTCTTCTAGATACAGCCACCGCCGGCAGCTGAAGGGGAACCTGGACCGCTCGATAATTGGAAGGATATATTGTCTTCCCTCACCGGGTTCCCATATAACCCGTACCCGCCTAAAGATCCAAACGAGCGTTACCAAAGGTAGGCGAGGTATGTCTTATGTTGCTGTATTTTTTTGTTTTGTTTTTATTCTCTTTATTAGATAGTTTTTATTGCTTTCTTAGTTAAATGAACGTTGTGGGCGTGTTCTCTATATAACCCTCACGAGACCTACTCGTCCTTCCGAGCTATCGGAAGGTTTAAAAGGGCTTGTTGCATAAGCTAAATGCAACCATGATTCCTACGAAAGTGAGTTAGGATTGTTATTGTTGTATATTATTTTCCACATTATTCAAAAGTAAATTAACGTATGACTGGGTAAATGATCATAAAGATGGTAGAACTAGGTTACTAACAAATTTTGATGGTTGTGAGAAGCATGCTTCTACACAAGGATTAAGACTTGTAGGTACATCATGTTTGTGAGGCGACCATTTTGTTGAAAGAATGAAGAGCACATGACGAACGAGCTCGAAAAATCAGGTGCATACGTTTCTTTTTACTTTTGATATTTTAGTTAGAAATAAGTAGATTGTAAATTGTATAGTATTTTTCCGGGGTGAAATTTTTTTTGGGAAATTAGTCGTGTCACATCCCCTATGCGTTCTAAAGAGCTCTAACTCTACACATTGAGGACAATGTTAACGTCAAGTGTAGGGATGGGGTAGTAAAAGTTTTTCGATTTTGACCCGTTCATTTAAACACTACACATTGAGGACAATGTTAACCTCAAGTGTGGGGATGGGGAAAAATTTCAAAAAAAATTTCAAAAATGTCTTTGTTTGAAGCAATCTAAAAATAAGCACAAGTAACTAAGTTAGCGAGGGATGGCACGAACCATTTGGTCTTTTGTCATGGTCGAGTTCAAGTTAAGGGCATGAAAAGTATTTAATGGGTGGTTATTTGGGAATAATTCGCGTAATAAACTTGTAATTGTGCATATCACATTTCATACCATTAATATGTGAGTTTTTGAGCCACTTGTATACATTATGCATATACATATTTCTTTGTTTGAGTGGTCCGTTAGTCATGTATTGTAGAACTTGCATCTTTTGATACGTTTGAGACCATAGACCGAATGCAAGCACGAGAATGATTAAGGCAATAGGTAAACCTTTTTGTTTTACACAATTTATCTAGCCTTACCCAAACATATCCCCTAGTAGCCAATGTTGAGCCTAATCCTTTCATTTGATCACCCAAATTAGCCTTTAACCTTAAACCTTTCTAACCCGTGTGATGGAAATGCGATCATAGTATTAGTTGTGTATATAGTTTGTAAAAAAAACAGAAAATTCAGAAAATGCTATGAAAAATAGTGAAGAATGATTGAAGAAAAACACAAAAAGATGTGCGGTAGTTGTGAATAAAAGGCGAACGTTTTAGCTATTAGTTTGTCGACTTGTGTTTAGTCGGTTTAGAGTAATTGTAATAAAGATCGAATTTTCATCACCTTAGCCACTTTAAGTATCCTATTCCATACCCTTAGCCTAGCCCCGTTACAACCCTCTAAAGACCTTTTTGACTTGTGCTTAGTATTCGTGTTTGGTGGTGGAGAATGATTGAGTTGCAAGCCTATGCGGGTATATGTTCTATTCGGTCTTGTGTGATCACTTTTAAAAGCGCTAATAAATCATATAAATTAGCCAAATTGTAAATCGAGTGGAGTGAGCATTGTGAGGGATATGCATATGTTGTGGGTTTTAAGGGCGGGTTAATCTTGAATAACCATTTTCATATGACTAGTCCATTGAGTGTTAATAACTTGAAATTGCAAAATATCTTGAACCGGATATGACTTGAGACCTTAACTTACAGCTCAAGAATGGGGAGTGTATTTTCATTTGACCCACGTGAAAGTGAAAAACAGATTTGCTTGAGGGCAAGCAAAAGACAAGTGTGGGGATGTGATGTGTGGGTGTAAACCGGTGTTTGTTATGGTTTAAGTTAATGATTTTACGTAACTTTTAATTCCGAATAGCCTACTTTTAATTAGAATTGTGTTTTGCAGGTCTAATGGAGTTTAAGGAGCTAATTGGAAGCCAAACGGAGCACCGGAACGCGAACGAGATCAACCGGAATCAGGAAACGAAAAATGCAGAAAGCGAGGTTTAGAGGCCCCGTCGCCGACGCCACTATGGGCCGTCGGCGACGCCCCGTGTAACCTTCTTTGTCGTGTGCTTTTTGTCGTAGACAGCAGGATAGACCGTCAGCCAAAAGTGAAAAAAGCATAGGTCGACGCCGACGCCCCTCCTGGCCGTCGGCGACGGGCCTCCGTTTCCTGCTTCACGAATTTTGAGTTTGTTGAGTTTGGGGACGGGTTTAAACATAATTTTTGACCTCTTTCGAGGTATTACGAGTTTTTGGAGTTTGAAACTTGTTCTTGGAGCCACAACCTTCCACCAATCCATTTCAAATCACTTTCAATCCATTCGATTCATCCACTTCGATTCTAACCCTAATCTATCATCATCACCATCAATCATCAATCACCAATCTCATCATCATCATCTCATACCAAAACCCTACCACACCTCATCTTCATATCCAAGCTTCAACATGTTCAAGTTCAAGGTTTTATCATCCGTTGATCGTGTTCCGTTCACCATGAGCGGCTAATTCCCGGAGGTTTCACCCCGGTGTAGACTTTTGTAAGGTTCTAGGGTTTACTTTTTGTTATTGGTTTGTGACTAATTGAATTGCCTTTGCTCATTAGATAATTGTCCTACGTTTGTATTGTATTTGCGAATTGACGAATGAGTTATAAAATTTGTCTTTGTGAAATGAATATGCGTATTTATGCTTTATCTTTTGATAGGTTTTAATTGTCCAAGGTAACGAAGTGCATTGTGGTCTCTTGTCTATGACGTTGACAACAATTGGCACCTAAGCCTTGTGATTCTAAATCGTTAATGAACTAATTTGATTAAACCAAATTAAAACACTTAGTAACCCTAGTCTTTGCAATTGTTGAACCGGGTGTGAACCTTGTTCTCTCACAATTGTTTTACAATCATATTTACTTTCGTTGCTATCATTCGGTTTTTGTTAAGTTAATTAATCAAACAAACCTATTGGTTCATTCTAATACTTTTCTCAAATAAACAAATCAATCATTTTCGTAGCAAGCTTCATAAAAGTGACATTTTAGTAAAAATCAATCACATCTGATCGGAAACCACAAACTCTTCGTGGTTCGACCCCTTACTACCACTAACGCATTGTTAAGGGTAATTAGGGACTATAAATATTATCTTTGACCAGAGCGCGACATTCCGATCAGTGGGCTTACGTTTCGTGAGGACCTTCAGTGCCCACAGAAAATTTGAATGCCTTACGGACCATAAGGCATAAGCCTTGCGGTTCGTAAGGGACCATCAGAGGCAAAAAATTTGGCATTTATTCATATTTGACCCATCCACATCCAAACTTCCACATAATGTACAACTTTGGTCCCTCTCGTCCAACTTACCGGGATTATTTGAGAGTTATCGGACACGTGTTGCCATTTTATTTGTCGAATTTTCAGAGGTGTCACAATATTTTGATGTTGTTTTGTTTTGATTTAATTTTTAGTTGTGTTATACATTTGATAATGTAATTTAATCGAGCTTATTTTGTAGAGATTTATATGTTATGAAAGGTTCTATTTCTTTTATGATATTGTAGATTATCTTCTCACAAAATATAAATTGGTGGAATCGAGACTCTAAGTAATGATCATGTTGAGTTAGGGTTGTTCAAATAACTCGAAGCTCCCCTAGTAATAGCTCCTTCGAAAATAGTTCACTCGAAATTAGCTCAGTTATAAAAGAGACAACTCGGCTTAGTTTATAGATGAGCTTAGTTCGACTTGACTCGGCTCGATTTGCCTCGTGAACAATCCTACTAATTACTAGTTTACCACCGTTGCCATATTTGGTATATCTTGCAAATGAAACAACCAAATTCATGTGCCTTTGTTATATCTATTTGACATCCGCATTAAAGAAAGTTGTTAAATCGAACAAACACCATATAAAGACCCGTAAAACATAACTAGAACAACGTTAAATAAATAATTATGTCTGCTCTTATAAGACTGACGAAAACATAGTTGACCCCATTGACATATTAGATGTGTAACCTTGGATGGCATGTTGAACCTTAAATTAAAACAATTATGTAAAGCGGATACGCTTATAGTGGTGGCCGAAGATGGAGACCCTAAATCAAAAAGGTAGATCATTTATCAATTCCAAAATCAAAGATGAACCATTGGCTTCAAATTTTGACTTCATGTGAAGGGTGATGGCAAGTAGCTTTGAAAGCGGTAGAAGGGAACTGGATGGGGAGCCGTACATGATAATGAAGGAGGCAATGACATCGAAGGGAATGACGACTCTAGTGAAGGATCACGATAGTGGCACTGGTGGTTGGCAATGGCTCAGACGGAGTTCATCAATTGTCTTGTTGGAAATTTGTCACTTGAGTGTAACAAGATTCGATAGAAAAGAAATGTAATTATATATTTTTTATTAACATTTTAAATATTGTTATTTGTTAATATTAAAAAGATTTAATATATTTAATAATAAATATACATTTTGACTCATGCCACTAAAGATTGTTCCATCTATTCCATCTATATGATTACATGTGCTTGATAACTTGACATCATAAAATACATTGCAAATATGACTGGTATGTTGGAAAATTAGTGAATGGATATTTAGTTAATTTATAATTAAGTGAAATTATAATTACTAATTAAACTCTTCATATGGTGAAACTCTTAAGTAGAGTTTTTATTGATGAAATTTGATGAGTTTTATTAGAGTTTAAGTATATAAATAATTATTGAGACTCTTAACTCTTTAAAAGCCTCTTGAATATTTAGAACATATGTGCCTCATATGAAAAATAAACTAGAGAAATACAAGAGATATGATACAAAGAAAATTCATGAATACATGGAGAGTTCTTAGAAAAGATGAAATACTTGAAGACACATGTGTTGGGTACTTAGAGAGATATGTTTTCTCTATACGATTTCATCGCCTTCGTATCATAATTTTCCACAAGTTCTAACACTATAATTATGTCTGGTGTAACCTCGGGCGCGTGGCCATTTCCGGCAGTACAGACTGCTTCAGTTGTTGTACCCTGGGAGACAGACGCGTCGTCTTTGGTAGAGGCGTAAAATCTGCTTTAAGGGAAGCGTGTTGAACACGTGCCTCAACCAAAATTGTCAACGTTTTAGTGTGCTCTTTGTTGCAGTCAAGGAGTATTTTTTAAGACTCAAGATGATGAATACTCAAGTCTAAGATGCTATCAAGCGCGCGTGAAGGACCCACCAGTGATGTGGCTTGAATCAAGATTGGTATATATAATTATATTTTATATTCTTTTTATTTAGTTACTGCAACCGTATTGTACTATGATATTTCCTACGAATGACGAGAGTCTCGTTATTATATGTTTTGTAGTTATATTTTATAAAAAGGTGAACCTAGTTCCTACAAACTTAAAACAGGTTTCATAAGATTGTTGCTACAATCTTAAAACCTTATTTATAAGGATTTGGGTTCACGAAAAGATTTTTAATAAAAAAATAATAAAAAATTTAGAGATTATGAACTTCTAAATATTTTTTTTGGGAAATATGTATGTAGTACAAATTGTTATGTTTGGGTTTATTAAGATTGTGGTACAATCTTAAATCCTATACCTTGGTACAAAACAATAGTTTTGGTTCAACCGTTTGGTTTTGAAACGATTTTGGAATCGTTAATTTTTCTAACCTTTGTGTTAGATCGGGTTTATTAGTGTAAACCATACGTTTTTTGTAAACGTTAAATTCTCTAACTTGTGCGTTAGACCGACTTAATTTTTATAAACAATATGTTTTTTGTAAACGTTTTATGTTCTAACATGCTTGTTAGAAATGATCATATTATTTATATAATATGATTTAAGGATGAGTGTTAAAAATAAGTATAGTTTATATAAACTAATAAGCCTTATAATGATTTTTGTAATCATTTGTCTTCTAACATGTGTGTTAGAAACGATCTTGAAAAGCGTCAGTTTGGAAGCAATTTTTTAATTGTTTATTTTCTAACATGTGTATTGAAAATGATTTATTTATTTGAACCATATATGTGTTTATAACAAGTCGAATTAACATTTTGTAAAAAATGTTAATATTTCTAATGTGCGCGTTAAAATTTCTTTCACTTTAACATGATTGTTAAAAATGGTTAAAATATAAATGCTTTGAAATGTTTTATGTTAACATTTCATATAAATAATTTGTTGTACACATTGATTTTAATGAATATAAACATTTATATTATGATTGTTATGGTTTAGAAATAAAAAGGTTATACATTGAAGTTGATGTTTGATTGACTTTAAGAATTAAATTAGTTTTTATGAAATTAATAATTATTACTAGACTCTTCATATGGAAGATAAACTCTTAACTAGAGTTTTATGTAAATTTATTAGTTTTTATTAGAGTTTATGTCTCTAATAAAATCTCTAATTAAGTGAGACTCTTATCCACTCCATGTCTCTTGTATTAAAAGTAGGTCATGTGCCTAACTTGATGAGATTGGAAAACTACAAGAGTAAGAATTAAATCACCATAAAGTGATGATGTAGTTGCGTGGGATTTATCACGAACTTTAATTTATGATTTCTAAATCCAAATGGTCATGTTTTATATATATAAAAGAGTTAAATTCCCGTATAGTCCCTGTGGTTTGACATTTTTTCACCTTTAGTCCCTAAATTTATAAAATTACCTCTATAGTCCTCAACTTTTCAATTTTTGTTCCCGGATAGTCCCTGACGTGGATGGAGGTTAGTTTTTGATGTTAAGTGGATGTGAAATTACAAAATTACCCTTACTATTAAAAATAACAATAAAACATTAAAAATCAACAATTTATTATTAATTCTTTAAATCTGTTTTGTCTTTAATTTATTGATATTAAATTAAACATATATAAAACCTATATCTCTTTACATAATTAAAACCCAATAACTCTCTCTACAACCCTTCTCTCTCTACCATATACGCACCATCAGCCACCACCGCCTGCCGAGCACTACCACACCACCACCACCCCACCATCCGGCGACCACCACCTGCCGTCATCCTACAACCCTTCTCCCTCTACCAGATATGCACCATCAGCCACCATCTCTACAACCCTTCTCTTTCTACCAGATACGCACCATCAGATCTGGCCGTCACAACGGAGGTCACTATCGCCGTCATCCTCACACCATCAAAACCTAGATTCTCAGCCGTCGTTGTTGGGGTTCACACTGAACGGCGGTGGTGATGGCATCTAGATCTGAACGGTGGTCGCATCTAAATCTGGGTTGTTTGTGGTAAATATTGGTGGTGGTTGTGGACGATGGTGGTCTGAGATGGTGGATAGTGGTGGAGTTGGTGATTGCAACGGCTAGCGGTGATGGGGTGGTCGTTGTAGTGGTAGGGTGGTGGTCGCAGAAAACTAGAATAGTCATATAATACTTTGACTCGTTGAATGTGTGAATATTGTGGTGTGGTTAGTAGTTGCAGAAAAGAAAACTAGAAAAGTCCACTTTGATTTTTTAAATACATATATATATATATATATATTAGAGTTAAATACATATTTCTTTTAACTTTTAATTATTAATTTGAAAGTTGGGGCAACCTCGTCATTTCACATCCACAAAACACTAAAAACTAACCTCCATCCGCGCCAAGGACTATCTGGGAACGAAAATTGAAAAGTTGGGGACTATAGAGGCAATTTTAGAAAGTTATGGACTAAATGTGAAAAAAAGCCAAACCACAGGGACTATCCGGGCATTTAACTCTATATAAGATGACTTAAATTTTTCTAATACGTGTGTTAGAAAATGTGTATCACAAATACAAAGTTAGAGATTGTACATTGTGTAAGCCATAATGAATAAAATGTTTTATATAAACATTTAATTGCCTATGTGTGTATTAAAAACAATGAGAAATGGTTAATTTTATAAACCTTATCCTTGGAAAACGTTTTATATAAACGTTCGATTCTAATGTATCCGTTATAACATATTTTTTCTAACATGCGTGTTAGAAAACGTTTATTACATGCGTAGTAAGACTAAACAATATAAAACCGTTTGATAATTTGGGTTTTTATAAACTCTAATTGATATTATTAATATTGTACATTGCAAAACTAAGGAAATATTTTAAAATTATTTTTAGAACAAAATTTTGCATAGTTTTTAGAATTCAAATAGTTTGCTACTCTTGCTAGAAGTAGCATTTCTTGAACAAAGTAACAATCTCGTGGATATTATTTGGTGGAAAACAACTTGGTGTTGTTGTGAACAAATTTAGTTGTTCAAGTTTACTACTTAAATGTAGCATTTGTAACAACTTGGTGTTGTTTTGAGCAGAATTGTCCAAGTTTAAAGTTTCAAGATGAAATGGGGAACTTGTACTTACAAGTGCATGGAGTCTTATTGAGGGAGTACCTCAAGACATGCCATGGGACGATAACGTTGAGAAGAATTCAGTCAGATTATAAAGTGTTGAAGATAAAAACACTTTGATATTTGATGTTTACATATCGTCTGTGCTTCCGTTTAAATTTCAAAAGTTTTTGGCACTTATGATTCAGTTTCCAATGTATTTTATTGTTTTGTGTTCAATATCTTCGGATAACACATGCAAGTTTTTACAAAGAAATAAATGACTAATGTTTGTGACGTATAAATTATTTTTTTAAAAGTAATTATAACGTCAAGTACACATTGTTTAAAAGAAGATGGTTTTAACCGGATAATACATGAACATAATTAGACATAAACAACTTGAGAGTTGTTGCATTGACTAAAAGTCAAAGACAAAACATCAAATGTATAACCACATCATGAGAGAATAACGAAAGAACGTAGTGTATTGAGATGAAATACACAAACGAGATCCATGTCGACATACTTCGTTAGAAGTAATTGTAAAATTCACAAGTGTGAATTCTAACGTATGAAAGAAAATGGTACTATATGTTATTGTATACCTTTGATAAATCTTGCGAGATTTGTCCAGAGTGATCTATACGTAGATACGTCTACCACTTGATTATTGTTATAACTATATGGAGATTTTATATTCGTTTGGGAGAGCATCCTAAATATACATATCTCATAATGAATAACAATTGATGTGTACAAATCACTTATGGCAAAATTATGAATGCCATGTTGTTGAGTGTCTATCTAGTTGACTCTATCTTACACATAATAGTGATTGTACATGAGGAACATGCATCTTGTTGGTGATGAATGTATTCGCCAAGTGACTTGGATTAAGACTTATGTTTAAGTCTTTATGAGTCAATGTAAAACGTTGAAGATCAAAGGCAAACAAGTTATGTTCCTTAATTGAATGATAAAAATTAAATATGTGTTATATACAATAATTTGTGAGACCTTCCTAAATATTGATGTTTTAGGATTATGAATAAGTCTCATAATTTTGTCTTCACAAGGGATGAATGTTGCAAAGCGCTATTATGATATCCTTAGGGCTGTGAAGAATCAAAATGATGAATCTTCTATTCACATGCTAAAGTATTGTATTCTAAAGCATGCAAGACTAGTACTTGGTTAATTATGGGTCTTGACAGAGACTAATTAACTCTAAACATTCAAAAGTGTATGAACACAAAAACAATTTGTGTGTAGATAAAGTTGAGGAAAAATTTTCATTCATTATAAGGAAAAGACGTGTAACTCTTGAAGAGTTTGTTCGAAAAGCTAATGAGGAGAACTCATTGTCTAGGCTTATTCTAGATGTTAAATTAGAATTATTCTACGTTGGTGACAAACTTATGACAATGGCATGTGTTGCTTTGGTCAGCTCGAAAGCTTATGTAAGCTAATGCAATATGAGTTGAATTCACTGATACAATGAGGTTGATCTTGTTCAATCATATGTGTATAAATATCTTCATAAGTGAAGTTACGGAAATGTTGATCAAATGGCAAGAAATGGGGAGGGGGATTCATTTAGAAACGAGCCTATAAGGGTATGTAGAAATGGTTTTCATTACCCCATCTGGATGATATCCTGTAACACTTAAATGTGGGGGTGTCTTGCATTTGTATCATAAAAGTTTGGCAATAAGGATTTTGTAATCCAATCTGACATTGCAAACAGACGACTAAGTGGAGGACACAAAGGTCGTAGTGCATAATGGAGATGTGTTTGCCTTAAATGATATGCGTATCTTATAAAGACATCTATTATAACCAGATTCAGATGGCCACTGAGGTTATAGTCTTAGAAGTTGACAACAGGAAAAATTAACTTACGAGTTAAGAACACATCATGACAACTGATCTCAAATACGCAAAGTTATTTGTTAATGTTATGGATCCAACAACCTGAGGGTTTATTAGAGATCAAGTTGTGGAATGAGACTGAAGCCATGGAAAAAGGGTGTGTGAAGGAAACCTAACTTAGTTGACTGGAGATCCCAAGATCTAAGTTCAATAGGACAACGAATTCATATGCTTAAGGGAGGTCACTGTGGGAGCATAGCTGATATGCATAAGCTAGTAACCCCTAAACGATAAACGGGTTTTTAAATATGTCCTAGTCTCTTCCTTTGAAATTCAGTGACAAATTGTGAGGCTAAGCATATTATGTGATAAATGATTTTGGGTAATCATGGTAACCACAATGCCTTTAATGATTTAAGGAGAATCACCTATGTTAGAGAGAAGTGATGTCGCTTCGAATGGAATTGGGGGCACAATTCCTAGAGCTCTTGCAGAACCAGGAAAGTGTTCCACGACCATTATTGGACATGACTATGAGGGGATGACCCGGCTAAGGAGAGTCTTGTGTGAAGTGTATTTTCATCTACACAAACGGCAGGCGAGTTCAAAAACATCGTTGTCTACTCAGAGCTAGTGGGCTAAGTGCATTTCATGAGCGAAGGTTCAAAGGGTAACACCTACGTCTCGTATGCAAAACTCAACTTTCGAGGTTTCATTGGAAGTTTTATGTGTTTTAAACGATCTCCATTCATGTGGGGGATTGTTGGAAAATTAGTTAATGGATAGTTAGTTAATTTGTAATTAAGTGAAATTATAATTACTAATTAAACTCTTCATTGATGACATTTGATGAGTTTTATTAGAGTTTAAGTATATAATTATTGATACTCTTAACTCTTTAAAAGGCTCTTGGATATTTAGAACATATGTGCCTCATATGAAAAATACACTAGAGAAATACAAGAGATATGGTACAAAGAAAATTCATGAATACATGGAGAGTTCTTAGGAAATATGAAATACTTGAAGACTCATGTGTTGGATACTAAGAGAGATATTTTTCTCTATACGATTTCATCGCCTCCGTATCATAATTTCCACAAGTTCAAACACTATAATTCTATCCGGTGTAACCTCGGGCACATGGCCATCTCCGGCAGTACAGACTGCTTCGACTGTTGTACTTTGGGAGACAGACGCGTCGTCTTTGGTAGAGGCGTGAATCTGTTTTAAGGGAAGCGTGTTGAACACGTGCCTCAACCAAAATCGTCAACGTTTTAGTCTGCTTTTTGTTGCAGTCAAGGAGTATTTATCAAGACTCAAGATGATGAATACTCGAGTCTAAGATGCTATCAAGTGCGCGTGAAGGACCCACCAGTGATGCGGCTTGAATCAAGATTGGTATATATAATTATATTTTATATTCATTTTATTTCGTTACTAACCGGTATTATACTATGATATTTCCTACGAATAAGGAGAGTCTCGTTATTATATATTTTGTAATTATGTTTTATAAAAGGTGAACCTAGTTCCTACATAGTATAAAATAGAAAATTTGTTAGATACAAATTCGCTTTTTGTAAAAAAAAAAAAAACTTTATATATTGTGATAAGCGTTTCGATTTTAAATTATTTAAATACTAACCAAAGTTTCATATATTTATAATCGCATACGACTCTAGTGTAACTTTTAAACGTGACATTTTACAAAATAGATGCTACTTTGACCTTAAACCTTGACAAAGCGAGCACCGTCTAGACTTTTGACGTATACACACTCACGCTACACGTTTCTTCATAGATATTGTGAAATTGTCTTATCGTTTTTTCTTCTAATCCATGTCTTCTTTAAGACTTGACCTCACGACCCCCTCATCCAAATCAAAGTGTTTAAAGGTTTTACCTTTATCCATAACTCACCTATTCATTGGTTAAAACTATCTTTATCATCTATGATATACTTTCTAGTGACAGTTGATATAAAATATATTTGTTTATTCTTTCTTTTATGAAAATATATAATTAGTGAAATTAATCACTCATTGCCCAATATATTTGCTAAATAAAGTTGAATGATTATGAACCAAAAGTATCCAATATTTACCGAAAAGTGGAAGCACAACACGAGGGTCAACTTAATAAGCACGTGACAACTTGATATTTATAAAGTGGGACATTTTGAATGAAACTTTAATCATAACAAACGTGTTGGTCAACAAATTTACTCCATTTTATCATATTGTAACCTAACTTTCGATCATCAATTTAAAACACACTTCTTTGGACGGTGCACCGTCAATGCACAGTTTCAGTTATTCGAATTTATATCGTTACGTTCTATAACCCTCTGTATCAATACCCTTTTAGAATTTATGTCGTCTTTCGTATAAATTCTAAGAATAAAATATCTCAGACATGACGGAAAGAATAAAAATTCATCGTTGTATAGTAGTATGCATACTCAAAAGGTCATGTTGGAAAACGTCCAATAAAAAAACACCCAAGAAACGATAAAGAACCTATGACTCCACTTAAATGCTATGAAGGGATATACCTATGATTTAACTAAAGATATTTTATTGTTTTAGAACTCGGTACAATAAAACTTATATTTACAATAAGATATTTTATTTATAATAGTCGTATAGTGGTTAAAGCTTATCGGAGAATAGGGACCAATTTTTCAAACAAGTCGAACCTATAGTCTTAACTTCATTCGTGCTTCTCACTATTAGTAAATTATCTATTAGCATAGTAAACTATTCGTTTTAGTCTATAGTATCATCTTAGGAAGATGCCAAAGTTGATTAACTCTGCGATAACTAGTACAAAAATCGTTTAGAAATCGGCGTCATAAGCCCATAACTAATATAGATGGTTTTTTCTATGTTTGTTGGGTTTCCTCATGAATTGGTGTATAGGCATTTTGCCTAGTGGAGATGGATATCATCGAGTGGTTTCGCTGGTGGCACGATGATACTCCAGTGGCCCGTCAGTGATCCAAATTTGCCGTTCAAAAAAAACATAGATGGTCATGATTGCCTACTAGGTGCTAGACGGGCTGGGTTCGCGGGTTCAACCTGATCCGAACCCGAAATTGTAGATGAACCCGAACCGACCCGAAAATCTTGTCATATATATGAACCTGAACACGACCAGAATATTAGCGGGTTAACCCGAACACGACCCATTCAACCCGAACTTTCAAATTTTTATTTTGTTCGCAAATTAATATATTAGAATTAAATTAAAATTTTACTAAAAACACAGATGTATATAATAAAATTGCTTTTTAATTATAAAAACTTATGTCAATCTCTCTTTTTAAGTTATAATAATGCATAAAATGCACACCCAAATTAATTTATGACATATAACATATTCTAAAAAAATGATATAAATGGGTTAAACGGGTACACCCGACCGGGTTGACCCGAACCCGTTTAGACTAAACCTAAACCCGCGAATTTCATGTTAGGTTCGTATCATGTTTTCGGGGCGTGTTTGAAATTTACACCCCTATTGCCTACTTGTTAAGTATTTGTATGATGAAAAAAAAAGGGAAAATCACCAAATTAGCAACATTGACCAAGAAGATTATCATAATAGCCATCAAATTTGTTATATTACCACTTTAATAGGGTACGACATGTGGCAATTTGACGCAGGACGCAGAGAATTGGCGTGGCAAGAATTGGTGGCACAGGAGGAGGCTATCGGGGTTTAAAACTAAGATATGACGCAGGAGAATATCATGCGAATCGCCATATGGCACAGGAGACAGAACTAATGGTGCATGTGGCTTAGGATTTGGTGCAACAGATAGAAACTTAATGGCGTAGGAGATCAGGGTTTTGGCGTAGGAGATTGAGGGTTTTGGCGCATGAGACCAAGGGTTGGTGTAGGAGGAGAAAGTCATGGCTATTATGGTAATTCCAAGAAGTCAAGGCTATTATCTTAATTTTCTAGGTTAAATAGGTAATTTAGTGATTTTCTCATGAAAAAAAGTTGGATAAAAACAAAAACCAGCTAAAAATGGAAATTTCTTCCTAAATGATACATGCCCGAGCTTGCTTTCTTACAGTATACATAGAAAATAGAAATACAATGAAAACAGAAAATATTAAAATTCAAGGAAGCAGGAAATTGAAACCTAAAAAACCTAAAATAGTGAATTTTGTACTTGACAATTGGGTCAATCCACCTAAGATGTTAGCCCATGGGTTTGGCCTGTCTAGACATCTATGTGGGCTTCTTTCATGTCCGTATGTCCAATGACTCCTCTCATGGTTTGCATAGAGTGCGAAAAAACCGATTAATCAAGCCAACACCAAACTAACCCGTAAAACTACAATGAAATAACCGTACCAAACTAATGCCTAAAGGCTCGGTTTGGTTCTTTTTAAAACCAAAAGTTACAACTTGGGTTCGGTTATACCTTCGTCCAATAATCGAACCGCACCGAACTTGTTTGAATGTTTGCTGTTGGATTTATGGAATTCATTATCTTGGGCTAATAGTTTCAGGTCCAAATTCATTTATAAGTAGTTGACAAAAATTTTAGGTTAAATGTTTCATGGTGAAATTCATTATTTTGGATCAATTTTTTCAGGCCCAAACAATTAAAGCCCAAAATGTAAAACCCAAAAACCGACATGTAATCGAACCAAACCCATATGTAAAACCGAAAAAACACCGTTTATGCATGCTATAAACTTAATATGTTAGTACCAGTATTTGTGGTAATATATACGGACTACAACTAACATGTAAAACTAGAAGTTCGATATAACATATTGTGTCATGTAATTTGTTATTGGAACGTCGTCATGAATGGTGCAAACGACACTTTAGTCCTCTACGAACTATGGTGGTGCCATTCATATCAATGATTGTCATAAACATAAAGGTTTCGAGTTGGTAAATTGTAAAACTATTCACTTACGCAATACAACTAAACTATATATATAATATGTAGAGGTGGCACCGCGTGGCTTATAACAAATCTGTTACGCCTGTATATTACAAATGAAGCGAGAAAAATAGAAATGACCAAAAATATGTTAGATAGGTTGAAAGTCCATTAAAAATGTAATTAAATACGAGTGGTAAGTCCATACTATTTTTCCCTAACTTGTAACACTTTCTGAAGTTGATTCCTCAAACTGGTTCAGGTTAAAGCATGCAGTTTTTAGAAAATAACCAAGACCAACCCAATTAACCCATTTATTGAAAAAAAGAAATAGATCTTTGTAACAGCCGATGTAGTATCATAATTTGGATAAAAACTTTGTTAGTTATATATCACGAGGCGGTTAAAATATCTTAAAAGCATTCAACAGTGGTACCCATGAAATTAGAAAATGTCCTAGCCCAAACACATGAAAAGCAGTTGGAACTTGCAGGGGAGGCTCTAAGGAGGGGCAATTTTCGTGGCCGGTCGGGCACATATGTTCCAGGGGCACAAAAATTCTTAAATTCTCGGTTATATATAGATGCGAATGATCGTTTATTGCTATAACTTTAATGGGGGTTTAAATAAATAATAATTTACATTATTTAATTTGTTAAGGCATAAGGGTTAGGGATATATTTTTTCTAGCTCGGCCGAGGCACTTGAATCATCAGGACCGCCTGTGGGAACTTGATACATTTTTGTAGGTACAATCTTCATTTCTCATCACGCGTATAACTCAAACCTGTATTCACTAT
Source organism: Scalesia atractyloides (assembly GCA_947069175.1). NCBI lineage: Eukaryota > Viridiplantae > Streptophyta > Magnoliopsida > Asterales > Asteraceae > Scalesia > Scalesia atractyloides. The sequence goes on from CAMTDV010000018.1 coordinate 16,031,996, forward strand.
TTAGTTTCTATGCCGGATTGTTATCTGCGCAACAATGTCCATCAATTCTTTTGGCACAAGCCTACCTATCAACTTTAGCATATTTCTTTCTAGTGAACCAGCTGCGATTTGATCTATAAACAATTATAAAGTTGAAGCATCAAGTGAGTAACTTCTTCCTTTCATTACCTGTAAAAGCATCTCTACATCATCGTTTCTTAAGATATCCTTGGAGAAGAACACGATAAGTAACATTATCTGGTGGGCAGCCACTCTCATTCATTTTAAGAAACAAGTGCTTTGCTTCATTTAGCGGACCTTCCCCACAGAGGCCACTGATCATCACGGTATATGTCCGCACGCCAGGCTGCAAACATCATCCATCATTTTGTCCTTGCATAGACTATTAATGATAGTGTTATATACTACAGTATTAGGTTTACAGCCTCTTTCATGCATGAGCCTAAGCAACCCAATGGCAATATCATTATTGCCAAACTTGCAAAGCATTTTACTCATTGTAGACTACATAACTACATAAGGTTCATTATTGGAGGCTTGAAAGGGGTTGTATTGTACGAATGTGCGGACTAACTGATTTCAATATTTCATTATTTTTAATTTTTTTAAACGAGTGAAGACAAAAGATCTACATATATATTTTCGCAACATAATTTTTATTTTATGTAAGAGAACCTTTTTTTGATAAAAATAATAAATGAAATCAGTTATTTTAAGTAAATAGTATATCATCTCTTATATTGGACACGTCAAAAACAATACATTAGTAATTTCATCGTGTACCAATCTATCGTGCCTAAACCCAAGAGAAAATGAACCCAATGAACCTTAACTCTCGGACAATGTGTGTTGGTTATGTGCCTACGACTATTCAGCTTGCCGATTTACTGACCAAAGTGTCCTCAACTCATTTTGACACTCTTCGGTCCAAGCTTTACGTGGTTGTGCCATGTTCAACTTGAGGAGGCATATTAGAGTGTTGAGTTAGTTGTGAGTCGGTTAGACAGCTCATTCCCCTTCCCTTCTCTAATGTAGATTGATTATACTTGAGATACTACATATTCTATGATATGAATGAGACTGAGAGTTCACACACCTGATATCATGATTTGTCTCGGTTGCAGTGGTGGTTGTAGCGGTTGTTGCAATGTTGGCGATGGCTGCGGCTGGTGGTGACGTTGGTTTGAAATTGGTCTATAAGAGGAAAATATTAGTTTGGTTTGAAACCGGTTTTTATCTTGTTCGGTTACATTTGATACGCTTTCAATGGAGGGTCTCTCAAACTGATTACAAACTGACGGTTTGGTTTGGTTTAAAACTGGTTTCTAAAATGGTTTGTTCGGTTTAGGAACCGGCTTAGGCTCCAGGTTTTGTTCCCATGTTTACAAAATGTTATTTTAGAGACAAATATTTGCATACACTCAATTAGTCAATTAACCATTGACCACATTTTATGTGTATCTATTGAATAAAATAAAAATGACTAATTAACAGTTGTAGTTTATAAAACAGGACCAATTTTATCAAGAATATTATTAGAATTTCAACTTTCATTTAATACAATAAGCCAGTCATTTCAGGTCATGTATCAGCTATCTCTGCGATAAGTCATAATCAATCCTCTATTTTGGTCACAAATGCTAGCTATAACTATTTAAATTTCACCATTGCATTGATAACTATATGGAGTATCACTCTACCATACACCAACCGTTACCATATATTGCGCGTCTAATTTGGCGCCAGCACAAGGGGCGACGCGAGAGGAGATAACATCAGGTCCTCAAGCCTTCTAAAGGATAACCTTATATGAAGCCGCCTTCTTGAGGATAACCTTAGATGTTGGTGGTTAAGCCTTCTGTTACGTAGCAGGAAACATTTAATCCTCCGTAACGCGTGCATTGTGGTCTCATCATCCGTATTTGCAAAGCAAACACGAAACCACCCGGGCTCAGAGCAATGAAAAGACTGGCCCGGTGAGACGTTAAGCTTAAGTTCTTTAACTATAACCTGCCATAATGTCATTTCTGATTCAAAAGTGGGTTCTTTAAGTAATGAGCGCAAGTCCACCCAAAGAAACAAGCCCGCCTTGCTTTCCAAACTCCTTACCCCAACTTGGGCTAGCTCATGGTTAAAATAATCACGCCTATGGGCCAGTCTTCTTCTGATCTCGGTAACAAAGGCCTTAACGAAGTTATTGTCCGAGAGCATAGAGGCGAGCATGTATTGGGCTTGGATCGAAACAAGCCCAAATCTTGACATATGACGCGCGGCTCTCATAACACTATCATTGTAGGAGTACACAATCCCGACTCCTAACCCGGGGAACCCCATGTCTTTGGAAAGACAATAAACAAGATGAATCAAATCGAGGTTGCATTCGGGTTCTTCCTTTATCACCTCGGCGATGCTCACGAAATCGTCACCGTTGGTTACCGTGCCGGCATATATTTCGTCACACACGAGGTGGATGCGTTTATCATTAATGAAATTTACAACATCTTTTAAGGTCTCCCGGTCTAGGAACGTGCCTAACGGGTTCGATGGGTTGGCTATAAGCAACCCCTTGACCTTAACATTGTCTCGTTTTGCATTCTTGTATGCGGTTTCGAGAGCTTCTCTAGTGATCTTGAAGTTGATCGAGCTTTCGCACACCACCGGTACCAGCCCGCCTCCAATTCGCAATCTCAAATCTCGATCGAATCTGCAAAAGTTGAACAACAATACAAATTGGAGTCAAACAAAAAATTAATATTTTTTTAACGACCAACAAAAGCCCGATCACACGGGTGTCTGCCCACACTCGCGAATGCAGACGATGCTGGTGACCCGACCCACCACCATTCCAAAGGAAACCCACTCATCGCCCAAAGACCCATTGTGGTAAAACCATGGCTCAACCAAAAGCATTTTTTCTCTAGTCGAAACTCGAACCTGTGACCCCCCCCCCCCCCCCATTGGAAGGAAGGTCATGAGGCTGCCTAGGGTTTTCAGAAAAATCCGAATCCGAAACCGAAATATCCGTATCCGAAATATCCAAAATTTTGGATATCTTTAAATTTGGATATCCGAAAAGCGGATAATCCGATTTTAAGGATTCGGGTATGAATTTTTAAAAATTTTGGATAACCTATCTGAAAACTAAAATATATATATATATATATATATATCTATACACACACATATAGTTATCTGAGTACTATGTTTAGTTAAATATAGGAGAAAATAGTAAATAATCGGATTCGAATGTGGATTTATAAATGTTTTTTGTTTTCAATGTTGTAAATTTTAATTATAGGAAAAAATAGTAAATAATCGGATTTGAATGTGGATTTATGAATGTTTTTTGTTTTCAATGTCGTAAATTTGGATAATTGAATACATGTTGAATTTTAACCAATGTACGAAATGAATTTTTTGATTTTCTTTTATAAATCCGGATATCCGTTTAAATATCCAAACCCGTATTCAAATTTCGGATCAGATACGGGTTAAGATATTAATATTCCCTATCCGAAATTTTCGGATATCTGGAAATCTGAAAGCCGGATAATCCGATCTTGAACACACCTAGGGATGCCAATGCGCTGGAAGGTCACTGGCAACAAAAAATAATATTAATCGAATTAATGTACGTACGCTGGATCATAAGGTGTGGGAACTAAGAATGCCTCTCCGGCATCGGCTAAGCAGAAAGCCAACGTTTCATGAGCTCCTGTGGCGCCACCGGTCATCACAATGCGGTCCGGATCGAACTTCACGCGGTTTCCTCGAACTCGGTTCATGAAGTTAGCAACTGCGGTCCTGAATTTTGGCAAGCAATAGTAGTCTTGAAAAATGGCAGTCTCTTTGAAAGCCAAAGCTCCTTGTGGTGTACAAATTGAGGCACTCGGGTTTGCTTTAATCCACTCTTGGATCAAATCAAACGAAATTTGATTTTCTGCAAGACCGAGTTGGATGACTCCGTTGGGATTGTCCATAGGGTGGAAGGGATCGGCGTCATAGGCCTTTAGACCGTCAAAATACAGAGAGTTTTCATCGTGTCCATTCTTGGTTGCGATGTTCGACAACAAATTGATATCGGCTCCATCACTGTCAGTCGATGGCTCATTGTCAGCCCGGTCTTTAAAGCTATCATTTACCATATTAGAGTTGTCATATTGATCCATTTGACCACTTTCAGGTGTGCTTTCAAAAGTCTCCTGTAAAAATGTTTTATGTCAAATACATTATATATGTATAACATTGGAAGCTTACAAAGACCAAATGAAATTATTACTTGTTGTTTGAGACAAAGTTCAAGTTGGTTCACGATCTCAGCCATCTTCGGCCGCTGTTCACGAGCTTTATTCACACATCGATAGGCAATGGCTGAAAATGATTCCAATGAACCTGGATTCATTTCTTCTTTTAGACCAGCAAGAATAATCTCATCCAACCTTTTCTCATTGTAGCATTCTCTCCACTTTGGCACTAAAATTTTAGCCAACCGACCATTATAATACTCGCAGCATAGTCTCCCACACAGAACTTCAAACAACACCACTCCAAAAGAGTACACGTCAGACTCTTTTGATAGAAAACCCGACTCTATATACAACGGATCACAATACCCTGGTGTGCCAACACCGTGGGAGAAAACATAGGTGTGTGCTTGGTTTGCAGGGCCAAGTTTTGACAGTCCAAAATCAGAAACTTTAGCTGTCCAATTGTCATCCAAAAGAATATTTGCGCTTTTGATGTCTCGATGAAGAACTCTTTGATGTGTCTCCGTAGGATCATGTAAGAAACATAGCCCACGTGCAGCCCCGATACATATCTTCAAACGTTGGATCCAAGTGAGAGTACTAGCATCGGAGAGATAGCGATCGAGGCTCCAACGAGAAGCATACTCATACACGAGGATCATATCATTACCCTCAACGCAAAAGTGTTTGAGAGAGATCAGATTTTCATGTTTGTATTTGGAAAGCACCATGATTTCCTTCCAAAACTCAACGTTTCCTTGCCCTAGTCTACGATTTAATCGCTTAAACGCGCATGTGATTTTTCCCTCTGGGGAAGATAATTCTCCTTTATACACACTCCCAAATCCACCTCTCCCGATCACCTTGGTGGGATCAAAGTTGTTGGTGGCCAATACTATATCTTTCATTTGAATTTGAAGGCAACCAAAATCATTCATGAAAGACATGGTATGAAATATGAATCAAAGAAAATAATATTGTAGCAAAAAAAAAGGATAAATTACAAAGATGGAAGCGATCATAACTGAGGTGTGAATTGACTTAAATGGAGCTTAAAAGAGAAGTCAAAAGTCATCAATTGTGAATATTTTAGATAGCCATTGACCCACACGGTAATTCACAGGCATCCAAAGGGCCCACATGCACAATTTAAGAAACAAAAAAGAACCTGCCTGGTGGGCCAAGTCCTACTGTACCCTTGTCAGTTAACCGCCATTACAGTAGCAACATCCACACGTATAGATGGGCATAATAACTGGTTCCAAACCCGACCCGGTGGAACCGACCTGGAACCGGTTCCGGTTCCTACCCGGCTAATAGTAGAACCGGTTCCGGGTTCAAAAAACCCGGTGGTTCCAACCCGGTTCCACATTTTATAAATAAAATCGGTTCGTACCCGGTTCCTACCCGGACCCGGTGCGTACCCGGAACCGGTTCCGGGTAGGACAAAAAAACCCGATATGCCCATCTCTACCGTTAACTTACACCTACAAGATATAAACCATCACAACCTCGTCGTTGCACGCCATTTTAATTGTGGAAGTTTGAAAGTGTAAGTTATTGATATTGGGATGCAAGGAGGCAAGAAGGCAAGGAATTTACAATCGGTTTCTAATAGTTTTGTAGCTTTTTTCATTGAATTGACCGAATGAATATGTTTCTAATAGTCTTTGCAGTCTTTTCCATTTAATTGTAACATTAGGAACCGGTTCTTCTAAGGAACTGGAACCGGTTCCAACCCGACCCGAACCGGGTACACTCGGTTCTAGTTTCAATGGTTAAAACCCGGGTAGGAACCGGACCCGGTTACAACAAGAACCGGTTCCATTGACACACATTCAGGAACCGGGTCCGGTTAGAAACCGGTTCCGGGCATAAAAAGGAACCAATTATGCCCATCTCTATCCACACGGACCACACCGACGCAATTACGTGAAGAATTAAGCCAATTCCTACTGTTCCCATGTCAGTTAAACCTGGCTGGTGCCTTGTATTATGTTTCTTTCATTGCAGGTAGCCTTTGTTTATTTTATTTTCCAACTAGGTTAGAGCCCGCGGTTTAACAACCATTCCATCATAGTAAAAAGGAGAAAAACAAACCAACATTGAATATACTAAAAAATATGTTTAAATACTAACTTTTCAATCCAGTTTTCCATAATGAGAAAGTTAATCATCATTAATGAGTTTTAATGGGATTCCATACATTTATCGCAAAAATCAACATTTGTAAAAGAAATATAAATGAAGTTAACAATTATGTAGAAAAAGTATACTTTTTAAACAGATTAAAAGTTGATCCATACAAATGGTTTCTCGGTTCGCTTTGGTTTAGTGAAACAATCACAATAAACAACAATGAACCAAACCAATGCTTTGAACTTTTGTTGAACTGAAAAGAAAACTTACAGTCCAGTAATCTACATTTAGGTTTAACCTTACACAACATAAAGCCACACAGCTTATCAAATCTTGGTTCGACAAACATCGCAACCACAATTCTTGCCTTTGAACATGATAATCTTATTCGTTCATTTAACTTAACGAACAAATATGAACTTCCTGCTGAACAGTTCACAACTTGTTCGTTGAACGTTCGATTCATTTATAGCCCAATACACCGGTTGAACAATTCAAGTTATATAATACATAAAAATTTAACAAAAAAACGTTCATTAAATAAATACAAAATAAAACATAGTGTATGTTGGCTTCAATATAAACGATTTTCAATCTAATAACAATATATTTTTCTGTCTTTGACTAAGCACCTAAACCTAACAATTTCAAATAAATTATAACAACTAAAATTAAGTGAAATTATTTGACTGAGTTCCTGAACTGGAATCTCAATCTTATCGCTCCAACTACATATCCTAAACAGAATGGCGGCAATTGTATAAAAAATATAGTAATACTGACTATTTAATTGCAGGACAAATACCATTGACAACAAATATAGGAGATTAGCCATTGGCACCAAATATTGTCTGCAACATGAGTGCATCAGATATAGCATGAGCAATATCAATTCCAATGTGAGCTTTTTAGCTTTCATCAAATCCATGAGCTTTTCAATGAACTCTTGAATACAAAAGTTGCCATAGATAGATCCTTGTGACCACCAAGTAAAGAAGAAGGGTACATGTTTGTCTCATACCAAGTCTTCTACCAGTCTTCTTAGCAATATCAAGTTGAACACCTATATTTTGATAAAAATAAATAATTAAGCTATAAAGTATATTAATAATAAATACAAACTATAATAATAATTATTATTAATAATTCCAATATCAGTAAATATGATTATTTTCTGATAATCATCATCACATTTACCCCAAAATTGAGAGCTTTGCAAATGGTCTCAACACTGCCATGCATGGTGGGTCAAAAAAGGACAACAATCCAACAAAGTGCCATGGACCACAAGGACTTTTTTTTATCTTTTAAAAACTTCCTAGAAATTTATCATGGTGAGAGTAAGGAATCATGGTGAAACATAAAAACTATAGAAGGGTGAAAATAAAAATGATATAAAATGCAGAACTGTTTTGCAATAGCCAAAGAACGCAACCCACATTCGGCGAGCTTATCGATCATCACGGGAACTTTCTTTTTCATATCTTTTTTGCATCCACAAAGGGTCAAACTCTATTCAATTGTTCAGAAAAGATTGTACCTAGTAACAACTGATTCATAAAGCACAGAGTATATGTAATGAAAAAAAAAATGTTGTAACATTTAACGCTTCGAGATCACCTCTGCTTGTTCTCAGTCAGTTAGTTACCATGATTATACATGTAAGACAATGATGTCCTCTAGTCAACATGATTAATGAAAAGAAATGAATCTCTCTAATAATGAAATGAAGAAATCTATTATGTTATAGTAACCTTATTTTTGAAATGATATAGATGACAAAGAGATGGCTACTTATGAGCACTTCAACAAAAACTGAAGTATATACACAAAAAGAATCATCTTTCAATCAAGGTTCCAAAAAACCATTTGCCAGAGATGATCACTAAAAGTTGGTTACTTTGTAACTGAACCCAACAACTTTGTGTTTCAAAACCATTTGCAGAACGTTATTTGATATAAAAGACATGATCCAATAAGGATCCATTAGAAACATTTCAGAATAAAAAGTTAATGTTATAATATGAAACATAAATTATATGAAATAGGAATCTTTAACCTGAGTTTGCTGGTAAAAATAGAGCATCTTGAAATAAAGTGTTTAATTAGTGATGAAATTCTAGTAACAATTTAAAAAATCCACTAAACAATGTACCAAATTAGTCATGGTAATCATCCTTCAGTATTGAAAAAATCCATGAGTTAAGTATATAAGATTTCACGGATTTAAACTTAAACTAATAATTACTTACCTGTATCATTGGACCTTTAGCAGCCAGTCTCGTGAACTACTACTTCCATATTCAACTCCAGTCAAAACAGTAGTGTCGAGTCCAGCTTCTTTGTACCTCTGTTAGCATTCAGATAACAAAGAGAATTTAGATCTCACCAAATGAACCTAAAAAATGGACATTACTTAGTTTGTTCTGGTTTGGGGTATGAGAATCATTGCTCTAAGACAAATTTATTTATATAAACTCCATTGACACATGAATTTCCATTATAACTTACTCGTCTCATGGCATTCTCACACAAAACCCTAGATAACAATAACCCTCTGAACCCTTCTTAAATCTCCTTCATGTTCCCCTTTTTCAGGAACCCGTATTCTCTTCTTAAATCTCCTTCAAGGATATGTATGTTCCCCTTGTTCAAGAATCAGCACTTGTTAATAACATCTCAATCTCTAAAAACTGACGAAAGCCCTAATTCATGTCATACCAAAAGGAGCTTTGTATCAGTAGTCATCCAAACATCAGTAACCTAAACCGATCTCCACAAACAACTAAATCGATCTCCATGGAGGATTCACGTCACGATATTCAAACAAAAGCGAACATATAATAAACAAGAAAGATTTCAATATTACCTGCAATAGGAGGAATCGAGTGAAGAATTCCTTCTTCAGTGGTAGATTAGGAAACATGAGGCGATGGCTTGGGAACGGGTTATAAGAAATTATATAGGATCCAGATGTTTGTTCATGGGCCAAGGTTTAGATCCGCGAATAAAGGTAAAAGGTCTTTAGCGGGAATTTTCTGCTGAGGTTAAACGTGGAGTTGACACGTATTAAGAATTGGTATAAATGTGTGAAAATTAAGAAAAATAAATGGAAAATAAATAAGAAAAAAATATCATCATATTTTTAAAGTATATACTTAAATAAATAGAATATAAATATATAATATAATAACATATATATTATATATATTAACTTGGAACAATTAAAATTAGGAATGTGAAAATGGCTAAAGATAAACATATTTTATTATATTTCGTTGGAATTATATTGTTTAGATTAAATTATATATAATAATTTAATTTTTTTTTTGGTTATGAATGGTTGAAATTAAAATTATCTATCTATCTCCAATAATTATCACTAATTATTAATGTGTTTTTGTGGGAAACGAATATGATGTCTCAATGAATGAAAGTGTCTCATAATGGTTCTTTATTATATGTAAGATTTCTAATTAGCTAATAGTTTATTATCTTGTAATACCATAAACACCGTGTGTTAAGTTAATCATGAATAAAGCTTTGAAAATAGTGGCGGAGTTTGTAGGGGCGGAAAGTCATAGGATCTAATTCTTTTTTTTTTATCGCTATGTTTCGGGTTGGCTTTTCGATTTGGGTCGGGTCAAACAATAATAACTCAAAATAGAACAAAATAATCTTCATTCATTCATGGGACTCGTTCTTACACATAAAAAAAACAAATTTGAACTCTGAATTTTCATTTATATAAAAACTAGTTTCAGACTTTATTTAAACTCACTTCAGTTTAAAAACAATTATAAAAAATTACTCATAGTCTAATTCTTCATGTTTTTCTAACTCATTCCAAAATATGTATAATTTTTTTGGACAATAAACTTCGGAAAAATACACTACTTCTGAAACATTGGCGGGGACGGGTGCACCCCCTTGCCTCTTAAAAGCTTCGCCCCTGAAAATTGTTGCAAATGTTCTTTTTCCTAACTTAATTCTCGGAGCTTAATCCACTCAACGGATCATTCTCATTACCCTCTTTCTCGAAACCCTTTGTTGGACCAGTTGAAACTCCTCTATCTCTATAGTTCTTTATTGTAGACCAAAATTGAACCAGATTTAAGTTAGCGTTTAGGTTTCCGCCGTCCCTATCAAACATTCCCTTGTTACCTGCCTTTTTTACACCGATAGAACTATGGAAGACGAACAAAAGAAGGAGGTATTATCGATGAGTTTTTACCTTTTAAGAGACATAGAAGAGATTAGAGCATTCAATGGAAGTTCTAGTCTCTATCAGTGTAATTAACTAAAACTAGAATTGATCAGTGCGTTGCAGGGCAGTTTTTTTAACGTGATTTGAGTGTGTTGAATTTCTTATTTATTCTTTGTCATTGCTTACCAATCAAAACATCGACCAATTGGTAACGTCCATAAAAAATAAGCAAGGAAACATATTATATCAGACATTACTCATAAAACGTAAATTAACTCGAATTTATACCCTCAAATGAAGACGTGTGTATGGGACCCGATTCTTTTTCGAACAATATTTTATGTCGAAACGTATATCAACTGGAAACGTCTATAAAAATAAGTACGAAAATGTATTATATTTGCCATGACTCATTTCCGAAAGTTACCTCGGTAAACCAACTTTATACCAACACGTACATAAACGTCAAAACGTAGACCAACTAAAAACGTCCATAAAAATAAGCACGAAAATGTATTATATTTGTCATGACTCGTAAAACGTAAAGTAACTAGAATTTATACCGTCTAATGAAAGCGTAATCGACTTGTTTCCAAACAAAATTTACGTTAAAACGTAGACCAACTTAGAGCATCCATACAAATAAGCACAGACACGTATTATATTTTACATGGCTCATTTTGGAAAAATGTTACGTCGAAACGTAAAGCATATACCGACACGTACATAAATATAAGTTCGTTAATTCTCGAAGGGATTAAAATGACATTTGAAAAAGTTTTTAGAAAGTTGAGAGGTGAGGTTTACAAAAAGAAAATAATATCAAGTTACAAAAAAAACCAATATAAAGTTTTTGTTGTAGCTTGCATGTTTTCTTTATATATATATATAGTATTCAAATGAGAAGAAATTTCTTGTAAGAAGAAAAAAGGAGAAATTATAACCAATAGCAATGTTTCATTTTGCTTCATTAATTTTTTGTATTTAATATCATTATAAGGGTATATTGGTAAACTTGCATGGATTATTAAATTGTAGTCTTCCCCTTTAATAACTAACTAAGTTAGATTTGTAACTTATTTTCAAAATATATATATTTTTCAAGATATATATTTTCAAAAAAAAATTAATTTATAGCGTATTATGAGGTGTGGAGGATAAATTACGAGGTGTGGATGATAAATTTCGGAACGTGTAGGATACATTTTGGAATGTGTAGGATAACTTTTGATGTGTGTAAGCAAAAAAAATTAAGCGTGAAGGATTATAGTATTCATGACTAATTAATTAGTCAAATAAACAATAAATGAGATGGGAGAAAAACTATTTAATCTTTTACATTTGTACCCTTTATTTTTTTTCTTCTCGATTGAACCTCTCATATATATATATAGGGTAGGGTTCCTAGGAGAAGTCCACCCTATTTGAGAAACTTGAGAAACATTCTGGACCACACATTTTCCCTAAGCTTTTCTAATATACACATATGTATAGTTTAAAATTGACTATGTACACATATGTATATTGAATTATACACATATGTATATAGTCAATTTTAAACTATACATATGTGTATATTACGAAAAGCTTAAGGAAAATATGTGGTCCAGAATGCTTCTCAAGTTTCTCAATTAGCCTAGTGCTTCTCACATGACCCTAACCCTATATATATATATATAGTGGGAGTTGGCTAGAAAGCCTAAGTTTCCAAGAAAACCTAGAAAGAAATAGGGAGGTGACATGTGACTTTTAGTTTTTTTTATTCAAAAGGGCATGATGGTAATTTGATTATTAATTTAATTTTGGAATATTATATATCCTAAACTAACTATCCAAGTATTTATGGAAACGTATATCTCTTTGACAATTTCAAATCATTACGATTTCAAAGGGCAGTTACTTTAAATTACGAAGTTCAAATCTTTAACAATTTTTTCATGTTGTGTCTTATCAGTTACTGGGTTCATCACAATGTGTTTTAGCAGTTATTGGTTTCTTTTACTGTTCCATCACAATGTGTTTTATCAGTTACTGGTTGATATAATTTTTGGCATTCTTGATGTTGTGTTTTATCAGTTACTGGTTTCATCACAGTGTGTTTTATTAGTTACTAGTTTCAGTTACTGTTTCATCACAATGTGTTCTATCATTTACTAGTTGATGTGATTTTGGCATTCTTGGTGTGGTGTTTTATTAGTTACTGGTTTTATCACAATGTGTTTTAGCAGTTACTGGTTTCAGTTAATGTTTCATCACAATGTGTTTTATCAGTTAATGGTTGATATAATTTTTGGCATTCTTGATGTTGTGTTTTATCAATTACCGGTTTCATCACAATGTGTTATACCAGTTATGATTCGTGAATGGCATGTTCTTTTGTATTTTATCTATTGTTTCATCACAATGTGTTATACCAGATATGATTCATGAATGTTGTGTTTTAGCAGTCAGTCACTAGTTCGTCACATTGTGTTTTTATCGTTAAAACACACTACCATGAACACATCTAGATCTGATTTATCGTTATTTTTTGTATGATTTGGTATTTTCAAATGTGAGGGATTAGAGAGAGAGAAAAAAATTGCGACATTTTTTGAGGTGGTTTTATGATTGGTAGTTATTTCCATATTTAAAACAAGCTAAATGACACATCTACCCTAATTAATTAAATAATCCTATTTTTAAGACACACATATTACCAAAATGCCATCAAGATGATCTCAACCATTAAACACACTCATCAGATGGCCCAGATCGCTTCCTAGACTTTTAGAAAAAACACACTTTGCACAGGATCCCTACTCTATATATATATATATATATATAATAACTAGGTTATTTCCCGTAAACTTCACAGGGTTAGACCAACTAAATTACGTATACAACAAATGTAACCTTCATAGGATTGGAGCATTTAAATTATGTATACAATAAATGTAAAATTCAAAGGTACGATATGTGAGGAAATAAAGAAATACCAATTTCCATTTCCAATATCTACAAAAAGAAGATTGGCCGGGAATAGTGATTGCCATTTATTGGGCCATATGGGCGGCAAAGTAAACAGTGTCCGCACTTCCTTATTAGCCCAATTAATTTACGATTTATCTCCGCTTTAAAATTACGATTTTGTCATCAGTTTAAAGTTCCGTTTTTGCCCACAACTCAAAATAAAATTATGTTTTTGCCCTAAGCTAAAAATTACAATTTTGCCCTCGGTTTAAAAGTACGATTTTGCCCGCATCTCAAAATTACGTTTTTGCCACCAGTTCAAAATAAAATTATGTTTTCCCATCAGTTGAGGGAATAGTGCAAGGCAACTGTCTGGCACTCCCACATTGAACCAAGAAGTTTCTTATTTTATACTCATTTTAAAATTACGTTTTTGCCCCCAGTTTAAAGTTACGTTTTCGCCCCTAGCTCAAAATAAAATTATGCTTTTGCCCTCAGCTAAAAATTACGATTTTTCCCTCGGTTTAAAGTTACGTTTTTGCCCGCATCTCAAAATTACGTTTTTGTCCGCAGTTCAAAATAAAATTATGTTTTCCCCTTAGCTAAAAATTGCGATATTGCCATCGGTTCAAAATTATGATTTTGCCCCAGTTAAAAATAAAAATATGACTTTGCCCCTGCTTAAAATTATGCTTTTTCCCTCTGTTCAAAAATATGATTTTACCCCCGTTTAAAAAGTTATGATTTCACCTTCAGTTCAAAATTACGTTTTTGCCCAAGTTTAAAATAAAATTAAATTTTTGTCCACAACTCAAAATTATGATTTTCTCATCAGTTCAATATAAATTTATGGTCTTGCCTCCAGCTAAACTTTACGATTGTGCCCTTAGTTCAAATTTATATTACGATATTACCCCAGGTTCAAAATTACACATTTGCCCCTGCGCAAATTCACGAATTTGCCCCTGCTTCAAATTTACAATATTGTTAGCACTTTAGCTTTTGACAAACTACGATTTTACCCTAGTCAAAAAACACAAATTTGCACTCAGTTCAAAATTACAGCATTGTCATTGTTTTAGTTTTTTTTTAGCAAACTATAAAAGTGTTTTGTTTTAATTGGTTGACTCGATTTAATTGTTTTCCGTGTCAACGAGCTGCATAACACTTGCTTGTTAGGCCTGACAAATTACTATTTTGCCCTAAGCTAAAAAATACGGTCTTGTCATCATTTTAGTTTTTTTCTAGCAAAACTATAGTACTTTTTTTTAACTAGTTGAGAATTATTCTGTTTTTTTAATTAGTTGAGAATTATTCGGACGTCGCCCGCAACGCGGGTGGGGCATTACCTAGTTGTATATATATTTGACTCTTTTAAATGAACTGTTTTACAATTTGAGACATTGACATTGGATGCTGAATTTTTGAATTTTAAACATATGATATCCTAAATAGAGCAAGTGGGATATTTAGACATTGAAATTTTTATATGCAGAAATATACAAGGGTTGAGCTTTTAGGGCAGGCTTTGGTTCATGTCCTCGTCTGCCTCGCAGCTAGTCTTGTATTCGTTTATTCTTTTTGTTACTTAAGTTTGCCGGGTGAAACCGTTCACCCAAAACTCCTATTTGGGAGAAATTTTGCAGTCACAAGTCAATCCACATTTGATAAAACGAGAAACAGGCCATATTATTATTTGTTTCCCTATAATGCATGCTATAGCACAATGCAAATATTGGTCTTTAAGATGTTCATTTTGACCTTATTTAGGTTTATGTTTTACATCATCTCAAAAAGATGCCGAAAACCAAGCCAAGTGAAGCAAGCTGAAAGTCATTCGTTATAACCGCACACAACCTCCTAAATTTGTTTTAATCCAAAATTCAAATTACTACCGTCTTCGCTCGGTTTTAAAATCCTAAAAAACACATTAATTAATTAATTATTTGTAGACCATTAAATTGAATAGAAGAATGCACAAGATTAGTAAATAAAGATGGTAGCATATTCAAATAACATGTTTAAACTTCGACAACTCATAGGCAATATAGATTCTTCGTAGCGTTGACTTAATACAACAGTCAACCAATAACAAAAACCCATTACTACTCTACCCCAAAGAACACGAAAAACACATACCTCCAGTATCAAGTCAGCAACGTACCCACCCAAATCTCCTCAAAACCGCATCGTGCTTGCAACCAGCTTCATCAGTTGATACGCTTCAGAGCTGGGCTAGTGACAAAAATGATGCCCCGGTTAACAATCTCCAAAAAACCAAGCTTAAAATCACCCGCTTTGATTGCTTTTCTTGTTTCTAAACTTTTCCTTAAGCAACGCAAACTGCTTCTTGCATTGGTTAACCGTTTTCCCAGGGACAGCAGCCGCAACGCGCTCCCAACGCTGGTTAGTTTCTTTCGGAAACGTCTTTAAAGCTTGAACCAGAGCCGTTTCCTGCACAGCAGACCATGCATCCGCGTCTGAACTCGACCCAACCGGCTCCACTTTATCCGCAGCTTGGGTCGATTTCGGCGGAACCGGAACCACATCGGTTTGAGCTGGTGTTGGTGTAACCGTAGATGAAGCCCCCACGACCTCCTCTCTAGTTGTAAGCGGAGATGAAATCGTAACCGTCGGTTTTCTTTTTTCGAGAAATGAATCAAATGCCTTAGCTGAATCCGGTCTTTGTAAAAGAACGGTTTTCGTTGCTTTTAGAATCTCCTCGACAGACCGTCCGGTCCCGATGTATTCCGATATCACTTCCCATCTTCTCGACGTTCCTTTCGGATACTTCACGGTTCCTTTCCGTAAAAGATCGATCTCTTCTTTCCCCCACGGTTTCTCTTTCTCCTTTTTCTCGAAACTGCTTGTAGAAACACTTCCGTTGACTTTGACTTTCACAGATCCGTTTTCTTGACTGTTTTTCGTCGCATGATCTTTCTCAATATGGTCCGAGCTAATTGCCTGCTTTAGAAGCTCGTGTTGACTTTGACTATCACCTGCCTTTAGTTCCATACCGTCACACAAGTTTTGTAATTGCAACATGTCAAGTGACATACATAAGTTTTCCACGTCATCCTGACTAATATTAAGCGAATTATCAGACACGACAGTGGTTGAAACAGTTCGAAGACGTGTTCGTTCTTTTCGTAACAATTTCTTTTCTTTTTCTTTTTGTTTCTTTTGATTTGAAGCGGCTACAGCCGCCAGTCTATCCTTTTCTTCTTTCTTACGTCGATTTTCTTCTGCGATTCTCGCAGCTTCTTCCTCTTGTTGTTTCTTTGCCATAAATTTCGCTTCTTTCTTCTTCTGTTTCTCTGCTTTTAACGTTTCCTTTCTCCGTAAAATCCTCGGGTCCCGTTTATATGCGTTGTCTACGAGAGAACGTATCCTCGCGTGCTCTTCTTTTCTCGCCTTTTCCGAAAGCTTTGCATTTTGTCGTTCCATCCATCGTTTATGGTCACGTGATTCCGCTTGTTCAAGATCGTACTCGTCTTCATGCGGAAACTCTCTCCAACTTTTGAACGCAAACCAAAAATCGTAAAACGCGTCGACTTCTTTAAGCGGAGTATTGTCGTCTCCTAGCATCGGGATCAGTTGACTCACTGACCACCGTCCGTTTCTCATAAACGCTGGTCCGAACACCTTAAAGAAGTCTTGCGGCGAGCAATCGGTAGGAATCTCATCGTCGAATTCGTCTGTCGAGTCGTAAATTCTTCTCCGTGTCGGGTCCATTAACACTTCGTACGCTTCTTGAATGGCTTTGAAATGGTTTTCGATTTCGTCTTTTTTCGCTTGTTTTGCAGCTTCGGTTTCTTCCCCGAGAAGCAGAGCCGCTTGTTTGTCAGGATGATGTTTTAACGCGGTTTCACGGTAACTTTTCCTTATTTGCTCCTCGGTTGCGAGATACCGTAAATGACCCAAGCCCAATAACGCGTAATGATCTTGTTGGGCCGTTTTGTCACCGGATTTCTTTTTACCTTTGCTACTGTATGAATCCGATGACTGCATATAGTCGTTTTCTTTGTCTTTAGGCAGATTCTCATCGTCACTGGGGACATTTTCTTCCTCGAAATAGCCACGGAGCTTAAGTGCGACATCGTGAAAAGAATGACCGGCAGGTTCGAAACGTGTAGACTTTATTGGAAGACTGTTTGAGGAAACATAAATTGCTTCACCATTTACAAGCTCGTTTGAATAAGTAATGAGCTGAACGGTTGCACGAGACGTCATAGTTATCACGATTCAAGCATCCACAGCTTTAAGCTAACATTAAAGTAAGTAGAGCGAAAGTTAGTGGAGACAAACAGAGAACATGATATCAAGATGCTAAGCATGATCAGTACACTACAGATATACATTTAAATACTGTATAAACACATAGCATAGAGTTTGACATTGTTAAAAGAAGAAGATAAATTTTAGTAGGGGTGAGCAAACCTTCACCATTAACAGAAATTAACCGATAACCGATATTAACCGACGGTTACGGATAATGTTATTTGATTAGTCGATATGTTGGTTATGGATATGGTTAAAGATGTCCAATAACTATATTTAAAATATACATGTTCAAGACATGCTTTTACAATATAACTATATTTAAAATATACATGTTCAAGGAATAAAACTCTATAAACATAAAAAAGAACATATACGAAAGCTTTTTATGTTATATAATTAGTTTTAAAATGTGTAAACATAATTATTTATATAAAATTTGACTCCTTTTATGCACATGTATGTTTTTTTGTTTTTTTACTTATAAAAACGATTGTAACTGAGACAATAACTGTCTAATATGTTCATTTAGTTTAAATTTTTGTTCAAACTTAGAACGATTAATTAACCGAAACCGAGTCTCATAACCGATTAACCAAACCGAAGTTCAGGTGTGGATATGGTTAAGGAAATTCATTAACGAAGATAGCAGTTACGGATATGGTTAAAGGTAATAACCAAATCGCCATTTGCACACCCCTAATTTTTAGGACGGTGGAATTATATCACTTTGTAATATTGCAACTATTCAATCGGCTTTGCCCAGATGGATACACATATGTATGATACAAATTTGACATATACCAATTCCATTGTTATCCATATTGTTAAAATTTGCATTCTGTTCATGATTGTACACAATCATGAACTGTAGCATCTAAACATATACGCACCCTCACATTTTCAAGGATGTATCATGTGGCAGATCAAGATGCATCAATCCTCAATCCCTAAAGAAGCAAGACCAAATCTAACCTAAAAACTAACCGCAACAAAAAAAAAAACTGTTTTTCAAAAAAGTATGAATTTTATCATAGATACATACGCAGCAAATTGCGCATCAATCCGCGCAAATAAAACCGATTCAATCTCCGTTATCAAAAGCTACCACGACAAAACACACATCCATACACCGTCATATACACGCGACTAAATCCAACAAAACACTTTGTATAAACACAAACTCACATACTTACAAAACTCATAAATCAAAACAGTTAATATCAGTAACAATAAACCGATTCCAACACATACTGGTACATCTAATACGCAATTCAACAATCAACAGATATCAGCTCATTTATATAACATGACATTGAACAAACTACAAAATATTAGGTTTCTGATTGAAGGAAACGACGTCGTTACCTAATGGATGCAGTGCAAACGGTGAGATGGTGGTGAATAGAGCGATCGATCTGTGAATTAGGTTGAAAGAGATGAAGAAGATGATCGAGATTGAGTAGATATGATTGATGATTAATGAGATTTTGCAGGTTTGATGAGAGGCGCTGAGAGATTGGAGATGTGGGGGTTTAGGGTTAACAGGGTTGGGCTGTAAAAGGCCTTTATGTCAAGTGTTTTAGTTTCCGTGCATACTTTGAGTTGTTTTTATACTTGTAGTCCAAAAATAGGAGTTTTATTCTTTGGTCCCTGGACTATCTCTTGTGACCAGTTCAGTCCTCCAACGAAAACGGACAACTTTTTTTATAACGGAAAACAAATCTACTTTTAGATATTTCTATACCGAGGGTTGTACCCGAGAATGTTAACGCCCCCCCCCCCCCCTCAAATCCATGTATTTGGGACCTTTTAAAATGGATTTGAGAAACATGTTGGTCAAAGATGAGGGATTTAGAAGTCTACGATAATCTCGCTCATCCGGATCATCCAAATCAACAAGTAGTGATAGGTTTCAAAATGCCCCCTATGTAAAGAAGCAGACATGCTACAATTATGATATAACGAGTCACATTGCAAGAAATTATGCAAAGTCCTTATGAGCCATATTATATGAGGAATCAGAGGGTTATATTAAGGGAAAATTGATATTCCAAGCCAATGAAGGTTGATAAACTAAGACAACGAAGAATAATCATCCCAAAGTTAAACCATCTGATGGTGATTGAAATGCTGCCAAGAATAAACATAAGGATGTTTAGGAGCAAAAAAATGTTTTTAAACCTAAGAAACCTGAAACAACTAAAGTTGCTCAAATAAAGGTAACCAACACATTTGTTAAACCGAAACAAGTTTGGAAAACAAAACCAAAAGCAACAACATCTCCAATTTTAGAAGAAAATAAGGACATGTGCTTACATGAAGTCTCTTATATTGATGTTTCAGGAATGCTTAGGACCACGATGGTCTAGGTACCTATGTCTAACTAATCTCCTTATTCGTTCACGAATAGCTAAGGAGGAACTGTTAACAATCTTTGTAATGTTTGTAGTGGTTGTTCCAAGGTTATGACAGGTGACATTTCTCAGTTTCGTAACGTTAACTTTTAACAGATGGTATGTTTCTTTTGAAGGAGATAAGAGAGGTAAGATCACCAAGAAAGGGATAATTAAATTTGGTACATTGGTTTTAAAATTTGATGATGGAATGATTAAGCAAAAAGAACAAAATTCTTATTTTATAAATTTGTACATAAAGTTTATGTACAAATTTAGGGGGGGGGGGGGGGGTATGAGAAATACAGAAGTGTTTTATATACGCATTGTTTTAGGGGGGACAGAAAAAAATACAAAAATTGTTTGTTGCATGGCGTGGTCAGAAAGTAACAAACAAATTGCACAAACTAGTTTTAAAGTAAAAACCACAACTACTATCTATACACGTTCTAGGCAAGCGTACCTATCAAAATATAGTATAGCTAAAGTAAGTACCCCAAGCATCAATCCGTGGACACAAAATCTACTAGTAACGAACTTATTACTTAATATGCCATCTAATGAATAACCGTAATCAAAACTTATAATCTACAAACTTGAATTACTAGAAATGTTACCATGTCTTAAGAAAATATAACCATCCCAAATCAACAAAGACTGTTTAGATTGATTATATAAGATCGTATTGCACTAATCCAAGACTTAACTTGACTATGGGATATGAAGTGCTTAAACAGACTAATACCGCGTAAGATTAATCTTATCAAACTAGGGTTAAGGCTATAGACACACCTTTAGACCTACTTCATAAAGCTAGTAACAATATGGATTCTTACGACTTAAGTTAGCTTAGTGCTAAGGTGAAAAACGAACATAGCGGTTTACGAACTACCAAGGTAAGACATGCGGAAAACCCAAATTAGTTTCTAGACCCTTATAATCAGATCATTCCCACAAGCAGAACATATGTTTAACCAGTTATGATGATTAGTTATCTATTACCGATTAAAGTGTCAACCCCTAGGCTAATGGGCGTCAATATACCCTAGAGATAACAAGTACCAAATCTAACATGCATAACTTCATAAAATCATTATTTCCACGCATCTAACATCATAACCAATCAAAGACTCATAAGTATGGGCAGGTTCCTTTTAAAATCTTGGCTTGGTGGGTTAGGGATATTTACATATTTCCCCCCTACTAAGTTGGCTTATTACGTATTTCCCCAAACAAAAAAAAACAATTACATATTTCCCCTTTTTTTTAGAAATTACTCAATTACCCCTTAATTATTCCTATAATCTTCATTCATCTTGCAAACCCTACAACAGACGCCTCAACATCGTTGAAACCCTCTCCCTGACCCAAATCGTTTAGAGTAGAAGACAAGCAGGCTTTGTGAAGACGAGCAGGCTTTGAAGACGAGTTTCGAGTATTAAGGTATGTGTATTTCGACTATTTTGGTGCGTATTATATGTTCTGCGAATGAGAACCCAATGTTTTGTGTATTGTATTGATATGAATTCTGGCTATGAAGATTGAAGACTAATAATTCAGCGCTTTTGTGGCCGTGAATTACACCAGCACAATACACCAGGCTTTTTTGTGGTGTGTATTATATGTTTTTGCAAATGATTTAGATATTTTTTTGGCTTTGTATTACACCCACACACCACCAGCATTTATTTGTAAAACAACAATTGATTTGATTCTTAATACGTTTCATGTAGATTCAGTTTAGTATTGTATGTGTATGATTGATTCTTAATTATTTGATTCTTAATATTTTTTTTAAACAACAAATTAGATGGAAGACGAAAATAACTCGTTTACACCAACTTAGGAGAATAGGGCAGAATCACCAATACTCATTGAGAATGTTGTTGGCCAAGGATCAACAAAGTACAAGATAAAAATAAAATATGAAGGCAACTTTCGGTTAGCTAAGAACTCGTATAAAAAACGTTATTGTTTTGGCGTTCAAAAATGTCTTTACATTGACACTTGTATATACAACTTTGATGATTTGATTGAAGAGGTTGAAACTCATTATCCCGATAATAAAAACTCGTTTTCACTTTTTAATATTGACAAAAACGCTACTAAGCAATCATTTGTTAAGGTTGATTCTCATGACAAATTTCAATTGATAGTTCATTGATGATATTAGAATGGAGAAGTACGTAAATATTCATTTAATAGTTTATTAAGGGTAAACAGTCATAAATAAAAGT
Organism: Scalesia atractyloides; assembly: GCA_947069175.1. Taxonomy (NCBI): domain Eukaryota; kingdom Viridiplantae; phylum Streptophyta; class Magnoliopsida; order Asterales; family Asteraceae; genus Scalesia; species Scalesia atractyloides. The sequence goes on from CAMTDV010000018.1 coordinate 16,054,455, forward strand.
CATTTTAATGAAAAGGGGAAATATGTAATATATATGGGTTAGAAAGGGGAAATATGTAATTGTTTTTTTTTATTTAAGGAAATACGTAATAAATCAGCTTAAGATGGGGAAATATGTAAAAAACCATTAAGGTTATGTAGGTTGGGCCTAAGCCCACCGTCCATGCAGCCTAACTCCTATTAAGCTTATGCAAAATTCTAATGCACGTATCCATCTAGCCCAAATACCCAAGTCACTTGCCTGCCCACCATTTAATTTGATTGAACCTATTTATTATTATATAAAGGCACCCAACATGAAGACATGTTGGAAAGAACTATTATATCTTTTATCAAAAGAATTATTATAATTTTAGGTACAACAATACTTGCGATAATGATTCACTATACCACTTTGTTAATTAACATAATTATTTTTTCACCTTTACTTTAAAAATATAATAATTCCCATGTACATTTTTCGAAATGCCGATTTGCTTTTTTTTTTTTATGTACAACTCATTTTTAACTGACTGGTAATACCCTACAAAAATTTTCTGTATCGCCACTGTTGGTAAGGACGGATTTGAGGAGCTAGTTATTTAAGCTTATATGGAAGTAAAGGTTCATATGCACTTAAGAGATCGAGATGCTCAAAGTCACGCACACGTGTGTAATGCGGAATCCAACACACGAATGTGTAGACGTAAGTAATTGCTAACAAACACGTAAATAAACTATGATTTCTATAAATTGGAGGCAGTGGCGGAGCTTGACCAAAAGTTCCGCGGGGTAGAAAATCATAGGACTCAATTTATATATTGTATAAATATTTAAGCAAAATAATTGGGGGGGATCCTATATAATTTAAAATTTTTGGACGAAAAATCAGAAGTTTTACACTTCTAACTAAAACATTTGGGGGGGGGGGGGGGGGTCCCACTAAGCTACGCCACTAATTGGAGGTAAACACACACTTTACAATCAACTTGTAAATAAATACTGGCCTAACAACATATTTATAGCCCAACACGACTAAGTGTGGCAACTACCTTAACTACGCCAACATCTTGGCGTGGTTAAGTGGCAACTGCACACACTTTGGTTAATTGCGCCAAAGCTATGGCTCAGATAACCAAAGTGTGCCAACACTTAGTCTGTTACAAAACATTCTAAACTATCACAAAAGCTTATCAACTATTACATTGCATCATCCAAATCTTCGTTATCATATACTAAATCTACTAGAAGTATGAGTTTGGGGACCAGGAAAGGTCTTACTTAATCATCTAAAAGCATATAAAAATAAGATTCGTTCTTGGATGAAGGAGGAAAAAACTAAGGATTCGACACACATGCTATTGTTCAAGCACAACATTGCCGAGATGGAGGCTTTAAGGGAGACCTGGGTATTAACAATGTGAGAAAGAACACTCGACATCAAAAAGGAAGTTTATGAACTATTTGTCTATTAGCTCAAAGTTGAAGGACCACTCTTGTTAATCTTATAATTAGTTTGTTAATCGGTTAGTTAGGCATCTATAAGAGGGAAAAACTAGTTAAGCAGTAGTTAGTCTCTTGTATTCAGTCTCTTATGAAGAAGTCTACGATGTTCTTCATTATTTATTCCAAATCATGTTGTAATTGTTTTAAGAATCAAATCAATATGATGTTGATGTAAATAATTGGTCTCAGTTGTCACACCCAACCGATGGCGGAAACATCGGGGTTAGTGGCACTAAGCGACCAGATTGATTCACGAGATGTTCCATAACAATCATTTAATATATCACAACCTGCTTAATATCCCATACTATTAAACGTAACATTTAAACAATTATTACAAAATGGAGATTTCTCATAAAATTCAACCGGGTTCGATTTCCCCTAGATTTCACACATAAGTTCCAAATCTGAATTACATCAACAAACTAACTAAACAAAACTAAACTACGCTAAGCATGCAACATCCAAGCATCCATAGCTAAAATCCTCAACCTGTTACATACGTTAAAATACATGTCAATACAATTAAGTAAAGGTGAGCATACAAGTTTAAGTACTACTGGCATAATCGAGAAAAAGTTCGCGAAATAATCTAATTACATATCATGATACACCAAAACACTTAACATAACATAGGCTCATTTCTCATGCTAACTACCGTGAGAAGGCTTGCGCGTCCATCCTAACTAGACTTCGTCGGGTGTAAGCCACAATATAGTACCATACTAGCTAAGGAAGCAAGTTAACGAAAATAAGTCCTAGTCATATGTTTCTAGTATGACGTATTGAGCATACACAATCAGATTATTCGTGTGTGATAAACAGTTTGATTCGTGATGTGATTTTAATATAGGAACGTATGTAACACCCAAAAAGTGCGTTAAAGCGAAAATAGGTCAAGTATACTCACTGTGGGTGCGTTTAGGTAAGAGTTCGGGATCTGAGGAGAGTCGAGAAGAGCGCCGGATCAACCTGCATACGCGAACGGAAGTGCATCAGTCTCCAAAAAGCTGAAACGGTTAAGTCTTGGTTGGGCAGTAGCCAAGTTCGGGCGAACTTGTGTGTAAACACACAAGTTCGAGTGAACTTGTATGAATCTGATGAAGTTGAGTCAAGTTTGGTCGAACTTGATGAGTTTCCTTAGGAAACTTGTCAAGTTCGGGCGAACCTGTAAGAAAATCTTACTGGCAAGGCAAGTTCGGGCGAACTTGCATAGTTTCCTAGGAAACTAGACAAGTTCGGGCGAACTTGTAAGAGATTTTGGTGAAATTAACCCAAGTTCGGTCGAACTTGACCCATCTGGGTGCAAGTTCGGTCGAACTTGACCAAGGAGCTGGTGCTTCTCAAGCGAACTTGATGTTTTCGGGTCCAAAATCTTGCGTTTTCGCGTCGTTTGCTGAGGAAAATCGAGTGTTCATCCTCCAACCCTGTGCTACTGAGCAAACTTAGGTCGGAGAGGTCTTTTTAGAGCTATTTTAGCTGTTTTACAAAAGCGTGGGCTCATCCGGGCGAACTCGGGGTTCGTTCGGATTAGTCCGGCTTGTGTAAACCAACATAAACGTCCTTGTGCTTCCAGATCTGGGATCTTGAATGATAGGTGCTTCCTTTCATATCAGAAGATGAACAAAACATCATCAAAAGTCCGTATTTGGTGTAGAAATCAATGTTTATCAAAGGTTTTTCTCGGATCTATAACTTACAAGCCGAGATTTTTCAGATCTCGTGTTTGGGGAAGCCTCTGCTAACACCAAACGAACTCGTATTGTGTAGATCTAAGCTTAAAACAGAAGTTTTGAAAGAAAAAGATGAAGATTTTCGTAAAAGAATGAGTTTTGATGAAAACGAAGGCTATGCCTTGTGCCAAAATCGTTGTAAACCTTTGTAGATCGTTAATAAACGTTGTTGCAGTGAAATCGGGTTGATTCTTACTTAGAACACGAAGGTTTCGGGGTTTGAGAGCTCTGGGCAAACTTGCAGCAAGTTCAAATGAGAGAACAGAGCTTGGTATTTATAGGAGAAGGTAATAAAGTGAGGCTGGTGAGTCAAGTTCGGTCGAACTTGCATGAATTTCATGCAAGTTCGGGCAAACTTGCTTGATGTTTGAGGGAATACTAGTCAAGTTCAGCCGAACTTGCTGATTCTGTGAAGAATCAGGCAAGTTCGAGCGAACTTGGGGGCAAGAGAGGGATTCTTGTGTCATTAGGCAAGTTCGGGCGAACTTGTAGTAGCCAAGTTCGGCCGAACTTGGCCTGGTGACCAAGTTTCGTTTGCCGATTTCGCGTTAAGAGTTCGTTTGGTTATTCGGTTCGTATTAGTTAGTTATATTAAGCGCTATAATAGAGTTTTAAGCGTTATACTTGATATAATAGCGCGATTTAGCGATTCAAGACCGCGTGAGCGATGTGATAGCGAGTGTAAACATAACCACAAACACACATAACACATAATAATATAAAACCACATAAAAATTACGATTTGCGATGCGATGAGATTAGCGATGCGATTTAATAAGCGATTAGATGCGATAATAAGGTACAACACCATAAGTAATCAACATAAACTTTATTATAAACCGAATATCGGGATTACAAAAGAAGTACAGAGATAACAACAAATTTTTGAGTTGTTACAGTCTCCCCTACTTTAGGGAATTTCGTCCCAAAATTAAGCAGTAGCTGTAACAAACACATGCGGGTACTTGGCCTTCATATCACTTTCCAATTCCCAAGTAAACTGGGCACCGCGTTTGCCCTCCCATCGGACTTTCACGATAGGGATGCGAGAGCGTCGGAGTTTCTTGGTCTCTCGGTCCATGATTTACACAGGCTTTTCCACGAAATGGAGAGTCTCGTTGATTTGCAGATCTTCGAGAGGTACATGGAGGTTCTCTTCGGCTAGGCATTTCTTGAGGTTGGACACGTGGAAAGTCGGATGTACTTTGTTGAGTTCCTCCGAGGTTCGAGTCGGTAAGCCACTTTGCCGATCCTTTCCAGAATCTTAAAGGGTCCTACGTATCGTGGTGCTAGCTTTCCTTTCTTTCTGAAGCGACCACTCCCTTCCAAGGTACAACCTTTAGGAGTATGTGATCTCCCACTTTGAATTGCAGGGGCTTGCGGCGTTTGTCGGCGTAACTCTTTTGGCGACTTCGAGCTTTCAAGAGATGGCCTTTGATCTGGAGGATTTGTCTGTCTCCTCTTGAATTAGCTCAGGACCGGTGATTTGTGCTTCTCCGATCTCGTGCCATGCAATAGGCGATCGACATTTTCTTCCATACAGTGCCTCAAAAGGAGCCATTTGAATGCTGGTATGATAACTATTATTGTACGAGAATTCAATTAAAGGTAAATGCGTATCCTAGTCACCACCGAAATCTATGATGCACGCATGAAGCATGTCTTAAAGGGTGCGAATCGTGCGCTCAATCTGACCGTCGGTCTGAGGGTGAAAAGCGGTACTTAGATTAAGCGTAGTACCGAGAGCGGATTGAAAGGTCTCCCATAGGCGCGAGGTAAAGCGACCGTCGCGGTCAGAAATGATGTCATGAGGCGTCCCGTGTCGACAAATGACTTCGTTGGTATAGATTCGGGCTTACCTTTCGACCTTAAAATCTTCTCGTATAGCAATAGAATGCGCAGATTTGGTAAGACGATCAACGATAACCCAAATGCTATCGTGACCAAATGAAGTACGGGGAAGTTTAGTAACGAAGTCCATAGCTATACTCTCCCACTTCCACATTGGGATTTCGGGTTGTTCGAGTAAACCAGAGGGCCTTTGATGTTCGGCTTTAACTTTCGAACAAGTTAAGCACTTTGAGACGTACAAGGCGATATCCTTTTTCATGCCCGGCCACCAATACTTAGGACGAAGGTCCTGGTATATCTTGTCGGCACCGGGGTGAATGGAATATCGAGATTTATAAGCTTCGGTCATTAGCAAATTACGAAGATTATCACGACTGGGAATCCAAATGCGATTAAGATAGTAATAAATACCATCAGATTTAGATACAAACTGAGTTTCGGCACCACATTTCATTTCTTCTTCCAAAGTATTCTCGTTAAAACATGCGTGTTGAGCGGCACGGATGAGGGTTTCAAGCTTAGGATAAGCTTGAGAGTCACGGATACTATATACATAGCTTCGTCGACTTAGAGCATCGGCGACGATGTTTGCTTTGCAGGGATGGTAGCATATCTCACAATCGTAATCGTTGAGAAGTTCAACCCACCGGCGTTGGCGCATATTCAATTCCTTTTGATTGAAGATATGTTGTAAGCTCTTATGGTCGGTGAAGACTGTACGCTTAGTATCGTAAAGGTAGTGTCACCATATCTTCAATGCAAAAACAACTGCACCGAGTTCGAGATAATGGGTTGTGTAGTTCTTCTCGTGGATCTTGAGTTGTCGAGATGCATACGCGATAACCTTGTCTCGTTGCATAAGCACACAACCAAGACCAAGGTTAGAGGCATCACAATAAACAACGAAATCGTCGTTTCCGTCGGGTAAAGCGAGAACGGGAGCGTTGCATAGCATACGCTTGAGAGTTTGAAAAGCTTCCTCTTGCTTGGAATTCCAAATAAAAGGTTCATCTTTATGAGTTAATGCAGTAAGCGGAACGGTGATTTTTGAAAAGTCGGTGATGAATCGACGGTAATAACCCGCCAATCTAAGAAATGAACGGATTTCGGAAGCATTCTTCGGTGTAATCCAACTCTTGACGGCTTCAATCTTTGCAGGGTCGACGTGAATTCCTTGACTATTAACGATGTGGCCGAGAAATTGGACTTCTTCGAGCCAGAATTCACATTTAGAGAACTTAGCATAAAGGCGATTACCTTGAAGAAGTTCGAGGACTAAAGGGAGATGACGCGCGTGTTCGTCTCTCGACTTCGAATAGATAAGAATGTCATCAATAAACACAATGACAAAACGATCTAAGAAGGCTTTACACACACGGTTCATCAAATCCATGAAGACCGCGGGTGCATTTGTAAGACCGAAAGGCATGACCACGAATTCGAAATGGCCATAGCGAGTACGAAAGGCAGTTTTAGGAATGTCTTCTTCCAACACGTGTAACTGATGATAACCAGAACGAAGATCGATCTTAGAAAAACAAGTAGCACCTTGAAGCTGATCAAATAAGTCGTCAATTCGAGGAAGAGGGTAGCAGTTCTTTATCGTGAGTTTGTTAAGTTCACGATAATCAATGCACATTCAGAACGATCAATCCTTCTTTTTCACGAAAAGGACGGGTGCGCCACATGGCGAAGTGCTCGGGCGTATGAAACCTTTATCAAGAAGCTCTTGAAGTTGGCTTGATAGCTCGCGCATTTCGGATGGTGCGAGGCGATAAGGAGCTTTAGCAACGGGAGTAGCTCTGGGAACTAAATCGATACGGAATTCAACATCTCGAGTAGGGGGTAAACCAGGTAAATCGTTAGGAAAGACTTTGGGAAATTCACAAACAACGGGAACATCTTTATAAGTCTTCTTTTCTTTCTCCGGGTTCACAATATGAGCGAGGAAGGCAACACATCGCTTTTACAAGCATTTGTGTGCTCGAGTACATGAGAAAAGCATCAACTTCTTTGAGGGAGTTCACCGTATACATGCAGTTGATCACCGTTAGGAAGAGGGAAACGAATCATTTTATCGAAGCATACAACTTCAGCATGGTTCTCACGAAGAAAATCCATGCCTACTATGATATCGAAACTACCTAACTGCATAGGTATGAGATTGATCGAGAAGACATGGTTGTTGAGATCAAGAGAACAACATGGAATCAACGGTAACGGATTTTCCGGTGGCAACTTCCACATCGAAAGTCTTTGGGAGTTTAGCACGCTTACAATTTAAAACCTTTTCGAATTCTAACGATACAAAACAATTATCGGCACCAGTATCAAATAAACATGAAGCATAAATACCATTAACGAGAAACGTACCATTGACAACATTGTTGTCATTCTGGGCCTGTCAGTGGTTGAGATTGAAGGCTCTGCCACGCGCAGCTTGTGGTTGCTGCTGCTACTGCTGCGGTGGCTGAGGCTGCTGCTGAGGCTGCGGTGCTGGTTGCTCTTGTTGACAGGACGATTCGGGCAGACATTGGTGAAATGATTCGGATCACCACAAACATAGCACACACGTGCTTTTGGAGCTTGCTGCTGGTTGTCTTGAGGAGGAGCGGGTAAAGCTGGAGCTGCTGGAGCCTGAGGAGCTGGCTGACGAGTACCACTACGGCAGCTAACTGTAAAGTGGCTGTAGATGTTGCAGTTTGTGCAAAAACGGCAGTTGCCACTAACGGCATGATGATATGTGCACTTAGGGCACAGAGGTTGAGGTCCGGTATACACACGCTTAGCTAGGGGTGCGTTCGGAGTGGCTGACTGGAGCGGCTGCGGGTTTGCTGGAGCGGCGAGAGCATACTCGGGTTTCCTCTCTTGCGTCCCTGACGTTTTCCCTTCGGGTCACTTGGTGGTTCGGTAGCAGCAGTTGGTTCGACGATAGCTTGATTGGCAACTTTCGCATGATTCTTGAAATACCCATCTTGGACTCGCTGATCATTGATCTCAGCAGTGAGCATGAAGGTTTCCTCGATGGTTGTAGTACGAGCAACTTTCACAAAATTTGCAACACATTCAGGCAAACCACGGATGTACTTGTTGATAGCTTTCTCAGTCTTATCAACCTGGCTGGGACAGATGATGCTCACAATCTTAAACCGAGCAGTGAATCCAGCGTTGTCGGGACCATCCTGTTTGATTCCCCAAAACTCATTCTCGAGCTTTTGCAGTTCGTGCGGAGGACAAAACTCCTTCAACATCATTTCCTTGAGTTCCTCCCAAGATAGACTGTAGGCTTCATCATTACCTCGCCTATTCCTTTCGGCGGTCCACCATTCAAGAGCACGGGACTGGAAGACTTCGGTAGCGTTCACTGTGCGGAGGTCATCGGGGCACCCACTTTGCCCGTGAAGGCGAGAGGTGCACAAGCTTTGAAATTTTTGAAGCTGAACCGTGACTTGGGGTTCTCAGCTTTCGAGTCAACTGACGAGTTACTGCTCACAGCATGGATTTCTGAGACGATTTGCGGGGTGACTTTTGCCACTTCCTTGGCGACTAGTGAAGCGATGCGCTTGTTGTCGCTGTGGCGCTGAGCAGTACGGCGGGTGTGAGATCCGAGTGACGACATCTACACAAAGATTTGGATTAGACGAGATTCGATTATAATAGAGTTATGTTTGAAATATTTATTATAATCATTCATACAAGGCACAAAATCACATAAACACATAGGCACGTAAACACGTAAGCACATAAGCACGTAAGCACATAAGCACATAAGCACATATTTGCACGTATTCACCTTCTAATAGTAAACAATGCGTAGCGCGATTCGAGATGCGAGATATAAGCGAGACATAAGCGATATATAATAGCGAGATAAGCGAGATAATACCACGTATGAGGCACACGTCCTCATAGGCGTAAGCGAGTTAAGCGATTAGTTTGGTTGGTGTATTAATTAGCGTTTTAGATTACAAGAGCTGTGCGAGTTGTGCATATATTTGATGGAGCGTAAATGCGATAAATTGAGAATTCGATGATAAATCATCAAAGCGAGAAATCGAATAAAGCGAAAATTCTCAAAATTTTTAAACACGTAAATAGTAATAAACTCGATGATGCATAAATGACGATATAGGCTTAAATCAATTGGGAGTGTCCGGGGTTTTGAGACGTTTTACACGCCAAAGTGATTCGACTACCCTTTGCATTTGGACCCACGCTTTGGCCTAATAGATAAACGTTCTCACCGCAAGCGGCTAACGACGCTTACCCTTCCAGTTAATACGTGTTCCAAACCATCGGCATAACCGAGACTTTGGTGAGATTGAAAATTGAACTGCGGACTTAGTTACTAAGATGCGGGTTTCAACCCTAACTTAGCAACTTTATTCCTAGATAGAAATGGAGATTTTCGTCGAGGTTTGGATGTCACTCCTAACTCAATGGAGGCATCTCGTGCGAGAGAATGCGCGGAGTGAATGATCTCGTCGAGAGTTCTCGGTTTTCACACCTATTCTCGATTTGATCACTCGTTTGGTGTGATGCGAGCGTTTCGAAGCGTGTATTATTGTATTAGCCTTAGGAAAGGCACATTTAAGCATTTATGGCAAGTAGTTTAACATTTAAGTCAAAGATAGGTCGATCGGGTACTTAAACATACTACTAGGTTGAATCATGGCAATTCTATCTATTATCCTAAAGTTATGGCGCTCTGATACCAATCTGTCACACCCCAACCGATGGCGGAAACATCAGGGTTAGTGGCACTAGGCGACCAGATTGATTTCACGAGATGTTCCATAACAATCATTTAACATGTCACAACCTGCTTAATATCCCATACTATTAAACGTAACATTTAAACAATTATTACAAAACGGAGATTTCTCATAAAATTCAACCGGGGTTCGATTTCCCTAGATTTCATACATAAGTTCCAAATCTGAATTACATCAACAAACTAACTAAACAAAACTAAACTACGCTAATCATGCAACATCCAAGCATCCATATCTAAAATCTTCAACCTGTTACATACGTTAAAATACATGTCAATACAATTAAGTAAAGGTGAGCATACAGGTTTAAGTACTACTGGCATAATCGAGAAAGCGTTCGCGAAATAATCTAATTACATATCATGATACACCAAAACACTTAACATAACATAGGCTCATTTCTCATGCTAACTACCGTGAGAAGGCTTACGCGTCCATCCTAACTAGACCCCGTCGGATGTAAGCCACAATATAGTACCATACTAGCTAAGGAAGCAAGTTAACGAAAATAAGTCTTAGTCACATGTTTCTAGTATCACGTGTTGAGCATACACAATCAGATTACTCGCGTGTGATAAACAGTTTGATTCGTGATGTGATTTTAATATAGGAACGTATGTAACACCCAAAAAGTGCGTTAAAGCGAAAATGGGTCAAGTATACTCACTGTGGGTGCGTTTAGGTAAGAGTTCGGGATCTGAGGAGAGTCGAGAAGAGCGCCAGATCAGCCTGCATACGTGAATGGAAGTGCATTAGTCTCCGAAAAGCTGAAACGATTAAGTCTTGGTTGGGCAGTAGCCAAGTTCGGGCGAACTTGTATGAACCTGATGAAGTTGAGTCAAGTTCAGTCGAACTTGATGAGTTTCCTTAGGAAACTTGTCAAGTTCGGGAGAACGTGTAAGAAAATCTTACCGGCAAGGCAAGTTTGGGCGAACTTGCATAGTTTCCTAGGAAACTAGACAAGTTCGTGCGAACTTGTAAGAGATTTTGGTGAAATTGACCCAAGTTCGGTCGAACTTGACCCATCCGGGTGCAAGTTCGGTCGAACTTGACCAAGGAGCTGGTGATTCTCGAGCAAACTTGATGTTTTCGGGTCCAAAATCTTGCGTTTTCGCGTCGTTAACTGAGGAAAATCGAGTGTTCATCCCTCCAACCCTGTGCTACTGAGCAAACTAAGGTCGGAGAGGTCTTTTTAGAGCTGTTTTAGCCGTTTTACAAAAGCGTGGGCTAATCCGGGCGAACTCGGGGTTCGTTCGGATTAGTTCGGCTTGTGTAAACCAACATAAACGTCCTTGTGTTTCCAGATCTGGGATCTTGAATGATAAATGCTTCGTTTCATATTAGAAGATGAACAAAACATCATCAAAAATCCATATTTGGTGTAGAAATCAATGTTTATCAATGGTTTTTCTCAGATATATAACTTACAAGCCGAGATCTTTCAGATCTCGTGTTTGGGGAAGCCTTTGCTAACACCAAACGAACTAGTATTGTGTAGACCTAAGCTTAAAACAGAAGTTTTGAAAGAAAAAGATGAAGATTTTCGTAAAAGAATGAGTTTTGATGAAAACGAAGGCTATGTCTTGTGCCAAAATCGTTGTAAACCTTTGTAGATCGTTGATAAACGTTGTTGCAGTGAAATCGGGTTGATTCTTACTTAGAACACGAAGGTTTCGGGTTTTGAGAGCTCTGGGCGAACTTGCAGCAAGTTCAAATGAGAGAACAGAGGTTGGTATTTATAGGAGAAGGCAAGAAAGTGAGGCTGGTGAGTCAAGTTTGGTCGAACTTGCATGAATTTCATGCAAGTTCGGGCGAACTTGCTTGATGTTTGAGGAATACTAGTCAAGTTCGGCCGAACTTGCTGATTCTGTGAAGAATCAGGCAAGTTCGAGCGAACTTGGGGGCAAGAGAGGGATTCTTGTGTCATTAGGCAAGTTCGGGTGAACTTGTGGTAGCCAAGTTCGGCCGAACTTGGCCTGGTGACCAAGTTTCGTTTGCCGATTTCGCGTTAAGAGTTCGTTTGGTTATTCGGTTCGTATTAGTTAGTTATATTAAGCGCTATAATAGAGTTTTAAGCGTTATACTTTATATAATAGTGCGATTTAGCGATTCGAGAGCGCGAGGAGCGATGCGATACCGAGCGTAAACATAACCACAAACACATATAACACATAAATAATATAAAAACAATTGCGATTTGCGATGCGATGAGATTAGCGATGCGATTTAATAAGCGATTAGATGAGATAATAACGTACAACACCATAAGTAATCAACATAAACTTTATTATAAACCGAATCTCGGGATTACAAAAGAAGTACAACGATAAAAACAAGGAAAAAGATAACAACGAATTTTCGAGTTGTTACATCAGTTTTGTTTCTCTGTTGTGATTTTGATAGCAAGTGATATCAAAGCCACGTTAGGGCTTGATTCAGAGAAATTGTTGGATTGAAGGTCGAATTGTCAATCAAGGTGGTTTTAACTACGTTTGAATTAGAGAAGTTTAATGGAAAGAACAATTTTAGTGTTTGGAGAGTGAAGATGCGTGCTCTTATGGCTCATCAAAGTGCAACTCATGCATTGTTGGGAGAAGCCAATTGTAACACCCAGTGTAGTGTTTCTCGATAAATTCTAGTAGTGACACGTGTCCCGAAACCTTCTCCATTATAACTAAGCTAAATTTAAAGGGTCAAATCACCATTGGATCAAAGATGGAAGTTGAGGGGCCTGAAATGACAAAAAAATAAACCTTTTATTTTCTAACTATATTGGGGTCCCCATTTGACGCCCGCAATAGGTGTCAGAACGCATTAAAATGTTGGACATATGTTGTTTCACCCTCTTTGTGCCATCTGTCACCTCCAATGCCCCTTCTCGTCTCCGATTGTCATTAACACCTTAATCTATGTAGCACAGGGACGGCTTGTTGCCTTGAGTACCCGTCCTGGGGATGGAAACACGTAGGGGATAGCATGGGGACGTTTCCCAAACGTACCCAATTATTGGAGACTTCTACAAAAACGTTTCCGGGTTTAGAGGGCAGCTCCATACCCGTTTCAAGGACGTGTCCTTATATATTTAAGGTTTTAACCCTTTTAACAACATCTCATACAACATTCATGGAATCATCAAAAATAATTTTTTTTTTGCGTTTTCCAGCTAAACAGCTAAACACAGTCTCTCGAAAAGATGAAGAAGATGACTCTTTATGTATTAAAAATAATAATTTAAAAAGCAATTATGAAAACCCAAAAGGTGACTAAGGAGTGTACCACAATTAATTGATACCTTGCACGCATTGGACAAAGTAACTTTTAATATTTTGTATCTTTTTATTGAATGAATGTTGTATTTGTTTTGTGATGAAATATTATTTTTTATATCAGTTAGCTTTTCAAAGAAATAAACCAATAAATTTATTATTTATTGAGTATACCATTTTAAGTGTATTTAACAATATTTAGTCATATTTTTAATATATAATGTAATAATAATAATAATAATAATAATAATAATAATAATAATATAATAATAATAATAATAATAATAATAATAATAATAATAATAACCTGTGTTTGATGTAGTGTTTTTGTAGTTTACACTTTACATCTATATATATATGTTTTGGACTTTGTTTAATATATTTTTATTTTTATTTGTATTTTTAGCTGTACATTTGCCGTACCCATATCTTGAATTTTTTAGTTTTGCCGTTCAGCGTACCCGTATTGTCTCCGTACCCCAATCCCGTATCCGTTCCTGTGCTACATAGACCTCAATGACTCTATAGGAGCCTCCTAGGGCACTTGTCCAAGCCTCCTAAACCCTCAATTGTACATATGGTCCTAATTCCTCCACACATTAAGCCGGCAATTTTGGATTCACCTAAGTAACACTGAAGAAGAGGTTTCTTATGTGGAAAAGGTGCCTTATGCCAATGTAGTTGGTAGTTTGATGTACTTAATGATTTGCACAAGACCTGACATAAGTTACGTTCTCAGTCTTGGAAGGGGGGTATATTGCAAATCCAGGTTTAGTTCATTGGCAGGCAGTGAAGTGGATTCTTAGGTATTTGAATGGTACCAAGAGTGCTGGTTTGATCTTTGGTAACAAAGCTGATTCTGAGGGTAACATGGTAGTTGGGCACGTGGATGCAAATTTTGCAAAAGATCTTGACAAGGGAAGATCCATTTCTGGCTATGCATTTTAAGTATTAGGGTATATTGTTAGTTGGAAAGCTCAGTTGCAACATATTGTAGCTCTGTCAGTTTGTTTTCTCTTGAAGCACAATACATAGCCTTGTGAGAATCAAGGGGCTGTTCAACTATCAAAGAATGGCTTAAAGGCTTTGTTATTGAGTTGGGAGTCAAACTAGTGGATACAAAACTACAAAAGTGTTTTGTGATAATCACGGGGCTGTTCAACTATCAAAGAATTACATATTTCATGAGAGGTCCAAGCATATCAATGTCAAGTTACACTTCATCATATGTGGTCAATGCTAAAGCTGAAGTAATAGTTGAAAAGGTTGACACAAGTGTGAACTCAACTGACATGTTTACAAAGCTTCTGTCAGGGACAAAGTTAGAGTTTTGTTGCAAATTTTTGGGAATTGGTTGTGGAGGTTGTTAGAAAATTAAGTCACATCAAAAAGGAAGTTTAAGAACTATCTGTTTGTTAGCTCAAAGTTGAGGGTCCATTTTCTAATTAGTTTGCTAATCCGTGTTAGGCAACCAGTGGCGGACCCAAATTTTTTTTTCTAGGGGTGCAGATTTCTTTTAAGGATTTTAAGCCTCTAGCTATGTAATAATTTCTTTCTGTTTGTAGCGGGTCCATTTCGGGTCAGGTCATAAACCGGAGTAATGGGCTAACTGGTAACTATTATAACATAAGTTAATTAACTAGGGTTTATATTATTTTTATTGATTCTAAATTTAAAATATAAATTTCTTTAGAGGTTTGTTTCAAAAGCCATAAGAGACGTTTAGTAGCAGAACTAGAATTTTTTATTGAAGGGTCATAATTAAAAATAATATACCTATACCAATGTGTTTATCTTTTACTAATTAATTTTTTTATCTCTTGATTTCTTTAAATATTATTGTTTATTTGTATTTAATTTGATAGTGTCATTTAATTTTGCTATTAAATATTTTCTTAATAAGACTTCTTTACTTATAGAAAAATGTTATGTGTGTATATTTTAAGATCAACAGAAAACTATAAAGTAAGAAATTCAAGCAAATAAAATAATATTATGTTAATTTAATACGTAAAGGAAATAAAAATGGATCATTATAATATGAACTAAATAAACTAGTAAAAAAAAGGTAAAAATCAATAAATAATGAAATATGTTTTTTTTTTCAAAATCATTTTCTTTATAATAATCAAATAAACTAGTAATAAAAGAATTACAAAAATAAGTTTTTAATAGTTAGTTGTGTTTGATTTATTTTTTCTTTTAAGTTTGGTACTAGACATATCTAGCCATTAGCTCATGTGTTCATATATAGTGTGTTGTGTTATTTATAATTTATACATATAGTTGAATATTTGTTTGGCTTGACTATTGCCAAATGTCAACTGCCAAGCTCTTGACTTGAAAAAAAGTTTTAAATATATAATTAGCTATGTATGTGCTTTAATTTTATAAAAGCCTTAAATATATAATTAGTTATGTATGAGCTTTAGTTTTATAAAAGCCCAATTAATATGTTATGACCCATGAAACAATGCTTATCTTCTATATGGTTTATAACCTAAAAAAAACAGCAGCTTCCTTACAACTATCGTTACACTCCTGCCTTCTATATGGTTTATAACCTAAAAAACAGCAGCTTCCTTACAACTACCATAACACTCCTGCAGGTCAATTTTCTATTCATGTTGCTGCTTGAAAATTACAGGCCATGTTATATTCACTCTCCCCTCTTCATTTCTACTATTCTACCAAAGTTTCAAGGGGTGCGGTTAAAATTTTTCAAGGGGTGTGGTCGGGATTTTCGCCGGAAAATTAACACTAAATTAATTTTTATCAAGGGGTGCGCCCACCCACCCACGACTTGGGTGGTCCGCCCCTGTAGGCAACTATAAGGTGGGAAGATTAGTTAACTAGTAGTCGGTCTCTTTCATTCAGTCTCTTCTGTTCTTTGCTGTAATTCATTCCAAATCATGCTGTAATCATTTTTAGAATCAAATCAATAAGATGTTGATGTGAATTATTGGTCTCAATTTTGTTTGTCTTTTGTGATTTTGATAACAAACAGAAGAAGAAAAAATTGAACGATAGTGATGGAAAAAAGAGCCTTAGAGCTTGAATATTCAAGAGACTTGCAAAAGGCAAAGGTCAAGTGAGTGGCCGAGGGAGACAAGAACACCCATTTCTTACATGGTATGATTAAAAGCAACGCCAGGAAGGCTACATTAATGCTTTGGTCGTTAATGGCTTGTGGAATACTTATCCTGGTGATATTAAAGAAGAGATGTAGACTTTCTTCAAAGAAAAGTTTTCTAAACCAATCTTGGCAGGACCGGCAATTTCACCAGAAGGTTTTAAAACTTTACAACCGGAGGTGGTTCCATGTACAAAGGAAGAACTTAAACTGCCACAATTTGGGATTGTGGGAGCGACAAAGCTTCGTGCCCAGAAGGTTGATCTTCGGTTTCATTAAGAAGTTTTGGGATCTACTAGATTATGATTTCATGGTTGTGATGCAAGATTTCTGTTGGGATTGAACCTTTGGAAAGGAACAGATGATACAGAGTCAAAACACACCATCCGAGCTTTGATCCAACCATCAGAGGTTCTAACAGTTGATGAGTATTTACTTCTTTCAATAAACACCTTGTTTCCTATCCTCTAACAGAAGAAAGTCTCAACCGCTGTAGAAGATCACAAGAACAGAGGATAGCCAACAGTGCTTAGTTTAGTATTAGATTAATCAATGTAACAGAGTTAAGCATTGTTTGTAGTTAGTTACTTTTTGTTAGCTGTCACTATCAACCCTGATATCATTGAAAGACGATAAGTGGTTAGATAAGTAGTATAAATAGGCGCTCAATGTAACAGTCAACACTCGTCTTCTTAAAAGATCAATTTTGCATATCTTCTTCATTTCTTACTATCAAACGATCGTTATTGGGCTAAGGAGGAGTTTGTGAATCACATGCAATAGTTTAATTACTTGAAAGCATGATGATGATGAAAACAAATGACCGATTGATTGTTGTAAAAGTTTTCCATTAATCCGCTACATTTATTTTCTGTTTTCAATCATTTTCCATTACTTGAAACAAAAACAACAATCAATTCAAACTTAGATCCTGACAATTGGTATCAGAGCGTGGTCAATCGATTTTGATTTAAAAGTCAAATTGATTTGAATAGATCAGCTCTTTATTGCTAATTTCGTTTGATAAGTTTTGCTTGAATACAGAGTTTTATTACTACAAAAGTTTTTAAAACACAAATCTGTTGTAAACAAGAGAAATGGCACAAAACACACCGAAATCCAACATTGGATCCATGTTCAAACCACCTATGTTGAAACGAAATGAGTATTTTATTTGGCAACGTAGGATGGGTCATATTCTCGGCCAACAGAACACCGGATGTTGGAGATCCATTGTATTTGGACCACATGTCCCCATGGTTCCAAGTACAGAGGATCCCCACACTCAAGTCCCTAAAAAACTCGAAAATTACTTTGAACATGATTTCCTCAAAATCGAATTGGATGCTAAGGCTTTTAGCATCGTTGCTTTGGCTTTGCCCAATGAGATTTATGCGGGATTACTTCATTATAATAGTGCTAAAGAGTTATGGGATGCTCTTAAAGAGCAATTCGTGTACTAAAGAGGTGATCGAGAATAATAGAGAAGTCTTAAATCAACAGTATGAAACATTTTGCCACGTTAAGGGTGAGTCATTAACCCAACAGTTCGAACGATATAGCTGTCTCATCCGTGAGCTCAAATTGGTAAATGTGAAATTTTCAAATTCGACTGTCAATAGTCGTTTCTTGAGATCTTTACCTGAGAAATGGGAGACTGTAGCTTATGTCACTCAAATAGCTGTTGGTTACAAGGAAATGACCTTGACACAACTTCATCGTCGACTCCTCGCATATGAGAGAGAGTTGAACCAGAAAAAGAAGTTACAAGAGTTAGGGAAAATGACCGATGACTATACTCTGGGAAACACTGCTCTCTATAGTCATGAGGAGGGGTCTGGCCGTGGAAACGATTAGAGTTTTGATCATTACATTGACATAACTTCTGGAAACAATTTCAACTCTGATCCCTGTACACCCAATTTTGCTTTTGCTTCAAATTGTGAAAGCCAAACCTCTGACAATCTGAGTTTTGAGATGAATGACCTACAACACTTTGAACCTACGGATTTGGAAGAAATGGACATCCTACTCCAGTTGGCACTTTTGAGTGTCAGGGCTAGTAAGTTTTACAAAAGAACTGGTAGGAGGTTTACAGGTTTGCATGGGGGGGTTAAAAGTTGGGTTAGATAAATCAAAGATAAAATGTTATAAGTGCAATAGGATGGGACATTTTGCCACGGAATGCAGAACTAAACTGCAGGACCAATTATTACACATCCTAGCCCCAATCCTCAAAGCACTGTCCAATATTCCCAGTTTGTCCCTGCACAACAAATGCAAAACACTGCTCATTTTGCAAATCCTGTAACAACTTTCCCTATTCATTATGTCCAAACCTCTGCTCCACATATTCAATATGTTCAAGCACCACCTCAAGTGCATGTGCAACAAGTTCCACATATCACTCAAACTACTCAAACCACTGCTACACCAGTAGAGGTTACACAACAAAGCTTCTTTACCCAAGGTTTTGTGGACTGGAGTAGTTTGCCTGAGGATTTAACTGATGAAAACTTTGCTCTCATAGCCAAAAATGATTTTGAAAATGAAATTGTTTTAATGGCTCTTGAGACGATAGTTGAAGATGATGAGTCTGTGGAACAGGAATCAAAATCTGATATGGTTGAATGTTGTGAATGGTTACACCAGAAGTTACACCTGTGGTTGAAACGAATGCTGTTGATGTTGAAAAAGACAATCTATCTGACCCTTGGGACACAAAGGTGTGTGAAGAAGAGTGTGACTGTGCTCTTATGGCTGCTTCGAAGGTATCACCTCAGATCCTTAAAGATCTATGTTCTGAAAAATGCATTATTGCTTTTGCAAACATAAAACAGGTGTATGAAAACCTGAGAAACAAAATTTTAGAAGATGAACTTAATTTTGAAAAACTTATTAAAGAGTTGAAAACAAAGTTAAGTGAAAAAGATTCTGAAATAAGTAGCCTAAGGCATGAATCAAGCATAACTAAAGGTCAGCTCCAAACTATGGTAGAAAAATACCAAGTTTGCAAACAGGAGCTAGAATCTACCCAGATCACTTGTGAAAAATGGGTAGAGTCTTGCAAAGGTTATGAGATTATGCTTGATGCTCAAGTCAAGAGCAACATAAAGTTTGATATAGGCTTTAGGGAATATGACCATACTTGTGAAAATGCTGCAAAAATTGACTCTGAGCTGGTTGAAATAGTCCCCACAAACTTGGCTGGTGAAGAAATTAAAATCACTGATAAAGAAGGAAACAAAATTGTTCTTGAAAAACCAGAGGTTTCACCAAAAGAAAAAGAAATTGAAAAATATCAGTTTAAACCAACCTGGCCAGATGAATGTGATATTTTGGAAAACTTCAAGCCAATGGACTTTTCAACTCTTGATGGTATAAAAGCACCAAAAGCATTGGTGATCCCTATCAAAGACTTGCCAGCAGAGGTTACACCATCTGCTCTAAAAAAGTCTGATAGGAAAAGGAAAGAAAAGGTTAAATGCTTGTTTTGTGAATTTTGTGAAAAGAAAATCACGATACGACAGATTGTTTTCTTTTGAAAGCTAATGACATAAACAAAACCTGTGTTATACCTAAATCTCCTAGATGCACCATCTGCAACACAACAAATCATCCAACTCAAGAGTGTGTCTATCTCAAAACCTATCATCAAAAGGTAAAAGAGATTAGAGAAAAAGCTCTAGAGAGAGAGAATTCAAATTCTGCCAAACAGAAATTTAAATCATGTGAAACATCAGTCACCAATGCTTTAAATCAAACCTCTGTTCGCAGAGAAATTCAAGTAACAGATGCACCTCCATCAAACCAGTTTCCAAGAAGTAAAAGCCAGCCTAATTACCAAAAGGTGCCTATGACTTATGAACTTACAAAAAGCCTTCTAAGCCAAGGGTAAATAGGCATCCTCATGGTTACCAACAGTTGATAGGAGGTAGCTCACAGCAGTGGTTACAAACGTCCGATCTAACCACTGCTCATTAATCTGAACTTGAGTCAGGATCATCTGATACCCCATCCAAAGCCATTTTGGCTTTGGAGACCCACCTGAACTAATTATTTCAAAACATGTGCAGGGAGCTTCTACTTGCCTTGACAGTCTTTGGTATGTAGATAGTGGAGGCTCCAGGCACATGACAGGATGTAAAGCCCTGCTCAGATATTTTAAAGCTCATGGAGGGGGTGATATATCTTTTGGAAATAATTCAAAAGGAAAGTTGTTGGGGTCAGGATGTGTCTCAGCACGAAAACTCAAGTTTAAAAATGTGAATCTCATTGACAATCTAAAATTCAACCTCTTAAGTGTCTCACAGATGAGTGATAAGGGTTATGGTTCCTTCTTCACAAAGAAAACTTGCCAAATAGTAGGGCCAGAGGTTGTCAAAAAGATTGATCAAATCATTGCAGAGAGCAAAGCAAAATTGACTGCTCATAGAGTAGGAAATGTGTATGTGGTTGATATGGTAAAGGATAGTCCTGTGTCAAATGCATGCTTGTTCTCAGTTGCCTCAAGCAAAGAGACAGAGCTATGGCATAAAAGGCTAGGGCACATAAATCTAAAAACCATATCCACTCTCTCAAAACAATGTCTGGTTAGAGGGTTGCCCCAAAAACAATTTACTTTTGAAGAGCCTTGTGTTTCCTGTTTAAAAGGTAAACAACATAAAAGTTCTTACAAGTCAATTAAGGAGTCCAAAACAAGTCAGTGTCTACAGTTGCTTCATATGGACTTGTTTGGACCTGGAAAAATCATGAGCTTAAAACACAAAAGATATTGTCTGGTGGTAGTTGATGATTTTTCCAGGTTCACATGGACTTTCTTTTTACACTCTAAGGATGAAACAACAAACATTTTGCAAAACTTTGTCAAACAAGTTGAAAAGCAATTTGATCTTCCTGTAAAATCTTTAGGAGTGATAATGGGACAGAGTTTAGGAACAAGGAGTTGGATGCTATCTATGATTCAAAAGGGATTATTAGATGATACATCATCCCTAGAACTCCAGCACAAAATGGGTTGTTGAAAGGAAAAACAGAACTTTAATTGAATCAGCAAGGACCATGCTTGCAGACTCAGGTTTACCCTTGTCTTTTTGGGCAGAGGCTGTAAACACTGCCTGCTATGTCCAAAACAGAGTTTTGATAAACCCTAGGCATCAAAAGACTGCCTATGAATTGCTTTACAAAATCAAACCTCTGATCTCTTATTTCAAAGTCTTTGGCTGCCCATGATTCATTTTAAACATCAAGGATTCAATATCCAAGTTTGCAGCCAAAGTTGATTGTGGTTATTTTCTGGGATACTCAACCACTGCCAAAGCCTACAGAGTTTTTAACTCTAGGACCAAGTGTGTTGAGGAAACTCTAAATATGAAGTTCAATGAACTCTCATCTTTGAAAATCCCAACAAATGGACCTGCTGAATTGTTTGATTTATCTAAATTTACATTTGAAGATGTGTCTGTCAAGACTAACCTTGCAGGTACCCCACAATCATCATTTCAAGAGCAAGGATATGATTGCATTCTTCCAAGTTTCAAAATCAATCCTACAGGCAGAGGAGCAGATGTTAGTAGCAATGGTGAAAACTCTGCCAGTTCAACAGTGATTAGTACTCAAACCCTGCCAGCTCTTCAAACCAAATATCTGTTGATAAAAGTCCACAACAAATGGACAAAAGTCAACCCACTTTCACTACCATTCCACCAATCCCCCCACCACCATTCCACCAATCCCTCCACCACCATTCCAATCAGAGGCTGGACCATCAATTTCACCAGCAGAGATTAGCTCAGATGATACACATTTGCAAGCTTCACCTCAAAATGCCATTGTCCCATATCAAGGTGATTTGATCTTCCTCAAAAGCCATCCATTGGATCAAGTTATTGGCAACATCAATGCGGGTGTGCTCACAAGAAGCCAAGACCAAAACATTTGTCTTTTTGCTGGTTTTCTATCACTCACACAGCCTGTTAAGTACCAAGAGGCACTGAAAGACAACAACTGGGTAGAGGCCATGCAAGAAGAGCTTCTACAGTTCAAGAGACAACAAGTATGGGAACTTGTACCACTGCCAAAAGATGTGAGTCCCATCGGCCCAAAGTGGGTCTTCAAGAACAAAACTGATGAAAGGGGTATTGTTGTCAAGAACAAAGCAAGGCTCGTGGTTCAAGGCTACAGACAGGAAGAAGGATTGACTACGATGAAACTTTTGCTCCAGTAGCAAAGTTAGAAGCCATTCGCCTGTTCTTAGCTTTTGCTGCTAACCACAATATCAAGGTGTATCAAATGGACATCAAGAGTGCATTCCTGTATGGTAAGATCAAGGAAGAAGTATATGTTTGTCAACCTCCTAGATTTAGGGATCACTTTCCTCCTGATCATGTTTACAGGTTAAACAAAGCACTGTATGGTCTAAAACAAGCACCAAGAGCATGGTATGAAACTCTATCCACTTTTCTCTTATCCATTGGTTTCACCAGAGGTAGGATTGACAAAACCCTATTCTTAAAATGGAAAGGAAAAGATTTGATGCTTGTCCAAATTTATGTGGATGACATCATTTTTGGATCCACATGCACTGCCATGTGTGAAGAGTTTAGAAAACTCATGGCAGCAGAGTTTGAGATGAGTGCAATGGGTGAGTTGCAATGTTTTCTTGGTTTACAAGTCAAACAAATGCAAAAAGGCACTTTCATTCATCAAATTAAGTATGTGAAAGAACTACTTAAGAAATTTGATATGGATGATTGTAAACCTTGCAGCACACCCATGGCAACATCCAAGCTAGTCACTGTAGATGGCAAAGATGACCTTGTTGATCAAACTTTATACAGAAGCATGATTGGGTCTTTATTGTACCTAACTGCCTCAAGGCCAGACATTATGTTTGCTACTTGTGTTTGTGCCAGATCACAGTCATTGCCAAGAAAATCAGACCTTATTGCTGTAAAAAGGATATTTAGATACATAAAAGGTGCTCCCACACTTGGTATCTGGTATCCAGCTAATGGTAACATTAAGCTTGCAGGATATTCTGATAGTGACTTTGCTAGATGTAAAACAACAAGGAAGTCCACATCTAGCGGAGCCCAATTCCTAGGAGATTGCTTAGTGTCTTGGCAAAGCAAAAAGCAAGTTGCAGTATCCACATCCACTGCTGAAGCCGAATATATAGCTGCTGCAAGTTGCACTGCTCAAATTTTATGGCTTTAAAATCAACTCCTGGATTTTGGTGTGACTGCCTTGAGGACTCCTCTCAAAATTGATAGTCAAGCATCAGAAAACATCATCAAAAATCCAGTTTCACATTCCACCACCAAGCACACTGACATCAAACATCACTTTGTGAGGGATTGCTATGAAAAAGGTTTGATTTCTTTACAACATGTCCATACCAAGGATCAACTAGCAGATGTGTTGACAAAGTTACTAGATGCTTCCACATTTGAAAGTTTGATATCTAGGCTTGGAATGCTAAACATGGATTAAAACAAGTTCTCCTTGTATTTCATGCGTAAATAGCAATAAAATGTTTTTAGAAAATCAAAAAATCTATCCTTTAAAATAGTTAAAATTGCATTTTTTTCAATGATTCCTTATAGTCTGTTCAAAGCTCCGATAGCACAAAAACACTGTCGTTTAGAAAAATCTGTCCACTGATGCGAATCTCTGATAGTGTTAAAATTTGGTCACAACCACTAATAAATTGCTCTAATAGTGGTTAGTCAAACAACTACTTTCCATTTTCAAACAGAGGTTACACGTGGACAGATGTTACTCGACAGATGTTGCATCAAACGCCATGTTATTTGCACTTTTTGAAAAAAAACCCTATAAACCCTGTTCTATCCCCAAACAGAGGTTTCACTTTTCTTGTGCGATTTCAAATTTTTCAAAGCCCTTCTCTCAAAAATCTTCCAAAATCATGGCTCCAAAAAACAAATCGAAGAAGAAAACGACACAAGAACAACCCCCATTTATCCTAATCATCAAAACACCACATAACTACACTGCTATTCTCGATGAAACCAACACAAAAACTCGCTATCATTCATTGATCCGGATTCTGAAAGAATCAATTAAGCACATGTTGGAAGTCAAAGCCCTAGTTTACATCGACTCTTTAGGAGAATTTGGGCAAATGCTAAAGTATACTCATCCGCTGATGGTGTGCCCTATTCCATCACTTCCAAAGTTGGTGGCACACGAATGCAAATAAGCCCACAATCTATCTCCCAAGTTTTCATGTTAAATGATATGCAACATCTGGTATCATTTCCTTTGAGGGAGATGCAGCATGAGTTTGTTGAAAGAGGTTATTCCGGGCAGTTGAAAGGTATGACAATCTTCAAACCCAATTCTCCTGCAGAGATGAAATTCTTTTTTCACACATTGATTACCTGTGTCTCTGCAAAAAACTACTGCTTTTAATGAGATCCCTTTAAACATGCAATATCTGGGATTTGCAATCTTAACTGACTCTGATTTTAACCTTTCCCAGGTATTATTCAATGATCTCATTAATAATTTTATAAATATTGAAAAAAGAAAAGCTTTCTTGATACATCCTCGATTCTTGAGTGTTTACTTGTAAGACCAGATTAAATCAGATGCAAGTAAACAAGGCGCCGTAACCAACCCTGGCCGCCTCAATCATGAAACCTTTACACGAATAACAAATCAAGACAAAGTTTCAAAAACAGAAGCAGAGGAGGCTGGGCCTATTTTACAAGAACAAAATGTCAAGCTCAACCTTCGGCTGCTGAGCCTACTGCTCTAGGTGGTCAGGGCATCACAACCGCTGCCCTGAAACCCACACCTAAAATCTCCTAAAAGAAACCATCCAGAGCATCCCGAAAACCCACCAAACCCAAAAAGGGTCCTCTAGAAGATGAGATCCCAGAGGTAAATCCGGTGACAACACCAAAGTCACCAACCACTGCTGCTACTTCTTCACAATAGATGGTAGAAAGATCTCAACCCGGCTTTGAAACTCCTCCTGCATCCTCACAAAAGGATCAGGTTGCAGGCACAGGGACACCAAATTATGAAGCTCTAGGACCACTTGGTTCTATCTTCTACAGCCCCTTTCCCAGGGCAATGTCGCTTTCTACACAGCCACTCTCACCATTAACATCACTTGCACCAACAATGTTACCCTTGCTGAATGCAATAGATATTGAGCAGACATTATCCAACACTTCTCACCAACTCATCAATGAGAATATACTCCAACATGAAGCTGGGTCTGACTTATTTCTAATTGCTAGCCTATCAGCAAATGAAGATGTTACATCCCTTGGGTTACATGTAACCCTTGGTGATAGTTCAACAACGGCAGCCACTACAATTGCTGAACTCCCAAGTTCTCAATTGGACAGTGGTTACATAGCTAAGTCCATGTTGAAGGCAACCACTGCTGAGGCTACTACGGTAACCTCTCTTCCAGTGGGAAGTCCTCAGAACCAAGAAAAAGGGGCATCTAAGATTGAAGCAAGTGGCAAAACACATGCTCATGATATGTTAGATAAAACTACCACATCTGGTAGGAGTTCAGATGATCCTATTAAGTTAGGTGATGAGCTAAAATACTAGAAATTGACGGAGAGGGTTACCAATGTTGAAACTACTGTTGATGAAATTAAAGATCTTTTGAAACAGTTGATCACTATTCAGAGTCAACCTCCTATTCCAACCATTGCTGAGCTCAAATCTGCAATAAATCCAATCTTTCAACAAGAAAAACATTTCCTGGAGCAAAAACATAAACATCAGATGATGGAACTCAGGAATATGGTTGATGCAAGATACAATGATATTGTTGCAGATATCAAGGCAATCAAGGTCCACTTGCTCACCACCACTGGTAAATCTTCTCCTACTTTTATTTTTGTGAGTCCAGATGAAGCCAAAAAGGGGGAGAAACCTTTGGGAAAAGAAAAATTGAAAATGGATGATACAAAGGCAAGGCCTACAGTGAAAATCCCTAAGCCAGATGGCTCAAAGAAACCAGACTCAACTGAAGATATCCTGACAAGGGCAAAGATGTCTCACAAGAAGACTGTGTTTGATGAAGGCAAGGTGCTGGTTGAGAAAAAGATTGATCAGCAGTTAGAAAAGGGAGAGACTGGTACCTCAACAAAGAGGAGATCTTCTACAAAAGCAAGACAACCAGAATCCACACCTCTCAAAACTAAAGTTGCTACCAATCCAACCACAAAAACCTCTATCATCACAAAATCAACCACATCTTCTCACACAACTTCCATATCCACCCAAGCAGATGTTACAACAACTGTTGTACCAACATTTGTTGACACAACAGAGGTTGTAGTAGATGTTATCACAACCACTACCATCATCACCTTTCCCACTTCCACACAAACACTACCAACACCACCCAGATTTCCAAGCCATCCATCGTCACCATCAATCAGTTTTAAGAGAAGGAAGGTAACAAAGGTCATAAATGAAGAAGAGATCCCTGCTCCTATGCCTCTTGGATCTGCACCAATGTTAAATCTAAGCTCTGCTTCCCCAACTACAACATCTGTTCCTTCAAAAGAAGTAGTTCCTGCATCTATAAAGTTTCCTCTTGACTTTCCTGCAGTTAGAAAAGAAATCAAGTCTTTCTACGCTGAAGAAGATCCAGACAAAAGACATTTCCCATCTCTTCAAGGTTATCCAAAGCCTGCAAATATCGATAAGTATCTGGAACTCAAAGAAAGGCAGGCAGAGGATATTGCTAAGAAGTTGTCTGAAGGCAAACGTGATAGAGAAGTGCAGAACCAATACCAGTTTCAGCTGAGCAAAGTCCAATCACTGGAAAGATTTTCAAAGAATCTATCAAATCAGATTTCTGAAACAGATGATAAATTTTTAAAAGAAAAATACATCTCTCACATCATGGAATACAAGAAATATGTTGCAACTAGGGTATATTTCAAAGATTGGTTTGTGAGTGAGCTTCAAGAAGAAATTGCAAGAATACAAGAACAACTAAAAGATCATCAACAACAAACCTACATGCCCAGATTGGAACAAATACAAAAAGAATGTACCTGAAAAGACCCTGAAGCTCAGAAGAATGAAAGAAGAGCTAATTCAAAATCACTATGGGTCAAAGAACCAGGTAATGCGATTGGGGGGGGGGGAGCTAAGAGTGTTTGATACCTACAAGAAGCTGGAAGCCAGAAGGAAAAAGGATCCCAATGCCTCCTAAACCTGATTATACCAAAGAAGATGCTGATCTCAAAGCCCAACTTTCTAAAAGGCCCAGCTCAACATCTGCCCAATCCACACTTGCCTTGCTAAAGTGAAAAAGGCAAGGGGATATGTCAGAGAAGGTTGACAGAGAGTTTGAAGAAGTATTCATCAAAGAAGGCATCAAAAATATGATGGACTATCCAACAGATGATACAAGTGCCAAGTTGGCAGAAGACCTGACAAGAATAGCTCCTTTTATAACCTCAGCAATAAAGGCTCCTTCAAGAAAGCCTTCAGACCCAAAAATTCTAAAGTGGAAGGTCGACAAAGACACCCACGAATTGACACTGCTCAAGTCTGATGGTAAAGCCACTAAACTATCCATGGAAGCTGCTTATGGGCTTACAGTAGAAGACTTCCATGAACTACTAAGTTTAGAGCTTGAGAAGGATGCTGATGATTTAGAATCTCTTAACTTTGAACTACAATTCAAGGGTCAAATAATAGAATTCTTTCTAAGGATAAAGATCAAGAATAAGGTGTTTTTGGCATCATCTGTTCCAGGGGGAGATTGTTGGGATTGAACCTTTGGAAAGGAACAAATGATACATAGTCAAAACACACCATCCGAGCTATGATCCAACCATCAGAGGTTCTAACCGCTGACGAGTATTTACTGCTTTCAATAAACACATTGTTTCCTATCCTCTGAAAGAAGAAAGTCTCAACCGCTGATAGAAGATCACAAGAACAGAGGATAGCCAACACTGCTTAGTTTAGCATTAGATTAATCAATGTAACAGTGCTATGCACTGATAGTTTAGTCTAAGCAGTGTTTGTAGTTAGTTACTTTTTGTTAGCTGTCACTATCAACCGTGACGTCATTGAAAGATGATCAGTGGTTAGATAAGTAGTATAAATAGGCGCTCAATGTAACAGTTAACACTCGTCTTCTTAAAAAGATCAATTTCGCATATCTTCTTAATTTCTTACTATCAAACAATCGTTATTGGGCTAAGGGGGAGTTTGTGAATCACATGCAATAGTTTAATTACTTGAAAGCATGATGATGATGATGAAAACAAACGACCGATTGATTGTTGTAAAAGTTTTCCATTAATCCGCTGCATTTATTTTCTGTTTTCAATCATTTTCCATTATTTGAAACAAAAACAGCAATCAATTCAAACTTAGATCCTGACAATTTCTTCACCAAATGTGCAAGGGGTGTAATTTATCTTTTATCTAATTAATCCTTAAATGAAAGACCTTTTTTGTTATTTGACTATCGCCCTATTAATCTCATTGGTTGTGTTCAGAAAGTGATCTCAAAAGTGTTGGCGAATAGGTTGAAAGGGTGTTGAAGCGGTTATTAGCGATGTGCAGTCATCTTTCTTAGAAAGGAAAATTTTTTTTGGAAGGCCCGTTGATTATTAACACGGTACATGCTTGGTGTAAACATACTACTGCCCCCCTCGATGTGAGCTCTTGGGGAAGATCAACCTGTTATCCCTAGAGTAACTTTTAATGTATGGATCTACAAGCTTGTTATACTGTAAGGGTCTTAATAGCTTGTTAACTTTATGCATATGTGGAAATCGTGTAGCAATGAAAAAAACAGACATAAACAAACACCTTCTTGTTCTCATTCTCACCCATTGATTCCAATCTAAAGAACATAACCTTTGAAAATAGTTCGTATATTCTCTACTTCATTTCAAAAAAGAATAAGCGTATAACACTTGTATCTATTTTGAAGTACACAAAATTTCATGCCTTTGTCTTCGTTCTTTCGTCCAATGCCTATTCCAAATAAGATGGTTGCGCATTAATAACTTATCCTTACTAAAAGTTGGTATAAAACTATGAAGGCCAAAAGTCGAACAAGATACCTTGCGTTGGAACATTCTCATGGTGAGCACGCAAGTGTCTCGCATTCTACAAGAAGAGAAACAAAAGAAAAATAATTATTACGATTTCTTGTTGAATTTGACTATTTAGGTCGAAACACGCCTCTTTCAGATTATAACTTTTAATACTTATTCATTTTTTTTGCCTTTCAAAAAATAAAAATAAAAATAAATAAAACTTATTAATTTCAAACTTACATCAATCAGGGTTTTTCTTTTTCTTTTTCTTTTTTTTTTTGTAGCAGGTTTCATATAGACTAATGTGGATATCAAACTTTTAATAAAAATTGAAACAGTTTAAAAAGAAAATTGATATTGAAAAGTAGTTTGTTTAACTTGAAGAGTCAGAGTACTCTATCTCTCTGTATGGAACAAGAAAGTCAAACACCAAGTGAATAAGGTGAAGTCAATGTATTACCTAACATCTTGGAAACTAAAAGTATGTGAAGAACCATCGGGACGACTCAACGCAAATTGTGAAGTAAGCCCTGAAGGGATTTTGATCTGCGATATCGTTACAAGAATTTGACAATTATCTGATACATACATGTCATTGCAAAGCATTCAACTTGTATTAAAGGGATGATTTTCTGAGCCATTATATTTGGTTTTTCACTGTAAACTTACCATTTTACATGTAAATACTAAAAACAGTTAATCTTACTTCACATGTTTTACTCAGAATTACATATTCTTGCAAAACGTAGTGTTCTTGCAGAATGATCACGTCGGTTAAAAAGTCAGTTCTAGTCGGGTTGGGTAGGCCAGAACCACTTTTTGTTCAAATATTTGAATAATTTTATAAAATACTTCAGTGATTGGTATAAAAAAACTTGTCAAGTTACATCAAAACAGAAGGTAGACGGGCAACAAGCTTCGCGCCACCCCCTTCTGAATTGCAAATGAGCCAAAATCATCACGCTACGATATAAGGAGACGGAAATTTTATTTTATGTACCGACAAGAGACTGGAATATTTAGTGTGCATGAAAATATCTTGTGTGCGACTGATCTTTATCTGGTATTTAGATCGTTTCAATGAAATAGTTGTTTGCTCCCAGCTGTCAGTCTCAGAAGAATCCACCTGTGAAAGTAACAGCCTCCGGCGTCACAACAAGTAACTACACAAAAGGAAAACTTAGTGTCAAATTAATGTTATTAGTTTAGAGATACTTTACCAGCAGCGAAGCACTAAATAAAGCTCGACCAGCTGACATATAATTGTCTATTTCCTGTTGCATTTCTGGATCTGCAGAATGTCGTTTTTAAGAAACACGGACATGGGAAAACAGAAAGTTTTTCTTTTCAACAAATTATTAACAAATTTGAACGTAGTTACCACATGCTATTTTGTTCTGCCCATTGGCAAAGAGCCGCACTATTTCCCCCTGAACATCAAATATTTTCAACATGAGTAATATTCGGGAGAATTTTATACCGTTAATAAGTATGAAAATATTGTTAGTACACAATGGGTTGATACGTGGAAGGTGTTGACTGCTATGTAGTCAACGGTGCGTGCCTAGCTAGTCACTCATATGAGGCAAGGCGAGGCGAGGCCAGACCTCCTTGAGTGCAGCAAGGCGCACATGCGCACTGAACTGCGAAAAAACCTGTCTGAAACAACTAAAAATGGATTGGAAACGAACTAAAACAGCCAAACTTTTAGGATTTTGTAAAAATATATAAATTTTGATAGTCTTGAATACATGTGCGGCTTGCTTGTATCGGGTGTGCACTTTTTAAGTGCCTTGCTCACCCTCGTTGACCATTTCATGTAGTTTCATATAACGTTGTAGGAATCTAATATAAACATAAACTTTGTGAAGAAATATTTATTATTTGATACAAAACAGAAGATGTTACAGAGTACCTGTCGACCTCGGTCATCCATTGGTATGCATTCAACAGCAATAAGTTTACCAACATCATCGGCTGTAACTACATATTCTGGATTTGTAGCTCCTGTGTCATACACAGAATTCTAAATCAAGAATGAGCACTTCACCACTTATGAAATTTTCTTTTGGGAAATGTGACATTATGTATTAACTATAATTACTGAATCCAATTAGCATCTAAACAATAAGACGTACCATCGATGAACTCCCGAATGCCG
Source organism: Scalesia atractyloides (assembly GCA_947069175.1). NCBI lineage: Eukaryota > Viridiplantae > Streptophyta > Magnoliopsida > Asterales > Asteraceae > Scalesia > Scalesia atractyloides. Next base: position 16,085,937 of record CAMTDV010000018.1, read on the forward strand.
TCTTCAAAGTGATGAACCCACTGACATAGAAGCAAACAGTTATATTAACCGGATTAATAGAAGTTTTAGCTGCAAATTGGCATCTAGAAGCTTCTATACCTCAAACATGCATAGAGAGGTCCCTCGCACAGGAAATCCACAGGCTAAAAGTTTACCTCCTGGTTTTGCATCCCCAAGTATCTGGAAGCCATCTATTCCTGGGCCACCTTCAAAGTGAATATATTACATGTTAGCTCCTATAACAGTTCAAAACCATGGCTTATTATTAAAGGTGGTAAAAGAGACTGTTCATACTTCATACGGGTGTGTAAGGGATCAACAGGTAACTTTTTTAATACTTTTGTCCCGTCAACACTTTGTATGTCCTATGTAGTTAAGATTTTGAATTTTAACCTATTTGATCCATCAGATAAGATTACAAAATTTTCACATCTACTTGTATTAACTACATCAAATTACCCTGTAATCTTTTAGATTACAATCTTAGGGGATGGATAAATAACTTCCAATAGTTATATGTTACCTTCTAAATCATAAGAATCATCCCCATTGAGGCAATGATCATTATCTGGTGATTGATCCACTTGACCACTGATCATCAAGCTAGTCCTTTCTCTATGGCTACTTTGAGACGTGTGTTCAAAAATCTCCTGTAAATACGTTTTATGTCAACTATATTTTCATTGTTCTCTTGACATTCAAGAATGGGTTTAGAATTCTAACAATGGAAGCTTCCAAAAAACAAAATGAAATTAAATTACTTGTTGAAAGAGTGAAAACTTAAGTTCTTCCACGATCCCAGCCATATGTGGCCGCTCTTCACGAGCTTTCTTAACACATTGATAGGCAATGGATGAAAATGTTATCAAAGAACCCGGATCCATCTGCGCTTTCAAAGCGGGAAGGATAATCTCATCTAACCTTTTTTCCTCATAGCATCGTCTCCACTTAGGCACTAAAATTTTAGTTAGCGCACGATTACCATACTCGTAGCATAATCTCCCACAAAAAATTTCAAACAAAACCACTCCAAAAGAGTACACGTCAGACTCTTTCGACAGGAAACCCAACTCCATATATAACGGATCACAATAACCAGGTGTGCCAACACCATGAGAAACAAGATATGTGTGCGGTTGGTTAGCAGGGCCAACTTTTGATAGTCCAAAATCAGAAACTTTTGCCGTCCAGTTTTCATCCAAAAGAATGTTTGCGCTTTTGATGTCTCGATGAAGAACTCTTTGTTGTGTCCCCTTAGGATCATGTAAAAAAAGTAGCCCACGTGCGGCTCCGACACATATCTTTAAGCGTTGGATCCACGTGAGAGTACCGGCATCGCCTAGATATCGATCAAGGCTCCCGCGAGAAGCATACTCATACACCAGAATCATCTCATCACCCTCAATGCAAAAGTTCATAAGTGAGATCAGATTTTCATGTTTGTATCTGGAAAGCATCATGACTTCCTTCCAAAACTCGATGTTCCCTTGCCCATGTCTACGATCTAACTTCTTAAAAGCGACGGTGATTTGTCCCTTTGGGGAAGAGAGTTCTCCCTTATACACACTCCCGAATCCACCATGGCCGATCGCTTTGGTAGGATCAAAGTTGTTGGTGGCAGATACTACATCTTTCATTTGGATTTTAAGGTAATCAAAGTTTTTCATGAAAGACATTTAAAGAATTAAAGGAACTGATATTACAAATTAGATGGAAATAATGGCAAATGATTAGCTTAACTAAATGGAGTTTGAAAGGGCTACTTATTGTGTTGAAAAAAGAGAAATCAAAGTATGTTAATTGTCAATAATTACACACCATGGGCCACTTGACCCACACGTCAATTGACATGACCAAATTTTATAACGTATTACGGTATAAACTGGTTAGTGTCTTGGTGGGTCCTGGGCAAGCCAAATCCAACTTTAATTTCTTCCAGACTTCGTAATTACCAAATAATTTTCCGTTGTAATTACCATTTAATTTTTCATGAATGTTGTTTGTCATATTTTATTTAATAACAACATACTAAAATCAAAGAATTGTCATATTATTCATAGTGATCGTGTATTTGTGTATATTTAATGATGGGAAAAATGTGAAACTCAAACGGTAAATCAAAATGCGGAAGTAAACTTCCTTTGACAAAGAATTTTCACAACTTGAATGAACTGTGAGGATGCAAACAAATAGGCATAAAAGCAACAATAAAGAGGCACCAAATTTTAGCGTGGAATATATTTCCTAGTAAAAACCACGGACAACTAGAGCCGCTTCAAATCCACTAACACCAATAATAGAGCAATACAAGTTCAACCACAATAGTTCATTGCATGCTTCTGTTGCTGCCATATAGACGGCCTCTGTAGTAGACAAAGCAACACACTCTGCAGTAGATAAAGCAACACATTTTCTCAGACTTGACTGCCATGACACGACTCCCTTGCAAAAATCATTAAATATCTAGAAATAGATTTCTTGTTGTCCTTATTTCTTGTTATATCAAAATCCTTATAAGCAGCAAGCATCGGTTCTTCATTCCCAAATGTTATACCCAATTTGGAAAGGATCCACTTAACCGCATCCCAATGCTTCTTCCCAGGATTTGACAGACATCGACTAACGACACCGCACCTACTCTATAGGCAATATAAGGCCTTATACACACCATTGCATACATTAAGCTTCCAACACTAAGGCGTATGAACTCTATCCATAACTTCAATCTCCTTCTTAGAAGGAGGAAAATCTTTATCAGTTAGTTTAAAGTTGGGAGTAAGAGGTGAACTAACCATTTTAGCCTTAGTCTACAAATCACATTCTCAATGTATTGCTCTTGTGATATGTGCAACTTCTTTGAAGCTCTATCTCTAGTAGTAATCTGAATGCCAAGAATCTGATTTACTAGCCCCAAGTCCTTCATAGAAAATGACATGCTTAATTGTTTCTTTAGATGAACAATTCTCTTTAAATTCTTGCTAAAAAATAGCATGTTATTAACATAGAGTAATAAAATGATAAAATCATCATCACCAAACCTCAGAAAGAAAATACAGTGATTTGAAATAGTCTTTCGGTAGCCTTGCTCCCCCATAACAAACTCAAATTTATAGTACCACTGTCTCGATGCTTGCTCCAACCCATAAAGTGTAACACCCTCACCACGAAATAAAAACAACCCGCGGTGGAAACGTCACGGGGTCACGTTAATTGATTCAAACACATGGTAAATAAAGTTTGATTTTATTGAACTTATAAATTACATCGTCTTTGAGAATTCGAAACAAAATACAACAACTAAGTTTATTTTTAATCAAGCTAAGGCCCGCGTCCATCCTATGTATAGCATACTTGATCATGTATTAGTACCTGAACATATGTGAAAATAAAGTCAACATTGAATGCTGGCGAGTAACATAGGTTTTGTTACGACTCATGCCTATTGAATGATGCTTAATAAATTTCAACATTTGATATTTTTTATAAATTTTTGTACCCATGAATCTCTGACTAAAATGTTTATTTGGTAAGACCGTATGGGAAATCATTCGATTTAAGAGAAACATTGTATGGTTTACTTAGAAACCGTTTGTGACTTTGTATGAGCCAACCAAATGTCTTGTATTGTATAAATATATGTCTTTGTAAAAACCAAATGTCTTGTGTAAACAAACGTCTTGTTTTGTATATAAAACAATTTGCCTTTTTGTATAAAACAAGTGTGGTTTGTTGGCGAATACATTCAAGCCTTGTTGACTGTCGAACAAACCTTTATAAATAAAGGCCTTTCAAATGTGTTGCACAATTTCTGTCATTCCCAGAGGAAACTTCCAAACAAACATGGGAAGCGGGAATGAGGTTGTCAATCCTATGGTACCATAACATACCACTGGTCGGCGTGATCAAAGTTAATGAATGCATCATTGTCATGTTCAACATACCATCAAGTTTCGTACAATGTAAAGCAATGTTGTGTATATAAACCATACGTATATTGTAGTGAATTTATGAAAATAGTAATAGGCATGTATGTTTCTCCCCAAAATATTTAGAAAGCGTAAAAGAGGGGTCTAAGTACTCGCATGAACCATAAGTAGTAAGTATGTTTTGAAAACTAGTTTAGCAAATATGAATCACCCAAAAACATTTAGAAAACGTAAAAGAGGGGAACTATTTACTCGCATGAACCATAAGTAGTAAGCATGTTTTGAAAGCCAGTTTAGCACATATGAATCACCCAAAAACATTTAGAAAGCATAAAAGAGGGGAACTATGTACTTGCCTGTAGCTTTAGGGTTTTTGACTTAAAACTTCTTGGTGCAAATTCTGAGTTCCTAATAATAATACAATGCATCACGTGTTAGTAAAATAACCCAAGTCACTTTAGCCACACAACACGAGACAGAACCCCAACAGACTTAGTCAGGCAGAGCTTATAGAGAGTAGGAGATGTCGATTTTCGATCGAACTGAGCGATTTGAACTCATCCCAGGCCGGCCTTTATATACTCGAAATTGGCTTCTCCCGCGCGTCGCTCGGGGAGACAAGGATTCTCTCGCGTGGCGTGGGGGAGGTCAGCTAGGCCTAGACTGCCACCAGTCTTAGGTAGGTTGGACACGTGTCATGAAACAGAGCCACATGTCCTAGCACTCCCCCGCGCGTTGTGGGAGGTGACAGGGATTCTGGCGCATGGCGCCTGGGAGGTCCAAGGTTTTTTTTTTGCGTGCTGGCTTTCGGCGTGCGTGTCCGGGGTTGCGATTAAGGTCCTTGTGAGATTACGTATTTTGTAAACAATTTTATTAAACACGGAAACTGTCTACAATGGCTGAAATTTTGCAAATGTTACAGTCTCCCTTACTTCGGGAAATTTCGTCCCGAAATTTAATTGGAGGAGACTTGATAGAAAAGATGTGGATATTTTTCTTTCATTTCATCATCTCGTTCCCAGGTAAATTCTGGGCCACGTTTGGATTCCCAGCGAACTTTAACAATTGGTATTCGACTACGCTTGAGTTTCTTGACTTCATGGTCCATAATTTCCACAGGTTTCTCAACAAAATCATAGTGTCATCAATACGAATTTATCAAGAGGGATGTGTAGGTTTTCATCGGCTAAACACTTTTTAAAGTTGGACACGTGAAAAGTTGGATGAATATTTCCAAGTTGAGGAGGTAGTTCGAGTTTGTAGGCTACCTTTTCGATCATTTCAATAATCTTAAAAGGTCCTACATACCGAGGAGCTAGTTTACCTTTCTTTCCAAATCTGACCATACCCTTCCAAGGGGATACCTTGAGAAGAACACGGTCACCAATTTGGAATTCTAAAGGTTTGCGTCGTTTGTCAGCATAACTCTTTTGACGACTTCTTGCTGTCAAAAGGTTATTGCGGATTTTCATGATTTTGTCTGTTGTTTCTTGAATGAGTTCAGGTCCGGTGATTTGAGCTTCACCAATTTCATTCCAACAGACAGGTGAACGGCATTTCCGACCATAAAGAGCCTCGAAGGGAGCCATGTTGATGATGGAGTGATAGCTGTTGTTGTAGGAGATTCGATCAAAGGTAGATGCGAATCCCAACTACCACGAAAGTCAATCACACAAGCTCTAAGCATATCCTCAAGTGTTTGGATTGTCCTTTCGGTTTGTCCATCCGTTCGAGAATGATAAGCAGTGCTTAAATTTAATTTGGTTCCTATGGCTGATTGCATGGTTTTCCAGAAACGAGATGAGAAACGAGCATCACGATCTGAAACGATATCCAAAGGAACACCATGACGAGATACAATCTCATTGATATAGATCTTAGCAAGTTTTTCAGTAGAGAAGTCCTCAGGAATTGGCAGAAAGTGTGCTGACTTAGTCAGACGGTCAATGATTACCCAAATGGCGTCATGGCCTCTAGAAGTGCGTGGTAACTTAGTGATGAGATCCATGGCGATGTTCTCCCACTTCCATACCGGAACTTCTGGTTGTTCGAGCAAACCAGAGGGACGTTGATGTTCTGCCTTGACTTTAAGACAAGTAAGGCATTTAGACACGTACAAAGCTATATCCTTCTTCATACCCAGCAACCAATACTGGGTACGAAGATCCATGTACATTTTGTCTGTACCTGGATGGATGGAGTAACGTGACTTGTGTGCTTCACCAATCAGTAAGGTATGAAGATTATCTTGGTTCAGAATCCATAAACGATTTAAGAAATAAAGTAACCCATCATCTTTAGTTTCAAGCTGAAGCTCAAGATTATGTGGGAGTTCATTATTCATCAGTCCTTGGGTTACGCACGTACGTTGGGCTTGGGAAATACGTGTTTGGAGATCTGATTGGATACGAACACAATGAAGTTTGACTTGTTCTTTGCGACTAAGCACATCTGCTACGACATTCGCCTTACCAGGGTGGTAACGAATTTCGCAGTCATAGTCGTTTAGAAGTTCGATCCAACGTCGTTGTCTCATGTTTAGTTCCTTTTGATTGAAAATGTGTTGGAGACTTTTGTGGTCAGTGAAAACCACACATTTAGTACCATAGAGGTAATGTCTCCAAATTTTGAGAGTGAAAATAACGGCACCTAACTCAAGATCATGAGTTGTGTTGTTCTTTTCATGAATTTTCAATTGCCTTGATGCATATGCTATGACTTTATCTCTTTGCATGAGAACACAACCAAGGCCTAGGTTTGAGGCATCACAATATACAATGAAATCGTTGTTGCCATCGGGTAAGGATAAAATAAGAGCATCACAAAGCTTTTGTTTCAAGGTTTGAAAAGCTTCTTCTTGTTTGGGTCCCCACTCAAAAGGTTTACTCTTTTGAGTTAGAGAAGTGAGTGCAACCGCAATCTTGGAAAAGTTTGCGACAAAACGATGATAGTAACCGGCTAGACCAAGAAAAGAAAGAACTTCGATAGGAGTAGTAGGTGTACTCCAATCCTTGATCGCTGTGATTTTGGCGGGATCCACATGTATGCCTTGTTTATTGATAATGTGACCTAAGAATTGAACTTCATTTAGCCAAAATTCACACTTGGAGAATTTGGCATAAAGTTGTTCCTTCTTTAGAAGCTCCATCGTTAGATGAAGGTGATGTTCGTGGTTAGCTCGAGATTTCGAATAAATCAAGATGTCATCGATAAAAACAATGATGAACTTATCTAAATATGGTTTACAAACCCTATTCTTTAAGTCCATGAAAACGGCAGGAGCATTTGTTAAACCAAATGGCATGACGGTGAACTCATAATGGTCGTATCGGTTTCGATAGCAGTTTTGGGAATATATTCTTCTTGTACACGAAGTTGATGATACCCTGAACGGAGGTCGATCTCCGAAAAACAGGTAGCACCTTGAAGTTGATCAAAAAGATCATCAATACGAGGTAGGGGATATAGATTTTTAATCGTGAGTTTGTTGAGCACACGATAATCGATGCACATGCGAAAGGATACATTCTTCTTTTTCACAAAAAGCATAGGAGCGTCCCAAGGTGAAAAACTCGGACGAATGAAACCTTTGTCTGAAAGCTCTTGGAGTTGTTTCGACAATTCTTGCATTTTAGATGGTGCAAGACGGTAAGGGGATTTGGCAATTGGGGTGGCACCAGGTATAAGATCGATGCGAAATTCACTTGCCGTACCTGGGGTAAGCCAGGTAGATCTTCCGGAAATACCTCAGGAAAATCCCGAACAATGGGGATGTCTTGAATACTATTGCTCTTGTCTTTCTTTTCCATGATATGCGCCAAGAAGGCTACATAGTTTTTTCATAGGTATTTCTGGGCTTGGGTACACGTCATAAGTTTGAGTTTACTACAAGGTTCCTCTCCATGAATTTTTAAGATTTTTCCAGATGGAAGAGGTATACAAACAATTTTATCAGAACAGATTACTTCAGCATGATGTTTGGTTAACCAGTTCATTCCGATTATGACGTCAAAACTCCCAAGTTGCATTGGCGTGAGGTCAATGGGAAAAAGATGGTTATTGAGGTTTAGTTGACAATTGGAAATAATGGAATCAAGTAAAAGGGGTTTGCCATTAGCTATTTCTACTGTTCAGGGCATCGAAAGAAAAGGTTCAAATGCTATGGATACAAAACTTCTATCGGCACCCGAATCAAAAAGAATAGAAGCAAGATAGTTATTAACAAGGAACATACCGTTAACCATGTTATTGTCAGCACGAGCCTCATTAGTATTCATGTTAAATGCGCGTCCACGAGCTGGATTAGCGTTAACAAGCTTTGGGCAATTGTTTCAGTAGTGAGTAAGATCACCACAATTATAGCAGGATCCAGGTGGGAAATGAGGGCGGTTAGATACTGCTTGATTTTGAATAGGATTTGGAACAGTTTGGTTCAGGGTAGGTGCAGAACGAGAAACGTTGACCAAGTGACCAAATCGTCCACAGAGGGTACATTGGCGACATGGTAAATGATGTTGGTGATGACGGTTACATCGGTTGCACAAGGGTGCAGTACCAACATATTGTTTCTTAGCAGGAGGTTGAGCTGGTTGGTTGGGGGTAACTTGGTTGGTTGGGGTAACAACAGTAAAATTCTTGGAAGCCTTACGCTTCCTTGAATTTTTGGGAGGTTTAGTTTTGGTTTCTTTTGGTTTCTTTGGGGTATTCTTAGCAGTTTGTTTCTTGTCACCTTTGCGGAAAAGTTTCCCTTTCTTGACTTGAGAATCGGTTAGAGTTGCGACTAGTTCAATAGCTTCCCTAACGGTGGCTGGATGACTACCAGTAACGATGTCTTGAACGGGATCATGTAAGCCATCGATGTATTTCTCAATGGCCTTATCCAAGGGAGTGACCATAGTGGGACATAGTAGGCTCAATTCCTCGTACCGATCTGTGTAGGCATGATTCTCGCCACTATCTTGCTTGAGATCGTGGAATTCATTCTCAAGTGCCCTTATTTCATTGCGTGGGCAGAATTCTTTCATCATGAGAGCTCTAAGTTCTCCCCAAGTTTGTGACATGGCTATATCCGCACCTCGATCTCTCATAATCCCATTCCACCAGGTGAGCGCTCTTTTCTGGAATACGCTCGAAGCAAACTCTACTTTGCGCTCATTAGGACATTGACAATGGCGGAAAGTGTTCTCAATGCTTTCAAACCATTGTAGGAGCCCAGTAGCTCCTTCAGACCCACAAAACTTGGGTGGTTTAGCCAAATTAAACTGTTTTAAATTACACAGTACATTGTTGTTGTTATTGTTATTGTTGAGTTGATTGAGTTGGGACACAAGGTTTGGAAGTACCACAACCATTTGCTGAGCGATCATTGCTGCCATTTTGGCGTTTTGGGTAATGTCACGACGAGGAGGCATTCTAAAAGAAAAGGAAAAATGAGAGGAAACGAGTGAGATTGGTAATGGATAGTTTAAAAAGAAATATTAAAATATCAACGAAGCATAAGGAGTGTATCCATTTACTCGTTACTTAAAACGAATAAACGACACAGTGACTAATCAAAGTAAATGGATCTTTATAATGTATAGCGAAGACATGCTTTAGCCTATAAGTGGACACTCACCCCAAGAGTTCCCAGGTAAGAGTGACTGGTCCGATTAAGTGGATTTGTACGAACACTCTAGCCTTAGACAGAAAACTGAAGGTAGAGGCATCCACCCTTCCAGATTGCACGTGTTCACATTATTAAAACCCAAATTTTGACGAGATTGTGAAAAACTTATGAGGCTTTAAAAGCCTGAAAACAAATCATCTAAGGATAGATGATGATTTCTTGTAAAATTTTGGGAAATCTTGACTTTTAAGAACGAATGTGAGATTTTGTATTGTTTTGTAATCATCTAAGGATAGGTGATGGTATTGTATTTAAAATCTAAACGCAAGATAAATCGCGTTAGGGTCCGAGGAAGGTTATAGTCTAGGTCAAAAGTGTTACTAATAACCTAATTCCCTATAACCATGGGCTCTAATACCAACCTGTAACACCCTGACCGCGAAATAAAAACAACCCGCGGCGGAAACGTCGGGGGGTCACGTTACAAATTGATTCAAACACATGGTAAATAAAGTTTGGTTTTATTGAACTTATAGATTACATCGTCTTTGAGAATTCGAAACAAAATACAACAACTAAGTTTATTTTTAATCAAGCTACGGCCAGCGTCCATCCTAGTGTAGCATACTGGATCATGCATTAGTACCTGAAACATATGTGAAAATAAAGTCAACATTGAATGCTGGCGAGTAACATAGGTTTTGTCACGACTCATGGCTATTGAATGATGTTTAATAAATTTCAACATTTGATATTTAAATAAATTTTTGTAGCCATGAATCTTTGACTAAAATGTTTCTTTGGTAAGACCGTATGGGAAATCATTCGATTTAAGAGAAACATTGTAAGGTTTACTTAGAAACCATTTGTGACTTTGTATGAACCAACCAAATGTCTTGTATTGAATTAACATATGTCTTTGTAAAAACCAAATGTCGTGTGTAAACAAACGTCTTGTTTTGTATATAAAACAATTTTCCTTTTTGTATAAAACAAGTATGGTTTGTTGGCGAATACATTTAAGCCTTGTTGTCTGTCGGGCAAACCTTTATAAATAAAGGTCTGTCAAATGTGTTGCACAGTTTCTGTCATTCCCAGATGAAACTTCCAAACAAACCTAGGAAGCGGGAATGGGGTTGTCAATCCTATGGTACCATAACATACTACTGGTCGGCATGATCAAAGTTAATGAATGTATCATTGTCATGTTCAACATACCATCAAGGTTCGTACAATGTAAAGCAATGTTGTGTATATAAACCATATGTATATTGTAGTGAATTTATGAAAATAGTAATAGGCACGTATGTTTCACCCCAAAATATTTAGAAAGCGTAAAAGAGGGGTCTAAGTACTCCATGAACCTCAAGTAGTAAGTATGTTTTGAAAGCTAGTTTAGCACATATGAATCACCCCAAAACATTTAGAAAACGTAAAAGAGGGGAACTATGTACTCGCATGAACCATAAGTAGTAAGTATGTTTCGAAAGCTAGTTTAGCACATTTGAATCACCCCAAACATTTAGAAAACGTAAAAGAGGGGAATTATGTACTCGCATGTAGCTTTAGGGTTTTTGATTTAAAACTTCTTGGTGCAAATTCTGAGTTCCTAATAATAATACAATGCATCACGTGTTAGTAAATTAATCCAAGTCACTTTAGCCACAAACCACGAGACAGAACCCCAACGGACTTAGTCAGGCAGAGCCTCGACATGCGTTGGTGGGTCCTAAATCAATCGGGTAGGGTGGCCATACTACACGAGACAGAACCCCAATGAACTTAGTCAGGCAGAGCCTCGACATGCATTGGTGGGTCTTAAATCAATCGGGTAGGGTGACGAATTATGGATCAGGGGTTAAAATACTTACAACGGAGTAGAGGTTCGCAGGTTTAGGGGTTTTAGGGGGCTTCAGGACTCGGACAGAGTTTATAGAGAGTAGGAGATGTTGATTTTTGATCGAACTGAGCGATTTGAACTCGTCCCAGGCTGGCCTTTATATACCCGAAATTGGCTTCTCCCGCGCGTCGCTCAGGGAGACATGGATTCTCTCGCGTGGCGCGGGGGAGGTAAGCTAGGCCTAGACTGCCACCGGTCTTAGGTAGGTTGGACACGTGTCGCAAAACGGAGCCACATGTCCTGTCACTCTCCCCTGCGTCGCGGGAGGTGACAGGGATTCTGGCGCATGGTGCCTGCGAGGTCCAAGGTTTTTTTTTTGCGTGCCGGCTTTCGGCGTGCGTGTCCGGGGTTGCGATTACGGTCCTTGTAAGATTACGTATTTTGTAAACAATTTTATTAAACACGAAAATTGTCGAAAGGTACAACGGTTGAAATTTTGCAAATGTTACATAAAGACTCTTCTGAAGTTTACTAGAAAACTTGAAATCTTCAGACATAGTCTTCTTTACCTTTAACTTGAAACCTTCAGGTTGCTCCATATACATTTCCTTGTCCAAGTCACCATGAATGAATGTTGTCTTGACATCCATTTCCTCAACCTTAAGATCAAAACTAGAAGCCAAACCAAGAATCATCTGAATGGAACTCATTTTCACAACTAGAGAGAAAATCTCATCAAAATCAAAATCGACACCTTTTCTTTGACTTAACCCCTTGATCACCAATCTAGCATTGTACCTAGGCCGTGAAGTATGTTCTTCAGTCTTTAAAGCTCTTTTGCCCTTAGGGAACTTTACTAACCTCGAAGGTATTGTTCGCATACAAGGAATTCATCTCATCTTTCATAGCTTCAACCCACTCCCTTTTATGTTCATCTTCCATAGCCTCTTTATAACACCCGGGCTCTCCCCCATTAGAGAATAAGACATACTCATCAGCAGAATAATCGGTAGAAGGATGGCGGTCTTTGGAAGACCACCTGAGTAGGACAAATGTTGTCATACCTGGTATTAGTAACTATGTATGAGAACTCTCATCTAATTCATGTTGCTCTGGAATATGAAGATTATTAGTATCATGTTGTTCATCATTTGGATTAGCTTCCCTATTATGCGGCTTATAGTGTTGTGGAGGAATATGATCCAAATCAGTAAGATCATTAATATGTCAAGGAATTCTTTTTCTCTTCTCAACATCTTTAAACTTTGATCTTCCACAAAATCAACATCACGACTTCTTACAAGTTTCTTCAGAACTAGAACAAAAAACCTGTATCCAAACTCATCTCCCCCGTATAATATCCATGACTTGGTCTTTACATCAAGCTTTGTTCTTTTACCTTTGCGAATATACACAAAAGCCTTGCATCCAAAGACCCGCAAATCCACATATAAAACATCTTTGCCCTTGCAAACCCTGTCAGAAACATCAAAAGACAAAGGAACACAAGGAATAAGATTAATAACATGTACTGATGTATTCAAAGCTTCACCCCAAAACGAATTAAGCGACCCTACATGTGATAGCAAACATCTAACCATTTTAGCCAATGTTCTATTCATCCTTTTGGCTAAACCATTTAGTTGTGGTGTCTTTAGATGAATCTTTTGGTGCCAAATACCTTTCTTTCTATAATAAGCATCAAAAGGACCAATGTATTCAACCCTATTATCTGTTGAATAGACTTGAGATTCTTCCCAGTTTGTCTTTCAACAAAGGCATGAAACTGCTTAAACACATCTAATACTTGATCTTTAGACATCAAAGTATAAACTCATACCTTCCTTAAATGATCATAAATGAAAGTGACATAATATAGCAACCCCCAAGTGTTCTAGTCTTCATAGAACCACAAACATCAGAATGTATCAAATCAAGTATATTGTCTCTCCTATGAGAAGGATGGCTCTTGAGAGATACTATTCTTTGTTTACCTACCGGACAATTAGAATACTTCCAAATGAACATCATGCAAATTGGGTTAGGCATTTTTCTTCAACAATATAGACCTCCCTTTTTCACTCATGTGAGCAAGTCTCCTATGCCAAAAGTCGGTCATATCACCATTCATTAATAAATTGACTGAGACTTTGGAGATCTTCGGTGTGTTATGTATAAATTTGAACATCATTTACCTTTTTCCACGACCAAAGAACCACGAGTGAGTTTCCAAATTCCATCACCAAAGGTACTATGGTAACCATCATCATCAAGTAAAGCTACGGAGATCAAATTAAGTCTAATATCCGGAACATATTTTACATTGTATAAAACCAACTCCATGCTGGTGTCAAACTTTAAGCAAAAATCTCCAGCACCTACAATCTTTGATAACCCATTATTACCCATCTTAACAATCCCAAAGTCACCAGGTGTATAACATGAATAAAAAATCATTTGTGAGTCACATGACTTGTATCACCACTGTCAACAACCCAACTCGAATCATCATGTGCAATGTTCACCGTATCATAATCATAACAAATAAAGAACTCTTCGGTAGCAATGTTAACTTCAGCAATGCCATTGCCACCATCATCTTTCTTATGGTTGCTCTTTTGATTGTTGTAATTAGCCTTCTTGTTCTCCTTCTTCAGTTGTCTGCAAAATTTAATGGTGTGTCCTTGTAACGCCTCTATTCTTATTGTTAGAAAGTTCGTATTCGTTTTCTATTTTTTTAAACATAACATTCGTATTTCAGTTTCAATCTCACAATCTGAGGTGCTAATCTTAATGGAACTCATGTTCTATATTTATCATGTTAATAACCACGCTTGTTTGTTATCCAAACAATCATCCAATACGTGTTTATAAGCCAAATCGAGACTCATTATACTTTTGGAATGTCACTTATACGTACATCACAGTTGTATCATAATTTGGTACCCTTACCATGCTTGAAAAGTAGCAAAAAATACAAGTTTGTAACTCAAATATCAAACAAACCAGAGTTCAGGGGCCAAATTGTTAAAAACCAAACTTGGGCAGTCTGTTACAAAAGCATTCTAAACTATCACAAAAGCTTATCAACTATGACATATACCATCCAAGTCTTCATTATCAGATACTAAATCTACAGGAAGTACTAGTTTGGGGAACCAGGCAAGGTCTTTCTCAATCATCTAAAAGCCTATAAAAATAAGATTCATTCTTAGATGAAGGAGGAGAAAACTAAGGATTCGACACACATGCTTTTGTTGAAGCACAACATTGATGAGAGGGAGGCTTGAAGGTGTACCTGAGTATTAACAATGTGAGAAAAAACACTCAACATTAGAAAGAAGTTTAAGAACTATTTTTCTATTAGCTCAAAGTTGAGGGACCACTCTTGTTAATCTTTTAATTAGTTTGTTTATCGGTTAGTTAGGCATCTATAAGAGGGAAAAACTAGTTAAGTAGTAGGTAGTCTCTTGTATTCAGTCTCTTATGTTCTTCATTGTGATTCCAGCCAAATTCCGGCGAAAAATTTGTATATTCCGGCCAAAACCTCTAAATTCCGGTCAGTTTCCAACCAAATCATGTGAATTCCAACAATTAATCTTGTATACTTAAAAAATGAATTGAGTAAGAGTTAAAACCTAGCTACTTAAAATATTTACCTATAAAAATGTGTATACGTATACATAAAACTAAAAATTACATATAAAAACCCGATCCGATTAATCTCGATTAATCCCGAGTAGTCGCTAGGACTAGCGACTAGCGAGTTCTCCAACCTTGGTTAAGGCTATAGATACACCTTTAGAACTACTTCAATAAAGCCAGTAATATTATGGATTCTTACGACATAAGGTTTAGCCTAGTGCTAAGGTGAAAAACGAACATAACGACTTATGAACTACCAAGGTAAGACACGTAGAAAACCCTATTTAGTTTCTAGACCTTTATAATCTGATCATTACCGTAAGCAGAACATATATTTAACCAGTATGACGATTAGTTATCTATTATCAATTAAAGTGTCAATCCTTAGGCTAATGGGCGTCAATATACCCTAGAGATAACAAGTACCAAATCTAATCTAACATTCATAACTTCATAGAAATATCAAATTTTCCACACAACTAACATCATAACCAATATCAACATACACGCATATGCATCATAAAAACTGATCATACTACACTACTAACATGATACAAATAAGGAATCCATCATCAATTCTAAACAAAATCAACGTATCATCTCATCTGGACAATTATACAAGAGTTTAGCTAGACATGACAAACAAATTCAAAACAAAAGTCAAATTCATCATCATAAACAAAAGTTTAAGGACTAGAAAACTGTAAAGATTAATCACTGGAATCAAGTATTGCTTCCCCGTGCTTTGGATCTTCAAGTCTTGTCCTCTATTCTCTTCCAAATCGTCTTCTTTTTTTATACAGCCCTTTTTCGCGTTTCTTCGAACTCCGGCTGTTGTTTAGGGATTCCATCGCATTCTATCACGAACCAAACCCTAACTTTCACTTCTATACGGGCACTACACCTTGGGTCGGCTTAGGACTCGTAACTCTGATTGGACCCACTCTGGCTCAAAACCTGATGTGGATTCTGTACTCGTTTAATTGATGGCTGTTACGATTCATATTAATCTGGTACGGGTCGTACCTTTGTTGGTTTTCAGATTTCACCCTTAGTTTTTTTACCACTGCTTCATTTTCACCTTTTCACGTCCCGACTACCGTCTTTTTAGTATTTAACCGCAAATCTCAACAAAACATTAATAACTATCTATTCTTACCAGATTTGCACCTATTGCCCTTGAAAACGGGTCTTTTAACATAAGAATATGACGTATCCTACGACTACATCATTGCATCATATGGCACTACGTCAAAAAAGGCTTACGGCCACATAAAAAAGTGTGACCATACGCCTTTCGCCACATTTTTTTTCCAGCTCAAGTGTGACCAAAGGTCGAGTCATCGTAGGTATCATACGGCCACATTCATGTTTAGTGGCTGTAGCAACTAAAAAGTGTGGCTAAATAGTACCACTATTTTTTGCTGGAATAAGACATTCTTTAAAATAGGTGTGACTAAAGGGTAGCAACAACCACGTGTATTTATTGTAAGTGTGTCCGTTTCAATTATATAGTCACATAAATTTTGTTTTAGCCACATCAATTTAAAAAAAATGTGGCAAAAAGAGTCGTTGTAATCAAGCATTCCATCCATTAAGTGTGACTAAATGGTAGCAACGGCCACATGAACTCAACGTAAGTGTGGCCGTTTTATTATTTAGTTACATGAGTGTATTGTAAGTGTGGCTAAAAACTATCTCTAGACACACAAAACAACTTTGTTATTTTGAATATGACTATTGTCTAACTTTTAGTCACACATTCTTCTTTTTCCACATGGCATTTGCTATCATTCTGTCACACACAAGAAAAAGTGACCATATGTGGCTAATGCCTAACCTGTGGTCACACATATTTACTTTTCTCATGACGTTTGCTATCATCCCGTTACATAAAAAACAATAGACGGATAATGTGGCTAATGATTATGTAAAGTCACGTGAAACTTTATATTTTTAAGTGTGTCTATTATCTAACCTTTGGTCACACATATTCATTTTACCCCTTACGTATGCTATCATTCCGTCACATAAAAAAACAAAATAACGATAGTATGGCTAAAAGATATGTAAAGTCTCATGAGTTTTTTTTTTTCATTAAGTGTGGCTAATCGTACAACCTTTGGTCACACATCACTTTTTTCCCCATGACATGTGATATCATTTAGTCACACTAACAAGGAACAAAGTGACTATGATATGGCTAATGGTTAAATATTGTAATATTAAGTGTGGCTATTGCCTCACCTTCAGTCACACATAACTTTTTTTTTCTCATGACGTTTTCTATCACTTCGTCACACAAACAAAAAAAACAAAGTGACAATGGCGTGGCTAATAGTTATGTAAAGCCACATGATTTTGTAAGTGGCTATTGTTTAACATTTGGTCACACATATTTATTATGGTTCTATGTGACTATTTTCATGTAGTTATTTGTTTTATTTTCATTTCTTTGTAAAATAAAAACTGAAGTAAACAAAAGATAATCTATAACCCAAATGATATTAACAATAATAGCTTAAAATCTATACATACGTTTTCAATTTAAATACAAATTAAAGACATAAACTTCTAATCAAAACCTATCCATAAAAGTTGCAAATTTCTTTGAGCCCATATACTCACTGATTGAATACGAGGAGCAACAGTTGCTCCCTTTGCTTCTTCACACTTCCTTTTCTCTTCTTCCTTCTGTGCAGCAGCCATTTCTATTTGCCTCTTTAGCTCACTAGTTATTAAACATGATCCATTTGAGCATGCAAATATAAGTTCAACGGTTCAAGTGAATGAAGTTGGATAAATAACTTACTCTAGTCTAGCTCTTTCATCTGAGGCGCTAGCCACGCTATAACCTTTTCTTGGCCTACAAGCCACCAGCTCCACCTCAAAGATAAGAGTTGCACTGCACATTTTGAAGTTCATCAATAACAATATAGTCAACTATGCTAATAATCAAAATTAGCTACCTCTAGTTAACATGGAATAACAATTGCAAAATAATAGACACGATAAGCTATGAGGTAATTACTCTGGTGGAATCTCTGGCAGATTACCAGCACTACCATAGGCATAATCTGAGTTGCAAGTTATTTTGGCAAGCACCCAACCTAAAACTTAAGATTATGAATCGTAAATATTAAATGTAAAAATGGAGTAGTTGTAATTCCTGGTGAAAAACACAAAATGAATATAAACAATGTATGTATATAATGAAGTGGTCATTATCACTTTTACGAAGGAGTGTTAATAACATTACCATCAACAAGAGGAAGGCTCTCTGAAGGAGCAACTGGACCAGGTTTAGCACTCTTCACAACCGTCTTCAAAACACCTCCATCTCCAGTCAAATCAATTGCTTCAGCCAATCACCTAAATGTTCACTGGCCTGATAATAAAACATCAACAAAGCGTCATCAGATCAGAACCCAAGGTTTAAAAAAAACGGAATCGAGTTCTAGGCGTATATTCGCCTCACAAGGCGTAAGCCTCGAAGCAAACTGAGGCGTAAGTTTGAGGCGGAATTAAAAATAAAATTAAAAATTATGTATCTTATAAAAAATAAAGACAAAATTGCACAAATCAACCTTTACGTTAGATCTAAACTGCACTTTATACCTTTTACTATGAAATCGGCCGAACCCAACCTTTTTGTTCATGTTTTGTTACAGAGTGTAACCTTTAACACAAACGACGTTTTTTTTCTTGGTTAAATCACCTCACATGCTTTGCATGTGAGGGTATTTCTTCTCAAGCTTTGCTTGAATTCTGTCATAGTACATGCAAGCAAATTGATTAAAAATAGGAATACCACCCAACCCATCGTAACTTTTACTAGCATGACGCATGAAATAGTCATTTTGACGCGTTATCAAAACCACCCAACCCACTAACACATGATCTAAGGACCTTACAAACAAGAAGACAGTTGCAATATCAATAAAATCATGAAAGGCACCAAATTAATAAACTGAAACTTTGTATTTAGTACAAAGCTCCATCACCAAATTAATAAAACTAAATCTTTGTATGTGTCATTATAGTTGTAACGTTACAGGATCATGTGTGTGTGTATATATATATATTTACATATATATAATAATCATTATTTGCAAGAATTGTGATATCAATCTTGAAATTCTAATAAAAAATCCAGTATCTCACTAATCCTTCTATAAGGTCTAGTTTCATGAAATTTTATTATAAACTTAGCATTATTCTTAATCAATAAACCAAAAGCACTAAACAAACACACTTAATTTCACTAACACTTCATGTAAACACTCAACAAACACAGCAATAGAATACAATTAAGTAATTAAGTATCAAATTATACCTAGGAGCCATAAATCTGATGCTGAGCAACCGAAATAGACCGCCTTTTCCTCGATCACCATCCGAAACAACCCTAGTTGCACTACCAGCATCATCACTGTCATTCCTCTTAGACACAGACCTCCCACGCCTCTGAGAACAAAAATTCACACTATCACCACCACAAGAAACAACAATAACCGAATTACCACCATTCAGACACCTCGAAACGGACCTCGGATAAATTGTTTAATATGTTATATTGATTTAAGCTTCCTTTTCTCCAATTGGCATATGTTAACTTGTTATATTGCATCGAATAGATGGTTTATTATGTTGAATTTTTGATGAAACAGGGAATTGGGGATTAGGGTTTTTGGTGAAAGAGAGACTGGTTGGGGATGGAAGAAATGGAGTGGACAAGCAGTGAAAAGGTTGGTCACGTAAAGTAATTAAAGTGTGATGATAAACTACGTATAGCCACATTTTCCTTAGTCACAGTTAATAATTTTTAGTCACCCATAAAAAGTTATAAGTGACTAAATAAAGAATACTCTTTGGTCACACAAATTTATAAGTGGTTTATATGAATTATCTTTCAGCCACATTATTAAAAATCTATTATAACGGTTAGTAATATTTGGCCACACTTTTTTACTGTGGCTAGTGATTGCCATATATTTCTATTGAAAGTGTGACTAAAGGTTTCAAAAGAATGTGTTTCCGTCACATTAACTAAAAAAATCAAACAAATATTGTGGCAGTAAGTAATATTTGGCCACACTTTTTAAGCTGTGGCTAGACATGCTAGTAAATGTCACATTTTTTTTTCTGAAAAGTATGACTAAAGGTTTCGAACCGGTTTACAATAGTTACATTAATAATAACTTGTGTTGCTGAAAGTATTTTAAAATATTATAAATGACTTTTAGCCACACATTTCTTAAATGTGTGGCAGGGCGGTTTTGAGAAAATGTGGCTAAAGCCCAGTTTTGACGTAGTGTGGGAAGTGATATAAACTTTCTTTTGTGGGTGAGACTAATACATGTAAAACATTAAACTGAAAAGACTAGGATCTAATGTGATATTTTGATAGGTTCTGTTTTGACTTGGAAAATAAGTTGTCTTGTGACAGGATTGAATCTAATGTATGACTCTATTGGGAAACATCACCTAGAATTAGTACAACTTCTATTTGACTGCTTGTGTGATGTCCTGATACACACTTGTTTGTTCAAGGGTCTGAAATCGATTATGAAAATATTTTTGTATAATCTTTATTTTGTGAAAGAAAAGACCTGAAGATACTTAACACATCAACTTCTGTTCCGCAAAAGCAGAGACCTAGCTATTTGTTGTTAGCCAATGTGCTTTAAGATCAATCAAAACACCATAAGGGACCATATGAGTCCAAAGATGCCAATGTGCATAGTAAAAGAGACCCTCTACTATCCACAACCCTTAAACTTTAATCATATGAGAAATCAATTAATTTGTCTATCATACCCATCTCAATATATGATCTATTATGTTTTTTTCTTAACCTACTCCTAGACAAGATTTCAGATTCTAGGGCAGATACTGTGAAAATGGGTGGCATGGAATCTACATGCTTGATAGAATGTATTGAATATGTTTTAGGATTTGTGTGGGACCCACTTTAGATCATAACTAATGCATAAAACATGATAAAAGTTCACAAATGATTATATAAGGAAGGTTTAAAAAAAGATTTTATATGGACATATATTAACAATCACATAGACCGGTCTAAGTAACTTTATGCTGAAAAGTGTTCTTTAGTTCATTTCACAATGATTTGATCCCATTGCAAATGTCATAATATAGTAGTTATGTTTATTTTTGTTTTAGTTTTGTATTAAAAAAATTAATTAACCATTCTTGAATATTTGACTGATCATTAAAAGTTGAAAGAAACTCATATTATGAATTTGAGTACAAGTACTTGGATGTTCTAGGTGTTCGTGTGAATTCTGATTCCTCTTTTGTGTATAAATGTTTTGGTTACAAAATTCTAAGACCTTGCAGAATTTAATCTTATTCAAGAAACATGGGTAGATTAAGAATGAATGGTCGTTAGTAGCTGATAAGCATGAAACACCATGACGACAAAGTGTACCTGAGTCAGAAGAACCGAACCTGAATCATCATCTGATAGTGATAGTACAAGTGAAGAGGTACCTGTGAACCTCCTTGAAATAGGAAGATTGAAAACGAAAAGAGCTGCTGAGAATCCTCCTCTCACATCCTCTTTTCAGGAAGAAGTTCAAGCAAATGTTGATTATTATCCAAATGCGGATCTAACTCCAAGAGAAGGCGAAGAGTCCCGATTTTGAGAGTTTAGAGGTAAAGAATCTCAGCGACACCAACACAACACAACAACAAAAACCGTAGACTTTGATGAAAAAGTTGTTGCATTCATATTATGAAGACAATTTGATAGCATTACGTCTAGGGTGAGATTGTCCGGCCTAAAATATTTGAGACTCATGTATCAAATATATTCCATGGGCTATGGGTTACAAAATGGAATTAATTGGGCTAGTTAGTGATAGTATATGGGTTGTGAAAAGCTATTTGGACAATATCTAAGGCCATGTAGGCCAGGCCAACCTATGGGCTACCCATATGGGGCATGGCCTATCTAGAGTATTTAAAATTGTTTTTAGCTCATTTGTTAGGTTAGCCTCTTGTTAGCCAGTTTTGAGAGAGAGAGAGAGAGATTCGTTTAGAAAGAATACCTTGTATTAGACTATTTATTATACTTAATATAATCGTATGTAAGGTGGGAAAATTATTTCTTCATGTTCTGGTTATATAGTTGTTTGATTCCACCAAACAACTGTATTTTCTTGATATTAGTTACTTTGGGACTTAGAGGATCGTACATTTATATGTTTGGTGGGTAGAACTTAGTTTTGGGTTTTTTTTTATGTTTATTTTTTTACTCTAAGTCTCATGCTTTTACATCTTTTACATGTTTTACAATTGAACCCAATCACATTTTCACTTTCAATTTTGATCACATATACTTTTTATTTTTACAAAATTTTTGTATTACGTTTGGTCCAAATTTTATGAGTTAACACATCTCGGAGCGTGCATGTGTGGTTGAATGTTTTTCCCCGTTTAAAAGCTCTGTCGCAACGCGTGGGTCTATTGTTTTCTATGTTTTACGTTTCGAGTGTATAGTTTAACGTTGTTTCATCTACTTCTCATTCAGTTTTACTTTTTGTGTTTTTTTTTTCTTTTTTAGTACATGTTTTTCCGGTTTTAATGGTTGCTGACGGTGATTTGATATTGGCACGGTTTTACACCCCCGGCCGCAATATGAGGGCTTGGGGAGGGGGGTGGGGGGTCTGGGCTTGATACTAGATTGATTTACATAATAAAACTTGTCTATATTAAATGCAAAACGACCGCATGAATTTTCTTTTCTTTTCGAACACAACAAATACAACGCCGTGGATGCAAAGAAAACAATAAATATTTACATAGAAAGATTTATTTTTCACATGTAAAAAATTGTTGTGTGCAACTCATTCGCGGGACCGTTTTATAGATGCTTAAACTAAAAAAAAAAGACAAAGTAGAAGATAAGATATTTGCCCCCAAAATTTAAAAAGTCTGTGAAAAATTATCCCCTGATGCTCTTGCTCTTACTTGACCGTGCTTGCCTGGGCACAGATACGCCAATCATCTGGTCTGTAGACATCCAAGGAAGCAGCAGAAGCTTTAAACACTTTTACATCGTCGTCACTGTCGTCATCTTCTTCATAACTGACACTCTCCTCTGTCGTATCATCTACTTCGTCTCTTTTACGCCTCATGGTCTTCCTATTTCCTCTCCTCTTGTCCCGACTAGACCGTTTCAGATCCTGACCTTCTCGTTTTTTCTTAACCACACCTCTGTCTCTAAACCTACCTGGCTCTTTTGCTTCAACGCCTCTCTCTTCATCTACAACAAAAACAATCACCTGTAACAAATTTAAGATAAAAAATTACAACGAACAATGAAGGTGCACGAAATTTATATCAAATTTATACGTATTAATATAGTGATATAATAAGTAGAGCCAGAACATGTGATTTTCTTCCGCTACATACAGATATGCAAATAAAAACCAAAACTCTTCTGGCCTAACATGTTAGAAGCAATCATCAAAAGTTTGTTCTTACATTAAATCCGATATAATAATAATAATAATAATAATAATAATAATAATAATAATAATAATAATAATAATAATAATAATAATAATAATAATAATAATAATAATAATAATAATAATAATATCAAATTACGTTCTACTCTTTTACATCAAATTTTGCCGCAAAGATAAATAAATTCTACTAATAACGAGTTACCTTTTGAATCATAAGAACCACCGTCACCACTAACGCGTTGTGGTTGAGAGTGACCATCATTAGCGGAGTCTTGAAGTTTATCATTCACCCAATTATGGTCATAAACATTTTGTGTGTTAAGACAATAAAAATAACAAATTGAAGTAATAATGAAAATCAGAAATCAAAGATAAGCTTGAGATTCATCATCCAACCTAACAGACCTTGATTTAAACTTAAGGCCAGTCTTTTCTCCATGGTTGCTTTCAGAATCCACTCTCTTTATACGGTTTTAAAAACCTCCTGTAAAAATGATTTACGTTAACTTCATCTCTTGATTTGATTAATATTCAAGAATTATTTTAAACTTGTAACATTGCAAGCTTTTGAAAAAAAGAAGGAAATAAAATTACTTGTTGTCTGAGTGACAACTCAAGTTTGAATACGATCTCAGCCATATTCGGCCGCTCTTCACGAGCTCTCTTCACACATTGATAGGCAATGGCTGCAAATGATTTTAAAGAACCTGGTTCCATTTGTTCTTTTAGACCAAGATGAATAATCTCATCTAACTTCTTCTCATCATAGCATCTTTTCCATTAGGCACTAAAATTTTGGTCAACTAACGATTATGATACTCACAGCATAACCTCCCATACAAAATTTCAAACAACACTACGCCGAACGAGTACACATCAGACTCTTTCGATAGGAAACCCAACTCCATATACAAAGGACCACAATACCCAGGAGTGCCAACAGCGTGGGAGACTAGATATGTGTGTACCTGATTAGCCAGGCAAATTTTGACAGTCCAAAATCAGAAACTTTAGCTGTCCAATTCTCATCCAAAAGAATGTTTGAGCTTTTGATGTCTCGATGAAGAAGCCTTTGTTGCGTCTCCTTAGGATCATGTAAGAAACGTAGCCCATGTGCAGCCCCAACACATTATCTTCAAGCGTTGGATGCAAGTGAGAGCGGTAGCGTCGGTTATATACCGATCAAGACTCCCACGAGAAGCATACTCATACACAAGGATCATCTCATCACCCTCGATGCAAAAGTGGTTGAGGAGATGAGATTCTCATATTTGTATTTGGAAAGCATCATGATTTCCTTCCAAAACTCAACGTTTCCTTGCCCTAGTCTACGATTTAATCGCTTAAAAGCGTATGTAATTTGTCCCTCTGGGGAAGATAGTTCTCCTTTATAGACACTCCCAAATCCACCACACCCGATCACCTTGGTGGGATCAAACTTGTTGGTGGCCAATACTATGTCTTCCATTTTAATTGTATGGTAATCAAAATCTTTCATGAAAGACATGGTGTCGATGAAAGAAGTAAATGCAACAAAGAACACAAATACAAATATGGAAGCAATCATTATTGAAGTAAATGGGCTTGAATAAGGTACACTAAAGTGGTGGAAAGAGAAGTCAAAAGTCGTCTGTTGATACTTTTCATATGCCATTTCGAAAAAGGAAAAAAAATGTTAGAAATAACCGGTTGATGTGGCCTTACGGATCATTTGGTAACATTATCAATATGACATAACTAGTCCCCGACAATTACTTGATGGTAGTAATTGTATATATTGATTAGTTCAAGGGGCAATTATGATTTCCCTTTAGGTACCATTAATAGAGAATACATAGAGTTTTTATAATGGATCACTATTCATGATCATTTTCATTGATCTTTATATATTGATGATAAGTGATTAAAAAACTCATGAACACCAATACTATCAATTCTCTCTAGTGTGATCCATCAACATAAGGTATCATAATGGGAATCGTGGATTCATTATTCTCATCTCAGATCTCTGTCTCAACAAGTAAGTTTTACTGATTTAATGTCTAATATCTTTGACATAATTAAATAATTCTCATCTCAGATCTCTGTCTCAACAAGTAAGTTTTACTGATTTAATGTCTACTATCTTTGACATGATTAAATAAACATGATTAGGTTCTATAATTCTGACCCATGTTTAAAGATATAATCAACATGTGGTATCAGAGCAATGTTGAATATATCAAATTAGATCATGAAATTCGATATTGATGATTCGCTATTGATAATCGATTTGAGTTCCTTAGTCGTAACAAAATCAACATGTGATAATCAATTCAAATTGTTTTTTAGCAAATGATTCAAGCGATATCGCTATATTTAAATGAATTGATTTGCATTTTGATGATGAAATGATTTTGACATCATTGTAAATTATTTTTTATGTGCGATGAATTTATCCAAGTTTTTGCGGTGATATTTATCCAAGTTCTTTCATAATTTGTATTTACAATTTAAAGCCTTGTTCATAAGATTGTATTTTAATATTATGTTTGGTAAATAGAACAATTTAGTTTGCTGAAGTCTTTCTAGCAATTTTATCAATTCATGAATATTTTATTTTAGGTATAAGTTCCATCGATTTGACATTAGAATTGTATTTAATACAATTTATGAATTATGAATGCTATTTAGAATTTATTGTGATGATTAATCGATGAATTTATAATACATGATTTTGCATTCATGAATTAATTAGTCACAAAGTTTTCATGAACTGAGATTGCAATTAGTGAATTAATGATAGAAATTACAAACTGCAATCCACATTAGTTGATATTTTTTTGTGCCTGAATGTTTCGCACACCACTGTATCTAACTTTCATGTGAGTTTCTAATTTTGCACTTGGCCCTTACTTGTACATAGCCTAATTTTTGTATGGCCCTAACTTGCGAATAACCCAACTTTAATTCATGTCATTTTATGTAATTATGTGTATGACAATGAACGTAACGGCTAATTATTTGTGACACACATAATGTATTATTAGGCAAATTTATATAAATATTTCATTTATGGCCTAAAGGTGTTATGTTATATTTATGTGCCGTACTCTTTTATTCATTTATGTTCATAGCACGTGAACTTTGGTCAAAGCCAAAGCGAAGCCAAAGTTCATGTAAAACATTAAGTCAGTCTATTACATATGTTCATGATACAAGAATTTTGGTCAAAGCGAAGCCAAAATTTTTGTAGAACATTAAGACTATATGTTATTTATCTATGTTCATTATGTATGAATTTTGGTCAAAGCCAAAGCGAAACCAAAATTCATGTAGGACATTAAGCCGATTTATTATTTATTTGTTCATAATGCTTGAATTTTGGTCAAAGCCAAAGCGAAGCCAAAATTCAGGCAGAACATTAAGTTGGTTTTATTTACGTATGTTCATAAAATATGAATCTTGGTCAAAGCCAAAGCGAAGCCAAAGTTCATGTAGAACAATAAGTCAGTTTATTATGTATGTTCATAATGCATACATTTTGGTCAAATCCAAAGCGAAGCCAAATTTATGTAGAACATCAAGACAATCTGTTATTTGTGTACGTTCATAATGTCTGAATTTTGGTCAAAGCCAAAGCGAAGCCAAAATTCAGGCAGGACCTTAAGTTAGTCTGCTATTTTGGTGTTATAGTAGATTGTATCTTCAATATAATAATTCATATCTGCTTACTTGATTACCCTGATTAGCTTATTTCAACTCTTCTATTTTTATCGATCTATTCCATCCACTATAATTTCAAAAACCTAAGGTAGTTTTGCTTACTAAAGAGTTTCTATAAAATTTGCTCTTATTGGATTATTGATTATGTCTTAAGATATAACAATCCTAATGCTCTTTTTTGATAAGTATAACAAAAAAAAGCAGACCGTGACTAGTGAGATTAGTCAAACATTATATATCTTATGATGATCAAGAACCCATTTAATTATTGCTATCATGGAAGCTATTCCAAATTCTGAATTTCCTAAGACTAATTTGTTTTCTTTGGAAAAATCAAAATAACTCCTACGATGCATGCATTTACTCTAGATTCTAATCATTAAGTTTACTGGCATCTGTGAATACATGATGATGTACAATACTGTGACCCATAATTTAAGGGTGTATACATGGAAATCAGTACACTTTTCTGATGCATTACATGATAACTTTTCCGCTAATACTATAAGTTGCCTTAAGAATCAACTATACCACTCAGAAGTACCAAAGGAAATTAGTGTGTTGATCTGCAACATATGTACATGAAAAGGAATGCATGAAACTGGAAAAATTAGATGTTGTTCATCTCACCGCCACTAAACCTAAAAGGAGGAGTCTTTTAAGATTAAAGATAGTATACAAGTACCACTTCCAGCTATAAGTTTCTTCAAAGGAAAGTCTCACTACAAATTTATACCATTAAACTAGGCATGGGCATCGAGACTATCCATAATTCAATGGAACAGCTGGCTAGGATAAGTAGTTAGATATTTATGATATTTTAGTCTGCTAATGATAATATTCCAATTAACACATGATTGGTTTAGTCTAGTTCTATAAGTTTTATTACCAGAAATCAACAAATACTTAACATGAGAGTTAGTGACAAAATTTAATGTTAAGACTATAAGAACCATAATAAACTGTTTTATAATTGGGCTTCATGATACCTTATATATTCTGTAGATTATTCAGAATTTGGTATCAATACGAGCGCTACCTTATGACAGTTATGAGGTTTGCGTGGTCAAGACAAAGTCACTATTACATTAAACTCTCATATTATTTATCATCTCAATCTGGATAGAAACCTTATAAGATAGAACTAGATGATGCTACACTTTTTCACAACCTTTTGTTATCATGAAAATGAAAATTTAACAAAAGAAAAATGAGACCTACAAACTTCATCCATTGAGACCAAATTTCATGAGAAATCATGATTAGGTTAATGAAGGATGAAATATTATCAAATCTTATTATTAGTAGATTAGGAGCATGTGTTATAAGCCTTGATAATTAAATGGCTAAGGGAATAAATTAAGTTCTATCAGAAATTAATTCATTGGAACTTATCCCAAAATGGAATATTCAGATATTATTCATTTATCATAATATTTACTTGTATCTAATATGTCTTATATGGATCAATTCATTAAAGAAATTAAATCATATATATTATGATTCCTTCTAAATATGTCCATAAGTTTCTTCTAACGTCTGGACATTAAGGAAATCAAGTCTAACAGATATGATAGGTTCCCACAACAAGTACATCATTGAATCTTATCTTGTAGCATTTATAAAGATCTAAAAGGTTAGTGGGAGCATTAAGTGTCTTAATCTTAAGTTACGAGAGCTACAAGAGGTGGGGAAGTGAAAACTTGTTATTATTACCTCAATTTGCACCTCCTGTACAAGACATAGATCATTCACAACTTTTCTCTTTAAGAATCAAATGCTTCTCTTAAAAAGTTTCATTCTTGCTTAAACGTGGGCACACTTGGATTTCTTGTCAGAACTACAATCCTTATACAGAGAAACTACAACGAGTAACATCATTAGATAGTTTCTCTATTAGAATCTATTGGTCTTCTAATGTTGACCATAAGCATGCTAAATTTCTAAAGATTTCTAAAATTAGTGGGAGTAGTAAAAGTCCTTATCTTGACTTGTCGGAAGTGCAAGAGGCGGGGGAAGAAACACATTAAATTTTACTCCGTTTACACCTCTTGCACACCATACTGCACCGATTCTTACACATTCAGAATTCTGAAAGTGATAGCGACTTAGTCAAGAGCTAATCCACAAAACTGAAACTCCTAATAAACCCAGTAATCAACTAAGGAGGTTATCTAGGTTTATATGCCTACCAAATTTGTTGATTATGTATCCTCCCTGACTGAAGTTGAAATGAATATTGAAAAGTTTACTGATCCTACCTCTTCTAATTAACCCATTAGAATCAATCATTTTTTAATAAAAAAATATTAGCAAAATTGGTTTTATGTGTCAGAATAATGTTCGGGATTAGGTTGAATTACCTAAATCCGAATAGAAACTTTAAGACACTAAGAAGCATGATTGATTCTTAAAGGTTATACTCAGAAGAAAATAAGTTATCGAAGAATCATCTTACCTTTCTTACAAAAGGTTTCTTTGAGGATCATTGTTGTTCTAGAAGCTTATAATCATTTGTAGCTACATCAAGTGAATATTAAAACAACTTTCTATAAGCAAAGACTTACATGTTCAAAACAACACGGAAGTTCTAAACTAAAGGTCAAGAACACTTAGTTTGTAAGTCGATGAGATCCATATATGGGTTGAAGCAAACATCCAAATGTGATGAAATCTTGTTGTAATTCCTTTCTCAGATATCGAGTGGATTGATGTACCTACCTCAAGATGAGTAGGAGCAACTAATATAAACTTGTCCTAATATAGATGACATTCTTTTGACAAGTATGTGTTACATAAGTCAAAGCATTGTTCACACATACTTTGATATGATGAATCTCGGAGATACCTCTTATAAGATATGATATCAAAATATACCGAGATAGACCCAACGGGACATTAGTTTTCGTCCCATGAGCTTTACTCTAAAGCGGGTCCTTACACATGTAACAAACAGTACTGTTGTCCATTAGAGGGTAAAATGATAAACGAGATTATTTCCTTATGCTTCATTAATAAGAAGACTTATGTAGGTTCAAGTCTATCCTCGTATAGATATTGCTGAACGCTAGACCAGTCTAGATTTTTGTGAAGCATATGATAATATCTTTAAGAAGCGAGAGACTATAATTTAGTGAAGGAGTGAGAACTTAAATCAGTTGATTACTCTAACTTTATTATATTCAAAGTAATCGAAATGTCAATTTCGGGGTATATCGTTATGTCAGCAGATATAATTGTCTCATGGAGGAGTCATAAGAAACTGATAAAACAATATAAGTTATAATGACATAATATGTTGTTAATTAACAACGCAGTTGTCAATAAATGTTGTTGAAAATTTATCAGTGAACTCATAAACTTGTTAACTCCATATAAGTACAATATTGAAGACTTATTATTAAAAGTCAGCTACCTTGTTTCCTGGAACAGTAACAGTTCGAGAGGTGTTGCATTAAACTTCGATACGAAATTATTGTTCGTTTATGAATAAGAAGAGGAAACTAAATATTTGTACCGAATACATTTACATTCATGATATGCTTGCGGATCGATAACTAAGGTCTACACCCAAAGTCTTTTTAAGAGCTCATAATAAAGACGGGTTTTACTAAAGGCCTTACATAATAACATATCGTACTTATGAATGATTAGCTATTAAATTTTCTCAATTATTTAAATTTGTTTGTCTATAAATACGTATATGTGCACCTAATGATGTATAGACAATAATTATACAAATTAATTAAAGGGCTTACCTCAGTCATTTTGGTCTAAAATTTACGTATGGTTTGATTTTGGGTTGTAACATGATTAATGGGGGTCTTGAGTTGACAATAACTCAATGACTGTATTTTTCTGTTGCAATTTCAAATTGAAACATTGATTAATGTTTTTACTTGGCCAAACTTATTTATGGTTTTCACAAATGATCACTCCGCCAAGTGGGAGAATGTTAGAAATAACCGGTTGATGTGGCCTTACGGATCATTTGGTAACATTACCAATATGACATAACTAGTCCCCGACAATTACTTGATGGTAGTAATTGTATATATTGATTAGTTCAAGGGGCAATTATGATTTCCCTTTAGGTACCATTAATAGAGAATACGTAGAGTTTTTATAATGGATCACTATTCATGATCATTATTCATTGATCTTTATATATTGATGATAAGTGATTAAAAAACTCATAGAGAACAACAATACTATCAATTCTCTCTAGTGTGATCCATCAACATAAGGTACCATAACGGGAATCGTGGATTCATTATTCTCATCTCAGATCTCTGTCTCAACAAGTAAGTTTTACTGATTTAATGTCTAATATCTTTGACATGATTAAATAAACATGATTAGGTTCTATAATTCTGACCCATGTTTAAAGATATAATCAACAAAATAATGTCAATATTTTACAAAGCCATTGTCCCACAAGTGGTGTAACAACTCGAAAATTCGATTGTTATCTTTTCTTTTGTTCTCTGTTTATCTATCCTTTTGTAATTCCGAGATTCGGTTAATAATAAAGTTTACGTAATTAATTATGGTATTGTACGTTATTATCGCATCAAATCGTTTATTAAATCTCATCGCTAATCTCATCGCATCGCAAATCGCAGTTTTTATGTGGTTTTATGTTATTTATGTGTTAAGGTGTTCTGTTTTGCAGGTTCAGCCGGAGTACTGTTTTATTCGTCATCCATCGTGAAACCAAACGAAGGGTTAACCTTTTATGCAGAGCCCATTCCATAGATCTACTTAGATTCCGATCTAGTTGGTCTAGGGTTTCTTCACTCGCTATCGCATCGCTCTCACACTCTCGAATCGCTAAATCGCACTATTATGTCAACTATAACGCTTAACGCTTTAATTTAACGTTTAATATAACTATCTAATGCGAACCGAATAACCAAACGGACCCTTATAATGCGAAATCAGCAAACAAAACTTGGTCACCAGGCCAAGTTCGGCCGAACTTGACTACCACAAGTTCGCCCGAACTTGCCTGATAACCAGGACTCCCTTGTTCCCCTCAAGTTCGCGCGAACTTGTACATAAAATGTACAAGTTCGGCCGAACTTAGCTATATTTCCCTTGAAATCTATCATGTTCGCGTGAACTTGCATGGAAATCATGCAAGTTCGGCCAAACTTGTTGTCAGCTTTTGAGATTCTTGCCTCACCTATAAATACCCATGCTCCTCATTCATGCTCCCCTTGCTGACCAAGTTCGCTCAGAGCTCCCTCATTCCAAATCTCTCATGTACTAAGTAAGAAATGACACGATTTCGACAACAACAACGTTTATCAACGATCTACGAAGGTTTACAACGATTTTGGCACAAGGCGTAGCCTTCGTTTTCATCAAAAACCCATTATTTTACGAAAATCTTCATCTTTTTCCTCAAAACTTCTGTTTTAAGCTTAGATCTACACAATACGAGTTCATTTGGCGATAGTAGAGACTTCCCAAACACGAGATCTGCAAGATCTCGGCTTGTAAGTGATAGATCTGAGAAAAACCTTTGAAAACCATTGATTTCTACACAAGATACGGACTTTTGATGGTGTTTTGTTCATTTTCTGGTATGAAACGAAGCATCTATCATTCAAGATCCCAGATCTGGAAGCACAAGGAGTTTATGTTGGTTTACACAAGCCGGACTAATCCGAACGAACCCCGAGTTCGCCCGGATTAGCCCACGCTTTTGTAAAACGGCTAAAACAGCTCTAAAAGACCTCCCCGACCTAAGTTTGCTCAGTAGCACAGGGTTGGAGGGATGAACACTCGATTTTCCTCAACAAACGACGCGAAAACGCAAGACTTTGGACCCGAAAACATCAAGTTCGCTCGAGAATCACCAGTTCCCCAAGTCAAGTTCGACCGAACTTGTAACCAAATGGGTCAAGTTCGACCGAACTGGGTACTTTTCACCAAGTTTTCTTGCAAGTTTGCCCGAACTTGCATAGTTTCTTAGGAAACTATACAAGTTCGCCCGCACTTGTCTCCTCAGTAAGGATTCTCCACAAGTTCGCCCGAACTTGACAAGATTCTTAAGAATCTCATCAAGTTCGACCGAACTTGGCTCATAACTCACCAGAATTACACAAGTTCGCCCGAACTTGTCTACTGCCCAACCAAAAGTTAACCGTTTCAGCTTTTCGGAGACTGATGCACTTCCGTTCGTGTATGCAGGCTGATCCGGCGCTCTTCTCAACTCTCCTCAGAATCTCTAAGCTAACTAAAACGCACCCACAGTGAGTATACTTGACCCATTTTCGCTTTAACGCATTTTTTGGGTGTTACATACGTTCCTATATCAAAATCACTTCACGAATCAAAACTGTTTATCACACGCGAATAATCTGATTGTATATGCTCAATACGTGATACTAGAAACATGTGACTAGAAATTATTTTCGTTAACTTGCCTCCTTAGCTAGTATGGTACTATAGTGTGGCTTACACCCGACGGGGTCTAGTTAGGATGGACGCGCAAGCCTTCTCATGGTAGGTAGCATGAGAAATGAGCCTATGTTATGTTAAGTGTTTTGGAGTATCATGATATGTAACTAGATTGTTTCGCAAACGCTTTCTCGACTATGCTAGTACTATTCAAACTCGTATGCTCACCTTTACTTAATTGTATTGACTTGTATTTTAACGTATGTAACAGGTTGAGGATTTTAGCTATGGATGCTTGGATGTTGCATGCTTAGCGTAGTTTTGTTTTGTCTTCATTTTGTTTAGTTCCAAGTGTAATAAATCTAGGGGATATAACTTAGATTCTGTAATGATTGTTTAAAATGTTGTGTTAATGGTATGTGACGTTAATGTTTGAATGATATTGTTAAATGATTGTTATGGAATTCTCACGAGACAATCTGGTCGCCTAGTGCCACTACTCTGATGATTCCGCCATCGATTGGGGTGTGACAGATTGGTATCAGAGCGCCATAACTTAGGATAATAGGTAGAATTGCCATGATTCGACCTAGCAGCATGTTTAAGTACCCGATTGATCTAGCTTTGACTTAAATGTTAAACTACTTGCCATAAATGCTTAAATGTGCCTTTCCTAAGGCTAATACAATAATACGCGCTTGGAAACGCTCGCATCACACAAAACGAGTGATCAAGTCGAGAATAGGTGTGAAAACTGAGAACTCTCGATGAGATCATTCACTCCGCGCATTCTCTCGCACGAGATACCTTCGTTAAGTTAGGAGTGACATCCAAACCTCGACGAAAATCTCCATTTCTATCTAGGAATAAAGTTGCTAAGTTAGGGGTGAAACCCGCATCTTAGTAATTGATTCCGCAATTCGATTTTCAATCTCAGCAAAGTCTCGGTTATGCCGATAATTTGGAACACGTATTAACTGGAAAGGTAAACGTCGTTAGCCGCTTGCGGTGAGAACATTTATCTATTAGGCCAAAGCGTGGGTCCAAATGCAAAAGGTAGTCGAATCACTTTGGCGTGTCGAATGTCTCAAAACCCCGGACACTCCCAATTGATTTAAGCATATATCTGCGATTTACGCATCATCGAGTTTATATAATTTATGTGTTTAAAATTTTGAGAATTTTCGCTTTATTCGATTTCTCGCTTTAATGATTTATCATATCATTGATTTCTCAATTTATCGCATTTACGCTCCATCGAATTTATGCACAACTCGCACAACTCTCGTAATCTAAAACGCTAATTAATACACCAACCAAACTAATCGCTTAACTCGCTTACGCTTATGAGGACGTGTGCCTCATACATGGTATTATCTCGCTTATCTCGCTATTATATATCGCTTATATCTCGCTATATCTCACATCTCGTATCGCGCTACGCATTGTTATTATTAGAAGGTGAATACGTGCAAATATGTGCTTACGTGCTTATGTGCTTACGTGATTACGTGCCTATGTGTTTATGTGATTTTGTGCCTTGTATGAATGATAATAATAATAAATATCTAAACATAACTCTATTATAATCGAATCTCATCTAATCTAAATCCTTCGTGTAGATGTCTTCAATGGGATCGCAACACCGAAGGAATCTCCAGCGCAGCAACGCCGACAAGCGTATTGCTACCATGGTAGCCAAGGAAATGGCTAAGGTCATCCCGCAAATCGTCTCAGAAATCCATGCTATGAGCAGTAACTGGTCAGTCGACTCGAAAACTGAGAATCCCAAGCCGCGATTCAGCTTCAAGAACTTCAAGGCTTGTGCACCACTCGCCTTCACGGGCAATGACGGACCGACTTCTATGTTTCACTGGTTCGATGCTATTGAGGTCACTTTTAGGAAAAGTGGATGCCCCGATGACCTCCGCACAGTGAACGCTACCGGAGTCTTCCAGTCCCGTGCTCTTGATTGGTGGACCGCCAAAAGGAATAGGCGCGGCAATGATGAAGCCTACAATCTATCTTGGGAGGAACTCAAGGAAGTGATGTTGAAAGAGTTTTGTCCTCCGCACGAAATGCAAAAGCTCGAGAATGAGTTTTGGGGAATCAAACAGGATGGTCCCGACAATGCTGGATTCACTGCTCAGTTTAAGATTTTGAGCATCATCTGTCCCAGCCAGGTTGATACGAATGAGAAAGCTATCAACAAGTACATCCGTGGCTTGCCTGAATGTGTTGCAAATTTTGTGAAAGTTTCTCGTACTACAACCATCGAGGAAACCTTCTTGCTCGCCGCTGAGATCAATGATCAGCGAGTCCAAGATGGGTATTTCAAGAATCATGCGAAAGTCGCCAATCAAGCCGTCGTTGAACCAACCGCAGCTACCGACCACCAAATGACCTGAAGGGAAAGCGTCAGGGACGCAAAAGAGGAAACCCGAGTAAGAACTATGCTCTCGCCGCTCCAGCAAACCCGCAGCCGCTCCAGTCAGCCGCACCAAACGCACCTCCAGCTAAGCGTGCGTATACCGGACCTCACCCCATGTGCCCTAAGTGCACATATCATCATGCCGTTGGAGGCAATTGCCGTTTTTGCACAAACTGCAACATCTATGGCCACTTTACTGTGAGTTGCCGTACCGGCCCTCGTCAGGCAGCTCCTCAGGCTCCAGCAGCTCCAGCTTTACCTGCTCCTCCTCAAGCCAACCAGCAGCAAGCTCCAAAGGCACGAGTGTGCTTCATGTGTGGTGATCTGAACCACTTTGCTAATGTTTGCCCAAACCACACTGTGAAACAAGAGCCGCAGCAGCAGCAGCCTCAGCAGCAGCCACCACCGCAGCCTCAACAGCAACAACAAGCTGCGAGTGGAAGAGCCTTCAATTTCAACCACCGCCAGGCCCAGAATGACAACAATGTTGGCAATGGTACGTTTCTCGTTAATGGTATTTATGCTTCATGTTTATTTGATACTGGTGCTGATAATTGTTTTGTATCGTTAGAATTCGAAAAGGTTTTAAAATGTAAGCGCGCTAAACTCCCAAAGACTTTCAATGTGGAAGTCGCCACCGGAAGAACCGTTACCGTTGATTCCGTCTTACGTGGTTGTAATCTCGATCTCAACAACCATGTCTTCTCGATCAATCTCATACCTATGCAGTTAGGTAGTTTTGATATCATAGTAGGCATGGATTTTCTTCGTGAGGATCATGCTGAAGTTGTTTGCTTCGATAAAATGATTCGCTTCCCTCTTCCTAACGGTGATCAACTTCATGTTTACGGTGAAACTCCCTCATAGAAGTTGATGCTTTTGTCATGTACTCGAGCACACAAATGCTTGCAAAAGCGATGTGTTGCTTTCCTCGCTCATATCGTGAACCCGGAGAAAGAAAAGAAGACTTATAAAGATGTTCCCATTGTTCGTGAATTTCCTAAGTCTTTCCCGACGATTTACCCGGTTTACCCCCTACTCGAGATGTTGAATTCCGTATCGATTTGATTCCAGGCGCTACCCCAGTTGCTAAAGCTCCTTATCGCCTCGCACCATCCGAAATGCGCGAGCTATCAAGCCAACTTCAAGAGCTTCTTGATAAAGGTTTCATACGCCCGAGCACTTCGCCATGG
This sequence comes from Scalesia atractyloides, assembly GCA_947069175.1. Taxonomy (NCBI): domain Eukaryota; kingdom Viridiplantae; phylum Streptophyta; class Magnoliopsida; order Asterales; family Asteraceae; genus Scalesia; species Scalesia atractyloides. The sequence goes on from CAMTDV010000018.1 coordinate 16,123,197, forward strand.
GGCGCTCCTGTCCTTTTCGTGAAAAAGAAGGATGGATCGTTCCATATGTGCATCGATTATCGTGAACTTAATAAACTCACGATAAAGAACCGCTACCCTCTTCCTCGTATCGACGACTTATTTGATCAGCTTCAAGGTGCTACTTGTTTTTCCAAGATCGATTGTCGTTCCGGTTATCATCAGTTACGCGTTTTGGAAGATGACATTCCTAAAACCGCCTTTCGTACTCGCTATGGCCATTTTGAATTCGTGGTCATGCCTTTTGGTCTAACGAATGCACCCGCGATTTTCATGGATTTGATGAACCGTGTGTGTAAAGCTTTCTTAGATCGGTTCGTCATTGTTTTCATCGATGATATCCTTATCTGTTCGAATTCGAGAGATGAACACGCGCGTCATCTCCGTTTAGTCCTCGAACTTCTTCAAGGAAATCGCCTTTATGCTAAGTTTTCAAAATGTGAATTCTGGCTCGAAGAAGTCCAATTTCTCGGCCACATTGTTAATAGTCAAGGAATTCACATTGACCCTGCAAAGGTTGAAGCCGTCAAGAGTTGGATTACACCAAGAAATGCCTCCGAAATCCGTTCATTTCTTGGATTAGCGGGTTATTACCGACGATTCATCGCCGACTTCTCGAAAATCGCCGTTCCGCTTACCACTTTAACTCATAAAGATAAACCTTTTGTTTGGGATTCTAAGCAAGAGGAAGCCTTTCAAACTCTCAAGCGTATGCTATACAACGCTCCCGTCCTCGCTTTACCCGATGGAAACCACGATTTCGTTGTTTATTGTGATGCCTCTAATCTTGGTCTTGGTTGTGTCCTCATGCAACGAGACAAGGTTATCGCGTATGCGCCTCGACAACTCAAGATCCACGAGAAGAACTACACAACCCACAATCTCGAAATCGGTGCAGTTGTTTTTGCATTAAAGATATGGCGACACTACCTTTACGGTACTAAGTGTACGGTCTTCACCGACCATAAGAGCTTACAACATATCTTTAATAAAAAAGAACTAAACATGCGACAACGTTGATGGGTTGAACTTCTCAACGATTATGATTGCGAAATACGCTACCATCCCGGCAAAGCAAACGTCGTCGCCGATGCTCTAAGTCAACGAAGCTATGTATATGGTATTCGCGACTCTCAAGCTTGTGCTAAACTTGAAATCCTCATCCATGCCACTCAATTCGCCTGCTTTAACGTGAATACCCTTCAAGACGAAATGAAATGTGGTGCCGAAATTCAGCTTGTATCTAAATCTGATGGTATTTATTACTATCTCGATCGTATTTGGATTCCTACTCGTGATAATCTTCGTAAGTTGCTAATGGACGAACCTCGATATTCCATTCACCCCGGTGCCACCAAGATGTACAGGACCTTCGTCCTAAGTATTGGTGGCCGGGCATGAAAAAGGATATCGCCTTGTACGTCTCAAAATCCTTAACTTGTTCGAAGGTTAAAGCTGAACATCAAAGGCCCTCTGGTTTACTCGAACAACCCGAAATCCCGATGTGGAAGTGGGAGAGTATAGCTATGGACTTCGTTACTAAACTCCCGCGTACTTCATCCGGTCACGATAGCATTTGGGTTATCGTTGATCGTCTCACCAAATCCGCGCACTTTATTGCTATACGAGAAGACTTTAAGGTCGTACGGTTAGCCCAAATCTATACCGACATAGTTATATGTCGACACGGGACGCCTCGTGACATCATCTCTGACTGAGACGGTCGTTTTACTTCGCGTCTCTTGGAGACTCTCAGTACCGCTTTTCACCCTCAAACCGACGGTCAGACTGAGCGCACAATCCGCACCCTCGAAGACATGCTTCGTGCGTGCATCATAGATTTTGGTGGTAACTGGGATACGCATTTACCTTTAATCGAATTCTTGTACAATAATAGTTATCATGCCAGCATTCAAATGGCCCCTTTTGAGGCACTGTATGGAAGAAAATGTCGATCGCCTATTTCATGGCACGAGAACGGAGAAGCACAAATCACCAGTCCCGAGCTAATTCAAAAAACGACGGACAAGATCCTCCAAATCAGAGATAATCTCTTGAAAGCTCGGAGTCGTCAAAAGAGTTACACCGATAAACGCCGCAAGCCCCTACAGTTCGAAGTGGGAGATCACGTCCTCCTAAAGGTTGCACCTTGGAAGGGAGTGGTCCGCTTCGGCAAGAAAGGAAAGCTACCGCCTCGATACGTTGGTCCCTTTAAGATTCTGGAAAGGATCGGTAAAGTAGCCTATCGTCTCTAATTACCGGAGGAACTTAACAACGTACATCCGACTTTCCACGTGTCTAACCTCAAGAAATGCCTAGCCGAAGAAAATCTACATGTCCCTCTCGAAGATCTGCAAATCAACGAGACTCTCCATTTCGTGGAAAAGCCTGTGGAAATCATGGACCGAGAGACCAAGAAACTCCGACGATCTCGCATCCCTATCGTGAAGGTCTGATGGGAGGGCAAACGCGGCGCCGAGTTCACTTGGGAACTCGAAAGAGATATGAAAACAAAATATCCGCATCTCTTTGTTACGGCCACTGCCTAATTTCGGGACGAAATTCCCTAAAGTAGGGGAGACTGCAACAACTCGAAAATTCGATTGTTATCTTTTCTTTTGTTCTCTGTTTATCTATCCTTTTGTAATTCCGAGATTCGGTTAATAATAATGTTTACATAATTAATTATGGTATTGTACGTTATTATCGCATCAAATCGTTTATTAAATCTCATCGCTAATCTCATCTCATCGCAAATTGCAGTTATTTATGTGGTTTTATGTTATTTATGTGTTATGTGTGTTGTGGTTATGTTTACGCTCGCTATCGCATCGCTCCCACACTCTCGAATCGCTAAATCGCACTATTATGTCAACTATAACGCTTAATGCTTTAATTTAATGTTTAATATAACTATCTAATGAAAACCGAATAACCAAACGAACCCTTAACGTGAAATCAGCAAACGAAACTTGGTCACCAGGCCAAGTTCGGCCGAACTTGACTACCACAAGTTCGCCCGAACTTGCTTGATAACCAGGACTCCCTTGTTCCCCTCAAGTTCGCGCGAACTTGTACATAAAATGTACAAGTTCGGCCGAACTTAGCTATATTTCCCTTGAAATCTATCATGTTCGCGCGAACTTGCATGGAAATCATGCAAGTTCGGCCGAACTTGTTGTCAGCTTTTGAGATTCTTGCCTCACCTATAAATACCCATGCTCCTCATTCATGCTCCCCTTGCTGACCAAGTTCGCTCAGAGCTCCCTCATTCCAAATCTCTCATGTACTAAGTAAGAAATGACCCGATTTCGACAACAACAACGTTTATCAACGATCTACAAAGGTTTACAACGATTTTGGCACAAGGCGTAGCCTTCGTTTTCATCAAAAACCCATTATTTTACGAAAATCTTCATCTTTTTCCTCAAAACTTCTGTTTTAAGCTTAGATCTACACAATACGAGTTCGTTTGGCGATAGTAGAGACTTCCCAAACACGAGATCTGCAAGATCTCGGCTTGTAAGTGATAGATCTGAGAAAAACCTTTGAAAACCACTGATTTCTACACAAGATACGGATTTTTGATGGTGTTTTGTTCATTTTCTGGTATGAAACGAAGCATCTATCATTCAAGATCCCAGATCTGGAAGCACAAGGACGTTTATGTTGGTTTACACAAGCCGGACTAATCCGAACGAACCCCGAGTTCGCCCGGATTAGCCCACACTTTTGTAAAACGGCTAAAACAACTCTAAAAGACCTCTCCGACCTAAGTTTGCTCAGTAGCACATGGTTGGAGGGATGAACACTCGATTTTCCTCAGCAAACGACGCGAAAACGCAAGATTTTGGACCCAAAAACATCAAGTTCGCTCGAGAATCACCAGTTCCCCAAGTCAAGTTCGACCAAACTTGTACCCAAATGGGTCAAGTTCGACCGAACTTGGGTACTTTTCACCAAGTTTTCTTGCAAGTTCGCCAGAACTTGCATAGTTTCTTAGAAAACTATACAAGTTCGCTCGAACTTGTCTCCTCAGTAAGGATTCTCCACAAGTTTGCCCGAACTTGACAAGATTCTTAAGAATCTCATCAAATTCGACCGAACTTGGCTCATAATTCACCAGAATTACACAAGTTCGCTCGAACATGTGGTTTACACACAAGTTCGCCCGAACTTGTCTACTGCCCAACCAAAAGTTAACCGTTTCAGCTCTTCAGAGACTGATGCACTTCCGTTCGCGTATGCAGGCTGATCCGGCGCTCTTCTCAACTCTCCTCAGAATCTCTAAGCTAACTAAAACGCACCCACAGTGAGTGTACTTGACCCATTTTCGCTTTAACGCACTTTTTGGGTGTTACATACGTTCCTATATCAAAATCACCTTCACGAATCAAAACTGTTTATCACACGCGAATAATCTGATTGTATATGCTCAATACGTGATAGTAGAAACACGTGAGTAGGACTTATTTTCGTTAACTTGCCTCCTTAGCTAGTATGGTACTATAGTGTGGCTTACACCCGACGGGGTCTAGCTAGGATGGACGCGCAAGCCTTCTCATGGTAGGTAGTATGAGAAATGAGCCTATGTTATGTTAAGTGTTTTGGTGTATCATGATATGTAATTAGATTGTTTCGCAAACGCTTTCTCGACTATGCTAGTGCTATTAAAACTCGTATGCTCACCTTTACTTAATTGTATTGACTTGTATTTTAACGTATGTAACAGGTTGAGGATTTTAGCTATGGATGCTTGGATGTTGCATGCGTAGCGTAGTTTTGTTTTGTCTTTATTTTGTTTAGTTTCCAAGTAAAAAAATCTAGGGGATATCGAACCTTGTTGTTTTTGTAAGAGAACTTAGATCCTGTAATGATTGTTTAAAATGTTGTGTTAATGGTATGGGACGTTAATGTTTGAATGATATTGTTAGATGATTGTTATGGAATTCTCACGAGACAATCTGGTTGCCTAGTGCCACTACCCTGATGATTCCGCCATCGGTTGGGGTGTGACAAGTTGATTCCTACGAACCGTACTTCAGGGGACCCACGCGTCAACTCACCTGGCCACACAACATCAAATTTCAATTTCAAGGAACTATATGATTATTCGAACCGAGAGTAACCATTTCTGGAATCAACTCATTTATTCGAAATCAGACCTAGAAACCAAGAAGGATGGAGAGAACTGAAATCGAGTTCCAACGATCTACTAGTCGTTGACCGATTAGAGGAAAGAAGGGTGTAAGGGAGATGAGATTACCTACATACTACTTGGCAGATTAGAAGCTATCGGGAGGAAATTCTTATGGTAAAATGTGTGACCAAAAACAAGAGGTAAATTGAGTAGCATGGAAAAATGTAACAAAACCGAAAGAAAAAGGTGGCTTGGGTTTATATCTCTTCAGGGGAGGGTGTGACAAAAACAAAAGGTAAATTGGGTAGCATGGAAAAATGTAACAAAACCGGAGGAAAAAGGTAGCTTGGGTTTATGTCCTCTTCAGGACATAAACAGTGCATTAATCGCCAAATAAGTTTAGGTTCAATAGTGAAGAACAAAGCTTTTGGGCAAAAGTAATTACTTCCCTTCATGGAAGCAAATAGATCATGGTCAATTATACTGGTTAAAAAGTTAACAGGGGAATGTGACACTCTAGGAAGGTTTGAAGCAAATACAACATTTAATGGGAATGTTACAAAATCTAATAAAAGGTAGGTTGGGTGATGGGGGATCAATTCGTTTTTGGCTGGACCTATTGGTTTGTAATGAGCCATTGAGAGTGATTTTTCCACTGTATTCGCACTAGAAGTAAGAAAATGTGTTGGGTTGCCAACAGTTTTGAAACTGACGCTCAAACTATAACATGGAAATGGCGATGGAAAAGAATGATGCAATCTCAGGTGGAGTTAGCAGGATGGCAAATGTTTTGTCCATTTGCCCTAACCCAACTAGTTTATAACCTTAAATCCAACCCAGCGACTCACGTGAGGGCATAGTGGTCCCACACTCTTACATAGTTTTACAAGTTGGCCTGCTGAACAGAAGGTCGGACATAGATAAAGCCCACATGAATGCCACGACGATCACCAAGGGCCGGCTCAAAATTTTATAGGGCCAAAGTGGATAATAAAATCGGGGCCTTTTCCGTAAAAAGAAAAAAAATGCTTTGGAACATGTTATTTATATATCATATTTGTGTATGCATAATTATAGATCATAAACCTCAATGTGAACAATCTCATTGTCAAAATCACCTATGTATATATATATATTAGAATTTTGTGCCTTAAGAAAACGGGGGCCCAAAACGCTTGCTCTATTGAACCCTCCTTTAAGCCAGCCCTGCGATCACCATCCATGTGCTTCAATCCTTTTTTCCCGTTATACCCCTCGTCAGACTCTGTTTTTACATCACAGTGCTATTGGGGTCTCGTCCCTAATCATTGCATTTTATTTACGTAAATCCACCACCTTTGTATCATCTCCCCTTTAGTTTTTTTTGGCACCGCCGCATTGGCTTTTTTTCTTTCCTTTTTTTCGCAGCCCATCTTTTTATACTTCGTTACCCTCGTCGTCCTCTTTTTTCGGTTCCGAATGTTGTTTGACGATGATGAGGGCTTTCTTTCCGACTAGCTTGTAAATGTCATCCACCAGTTGGGGTACCTCAAACGTGCCTTTAACGGATATTTGTGAGGCTTTTAGATCCGGTTCTACACTTTCCACCCCTAAATACCCACAAAAATACAAATTGGTACCGAATAAAGCCATCATGTATTTGGTAGTTCGGATTTCTTGGAATATTCTGACCAATATCAAATGGATGGAATGTTCAAATTAAATGAATTTGAATAATTGATTTAAAAGATGAAAAATGGATGTGAATCTTAGAAAAAAGAATATACTTTTTTTCCTTCATAAGATTGATTACTTCAAAAATAAGAAACAAAAAAAAAACACACCTTTCATTCTAAGAATGCATCTTCTGATCTCTTGACCACAAGCTTCACAATGAATATATAATTTCAGGACCACTGCAGTCACCTGAACAATGATTTATGTCAATTTCATTTTCTTCGTTTCAATTAATATTCAACAATTGGTTTTAGGCTTGTAACACAAAAGCTTCAAAAAACAGAAGAAACTAAAATTACTTGTTGTTGAAGTGAAAACTCAAGTTCTTTAACAATCTCAGCCATAGTCGGTCGCTCTTCTGCGCTTTGTTCACACATCGATAGGCAATGGCTGAAAATGATTCCAATGAACCTGGATCCATTTGTTCTTTTAGACCAGGAAGAATAATATCATCTAACCTTTTTTCATTGTAGCATTGTCTCCACTTAGGCACTAAAATTTTAGTCAACCGACCATTATAATACTCACAACAAAGTCTCCCACACAAAATTTCAAACAAAACTACTCCAAAAGAGTATACGTCAGACTCCTTGGATAGCCAACCCAACTCCATATACAAAGGATCACAATACCCAGGTGTGCCAACACCGTGGGTGAAAATACAGGTATGCGCTTGGTTAGCATGGCCAAGTTTTGATAGTCCAAAATCAGACACTTTGGCCGTCCAATTGTGATCCAAAAGAAAATTTCCGCTTTTGATGTCTCGATGAAGAACTCTTTGATGTGTCTCTTTAGGATCATGTAAGAAACATAGCCCACGTGCAGCCCCGACACATATCTTCAAGCGTTGGATCCAAGTGAGAGTACTAGCATCAGACAGATAGCGATCGAGGCTCCCACGAGAAGCATACTCATACGCGATAATCATATCATCACCCTCAATGCAAATGTGTTTTAGAGAGATCAGATTTTCATGTTTGTAATTGGAAAGCATCATGATTTCCTTCCAAAACTCGATGTTTCCTTGCCCTAGTCTGCGATCTAACTTCTTAAAAGCGACTGTAATTTATCCCTCTGTAGAATAGATTTCTCCTTTATACACCCTCCCGAATCCACCACGGCCAATCAACTTTTCGGGATCAAAGTTGTTGGTTGCTGATACTCTATCTTTTCGGGATCAAAGTTGTTGGTTGCTGATACTCTATCTTTCATTTATATTTTAAGGTAATCAAAGTTTTTCATGAAAGACATTGAAAGAATAATATTAAGTATAACTAAGGAGAAAATTCAAAGATGGAAGTAATCGGAAGTCTCAACCGAAAAAACACCGTTTATGCATGCTATAAACTTAATATGTTAGTACCAGTATTTGTGGTAATATATACGGACTACAACTAACATGTAAAACTAGAAGTTCGATATAACATATTGTGTCATGTAATTTGTTATTGGAACGTCGTCATGAATGGTGCAAACGACACTTTAGTCCTCTACGAACTATGGTGGTGCCATTCATATCAATGATTGTCATAAACATAAAGGTTTCGAGTTGGTAAATTGTAAAACTATTCACTTACGCAATACAACTAAACTATATATATATAATATGTAGAGGTGGCACCGCGTGGCTTATAACAAATCTGTTACGCCTGTATATTACAAATGAAGCGAGAAAAATAGAAATGACCAAAAATATGTTAGATAGGTTGAAAGTCCATTAAAAATGTAATTAAATACGAGTGGTAAGTCCATACTATTTTCCCTAACTTGTAACACTTTCTGAAGTTGATTCCTCAAACTGGTTCAGGTTAAAGCATGCAGTTTTTAGAAAATAACCAAGACCAACCCAATTAACCCATTTATTGAAAAAAAGAAATAGATCTTTGTAACAGCCGATGTAGTATCATAATTTGGATAAAAACTTTGTTAGTTATATATCACGAGGCGGTTAAAATATCTTAAAAGCATTCAACAGCTGGTACCCATGAAATTAGAAAATGTCCTAGACCAAACACATGAAAAGCAGTTGGAACTTGCAGGGGAGGCTCTAAGGAGGGGCAATTTGGGCGGCCGGTCGGGGCACATATGTTCCAGGGGCACAAAAATTCTTAAAATTCTCGGTTATATATAGATGCGAATGATCGTTTATTGCTATAACTTTAATAGGGGTTTAAATAAATAATAATTTACATTATTTAATTTGTTAAGGCATAAGGGTTAGGGATATATTTTTTCTAGCTTGGCCGAGGCATGGGAACTTGATACATTTTTGTAGGTACAATCTTCATTTCTCATCATGCGTATAACTCAAACCTGTATTCACTATTTAGTTTCTATGCCGGATTGTTATCTGCGCAACAATGTCCATCAATTCTTTTGGCACAAGCCTACCTATCAACTTTAGCATATTTCTTTCTAGTGAACCAGCTGCGATTTGATCTATAAACAATTATAAAGTTGAAGCATCAAGTGAGTAACTTCTTCCTTTCATTACCTGTAAAAGCATCGCTACATCATCGTTTCTTAAGATATCCTTGGAGAAGAACACGATAAGTAACATTATCTGGCGGGCAGCCACTCTCATTCATTTTAAGAAACAAGTGCTTTGCTTCATTTAGCGGACCTTCCCCACAGAGGCCACTGATCATCACGGTATATGTCCGCACGCCAGGCTGCAAACATCATCCATCATTTTGTCCTTGCATAGACTATTAATGATAGTATTATATACTACAGTATTAGGCTTACAGCCTCTTTCATGCATGAGCCTAAGCAACCCAATGGCAATATCATTATTGCCAAACTTGCAAAGCATTTTACTCATTGTAGAATACATAACTACATAAGGTTCATTATTGGAGGCTTGAAAGGGGTTGTATTGTACGAATGTGCGGACTAACTGATTTCAATATTTCATTATTTTTAATTTTTTTAAACGAGTAAGACAAAAGATCTACATATATATTTTCGCAACATAATTTTTATTTTATGTAAGAGAACCTTTTTTTGATAAAAATAATAAATGAAATCAGTTATTTTAAGTAAATAGTATATCATCTCTTATATTGGACACGTCAAAAACAATACATTAGTAATTTCATCGTGTACCAATCTATCGTGCCTAAACCCAAGAGAAAATGAACCCAATGAACCTTAACTCTCGGACAATGTGTGTTGGTTATGTGCCTACGACTATTCAGCTTGCCGATTTACTGACCAAAGTGTCCTCAACTCATTTTGACACTCTTCGGTCCAAGCTTTACGTGGTTGTGCCATGTTCAACTTGAGGAGGCATATTAGAGTGTTGAGTTAGTTGTGAGTCGGTTAGACAGCTCATTCCCCTCCCCTTCTCCAATGTAGATTGATTATACTTGAGATACTACACATTCTATGATATGAATGAGACTGAGAGTTCACACACCTGATATCATGATTTGTCTCGGTTGCAGTGGTGGTTGTAGCGGTTGTTGCAATGTTGGCGATGGCTGCGGCTGGTGGTGACGTTGGTTTGAAATTGGTCTATAAGAGGAAAATATTAGTTTGGTTTGAAACCGGTTTTTATCTTGTTCGGTTACATTTGATACGCTTTCAATGGAGGGTCTCTCAAACTGATTACAAACTGACGGTTTGGTTTGGTTTAAAACTGGTTTCTAAAATGGTTTGTTTGGTTTAGGAACCGGCTTAGGCTCCGGGTTTTGTTCCCATGTTTACAAAATGTTATTTTAGAGACAAATATTTGCATACACTCAATTAGTCAATTAACCATTGACCACATTTTATGTGTATCTATTGAATAAAATAAAAATGACTAATTAACAGTTGTAGTTTATAAAACAGGACCAATTTTATCAAGAATATTATTAGAATTTCAACTTTCATTTAATACAATAAGACAGTCATTTCAGGTCATGTATCAGCTATCTCTGCGATAAGTCAATCAATCCTCTATTTTGGTCACAAATGCTAGCTATAACTATTTAAATTTCACCATTGCATTGATAACTATATGGAGTATCACTCTACCATACACCAACCGATACCATATATTGCGCGTCTAATTTGGCGCCGGCACAAGGGGCGACGCGTGAGGAGATAACATCAGGTCCTCAAGCCTTCTAAAGGATAAACTTAACCTTAGATGTTGGTGGTTAAGCCTTCTGTTACGTAGCAGGAAACATTTAATCCTCCGTAACGCGTGCATTGTGGTCTCATCATCCGTATTTGCAAAGCAAACACGAAACCACCCGGGCTCAGAGCAATGAAAAGACTGGCCCGGTGAGACGTTAAGCTTAAGTTCTTTAACTATAACCTGCCATAATGTCATTTCTGATTCAAAAGTGGGTTCTTTAAGTAATGAGCGCAAGTCCACCCAAAGAAACAAGCCCGCCTTACTTTCCAAACTCCTTACCCCAACTTGGGCTAGCTCATGGTTAAAATAATCACGCCTATGGGCCAGTCTTCTTCTGATCTCGGTAACAAAGGCCTTAACGAAGTTATTGTCCGAGAGCATAGAGGCGAGCATGTATTGGGCTTGGATCGAAACAAGCCCAAATCTTGACATATGACGCGCGGCTCTCATAACACTATCATTGTAGGAGTACACAATCCCGACTCCTAACCCGGGGAACCCCATGTCTTTGGAAAGACAATAAACAAGATGAATCAAGTCGAGGTTGCATTCGGGTTCTTCCTTTATCACCTCGGCGATGCTCACGAAATCGTCACCATTGGTTACCGTGCCGGCATATATTTCGTCACACACGAGGTGGATGCGTTTATCATTAATGAAATTTACAACATCTTTTAAGGTCTCCCGGTCTAGGAACGTGCCTAACGGGTTCGATGGGTTGGCTATAAGCAACACCTTGACCTTAACATTGTCTCGTTTTGCATTCTTGTATGCGGTTTCGAGAGCTTCTCTAGTGATCTTGAAGTTGATCGAGCTTTCGCACACCACCGGTACCAGCCCGCCTCCAATTCGCAATCTCAAATCTCGATCGAATCTGCAAAAGTTGAACAACAATACAAATTGGAGTCAAACAAAAAATTAATATTTTTTTAACGACCAACAAAAGACCGATCACACGGGTGTCTTCCCACACTCGCGAATGCAGACGATGCTGGTGACCCGACCCACCACCATTCCAAAGGAAACCCACTCATCGCCCAAAGACCCATTGTGGTAAAACCATGGCTCAACCAAAAGTATTTTTTCTCTAGTCGAAACTCGAACCTGTGACCCCCCCCCCCATTGGAAGGAAGATCATGAGGCTGCCTAGGGTTTTCAGAAAAATCCGAATCCGAAACCGAATCCGAAATATCCGTATCCGAAATATCCAAAATTTTGGATATCTTTAAATTTGGATATCCGAAAAGCGGATAATCCGATTTTAAGGATTCGGGTATGAATTTTTAAAAATTTTGGATAACCTATCTGAAAACTAAAAATATATATATATATATACACACACATAGTTATCTGAGTACTATGTTTAGTTAAATATAGGAAAAAATAGTAAATAATCGGATTCGAATGTGGATTTATAAATGTTTTTTTGTTTTCAATGTTGTAAATTTTAATTATAGGAAAAAATAGTAAATAATCGGATTTGAATGTGGATTTATGAATGTTTTTTTGTTTTCAATGTCGTAAATTTGGATAATTGAATACATGTTGAATTTTAACCAATGTATGAAACGAATTTTTTGATTTTCTTTTTATAAATCCGGATATCCGTTTAAATATCCAAACCCGTATTCAAATTTCGGATCAGATACGGGTTAAGATATTAATATTCCCTATCCGAAATTTTCGGATATCTGGAAATCTGAAAGCCGGATAATCCGATCTTGAACATACCTAGGGATGCCAATGCGCTGGAAGGTCATTGGCAACAAAAAATAATATTAATCGAATTAATGTACGTACGCTGGATCATAAGGTGTGGGAACTAAGAATGCCTCTCCGGCATCGGCTAAGCAGAAAGCCAACGTTTCATGAGCTCCTGTGGCGCCACCGGTCATCACAATGCGGTCCGGATCGAACTTCACGCGGTTTCCTCGAACTCGGTTCATGAAGTTAGCAACTGCGGTCCTGAATTTTGGCAAGCAATAGTAGTCTTGAAAAATGGCAGTCTCTTTGAAAGCCAAAGCTCCTTGTGGTGTACAAATTGAGGCACTCGGGTTTGCTTTAATCCACTCTTGGATCAAATCAAACGAAATTTGATTTTCTGCAAGACCGAGTTGGATGACGCCATTGGGATTGTCCATAGGGTGGAAGGGATCGGCGTCGTAGGCCTTTAGACCGTCAAAATACAGAGAGTTTTCATCGTGTCCATTCTTGGTTGCTATGTTCGACAACAAATTGATATCGACTCCATCACTGTCAGTCGATGGCTCATTGTCAGCCCGGTCTTTAAAGCTATCATTGACCATATTAGAGTTGTCATATTGATCCATTTGACCACTTTCAGGTGTGCTTTCAAAAGTCTCCTGTAACATTGGAAGCTTACAAAGACCAAATGAAATTATTACTTGTTGTTTGAGACAAAGTTCAAGTTGGTTCACGATCTCAGCCATCGTCGGCCGCTGTTCACGAGCTTTATTCACACATCGATAGGCAATGGCTGAAAATGATTCCAATGAACCTGGATTCATTTCTTCTTTTAGACCAGCAAGAATAATCTCATCCAACCTTTTCTCATTGTAGCATTCTCTCCACTTTGGCACTAAAATTTTAGCCAACCGACCATTATAATACTCGCAGCATAGTCTCCCACACAGAACTCCAAACAACACCACTCCAAAAGAGTACACGTCAGACTCTTTTGATAGAAAACCCGACTCCATATACAACGGATCACAATACCCTGGTGTGCCAACACCGTGGGAGAAAATATAGGTGTGTGCTTGGTTTGCAGGGCCAAGTTTTGACAGTCCAAAATCAGAAACTTTAGCTGTCCAATTGTCATCCAAAAGAATATTTGCGCTTTTGATGTCTCGATGAAGAACTCTTTGATGTGTCTCCGTAGGATCATGTAAGAAACATAGCCCACGTGCAGCCCCGATACATATCTTCAAACGTTGGATCCAAGTGAGAGTACTAGCATCGGAGAGATAGCAGGCTCCCACGAGAAGCATACTCATACACGAGGATCATATCATTACCCTCAACGCAAAAGTGTTTGAGAGAGATCAGATTTTCATGTTTATAACCGGAAAGCATCATGATTTCCTTCCAAAACTCGATGTTTCCTTGCCATAGTCTGCGATCTAATTTCTTAAAAGCGACCGTAAGTTGTCCCTCGGTAGAACAAATTTCTCCTTTATATACTCTCCCGAATCCACCACGGCCAATCACCCGTTTGGGATCAAAGTTGTTGGTAGCGGATACTATATCTTTCATATGAATTTTAAGGTAATCAAAGTTTTCCATGAAAGACATCGTAAGAATTAAAATGACTTTGAGTCTTTGAGAGGGCTACTAAATGTGTTGAAAATAAAAATCACAGTCTGTCAATCCTCAATAATTTTACAAACCACTCAGCCATGTGCCACCTGACCCACACGTCACAAACTTTTCACGCCCACGCGTTATTTCATGACACGTGCACTCAATTGCAAATTCTAAGAAACTGCAAAAACTGGTTGGTGGGCCTTTTCCAACTATGATAACTATGTTGTTCTTTTTTTAATGGTAAATTTGGATCAGTAACGGACTACTGAAGTATCGTCGTGTCATCAGCGGAATAACTCGATCATATCCATTTCTACTAGGCCTATACATTTATTCAGGAGAAAACCAAACAAATATTAAAAACTCTCTTGTGAGAACCTATTGGCATAATACATATACACTAATTCAGGAGGAAACCCAATAAATATGAGAAAAAACCCCCTTGTAAGAATCGAACCCAAGATCTATTGGTCTTAAAGCCTTCCATTTTCTAAAATGTAATTAAACTTTAAAGCCATGGGCATCTATGATGTTCTTAGTTTTCTTTGGAACGGCTTTGGAACAGCTTTAGGTTCTTAAAAAAAAAAACAATTTGTTCATCTCTAATGAGTAGTGGCAGATTAATGTACTGGGTGAAAGCCAACATAAAATGTTCTTTTTTTCTGTTACATATAGTTTAATATGTTTTTACTTATTATTAACGGTCTAATATGATCTTAACAATCATTTGTTGTTTTTTACACCACCTATTTTAATTGACCCATATTTTGGCCCTTACCTAAAAGTTCTGTATTTGGTACTCGATTAAAGTATTGTCAAATTATTTGTAATAATCGTGTATTTATATATATTTAATCAATTACTAAACATGATTAAAATATAATCATAATTGCCAAAGTCGACTCAGTAGCTGATGATTAACATTATAACATTGTCATATAAGCGTTAGATTGTGGGGTGTGGGCTTGGGTTGCCCTTCAACGCCAGCTTCCCACACCCCACTTTTTAGGGTGGCCAGATAGAGCCCACCTTCGCCACGTGTCGTGCAAAGCCCCAACCCAAGCCCTCACAAGTCTTAAGTTTTAAGTAATAAAAGTATGATTGTATTTGTTCATGAACTCGTGTGATTCATTTCTTGTATAGATTTTCATGCATATATAGTTGGTTTCACTTAATTTTTATTTTTATCTAAATATATCTCATACTAACTAATATAATTTTAACGTCATATTCAATTATATATCAATATTTATACTATATATAATGTATTTCAAAAGGACATTTTAAATTAGTTAATAGTTAAGAATTTTTTTGCTTGAATACATATGATACAATCTAAAACTATAGATAGTTAGTAGTTATATTTTATAAAGATGTGTTATTTTAAGTATCATGACAATTTACTCCTTTTTGTCAACAATTCGATATTTGGCTTGGTTAATATTAACGTATAAATTAGACTTCAAGCGATAAATTCCAATAATTTTCGGTCCATATATTAATTCAGAATTCGTCCATCGGATGACAAATAAAAAAAGGATCTTGCTATTCACACACCCTCACCTACTAACTTTGTCTATTCACACACCCCCCAGTATCGAGCTGTGGCCAAAGTGCGGCGTTTTGGTCCGGTTAACCAGACCAGACTGACGGGTGTCTGACGGGTCTGTTAATGACCAAAACGTCGAGCATTGGCAGCGTTTTGGTCCTGTCAACCAGATAAAAACTGGCCGGGTGTCAGTCTTTTGTCTGTTTGACATGACCAAAACACGGCCAAAGTTCGGCGTTTTTGTCCGGTCAACAGACCCGTCAGTCTTTGTCTGGTTGACCGAACCAAAACGCCACGCTTTGACCACAACTTATTACTAAGGGGTGTGTGAATAGACGAAAAATTGTCTGAATACACATGCCCTAAAAAATAAAAAATAAGACACTTTAACTTTTCTTTTCACATCAAACGAGATCCCTGACCAAGGAAGTTTAACTTTTCTTTTCACATCAAACGAGATCTGCGACCAAAAGAATAAAGGAACTTTAACTTTTCTTTTCACATCAAACGAGATCTTTGATCAACTCAGATTTAACATTTTCTTTGAGGGTTTTTCTCCCCAACCCACCCTTAGGGTGGAAGGGCACATTTGGTGACCCCTTTGGTGATCCAGATTTACCGTACAGGAAGGTGTCGTCGGTCTTCAAACGGTGAGCGGGGAGAGGTTGTCGCAGTGAGTATTCACCGAAGCGGGAAGAGAAGAGAGAGAGGGGGGGAGGGGTTAATGGAGGGCCCCAACCCCTTTCAACCAATCATACATTTTTTTTATTTTTCTTTTTAAAATTGTTTACCACTCTTTATGTGTTTGAGCATCCCTAGTGATTGAGTGCAAAATGAGAAGTTGACATGACATGATATTATTGGGTAGGAAAAAGTTTACCACTCCCATTTGAGTAGCACCCCTTCCGCCCTTATCTACTATAGTTAATTGGATGTTGCTTTTGACACCCAATCTACAACACCAACTCTATTTGTATAATGAGGTGGAGATTTAGGGAAAATGACTAAAAGTGTGAAAACGATGATAACGCTCCTCATCCGTTGGATCAAAACAATCTATGGATTAGAATGGCGTGATGACGTTTTCGTAAATAACATCAACTTTATTACTTGGACGTGCTTCATTAAGGGTAAAAGGGTCTTTTTATTGCTCTAAACATCATACTAATGAGCAAAACGCCATTCCCAGCGTTAACCTACACTCCCAGATGAAACGACATATGTATCTAAAACGCCATTGATACAAAACGCCAAAACTTAATGATAAAACGCGTTCAAAATTTAACAACTATGTGTGAACAAACAGTAACTGAAAGTTAATTATTAACATTTATTTCCTAAACTACGCGCCAAAGCATCATTATATAAACGACCTTACCATGCCTTCCATAGATCATACTAAAAAACGCCAAGGTTACCAAAAACGCCAAAATTCAAAAAAAAAAACTCTGAAAAAGACACAAATGGCAAACATCGTTTCGTGGGGATACACCCTCAGAATCAGAAGATTCGTAATCCGTTTTGACAATAGAAGAAGAGTGTTTGTTAAAACAATTAAAGCCATATTGAACTTGGAAGAAGAAGTAGAAAGGGGGATCCCAACACTTGGCATCCCTCTTGATAACCACGGTGATAAAACACGTACGGTCATAACAAGATTAGCCAGAAAATTTGGACCAAACAAGGGAAATGAAAAAATGGACCCAGTCATCAGATCATGGCGCTTTGATGAAGACAGTGACATGGTCACTGTTATATGTGACGACGGGGAGCAAAACTACACAATATTGTGTAATCCAAAGAAGAAGACATGACCAAACATGGACCCAGTCATCAGATCATGGCGTTTTGATAACATCATGACCAAACATAGTCTAGGGTTCCTAGAGGAGTTAAACAATGCAACATTTTTTAACACAAACATGACCCTAAATTTGGCGTTGCTGCATGACAAATTCATATGGAGGTTTCAAAATCTTCAAGGAGAAGAGACCGATTGTCACACCCCAACCGATGGCGGAAACATCAGGGTAGTGGCATTAGGCGAATCAGATTGATCAAGAGATTCCATAACGATTAATTCAAAGACAATAATCAACATTTAACATCCCATACCATTAAACTCATACAATCTTTAAACAACCATTACATATCAAACAAATCCCTTAAACATATAATCTGATCCGATTTTCCCTAGATTTATTACATGATTTCTAAAGATAAAAACCTAAACTAAGCATCCGTAGCTAAAGTCCTCAACCTGCCACATATGTTAAAATAAAACGTCAATACAATTAAGTAAAGGTGAGCATACAGGTTTTGCGTACATAATAGATATAAAAGCGTTTAGCATACACCGCATGACATACGTAAGAGATGTGAACTATGTAACTACTTAGATTCAAGTAAACCAACAAACCGCGATTGATCAAGGCATGCAAACAAGTGTTCACATCCAAAAAGTGAAAATAATGAGAAATGAAAATGCGAGCCTTAACAACCCCGGGCCTCCGGGTGGCGGGTCAACCTCTAGTATACTATCTTGTTAAGGGTGGCGTACGCAATCAAGCAATGCATACAATTCAGCAGATTTCACGTACAGTCATGTAATTCAGCGGGTAGCGAATAAGCATTTGAGATTTGTGTGATGTGATTTGATATAGGAACATATGTGACACCCAAAAGTGTGTTTAAGCGTAAAAGGGTTCAAGTATACTCACTGTGGGTGCGTTTTAGGTGCGATTCGGGATCTGAGAGGAGTTGCGGAGAGTGCCGGATCAGTCTGTAAGCGAACAGAAGTGCATCAGTCTTCCAAATTGCTGAAACGGTTAACGGTTGAGAGAACAGCAGACAAGTTCGGGCGAACTTGTATAACTGACTTACTGAGTGAACAAGTTCGGGCGGACTGCTCTGGTTTCCTAGGAAACAGGCAAGTTCGAGCGAACTTGTCCCTTTTGTTGAGGGAAGGTACAAGTTCGTGCGAACTTGTGGTGTTGTTGAAGGATGGTGCAAGTTCGGGCGAACTTGTCTAATTCTCCTGCGAATTGGACAGAGTTCGGGAGAACTTGTGCCATTTTTGTAGTTTTGTCAAGTTCGGGCGAACTTGATCACCACTTTGGTGACAAGTTCAAGCGAACTTGATTTAATCCGAGCGAAGTTGATCGTTTTGGCATCCAAATCGTGCGTTTTTATGCCGTTTGCTGAGGAAATCGAGTGTTCATCCCTCCAACCTTAAGCCACTTAGTAAAACCTAGGCTGGAGAGGTCTTTTGGAGCAAGTTTAGCCATTTTACAGAAACTCGGGCTAATCCGGGCGAACTTGGTGGTTGTACGGGTTAGTCCAGCTTGTGTAAAGTGACGATTTTGTCCTTGTGCTTCCGGATCTGAGATCTTGCTTGACAACGCCTCGTTCCACTCAAAAGTGAACGACACATACGTCATTAGTCCGAATATTGTGTAAAAATCAATGTTATAAAATGTTTTGCCTAGATCCAGTATAGGTCTGAGTGAAAACAGAAGTTTTTATGGAAAAAAATGAAGATTTTCGTAAACAGAAGAGATTTGATGAAAACGAAGGCGAAGCCTTGTGCAAAATCGTTGTAAAACGTTGTTGAACATCATAGTAGTTGAAATCGGGTTGAATCTTACTTAGAAAACAAAGGGTTTTGGGTTTGGGGAGCTTTGGGCGAACTTGCAGCAAGTTCAAATGAGAGAATGGAACTGAGTATTTATAGGTGAGGTGAGAATGAGTGACCAGACATCAAGTTCATGCGAACTTGCTACAAGTTCGGGTGAACTTGCTACAAGTTCGAGCGAACTTGCATATTCTAATGAGTTTCCAAGCAAGTCCGTGCGGACTTGTTGTTTCTGAAAGGTTTGATGGCCCAGACAAGTTCGGGCGAACTTATGTTATACAAGTTCAGCCGAACTTGACCTGGTGGCCAAGTTTTGTTCGATTATTTCGCGTTAAAAGTTCGTTTGGTGATTTGGTTTGCATTAGATAGTTATATCAAGCGTTATAATTGATGTAATAATGCGATTTAGCGATTCGAACGTGTGAGAGCGTTGCGATAGCGATTATAACCATAACATGAACAAATATAACACACTAAAACATAATTCCATATAATTAACTGTGATTTGCGATGCGATGAGATGAGCGATGTGATGGCACAAGTGTTTATTAAACAATAACACACTCGGCTCGTATAGTAGCATAACTACTTGTGATTGCGATTTGAGTAGCGATGCGTTTTAATAATCGATTAGATGCGATATAACTATAATTCAACATAATTTAATTAACATAACTTCTTATAAGTCGAATATCGGGATTACAAAAGATAGATACAATGATAAATAAAAGAAAAAGATAACAACGAAAATTTAGAGTTGTTACAACGATGAAACTGAAAGTTTGGATGAGAAATTGGATGAAGAATTTGAAGAAGAAGACGAGGGGAGTGATGGATACTTCTCAGACAAAATCCCTTCGGACAAGGAGATATAATTTTTTATGTGTCATTTTCTTTTCTTTGTTATGTACTTTTGGTCTTTTACCCTAATAAAATACTACATCTAAAACACCAAAATCCCACCAACGCCAAAACACCAATAGTTAGTTATCTAAAACGTCATTCTTACAAAACGTCATTTTAAAATGTGACTCCTTATAGCTTTAACAAATAAAGCTGAAAAAACAGTAACTGAAGCGGAGGATACTTTATTACTAACATTCATTAAAATAAAATACCGCTTAAACTATGCGTCAAAAAACTCGTATATAAACAAACATGTCAGGAATTTCCATTGATCACACCCAAAAACAACAACACCATGTTTTCTTGGCAAACCATTCACTTAAAAACGCCAAAAAAGTTAAAACAACCACAGATGGCAAACGTCGTTTCTTGGAGATTCAGTATTATTCTCCATGAAGTTTCGCTGAATGGATTCTTAGGTGAGGGGATAATTCAATAAGCTTTTGCTAAATGACAAATCTTAAAGAAAAAGAGACTGATGACAGTGATTTGTCATTTTGTGTGCTTTGTTGTTGGGGAAGGTTTGGATGAGTAGAAGAGACCGATGCCAGTGTAAATGCTATTTTGGACTCCATTATTAAATGATGAAGAGTGGGATGAGCATGAAGAGGATGGCAGTGTAAATGCTATTTTGGACTCCAACGAAACTCCACTCACAATCAAACCCCAATAATAGCATCGACAAATACGGCATCGATCTATGTCACCAACATCCACA
Organism: Scalesia atractyloides; assembly: GCA_947069175.1. Classification (NCBI taxonomy): domain Eukaryota; kingdom Viridiplantae; phylum Streptophyta; class Magnoliopsida; order Asterales; family Asteraceae; genus Scalesia; species Scalesia atractyloides. The sequence continues at coordinate 16,144,334 of CAMTDV010000018.1, forward strand.
AAACCACTTCAACAATCAACAAACAAAAGATCACACCAAAACCAAAACGCCATATTTTACCGAATGATCAGCTTCGTCTATAGCATGCCGTTTCAGCTGTGTAGAAATCGGCACCTATATAAGCAACTCAAAGGTTCAGGATACTAAAACTCAAGAAAAAAAGACTGATGACAGTGAAGATTTGGATGAGAAATTGGATTAGCATTTTTTTTGTGTCATTTTCTATGAATTGTTACCTAATTTTCCACTAATAAAATACATTATTTCTCTAATTACGTATTAAATGCCAAAATGCCACAAGCGCCAAACACCAGAACTATAGTATAAAACCCAAACATAGTAACTGGACACATTACAGTCTTAACAGAAAAAACTAAACAAACAGTAACTACAAACAGTAACTGAAATGATGGAAACTTTATTACTAACATTTATTATATTAAAAACCACACCATAGCAATTGAATTTGTTTATATTTTCAAAACGCCATAATTACCTTTCACATTATAGGTCTACATCCTACAACACACGATAAAAGATACAAAAATACACATATAAAAACATATATAGGTCTGCACCCGACTATTTTTTTGGCGCAAAAGGTCATTATATAAGTGAAACATGTAAACAAACTTAACACTCCACAAATTCTGTAAACATGCCACAAATTGTTTAAAACGCCATAAAACTTAAAAAAAAAGGCTCAGGTTATTGCATGGAGGTTTGAGAGGTCAGGGAGACGTTTCGTCCTAAAGTTCTTTGACAGGAGAAGGGTGAAGGTCAAAACCATCCACGCCATACTTAGTACGTATGAGGCCGTTCAGAGAGATATTCTGGCCCTTGGGGTTCCAAGGGCCAACGATTGTTAAAGGACTCAAACGTTAATAAGAATATTGAAAAGAAAATTTCCAGCAGATGATGATGATGATGACATTACTGATTAAGAAACAATTACCAGTTGGAGTTTGGATGAACCATCAAGAACGCTGAAAGTGACTTATCAAGATGGGGTGGATTATTCATTGACGATGGACGAAGTGCTGAACACAGATAAACTACACCTTCTTGAACAACTCTGTGATTTAGCACCTTCGAGCGATGCAACATCCAGGGTTGTGATGATATTTAAATATAGGATGCGAGAAAGGCTAAACGAGATTATGGCGGTGTACGCCAATGAAATAGATAATGAGGATAAGTTTGAAGAAAGTGATGACCAAAGCGATGGGTACATCTCTGATGTAATATCATGCACAAAAGACTATTAGTTTAATTTGATTTCATCTTAGTTGTAATGTTTTTATTTATGAATGAAATATAATGAACCTTTATAAGATATAAGAGATTAATTCAACTTGACAGATCTACAAAATGAAGTGGCTGCTGAGATAAGAAGGTGAAAATGCCATAATGAAAAACAATTAGAATAATAGATTTACTGTAACCTAAAACATTTTAACGAAAACGCTATAATTTAAATATGCGTAACAAGGTGTAAAACGCCATTGATAAGTTCTAAATAACGAAAACGCCAAAGTTATTCTAGGTTGAAGGACATAACGACATTTTTCAAAAATGTTGCTTTCAAAATAAATTTGAAAATAAAACGCCAATAAATCAAGAATAAAAAAAACACTCGATATCTGATGGACTTTTGTTTGAAAATGAATTATAACGCCGTTGAAGGGGTATGATCCCAAAAACCTTGCGCAAATCACGGAAACCATACCCATTAATAACTTCTAAGGAAACTTCGCGTAGACTTCTTTGCCAAAATGAGATTTATTAGAACTCTGCGCCAAATATCCAAGAGAGGAAAGGATTATATAACTACCTTGCGCGGGCTCGCGCAAGGTTCAAAGTTAAAAGCCCAAACATTCTCTTTGGATAAATGCTTCATTTAACTACCTTGCGCAGGCTCGCGCAAGGTTTAAAGTTAACCTTGAATAATCTCGTTTGATAATGCCTCATACACAAACCTTGCACGGATATTTATATCAAAGCAAGTATCCACCAAACGTTGCGCTAAGCAGCAAGGGAAGAAGAAAAAAATCAGTTAACTAACTTGCACTTCTCGCGCAAGGAAACAGTTAACCCTAAGAAACTTTCCCTTAGAAAAATCCTTGACTTGGTGCAGAAGCAAAAGGAATCTTTTCTGTTGTAACAGAATGTACACGTGGCGAACAACAGATGGGTAAAAGGTGTGAAATCTTCTAGAAGCCATTAACACTCAATCGTGCAAGCATCTTTTCGGTTATAACCAATTGCCACATGGTAGCATCTGGACGACTGAGGAAGATCACGGTGATGGCATGCTCACATTTATAAAATGTAGTGATCTCATGTTGACACGTGGCACCTCCCTAACTACTGATGAGCTCACGATCCGTGTGCACTAACGGATTGCCAACAAACACTAACGGATTGCCAACAAACATTAACGGAATGGCAGAAGATTCCTTTAAAGTTAGCAATCTCTCCTTTTGGCGCCAAACACCGTCTATAAGTAAGTGACTTGGAGTTCAAGGAAAGGTATTCACTCTCGACTACTCTCTCTCTTACAATACCTTACTTCTGACTACCTGTACTTATTCTCACGCCGGAGGGTGGTCACGAAGAGAACCCCCCTTGTCCCCGTGGCGAGCTAACGGTGTTCTGTTTTGCAGGATCAACCGGAGTACTGTTTTATTCATCATTCTTCGTGAAACCAAACGAAGGGTTAACCCTTTTATGCAGAGCCCATTCCATAGATCTACTTAGGTTCCGGTCTAGTTGATCTAGGGTTTCTTCATTGGCGCCCACCGATTTCAATTCTTTCTCATATTTCGTTTCGTTTCACTTAGATCTGCAGCATCATGGCTGATGGATCATCTTTTCAAGGTCCTCGATCGGAGATTCGACGCGTCGGTGTCAGACCTCAGATCGACGGACAAATAGTTGAGGATTCTTCCGGCGAAGCTAATGCTCAGTATGATCCTAATCATGCGAGTATTCCTGTAACGCCGGCGGCTCCTCAGGTTGATGTTACGTCGCTTTTACCACCTGGAGAGACTCCATTATCGTGGTTAATCAAATCTCAAGCGGCTCTAAACGCTATGTATGCTCAGTTATGTGCCCAAACCAGAACTCCAGCTTTTCAAGCTCCGGTTAACGCTCCTCAGGTTCATGCTTCGCCGGCACCTCGAGTTTTGAGTTATAATACTCAAAGTCGTGCTCGTTACCCTTCGCACATGCCTGAAGAGGGAACAGAAATGTATTCTAAAACCAGGAATGATCATGTTCATTCTAGTAATAGAAGGCAAGAAGACAACGTTCAGCGTCGTGTATCTGTCCACTCTCGTTTGGGCCAGCGGTCTTCACAGAAACGGGACACCCAACACGAGGAGCTCGATAAGACCTATGAGGAAGGGGATAATGCAAGTATTTTCAATCGAATATATATGCAGATCATGCTAGTTACAAGCCAAAAGTACGTGCAGTATACAATCCAGAAGCTGAGCATGATTACAATTTGGTGTATCGCCCAACCGAAGCAGCTGAACAATCAAAGTTTACCAGAGAGATAGCACTGGCTCCGTTGGAGCGAGCGAAATTACCATCCGACGTTGGAAAGTTTAACGGTTTAACCGATCCTGATGATCACATGCGCCTCTTTACCGGTGCAGGGTTACTTGGGTGCTGGACATTGCCAATGTGGTGTCACCTATTTGTACAGACCCTTACCGGCGCTGCGCACCTTTGGTTTGATAATTTGCCGACAGGTAAACTTTCCTCTTGGAATGACTTAAAAGAAAATTTTCTTACACACTTCAGTCAGCAACGGCGATACGTGCGCGATTCCTCAGATGTAATGAACATCTGGTGGAGGGACGATGAGAACCTCGAAGATTTTATAACGCGTTACAATAAAGAGGTGTTGGAGATTGGAGATGTTCACGAAGACCTTATACGCGCGCAGTTCAAGTACGCGGTAAGGTGTGACGAAATGATTAAAGTGTTGTCCAGTACAACTGGCCTTCCAAAAAGTTGGGATAAACTAATGGCGGCAGCCAAGGTCTACGCCCAGACTGAGCGCAACTTAAATTCTATCAGGCCACCTCTACCTCAGAATCGTCCGCAAGACCTGAGTAAAGGTAGTCGCAAGTATAAGAGAAATTGGAAAGAGTCAAGTCAGAATTCGTACTCTCCTTATTCACCATTTGATGCGCGTGCAACAATCAATAAAATAACAACTCAAAAAGCGATTAAGCAAGAGAATAGGGAATGCTAGTGGACTCCCTTAACGAAATCTCCGGCCGAAGTTCTCATCACTGAGAATTATCAGTTCAAGCAGCCGCAACCAATGAAAAACAAAAAAAAAGGCAAGACCCAAATTTGTTATGTGACTATCATAGAGACACAGGCCACACAACAGATAACTGCATCAGTCTACGCACGGAGATTGAAAAACCATTAAAGAGTGGGAAGCTTACACATCTACTCCAGAATGTACGCAAAGAGATTAAACAGATTACGCGCGAGGACGAAGGGCCTAGCAACAAGAAAATGAAACAGCACGTTTCCATGATTCAAGGTGGCTCATCGCGCAAGCGTAGCCTTCAACATTTTCAAAACAACACTTGGCGCGAACAGCAAGTCATTTTTCCTATCGTTCTAAGAGGTCCTCAAGAAGACTGGCCAGTAGTTATCACTGGTATCTTTGGGCACTACCAAACATATTATATGTTTATAGATCCTGGTAGTTCCATGGATATTATGTATGAGCAGTGCTTCAAGCAGCTAGATCCTGAGGATAAGGCACGCTTGGAACCAGTTGATTTTCCATTAACTGGGTTCTGCAATGAGCTGTCTTTCCTCTAGGATAAATCCTTTTTCCTGTTACTTTATCTGATGGGATGTGTTCTCGAATGAGTAACGTCAACTTCATGGTGATGCCGGCAAATTCCCGTCACGATGTACTATTGGGACGCCGCGCGCAGCGTGATTTTAGTATGATTACCTCCGCTCCACATGCTGCTTGTGGTTTTCCGACACCAAATGGTATAGCTATACTTTACGCGCGGAAAGAAATCATGTCAATTGAAGAACCAGTTATGAAGGTTGTCAAGACATTGCCAAGTAACGAACCAGAAAAATGGGTACTCAACAATAAGTATCCTGAGCAAACAATCTTGTTAGGGCCTGCAATCAGTATTGAAATTCGCGCAAAACTTAAACTACTGTTGTTTTACAACGAAGACATTTTCGCCTAGACACCTGCCGACATGGTCGGTGTCCCACGCAATGTTTCGGAACATTATCTGAATGTATTTCCGTCAGCAGAACCAGTTGTAAGAAAAAGCGCAGCCTCGGGTCAGAAAAGACAGAGGCGATGAACGAACAAGTCACCCAGTTATTAAATGCTGGTATTCTGTGCGAAGTCAAATACTAGACCTGGGTGGCAAACCCAGTCATGGTAAAGAAACATAATGGCGGATGGCGGACGTGCGTAGATTTTAAAGATCTAAACAAGGCGTGTCCGAAAGATTGTTATTCTCTTCCTGAGATTGACAAAAAGGTTGACTCATTAGCTTCCTTTCGCTGGAAATGTTCTCTAGATTGTTATAAAGGTTATCATCAAGTCTTGATGAAAAAAGAGGACGAAGATAAAACCGCTTTTCGCACGGAGAATGGCATTTTTTGTTATACCAAGATGCCTTTTGTTCTCCGCAATGCGGGAGCTACTTATCAAAGATTGATGTATACAGTTTTTGGAGATGATATCGGGAAAACTGTGGAAGTCTACATTGATGATTTGGTCATTATGAGTAATTCAGAAGACACTGTGTTAGACAACATCCAACGAACTTTTGATTCTCCACGAAAGGTAAATCTAAAGTTAAATCCAAGCAAATGCTCCTTCGGCATGGAGGAGGGCAAATTTTTGGGTTTCATCGTCACCAAGGACGGTTTCAAAGTTAATCCTGAGAAGGTCGAAGCAATACAAAAAATGTCTTTTCCTAATACCATCAAAGAGATACAACGTTTGGCTGGAAGGTTAGATGCGCTAAACCGCTTCCTCGCCAATCATGCTGCAAAGTCTTATCCATTTATTCGAACCTTGCGCAATTGTACGAAGAGCAAAGAGTTCGCATGGACTCCTGAAGCTGATCAAGCTTTCAAGCAAATGAAAGATTGTTTAGTTCAACTTCCCACACTTACTGCTCCTCGTGAAAAAGAGCCCATGGTCTTATATCTTGCTGCATCTGAGGTAGCAGTAGGTGCTTCTTGTTGGTAGAACGTGAAGGGGTCCAGTCTCCAATTTATTATATCAGCAAGATGTTGAACGATCCAGAGACAAGGTATTCAATTATGGAGAAATTAGTTTTAGCATTGGTCCGCGCTTCGCGCAGGCTGCGAAGATACTTTTCAGGACATGTTATTACAATTTTAACAAATTTTCACATTGGCCAAGTCCTTACCAAGCCATATGTTTCTGGACGACTTGCGAAGTGGGCAATAGAATTGGGGGGTTATAACATCTGTTATAAACCTAGACCAGCTATCAAAGGCCAAGTTTTGGCAGATATCATCGCTGAAATTCCTTCTGATAAACTTGAAGAATGCCTAGCAATTCAAAACCCAGTCCTAGTCATAGACAATAGAGCCTGGACACTGTTCACAGATGGCGCATCAAACAGTGATGGGGCTGGAGCAGGTCTTCGATTAATGAGACCAGAGGGAGCAGAATTCACATATGCAATTCGGTTGGATTTTAAAAGCACCAACAACGAGGCCGAATATGAAGCTTTCCTAGCAGGCTTATGCCTCGCTATCAAAAGGGGTGCAACTAATTTAGAAGCCCATGTTGATTCACTACTAGTTGCTGAGCAAGTAATTGGAACGTACGATGCAAAGGGAGATATCATGGCTTTGTACTTGGCGCAAGCCAAGGCTCTTATAGCACAGTTCCAACAATTTAAAGTCACACACGTCAAGCGAAGCGAAAACAAACATGCTGACGCTCTAAGTAAACTCGCAGCAACTAGTTTCAAACATTTAGCAAAGGAAGTTCGCATCGAAGTTTTAAGTAATCCACCAGTCCCTTTCAGACAAGTAACAATTGTCGAAGTAGGAGATCCATCATGGATGTCTCCAATAATGATGTATTTGTTACATGGTTCTTTACCAGAAGATAAAGTGCAAGCATGTAAGTTACGGTGCAAAGCCCTCAATTATGAAATGGTTGACGGTATTCTGTACCGACGCTCTTACATGGGCCCTTCGCTCCGCTGTGTTAACAAACATGATGCGCAATACCTGATCAAGGAGGTTCATGAGGGGCTATGTGGTATACATTCTGGGCCGCGCATGGTAGTAGCCAAAGTGAAAAGCGCAGGGTATTATTGGCCTGGAATGTACGTTGACGCTGTAGAGATCTTGCGCAAATGCATGTCCTGCCAAAGGCATGCCCCTAAAATGTTACGCCCAAAGAATCCTTTGGTACCCGTCACAACAGCTTGGCCGTTTCAAGAATGGGTCATTGATTTAGTGGGACCATTTCCCGATGCGCCCGGCGCAGTCAAGTTTATCATTGTTGCGGTCGATTACTTCACCAAATGGGTTGAAGCCAAACCTTTAGCTTCTACTACAGTGATGGTAATTCGCAAATTCATCTGGGAATACATTATTTGCCATTTTGGTCTGCCCATGCACATTATTACAGACAAGGTCCAAATTTAACGGTTGAAGAGTTGCAAACATGGATGACCGAAATGGGAATCCAGCATGTTTTCACTTCTGTTGCGCACCCACAAGAAAATCTTCAAGTTGAAAGCATAAACAAATAGTTGGTCGACGGTATCAAGGCCCGCCTTGGCACGGCACGACGGGGGTGGGTTGACGAATTGCCTAGCATCTTGTGGGCACACCGAACTATGCCCAAGACTAGCACTAGAGAAACTCCTTTTAGCCTAGTGTACGGCATAGAGGCTGTGATTCCTGCCGAAATTGGGTTACCATCTCCAAGAATGCTAGCTTTGGAAAAACAAGATAACGAAGAACAAAGGCGCATCGACCTAGACTTATTGGAAGAACGACGAGAAAATGCAGCGATTCGCGAAGCTAAGTACAAGTCTCAGCTTGAAAAGTATTACAACAAAAGGGTACGCATCTGATCCTTTTTGCCTGCTGACTTTGTTCTTCGCGATAATGAAGCGTCGAATGCCGAAAAACCGGGGAAGTTAGCCCCGCGATGGGAAGGCCCGTACGGGATAAATGAAGTATTGGGAAAAGGCGCGTACACTCTGAAGCGTATGGACAGATCCAGCGTTCCTCGAACCTGGAACGCCCAACAATTACGCTGATGTTATATGTAATCTCAGTCCTCTAAGCAACTTCTGGGCGTTGCGTAACGAGTCTGCTTACTTTATTTCTTATGTAATCTTAGTGGCAGCCATAGCTTTACGCTTTATCAGTATGAATAAAATACTCTGTCACTACTTACAGTCTTGTATATGTTCATTTACAAATGCATACAATTTCTTTTGGATAAACAAAAACACAAACTCATGAGCCACAAGCTAATTTAATACTTACGCTCGCACATGAGAAAAGAAATTGTTCATTTGTCTATCCTACACAAGTAATTGGTCCCATGCAAACATTGTAAGGCTAAAATATATTATATTCACATCAACAGTACTTGCGCAGCAGCGCAACGCTACAAGTAATCACAAAATAAAGAATTACAAGTTTCCTATTCTATGGATCTTGTTCCCGCCTGCTTCTCTGTTGTAGAGAAGATCTCCTTTAGTTTATTAACAAAGTCATCTTGCTGCAGCGCGGCATCCACAAGGTCCATAATCGGAATCTGCAACTGATCATATTTTTCTTTAGCAGCAGAATAAATGGCAGCAGTATTTAGCCCATGGGTGGCAGCCCGACTTGTATCCCATTCTATCTTCAGCGCATGTGACACGCGCAAAGTGCACTCTTTATAGCCCTCGGCATGCCCGTCACTGCGCGCAGCCATCATCAATTCTGCCACTCTCTCATCCAACTCCGTGGAATTAAGGATGGCATTTGTGATCTGTATACAAATACAATCAGTATATGTTACGATAATCAAACCAGACATGTATAAAGAAAAGGGAATATTACCTCCACAATCCCGTACTCCCGCAACCAGGTAAGCTGGTTCATGAGGGATTCAGTCAGGCTTTCTGCTGTAGCGCGAGCGACCTCCGTATCGTTAAGTTTTTGTTCACCTTCAGTTAGGCGGGTCAACTCGGCTTTCTCTGTTTGGTGAAGGTTGATATCTTTTTTCAAAATATCAACCTCAGCTTGCAGCCACGCCTGGTCAAATAGCATAGAAGTTAGATCATCAATTTCTTTGTTCTTAAGAAGGAGAGTCATTTTGGTTGATACCTCATTCTGCTCGCTCCTTTCTCTATGTGAGCGCGCCTCTTCTGCTGCCGCAACTGCATCAACTTTCTTTTTCTTAAGCTTCTCGATTTTATTGCACAGAAATAGCTTTTCTTTGTTATCGCGATCGCAAGCCTCTACAAAGCGCTTGCGCTCGTCCGCATGTTGCGCAGCAGAGGCCTCACATTTGCACTTCCAAGACAACGCATACCACTCCTCGGTCTTCTTCTCCTCCTCAAACTTGGCCTTTTCAGCCTTAAAATCGACGATCATCTTTAATGTCTTCTCTTTTTCAAGTTTGGCCTTCGCCTTATCAATCTCAACCTCATCCCATTCCTTGTTCATACTGCGCCATTCGCACACAATCCTGTTTATTGTGGAAGAGGCAAGGGCAGACTCTTGCAAATGTGACTCGTAAGTAGCCTCGTGGTCTTTCTCTTCTTGGTGCTTCACCTTCGCCGGAGGGAAGATGCCCTTATACCACTCCCTGCAGGAGTGCCAATCAGTAAAAACATCACCCTGTTTAACCTTCCACACGGGCTGATGGATCGCAGAGGCCCGCCTCTCATAATAAGAACGATAGTAATAATCCCCAGGCATCTCCTCTGGACGAATGGGCGACTCCTCATCAGAATCCTCAACAGACATAAAGCCTTCGCTTTGTGTTGAAGGGCCAACTCCCTTGGATATCAACTTTGACGGCTCCGGCACAGGGGAAGTTATTTTTTCTTGCTCCGCGGTAGCAATATCTTTCACCCAAGCATCTGTAGCTGTATCTTTGACCTGTTCGCCAGCAGGATTCTCAGCATCAAATTTTTTAGGCTCTTCTTCCGGAGCCACCTTCTCCATATTTTCTGGGACGATGGGGTCAGCATCAAAAACAGGTGCTTCTCGCTCCGCATCTCCCTCCTCAACGTTTTCAGGCCTGCGCGACGATGGTATAGCAGATGATGTGGCCGGCGCAGCCTTCACAATTTTCTCTGCAAAGCATATTAACAAATACCAAGCATAAGATTCTGCGCAACTTTTCTGACAGAAATGCGCAACAAACTGAACATACCAGGTGAGAACTTCTTTGCAAAGGCATCCAGATTGCCCTTCTTGCCAATACGCAGGCGCGCAAATTTTGTTGGCACAAGAGGTTTAGTTTCAGCCTCTTTCCTCTTCTTGGAAGTGCGCTTCAACGCTTCTTCCGGGCTTGAGGGTATTTCTAAGGGATCATCTGGGTTCGAAGCTGGAAGAGAGGAGGTGTCAATGGGTTCTGGCTTTGGTTTCCTCAAACCTACAGGTGCAAGACCCTCCAGTGAGTCCGACACCACCACATAATCACACCAAGAGTCAGATACGAGACGCGTACCTTTCTTACCCTCAGCTTTCGCAGCAGCTGATGGCTTGGTTTTTTGATCTGGTTTAGAAGGGGGAGGTGCAGCAGCTGCAGCAGCTGCAGCAGCAGTTGGTTTCTTCTTCTTCTTCTTCGAGTCAGGGCCTACGCCCAAGTTTAGCAAATCACCTACATAATCAATCATACTGAACAAAGGTTGCGCCATTAGTTATATTGCAATATTACTTAAAAAATATGTTCAAGAGTAATATTGCAATATCAACTTAGGCCTTGTAAGAATTTAATTACCAGTCTTAGAAGATGGTTGCGCCTCCAGATCCTCCTTCTTGGGCAGCTCAAAGTTCTCCAAGATTTGTGAGAACCAAGTATCCTCACCCTCAGCAATGGGCACAACGACCATTTTCCTTTCTCTCTCTTGAAAGAGACCAAGTAGAGCGGCGCAACTACATAACAAACATTTTTGCATCAGTACATATCTATTAAAAGATATTACTAGGAAGTTAAACGGTTACGTACCAGTTCCGTCTTCAGTATACACCGGTTTTTTCCGGGGTTCCTTCTTCCAAAAAATACTCATCCCATAAGCGATGAGGGCCCTCTCCGGCAAAACAATGTTGGGCACATCTTTAATATCCTGGTACCACACCTCGTCGGCAGGTATGGGGAGGGTCTCCAGCTCGATATCATCACCAGCTCGGAAAGTCATCTTCATCGGGATTACTCCGTCTTTATGAAGAAGAACTATTGTTTCTAGTCGTGGTAAGATTTAGGTGGCACTAACAGCAATCATTTTGCTTGCACACGTTGTAGGAACGAGTAGAAACCCAACAAGCAGTGCAACTGATAGAAGACTCTAAACTTCTCAACCGTCGGTATGATTTGTATCGACCGACAAACAAACTCAAAATGCCGGATCCTAACCATTCCCATCGGGCTCAACTGAGAAATATGGAACTTATAAAAACCAAGAATTTCCAGCATAAAATGGGTCACCGGAAGCCTGAAGTTTCCTTCGGCAAAATAGTCATAGAATAACGTGATATAGCCGGTCGGAGCATCAGCTGCCATGGCATTCGCCACCGGAAAAAACGCTTTCCAGGACGGAGCAAACAGGAAGTTGGTAGCAAGATTATAAAAATCTTTCTTCGACCACTTTAACGGTGGCAAACTTGACGTCGATGGCATCTCAGCAGAACTTGCACCGGTGGCCATAACTCAAACTTCGAAGAATACTCAGAAAACTTTGAGGGTCGCCGGAATATATGAACACAAGTTTTTCTCTCAGATTTAATCTGGTGAGGAAGCAAATGGATCGTTGATCCCTTTATATACTAATCGCAATTAATGCACGATTTAACTGCAGCGACTTTTGCGACAGTCATGTATCCCCAAGTAACTGCAGGGGCGAGTGGGGAACAGTAACCGCCCCACGCGCGCGAGTGTCACCGAAATAACATTAAATGCCGTAAGACATGTACTGTTGACAGCCTGTCAACAGTACCACCACGTCTCAAGAACGTGCATCTTCACCAACTACACTAACCGGATAAGTGACACGTGTATAAGTATATTTGAAATTCAAATACTTTTTCAAAACTTACGACACGTCACCAAGATGCAGAAAACAACAAAAGGCTAGTACTTACCTAGCGCAGCACATTTATCTCAAGTCCAGTGCTCCACCTACTTTTTATTCATACATAGGAGCAACACTGGACTGGGGGACTTGAAGGGGTATGATCCCAAAAACCTTGCGCCAATCAAGGAAACCATACCCATTAATAACTTCTAAGGAAACTTCGCGCAGACTTCTTTGCCAAAATGAGATTTATTAGAACTCTGCGCCAAATATCCAAGAGAGGAAAGGATCATATAACTACCTTGCACGGGCTCGCGCAAGGTTCAAAGTTAAAAGCCCAAACATTCTCTTTGGATAAATGCTTCATTTAACTACCTTGCGCAGGCTCGCGCAAGGTTCAAAGTTAACCTTGAATAATCTCGTTTGATAATGCCTCATGCACAAACCTTGCGCGGATATTTATATCAAAGCAAGTATCCACCAAACGTTGTGCTAAGCCCCTTGAAGAAAGAAGATCAGTTAACTAACTTGCGCTTCTCGCGCAAGGAAGCAGTTAACCCTGAGAAACTTTCCCTTAGAAAAATCCTTGACTTGGTGCAGAAGCAAAGGGAATCTTTTCTGTTGTAACAGAATGTACACGTGGCGAACAACAGATGGGTAACAGCTGTGAATCTTCTAGAAGCCATTAACACTCAATCGTGCAAGCATCTTTTCGGTTATAACCAATTGCCACATGGCAGCATCTGGACGACTGAGGAAGATCACAGTGATGGATGCTCACAGTTATAAAATGTAGTGATCTCATGTTTACACGTGGCACCTCCCTAACTGCTGATGAGCTCACGATCCGTATGCACTAACGGATTGCCAACAAACATTAACGGAATAGCAGAAGATTCCGTAAAAGTTAGCACTCTCTCCTTTTGGCGCCAAACACCGGCTATAAATAAGTGACTTGGAGTTCAAGGAAATGTATTCACTCTCGACTACTCTCACTCTTACAATACCTTACTTCCGACTACCTGTACTTATTCTCACGCCGAGGGTGGTCACGGAGAGAACCGCCTTCTCCCCGTGGCGAGCTAACGGTACTGTTTTGCAGGATCAGCCGGAGTACTGTTTTATTCATCATTCATTGTGAAACCAAACGAAGAGTTAACCCTTTTATGCAGAGCTCATTCCATATATCTACTTAGGTTCCGGTCTAGTTGATCTAGGGTTTCTTCAGCCATCTATTACGCGGACTTGAATAATGACAATCGTACCCCGCATATTATTTTGGCGCCCCCTGCCACATGTTCGACCAGGATCCATTCTTACCGTTTTCACACTTTCAATCGTTATCTCCTAATCCCGTTTCTGTATAATGATTACCTTGTATCAAATATATAATTATTACCTAACCATTAACGAATACTTGATTACTTTCTCTAAAAAATTACCATAATCTATTTTAAAGTGTTTCTGATTTTTTGTTGTTTTCATATTAACGTTAGTGTTCATTTGGAATGTATAATTATATTTATTTTTACTCCTATTTTTTTCTATAAATCATTATATAATAAATTTAAAAAAAAAATAATATATATACATAGCATTAACACAAACAAAATGACATTTTTACATAAATATCGTTGATAATATAAAAATGTAAGATAAAAAGCAACTATTCTCAATGTGTGTAAGTGTTATCGCGGTTAAACATATTTTACTTAACACGGGCGATGTGTTACGTGGTGTACAATTATGGTATCAGAGCTCATGGTCTTTCTTGTTGAATTTTTTTTAAACAAAACATGTGAAATAATGAGCAGACACTGAATTAAAATATATGTGTTTCCGCTATAGACAAGAAGTTTTAAATCTTACTTTTATATTTACCGACCTCCGAATGACGAGGTTATGTTTTCCTTTATGCGGCAAGTTTGTAAATATGGTTTTAGTAATTCAAGGACGAAATTTGTTTAAAGGGGATAGTATTGTAACAACCCATGTATTTTAAATAATAACAAATATAATATTCTAGTTGATTTTTTAAATAATAAGAATAGATAAAATAGTTACGATTTAGTAATTTGAATCTTTTGGAATGGTGATAAATATGAAGGAGATTTTTTAGGGAAATAAAACCTGCCAATTTTATTTGATGTAAAAAAAATAGTCAATTTTATTGATGTTTTTTAAATGACTATGATATTCACACACCCCAAACCTTTATCCACACCCCAACGCGTCGCGCTTTGGGGTATTAACATTTACATTTTTACCCCAACGTGTTGCGCTTTGCGTTAAAAAAAGTAAATTTTTTTAACCCAAAGCGCCTGGTTTTGGACAAAGCGGGCCGTTTTGGGTTTTTTTTTTATTTTTTAATTTGATTTTAATTAAAAAACGCACCTATATATGTCGTAACGTGACGTATTTTGCCATTGCACGTCATTTTAGGAAGGTTATGATCCATACGGCATGTTCCGAATAAGTTCAGTCACGTGTGTTGCTGTATTCCATGATTTCGTGTGATTCTTTTTTTATTTCACTTGTAGTCCAACGTGTCATGGTGCATGTATACACGTCCTACTGGATCAGTATTTGACAATGTTTTGCTAGTATCCATTAAAGGTGGTCATGGCGTATTTATTTCACGCCACTTTGACGCTAGACTGTCATTCTTCCGATACAACTCTCGTTTCATTGTTTAGTGATAAAAATCATTTATTCGGTCCCAAAATATGTTTTCGTGTTGACTAGTACCTATTAAAAAACAATGTAATACTAAAATCTATATAACACTTAAAAAAGTGTATCCAATATAAAAAAAGTATATATAGTAACAATATATATTTTTCTGTAAAAAAGTAAAATTAAAGTACCGATAATCGGGTTCTCGGAAACGTGTATCCAAGATTTTGTTAAAACTACTTCTTCATCATTTGTCCATTTTATAGCAACTTGGTCAGCAACTTGGGCCTTTTCCTCCTCGGTTTTCTTTCTATGGCTTCTCTTTTTAACCTTTCGAGTAGACTGTTCAATAATATCTTGCGGTTACGTTTCCGGCACGGAGTCAGGTGTAGGGTCTGTTAGGATAAAGGAACGAGTTCTTGGTGAGGGATGTTTGGAAGTGGAGATATACGGGGTTGTTGCTCAAAAGGATATCGCGAATAAAACATGCCCGTTAAAAGACTTGCATACGCCGTTATGTAAGGTAAGTTACCCAAAACTTATAAAGGACAATTTTGAGACAAACTAGTATTCGGTGTTTCGGGTCGGCCATTCAGGATGTTTGGGTCAAAGGAACGGCTGCGGTGATGCATTTTTTTTATAAAAGTAGAGAAACTTGTATAAAATTTGGTGTGGGGTAGAAGAGAATTTGTAAAAATGGTTAAGTCAGCTTTGATTTATATAGAAAGTGATCAAATTTATTTTTAATAAAAAAACTTTTTTTTAAATCCTAGTTGTTTAATGGCTATGTTGAAACCAACCAACCACACGTCGCCACCTCACAAGCTCCCTTTGCCCCATGCCGATATAAAATCCCACGCCACAAGCCACACGCCAACTCCAAGCCCCTTGACGGGGAGGTGTGCCCGCCCAGGTGGGGGCTCCCACGCTTCCACTCCGACTCTTCTTAGAGAGAGATAAAACAAACCAATAACACACAATTCTTTATAGCATTCGCTCTCTCTCTCTCTCTAAATTCATGAGTCCCAACTCACCTTTGTCATCCTAACTGTACACCTTAAACAAGAACCCGATCATCCACAAGAACATGTCATCTTTCCTCATTGCGATTCCCATTATATATTAAAGAATTCTGGATCTGTGGCTCCTGTGTCATACAGAAAATTCTGATACAAGAAGACACAGATTTACGTTTTCAGCAAAAAATAATGACCACTTCACTCCTTGTGAACACAAAAAAAACTTCCGCTTAGGCAATGTGACATTTCATACTCGTGGTAGCAAGACGGTCAAGTTGCGTAATATTTGATATTTACCAATTAGGTTATCAGTTGACATATTGATTTCAAGTGTAATAAAAACTTGCTCTTTAGTTTAATAATATGCATTTAGCACCCACACCTGACTGATCACACTGGAACATTACAATGAAACAAATTGATATTACAAAAGCAAGCATATCAACAATTCTGTGGTAGCAACAGACAACAGTTATGGTTATGTACTTGTACTGGGACTAAAGCCGAGGAGGAGGGGTGGAGTTGATACATGAACGAGCCACTTGAAACATTAGCTGGACCTCTTTCTTATACTGCATAATAACAACACCATTAATTACTCACATTAACAATTCAAAGGAGAGAAGATATGAGATTTTACCTCATTGATAGCAGCAACCCTAATTTTAGATTGCAACACACTCCATTTTTTGAAATGTACACCTAATGATTCATACATACATAAATAAATATTTTTAGTAATTATTTGACTCATAACCAACATACAAAAGAACGTACCCACTTGAACGTTAATAGAGCAAGATGATTCACCAATAGTCTCAACACACCAACAGTGCACCTGATATATTCATGCAACACAAGTTACGAGAATACCAAAACAATACTTTTTCAGGCATTCTTACATGCAAGCATCAAAACTGCACCTCGAAACAAGATCCATATGGGACATCAGGTGCCTGTTGTACAGTTTCACGTACCTACAAGTCATATGTGTCAGTATCAGCAAAATAAAAAAAGGGTCTTATTATTCAAACATCCCCACCTATCCACTTTGTCTATTCACACACCCTCCAGTATCAAGCTGTGGTTAAAGCGCGACGTTTTGGTCCGGTTAAACAGACAAAGACTGATGGGTCTGTTGATCTGACCAAAACGCCGAGCTTTGGCAGCGTTTTGGTCCTGTCAACCAGGCAAAAGACTGGCCGGGTGTTAGTATTTTGTCTGGTTGACCAGACCAAAACGCCGCGCTTTGGCCACAGCTCGACACTAGAGGGTGTGTGAATAGATAAAGAGGTGTGTGAATAGACATGCCAAAAAAATGGAAAAGCTATACAAACACCGCTACGTTGATCAAACCCCCTAGTGATTTGATGTTATAAAGCCGGTGTATGATTTGATGGTATACACCCATATAGAGGTGTATATAGTATGACTGATTGATTGATGTGATGGCAGGGGGTATGCATCTAGTATCTTGTGAGAGGGGAGCTGAGGGGGTGCTACTCACAAGAGTTTCTTTTTCAGGGGACAGTAGAAGATGCTGCCACTCTGTTATGACAGTGTCAGGTGGGCACAGAGGAATATTACACAGGGATCTAAAACTAATTTCTCTGACTTCACCATCATATTCATCCCGAGAATGCCACTGTCCCATCTGTATAAAGGAACAATACATAAGTCACAGGAAAGGGGAAGTTAACCATTATTGCGCCTCCTTACATTAAGGTCTGTGTCCTTGCGTGCTGAACGATACTCATTTGTGAAGTTGGAACCATCTCTAAATAACAAGTCAAAAAATTGTTCGGCGGTCGTTGGAAAGATATCCTGAGTTTTAAGAAGAATGAATATCAATCAATTATGTATGGGTATCAAAGTTCAGATGAGTGTTTTTCCTCACATTATAAATGTCAACGACATAACCCGTTCTAATGAAAGGCTGGTACAGCTTTCTTGGCGCATGTTCTTCTAAAATCTTAACATGCTTCTTACCATCCTCTTCGATGAAAGGCTGGTGCGGCTTTCTTGGCACACGTTCTTCTGAATTCTTAACATGCTTCTTACCTCTTGCACGAAGCCACTGACAAAGATACAAACAGATAATTTATATCAATCTTTTCATATATAGATGCAATAATGTATATTTAGCTGCAACTTTGCATCCAGAAACTTCTCTACCTTAAATAAGCCACGCACCGAAAATACAGAACCTGAAAGAGTACTTCCCCGCTTTGCATCTGTCATTACATATACGGAAAAGTCACAACCGTAGTGTAACATATCAAAACGGTCACTTTTAATACATCAACTTTGTTTGTCGGAAACGCTTTCAAATTTTTAAAATTATTTATAATCTATAATATATTTATGAACAATAACCTAATTTTTCAATTTGCTTTTAGAGTTAATTTTTTTTATTTTTACTAGATATTTACATCAAATACACTCTACTCTTTTATTTCCAACTTTACGGGACGGAAATAACTTCCAGTAATTATGTGTTACCTTCAGCGTCACTAATATCATCCTCATCACTAACAGTCAGTGGTTGATCAGTTTGACCATTGCGCGTCAAGCTAGTCCTTTCTCTTTGGCTGCTTTCAGGGGTGTTTTCAAATGTCTCCTGTAAATATGTTTTATGTCAACTCCATTTTATTTGTTCCCATTAAAATTCAAGAACTAGTTTGACTTGTAACAATAGAATCTTTCAAAAACAAAAGGAAATAAAAATTACTTGTTGTTTGAGGGAAAATTCAAGCTCTTTGATGATTTCAGCCATCGTCGGCCGTTCTTCACGAGCTTTCTTCACACATTTATAGGCAATGGTTGAAAATATATTCATAGAACCAGGATCCATCTGTTCTTTTAGACCAGGAGGAATAATTTCATCTAACCTCTTCTCATCGTAGCATCTTCGCCAATTAGGTACAACAATTTCAATCTGACCATTATTATACTCATAGCATAATTTCCCACACAAAACTTCAAACAACACCACTCCAAAAGGGTACACATCAGACTCTTTTGATAGAAAACCCAACTCCATATACAACGGATCACAATACCCAGGTGTGCCAACAGCGTGGGAGAAAACATATGTGTGTGGCTGATTAGCAGGGCCAACTTTTGACAGCCCAAAATCGGAAACTTTAGCCGTCCAATTCTCATCCAAAAGAATGTTTGCGCTTTTGATGTCTCGATGAAGAAGTCTTTGTTGCCTCCCCTTAGGATCATGTAAGAAACGTAGCCCACGTGCAGCCCCAACGCATATTTTCAAGCGTTGGATCCAAGTGAGAGTAGTAGCATCAGTTATATGCCGATCAAGGCTCCCATAAGAAGCATAGTCATACACGAGAATCATCTCATCACCCTCAATGCAAAAGTACTTGAGAGAAATGAGATTTTGATGTTTGTATTTGGAAAGCATCATGATTTCCTTTCAAAACTCAATGTTCCCTTGCCCTAGCCTACGATCTAGCTTCTTAAAAGCGAAAGTGATTTGTCCCTTTGGGGAAGAGAGCTCTCCTCTATACACCCTCCCAAATCCACCAAACCCGATCACCTTGGTGGGATCAAAGTTGTTAGTGGCTGATACTACATCTTTCATTCGAATTTTAAGGTGATCAAAATCTTTCATGTAAGACATCATGGTATGAATCAACTAAATCAATGTAACAAAGAACAATATGCTAAAGGTTATTATTCTTGAATGCATTTCGATGATTATTATTAAATATCAAGACCCTTTAAATAGGGTGAAATACAGCCATGAAATTAAGAAAAGATATACACAGAGAATACAAAGATTATCTCTAAATAACTAACTAAAATCTATTCCTAAAAATACAATTATACTCGGCTGGCTAAGACACCCCCTCAGTTTGAGCGGGCGGAGGACAGACGCTCAAGCTGGACCGAAATGATTGGAATAGTTCACGAGATAATCCCTTTGTAAATATATCCGCATATTGCATAGATGAGAGGACATGAAGAACTTTAATATGCCCAAGACGAACCTTCTCCCTAACAAAATGTATGTCAATCTCGATGTATTTTGTCCGTTGATGTTGAACCGGATTATTGGACAAATACACCGTAGAAACGTTGTCACAAAAAACAATAGATGCTCGATTCAATGGTGTGTGAAGTTCAAGGAGCAGGTTTCGTATCCAGGTTGTTTCGGCACCTGCATTTGCAACACCCCTATACTCGGCCTCTGCACTAGACCTCGAGACCGTAGGCTGACGTTTAGCAGACCATGATATAAGATTATCACCAAGAAAAACACAATAACCTGATGTTGAGCGTCTCGAATCTGGGCAACCACCCCAATCAGCGTCAGAATAAGCAACCAAATCATGAGAAGCCGAACGCACAAGCCGTATACCATAATCAGTCGTACCTTGTAAATAGCGTATTATGCGCTTCATAAATGCAAAGTGAGGATCCCGAGGTTCATGCATGAAGAGACACACCTGTTGAACAGCATAAGACAAATCTGGACGAGTAAAAGTCAAATATTGTAGAGCACCAGCCAAACTCCGGTATAAAGTCGGATCCGAGAACAAAGAACCATCGGTAGCACTCAATTTGGAAGAAAGATCAACAGGTGTCGAGCATGGTTTGCAAGCTGACATTGATGCACGGGCAATTATGTCTTTGGCGTATTGGGCTTGAGACAAGAAAATACCGTTCTGCTGCTGAGTGACTTTTATTCCCAAAAAATGATGCAAATGGCCTAAGTCAGTCATGGCAAATTCCCTAGAAAGCGTGCTAATAATGTCGTTTAAGAGACGATCATTAGAAGCAGTTAGAACAATATCATCCACATACAGCAATAAATATGCAATGTTAGACGAGTCCTAATGATAAACAAATAACGAGTGATCACAAGCACTGCTACGAAACCCTTTGGAGGTAATAAAGTTAGCAAAACGAGTGTACCAAGCTCTCGGTGCCTGTTTAAGCCCATATAAAGATTTCTTCAAACGAAAAACGTGGTTTGGAAGCCGTTGATCATAGAAACCCGGTGGTTGATGCATAAACACAGTCTCAGGAAGATCCCCATGAAGAAAAGCATTCTTGACATCCAGTTGATGAATGTGCCAACCGCGAGACACAGCAAGAGACAAAACTGTGCGAATAGTGGCCGGTTTAACCACAGGACTAAATGTTTCATCACAATCCACACCAACCGTTTGAGAATTACCATTAACCACCAACCTAGCCTTATAGCGTTCCAAAGAACCGTCCGATTTAAATTTGTGTCGAAATAACCACATACAACGGATTACGGGACGGTCATATGGACGAGGAACAAGTTCCCATGTGTCATTATCCTGTAATGCCGTATACTTGGTTTGCATTGCGTGTAACCAATTTGGATCAGTTAGGGCTTTGGCATACGAGGTAGGGACCGGGAGAGAGAGATAGTGTTATGTATCGCCGAAGAGTGGATTCGAGATTTGGATCGGGTTGTCATAGGATGTCGGTTAGGGACAGTAGTGGGAGGTTGAGTGGGCTGGGTTGCAGCCGTATGTGGAGGTTGCGAGGTCTGGGCTTGGGCCGACGGTGTAGTAGCAGGAGGGTTTACTGGGCCGGTAGATGGGCTGGTTGAGTTGGGACGAGGACGACGCGAATAAGTGAACCGGTATGGGGCCGGAACTGGTTTGGGTGCAGGAGTATTAATGGGCCTATGGAAACTAAAGCCGGGTGGTGTGATGGACTCGTCCAAAAAATTATAAGAAGTGGGATGATGTGGAAGTGTATACGAGAACACATGCTCATCAAAAGTCACATGACGAGAGATGTGCACTTTGCCGGTGGTCGGGTCCAAGCATCGATATCCGTGAAAATCAGGTGGATACCCGAGAAAAATGCACCGCATCGACCGATGGTGAAGTTTATGAGGCTGTGTTGCGGAGGTATTCGGGTAACAGGCACAACCGAACACACGTAAATGTTCGTAATCAGGATGACGAAGGTAGAGGGCAAAGGTAGGTGTGTAAAAGTTTAGTCGTTTGGTTGGTAATATATTGTGAAGATAAGTGGCAGTGTGTAGGGCTTCAACCCAAAAGGAAGGCGGAAGATTCGCATGAATTAAGAGGGCCCGAATAATGTCATTCAGGCGGCGAATCATCGGTTCAGCCCTTCCATTTTGGGATGAGGTTTGTGGGTAAGAGGAACGAAACAACAAGCCATGTTGTTGGGCAAAAGTTTTAAAAGCTAAGTTGTCGAATTCACCCCCTAAGTCGCATTGAGAGGTTTTTATTTAGCGGGTAAATTAGGTCATGATTAACTGATGAAATTTGACAAAAGTTGGAAAGGTTTCGGACTTATATTTTAGGCGGTAAACCCACACGAAGTGCGAGAAATTATCAATTAGCACCATATAATACTTATACCCGGTTTTACTCGTGACTGGCGAAGTCCATAAGTCGCAATGAATAATATCAAAAGGAGCAAAAGTAAACGTATTGGACGAATAAAATGGCAATCTTTTACTATTTGAAATTTGACAAGTATTGTAAAGGTTGTGACTTTTGTCCTTATTACATTGAAAATTAAAATTGCGACTTAAAATATCTAGAACTTGAGCCCCGGGATGTCCTAAACGATGATGCCAAGGAAGGTGATGGGAAGCAATAAAAGTGGCTTGAGGCGGCAGTTGAGGTGGCGTGAACGTGTAAAGAGTCCCAGTACTGTTGTGACGAGATAGTGTCTTCTTAGTTTTGAGGTCCTTCAAAGAAAAACCAAACGGGTCAAATTCGACAGAAACTTGATTATCACGAGTAAAACGTCTAACGAAAATAAGGTTTTTAATTATTTGTGGGCTGTAAAGGACATGTGGGAGGATATAGGTGTGGTTTGGTAAAGGGTGAAAACCCGTTCCTGATCCTTTAATCGGTAAAAACATGCCATTACCCACCAAGAATATTACGACAAACAGTATTAGAGTCAAGGATTACGATTCTACCTGGGTCCTTTGTGACGTGAGACTCGGCTCCTGTATCCAAAACATCTGAAGTCCATGCCATGTTAGAATTAACCTACATATTTGCCGTGGCAGCACTCAAATCGGATGGACAAAGAGGATTATACGTCGGCTGGGTGAAACCGGGTGGAGCGTATTGAGGCGGAGAGAAGCCGGTGTACTGCACTTGAGGAGTCGACTGCTGATTAGATTGTTTATTAGGGCTCCATTGCTGCTGAGTCGGGTACGGGCATGGAGGAGGTGTCCACCAGGCCCAATTTGGGAAGCAATTCGGTTGTCCCTGATGCGCGGTCCATGGGGACTGCTGCTGAGACCGTCCTCTGCCTCTGCCACGACGATTGGAAGCGTCACCGCGTCCCCTACTGCCCCGACTATTTGTGGAGGAATAGGAACCCTCGGACTGGTGGTTCGAATTTGCAGAAGCGGCTGGAGATGGTGGCTGCGCTGCTGCAGCCGCAAGTACAGTGTTGTGGGAGCCATTTGAGCCTCAATCCGTATGACTTCATCATTAAGCATCGCTATCGCCTGGTCCCAATCGACACCCTGCTGGTTAATTAAAGATGCAGTGGTGTTATATTCTGCTGGAAGACCCGAACACGCTGAAGAACAAGTCTTGATTCAGAAACGGTCTGATCAACATCAGCCAATTGACTTGCTAAATCGGATAGTTGTTGGCAGTAATCATCAACCGAAGAGCAAGCGGTGAACGTAAGATTGCAAAACTTTGTCTCAAGCGCCGCAGCGCGAGCCTTTTTATTGCTCAAGAAAATCTTTTCGAGCTTTATCCAAGCCGCTCGAGCAACCGTGGTATCCATAAGGCGCTTCAGAAGATCATCCGAAACGGTGCTATAGATCCATTGAAGGACCAATGCATCGAGTTCTTTCCATTGTTAGTATTCGGGTGAAGTTTCGGCTGGTGGTGCTGAATCGTCGATGTGATTACATACCTTATATGCAACAGCATGAAGGCGAAAAAGTTTGACCCATGCTGAATATGTAACCTTTGATCCGTCCAAAGTCCGAATCTTAGATTGAATATTCGTTACAGAATAAGCAGGATGAAGAGAAACAGGTTTGGTCGGTGATTCAGGCTCACTTCCTTTCGTCATGGTGACGAGGCCGGACGTATCCGGTTAAGTTTTAGGATCGGAAAAAAAGGAAGAAAGAAGAGGGAGGATATGAGAACCGGTTATGGCTCTGATACCATAAAGGTTATTATTCTTGAATGTATTTCGATGATTATTATTGAATATCAAGACCCTTTAAATAGGGTGAAATACAGCTATGAAATTAGGAAAAGATATACACAGAGAATACAAAGATTATCTCTAAATAACTAACTAAAATCTATTCCTAAAAATACAATTATACTCGGCTGGCTAAGATATGCAAGAATGGAAGAAATCATAACTGAAATGAAACCACTTAAGTGGAGCTTGATGTGTTGGAAAGAGACGTCAATTCTCAATATTTTACACAGCCACGGACCTACATGTCAACTCGCCTGACCTTACAGCCACAAGAAACGACAAAACCAGGTTGGTTCCTTGGTGGGTCGTGAACAAGCCAATTCCTACTGTAACGAAGCCCACATTAGATTCCCATTCAACGGACTGTATAATTATTAGAACCATAAGTCGACAAAGAGATTAGGGGTTGTGTGAGAAATGAGATTACTGTTGACGATGGACTGGCTAGCATCACTGTGAATGTATATGTACAATCAAATTTTAATGAACTCTAAGGTTTGCGTACTTTTGTCACTTTAGTACAAAACTTAAAACTTAAGAATCTAGTTTCATGTGGTTTTATTTTTTTGTCATTTTTATTCAAAATCAAACATCTACAGTGTTGTCGCGAAAGCAAGAAGGGACGTTGATAACATACATAACTTTGTATAAAAAACAAAACATTGACGTTGTTGGTGGCCAACACTTTATCTTTTATTTGAATTATAAGGTAATCAAAATCTTTCATGAAAGACGAAGCCTAATCAAAGCGAGCTAACAAGAAGATCTGACCTAGTTGATGATGGCCAGATCTGGAAACCTCTTCCTTCGGGTCGAGTCAGCTTTGCTCCTATCCATACATATCTTTCTCAAATGGAAATATCAGATAATAAAAGTCAAAGAATTAATACAGAAAAGTAGAAAATACAACGATTGAAGCAATAATGGAGCTTGGAAGAGCTACTAATTAATGTGTTGTAAAGAGAAATCAAAGTCGTCAATTGTCAATAATTCTATACAGCCATGGGCCACCGGACCTACTCGTTGATTCACGAACCACTCAGCCAAGGTCCAAGGAACCCATGTGTTAACACTTAGCACCACAATCATGTTGTAATTAAGAAATGACAAAAACTGGTTGGTGCCTTGGTGGGCTGTGGGCCAGCCAATTCCATCTTTAATTTCTTAATTAATTTCTTTTTGATAGTTTAGTTGTTGCTGCCATTTAATCTGCCAATGACGTCATGTGGTTTGTCATATTTTGATACAAAGTAGTTCTACTGTTCTTTGCATCACGCGTAATGTTTTTATAACCGAACCGCTAACCAAATCGGATGTTTTACAGTTTATTGGTCGAGCCGGGATAACCAAACCGCTAATCGAATCAGATGTCTTACAGGTTCATTGGTCGAACCGGTACAACCGGAATCCAGAACCAGATAATGTAATAATAGCTTTACAAAATATTAACATATTGTATAATATAAATTATATATTAAATTGACTTTTTAGAAAACTTAAAATAAATTACAAAATATTAATATATTGTATAATATATATTGTATATCAAATTGACTTTTAATAAAAGTAAATAATGATAATAAAACAAAGGAATATTGGATTTTAATAATCCTAACTATTCGTCGTTGGTCGCCAACAGTAACAACTTAAAAAATAGCCACTGGCAGTCCCAACTATTGACATTTTGGTCACCAATGGACCCTGACTGACAGAACCCTAACGTCGTTAGTCTCACGTTGCCGGAAAACCGGTTTTTACCAGAAAAATGTTTCTAAATGTCCGATCTAAGGTTATACAGAGGTTTGAGACGATGATGTTAAGTTTTCCAACCAAAAAGTTGAGTTTTCCGGCCAAAAAGAAGTTTTCCGGCGAAAAATGAGTTTTCCGGTGACTTCAATAATTGGGGCTTTTACTAGAATAAGGTTCCTAAAGATCTGTAATAAGGTTACAAAGAGGTTTGGGACGAAAATTTTGAGTTTTCCGGCCAAAAATGAGTTTTCCGACCAAAATTGTTTTTCTGGCGACCGGATACTAACGGTGTTAGGGTTCTGTTAGTCAGGATCCATTGGAGGCCAATATGTTAATAGTTAGGACTGTCAGTGATTATTTTTTAAGTTGGGACTGTTGACGGCCAATAACAAATATTTAGGATTATTAAAATCTTATATTCCTAAAACAAACACCCACCAGATGAAACATTGTTTTCTAAAAGATAAAAAATACAATGATTATTTAAATATTAATAAAAAAAAGATAAGTAAAAGTAAGTAAGAGTATATAGGTAACAAGAGGAAGTTGGTTATACAAAGGAAGGACTGTAAAACTAAAAATATAAAGGAAATAGAACGTCTCCTCAACATGTGTTGCCCTGGTTTCAGCACTGCCACTCCTCTGGTCGATCTCCAATTTTGGGTGACTACCTCTTTCATCTCCCCATAATTTCCGATGACTCCTCTCATTAACACTAAACTTCCGTTTAAGGCCACTGGTTCAACCACCGATTATTTGGTTCGACCTCCGGCAACTGGCCGACCACCTTTCGAGCGGCTCTAATACCCTAACCAGACTGGCGTAAGTCATGGTTCCCGGTCCAACCGGCCGCTCCGACTGTGAAAACACTGATCATACGTAATTTGAATAAATGTATAATGTATAAGGGGAGAGATATAAAGAAAACTCATATTAGTTAAGAAAGTTGAGAAACCCAAATGAATGAACCCATTTTACCACATGTTACACCTTTATTGTGTTATGTGTAACAACCAGAGGCTCTTACGTTTTACGTGTAACAACTTTATAAATTTTCATTTTTTCTGAAAAAGTAAAAGCTGTTACATAACACGTGTCAATCTCTGGTTGTTACACGTTAACATGTGTCAAAATGAGGTCTATTCATTTAGGTTTCTTATTTTCTTAAATAATATGCGATTTCTTCCTATGATTAACCTAATGTTAACCTAAATATTTAACATATATGTTACTTAAATGGCATTAATTATCATTTATCAATATATATATATACCATTGAATGTGCAAAGTCATGATCATCGATCTAAATATCCTTAGCCTCTTAGGTGTATATATAGAGACTAGGTTATAACCCGTGAAATTCCAAAACAGGAAAAAATACTTTAAACTAATTGAATTATGTAGTTAAATAAAAAGAAAAGGATATGTTTTGCAACGTTCCTTTGTTTTATATAATTGTTTTAAATTTAGATATATTGTGTGAACAAATTTAACGTACATGACAAATATGTACAAAACATGGGCGTAAGTCCAACTTACCATAGTAACTTCAAAAACGAGAGATCTGCAGTATATTGTACATCATCTACAGTAACCTCAAACATGGGTCTTGGATATATAACAGAGGTTCTATATGTCATACAAATGCAACTAACAGTTAAAAATAACATCCGGTGACGAAGCTTGAGATTTTTGACCGAAGGGTCAAAAACGTGTATACTCAAAAATTTCTATAAAACCGCGGGAGGGGCGGGGGGGGGGGGGGGGGGGAGGTAACAACTCCAAATTTTTGTTGTTAAATTTGTTTTCTTTTATTTCCATTGTACTCCCGAGATTCGAATTATAAGAAAGTTATGTCAATTAATTATGTTTATTTACAATTATATCGCATCTAATCGCTTATTAATCGCAAATTCATCGCAATCACAAGTAGTTATGCTACTATACGAGCCAGGTGTGTTATTGTTTAATAAACACTTGTGCCATCGCATCGCTTATCTCATCGCATCGCAAATCACAGTTAATTATGTGTTATATGTTATTTATGTATTATGTGTGTTTATGATTACGATTACACCCGTTATCGCATCGCTCTCGCTTATTCGAATCGCAAAATCGCACTAATACATCATTTATAACGCTTAATATAACTATCTAATACGAACTGAATCACCAAACGAACTCTTAACGCGAAATAATCGAACAAAACTTGGCCATTAGGTCAAGTTCGGCCGAACTTGTGCATCACAAGTTCGCCCGAACTTGTCTAAGCCACTTAAACCATTCACAGGCACAAGTCCGCCCGGACTTGTATTAAAAACCAAGAGAAATCAACAAGTTCGCTCGAACATGTAGCAAGTTCGCCCGAACTTGATGCCTGCCCTCTCATTCTCACCTCCACCTATAAATACTCAATTCCATTCTCTCATTTGAACTTGCTGCAAGTTCGCCCGGAGCTCCCCAAACCCGAAACCCTTTGATTTCTAAGTAAGATTCAACCCGTTTTCAACTACAACAACGTTCAACAACGTTTTACAACGATTTTGCACAAGGCTTTGCCTTCGTTTTCATAAAATCTCTTCTGTTTATGAAAATATTCATCTTTTCTATAAAACTTATGTTTTTCACTCAGATCTATGCTTAGATCTGAGTAAAACCTTTAAATCATCGATTTTTACACAATATTCGGACTAAAGGACGTATGTTTCGTTCACTTTGAAGTGGAACGAGGCGTTGTCAAGCAAGATCTCAGATCCGGAAGCAGAAGGACGAAATAGTCACTTTACACAAGTTGGACTAACCCGTACGAACCTTCAAGTTCGCCCGGATTAGCCCGAGTTTCTGTAAAATGGCTGAACTCGCTCCAAAAGACCTCTCCAGCCTAAGTTTTACTTAGTGGCTTAAGGTTGGAGGGATGGACACTCGATTTCCTCAGCAAACGACGCGAAAACGCATGATTTGGATGCCAAAACGATCAAGTACGCTCGGAGTACATCAAGTTCGCTCGAACTTGTCACCAGAATGGTGATAAAGTTCGCCCGAACTTGACCCAAACTTCAAAAATGGCACAAGTTCGCCCGAACTCTGTCCAATTCGCAAGAGAATTAGAAAAGTTCGCCCAAACTTGTGCCATTCCTCAACAACCAGTACAACTTCGCTCGAACTTGTCTAGTTTCTCAGGAAACATGACAAGTTCGTCCGAACTTGTACCCACAGTAAGTTCAGGCATACAAGTTCGCCCGAACTTGTCTGCTGTTCTCTCAACCGTTAACCGTTTCAGCAATTCGGAAGACTGATGCACTTCTGTTCGCTTACAGGTTGATCCGGCACTCTCCGCAACTCCTCTCAGATCCCGAATCTCTCCTAAAACGCACCCACAGTGAGTATACTTGAACCCCTTTTACGCTTAAACGCACTTTTGGGTGTCACATATGTTCCTATATCAAATCACATCACACGAATCTCAAATGCTTATTAGCAACCCGCTGTTACATGATTATACGTGAAATCTGTTGAATTGTATGATTGCTTGATTGCTTGTACGCCACCCTTAACATGATAGTATACTAGAGGTTGACCCGCCACCAGGAGGCCCGGGGTTGTTAAGGCTCACATTTTTTATTTCTCATTTATTTTCTCTTTTAGGATGTGAACGCTTGTTCGCATGCCTCGATCAATCGCGGTTTGTTGGTTTACTTGAATCTAAGTAGTTACATCATTCACATCTATTACGTATGTCATGCGGTGTATGCTAAACGCTTTTATATCTATTATGTACGCAAAACCTGTATGCTCACCTTTACTTTATTGACGTTTTATTTTAACATATGTGGTAGGTTGAGGATTTTGCTTTGGATGCATAGTTTTAGGTTTTTGTCTTAGAAAATCATGTAATAAATCTAGGGAAGATCGGATCGGATCGGATCGGATTTTATGTTTAAGAGATTATTTTGAAATGTAATGATTATTTGAAGATTGTATGAGTTTGATAGTATGGGATATTAAATGTTGATTATTGTCTTTAAAATGATCGTTATGGAATCTCTTGATCAGTCTGATTCGCCTAGTGTCACTAACCCTGATGTTTCCGCCATTTGTTGGGGTGTGACAGGGGGGCAAAGACGTATATACCAAAAAATTTCCATACAAAAACTAAATACTCTCCACTACTCATTGAAAAGTTCCCCCCCCCCCCCAACTAAGCTACGCCAATGATACCCAAAAATTTTTATACGAAAACTACATACTCTCCACTACTGATCGAAAAGTTCGGGGGGTCGGCCGCCCCCTCCCGCCCCAACTAAGCTACGCCAATGATAATATCCCACTGAAAAACATAGAACCATCTGACATCTACATGTGTTAAATGGATGTCAAGTTTGATTGATGAGTTCAAAAGTTAACATGAAGTGAAAACATACCCAAAACCGAAACTGACCGACAATCGATTTAAGACGATACCAGAAACCAACCCGCGGTTTAAGAAAGATGGACGAAGGTAGAAAAGTTGAAACCAACCAAGACGATCATAAACACTAGAAGATTGAATTGAACCCGTATTCATCGGCACCCATTATTCCAAGACATGTAAATCAACAAAGCCTACAACTTTCATACAAAGAAGTCCCTCCCATGTAGGAAAAATGTAAGAAATGAATAAGTTAATCAAATGACTAAAAGGGCACAAATTCATAGTTAAGTAAAAGAGGAAATAAGTAACTAAACTGTACTATCTTCCCTTGAATAGTGTATGCTCTAAAATTCCCTTAACACCTCCTAGCGCCTGAATAACATTAGTTCGGTGATTTTTCAAGTTCCAAAGTTTACCTTCATGTCTCTGGTGGGTCCACCAAAATGATTATTGTTTGAGAAGTTGCTATCGCTTAAAATCCGTTCTCATTCTCCACCGTTTGTCATATGCAAGTGTGTTTCGATTCCTCTGGAATAGGGTATTAATTCTCGCTATTCCAGTCCCATGAGTCAAATTGCAAAATTGAAGAAAGCCAAAGGCCACCCCACCTGTGACATGACAGGGTTACCGTCCATGTTTACCAACAAAGTGACGAAGAAGCAGGTGGATTAGGAAAAAACGCATCAACTTACCCACGTAATCGAAAAATGGCAATACAAAGACAAAATAAATTAGGTTTTTGAATAGGGTGAGTGTATTGATATATCCCTGCTTTTTAAGTGCACATCCCTCCCAGAGGCAGCATATAGGGCTATGAGGGGAGTATAAGGTATGAAAACATTAAATGCGTCATAAAAAGTGAATCCATACACCTCTCATTACCCTATGAGCGGCTAAGAAGGTGGTAGTTGAAGCATTAAACCTATACGCCTCTCATTGCCCTATGAGCGACGTACAGGTATGGTGTGCGAGGAATTTAAGGTATAAATACTGAGATGCAGGTAGTTCAGACTAAAAAGTCTGAAAAGGTGACCCGTATACACGCTTATTGACCTATATGTGACTTATTGTCCGAGAAAATGTTATTAATCCAAGCACACGGGAACTATTTCATTCAAATGTTGAAAACTCACAAAGTAATGATGAAAATTCACAAATAAAAACGTCTGATCAAACTCACAAAGTACTTCATCATCTTGGCCTACAAAACTTGAAAGATGGTACGTGTTACAGACTTAACAGATAAAGCTAAACAAAACAGTAAATACAAACAGTAACTGAAACGACAGATACTTTATTAATTGCATTTATTATGATAATTTCTCGCCTAAACTACGCGCCAAAAACATCCTATAAAGAGAAACGTCTCAGCACCTTCCATTGATCACCCCAAAAAACAAACGCTATGTTTCCTAAATACCACTCACTGTAAATCGCAAAAAAAGTTAAAAAAATCAAAGTGGCAAACATCGTTTCTTGGATATTCAGTATTATTCTGTGTGAAGTTTCATTGAACGGATTTTTAGGTGAGGGGGTAACCCAATAAGATTTTGCTGCATGAGATGGACAAATCTTCAAGAAAAAGAGACTGATGAAAGTCATATGTCATTTTCTGTTCTTTGTTCTTGAAGAAGGTTTGGATGAGAAAAAAAGATAGCAATCCCAATGTAAATGCTATTTTGGACTTCATGATGATAAAATGAAGATTATGAGCAAATAGCATCCACCCACACAGAGTGGATCTATGTCTCCAACATCCACAAAACCCACTTCAACAACACCTTATATTTGTGACAGTTCTTGTAGTTCCAAAGGAAGAAAGAGACTGATGACAATGAAGATTTTCGGAGAGAAATTGGATTCGGATTTTTAATTTATTTTTTTTCGCTTCTATTTTTTCTGTGGTTTGTTATCTAATTTTTCGCTAAAAATACATTATTTCTCTAAAAAATGTTTGTAAAACGCCAAGATGCCACAAACGCCAAACTCCAAAACTATTATAAAATTACTTTAGACAAGTATTATTAAACACTCCAATAATAAAATTACTTTAGAGAAGTATTATTAGAAACTCCAAAAAAATATATAAAACAATGTGCAAGAGAATAGAACAATGTGCCATCTTTATCTAAACGCAATAAAAAAATACAAAACACCAAAATCTAAAAGATGGGACGTGTTACAGCCTTAACAGATGAAGCTAAACAAACAATAAACTAAAACAAAGAAAACTTTATTACAAACATTTATTACATTAAAAGCCACTCCATGGGTACTTGAATTTATTCATCTTTTCAAAACGCCATAATTACCTGTCACGTTAAAGGACTACATCCTACATGGCGGAAAAAAAAGTCATTATATAAGTAGAACAGGTAAACAAAACTTAACACTCCACACATTCTTTAACACGCCACACATTGTCTAAAACACCATACAACTTAAAAAAAATCACTCAGGTTATTGCATGGAGGTTTGAGAGGTCGGAGAGGCGTTTCGTCCTAAAGTTCTCTGATAGGAGAAGGGTGAAGGTCAAGACAATCAAGGCCATACTTAGTATGGATGAAGCCGTTCAGAGTGATATTGTGGCCCTTGGGATTCCAAGGGCCTATGAATGTGAGAGGACTCGAAAGTTAATAAGAAGATTGAAGAGAAAATTTCCAGATGATGATGATGATGATATTGACCAACAATCATCGGTTAGAGTTTGATTAACAAGCAAGAACGGTTAAAGTGATTTATCGACACGGAGTGGAATATTCATTGTCGATGGACGAAATGCTGAAGACATAAAGACTACATCTACTTGAACAACTCTGTGATTTAGCAAAGACGAGATATTTAAGTATAGGTTGCATCAAAGACGAGACGAGATAATGGCGTCATACACCAATGCACAATATGATGACGATGAATCTGAAGAAAGTGATGAACAAAGCGATGGGTACATCTCTGATGTAATCCCATACACATAAGACTATTAGTTTTTTTTGATTTCGTCTTATTGTAATATTTTGAATTATTAATGAATTATTACGAACGCCATGAACGCTAAAAAATTTACCTTTATAACATATATGGGATTAATTCATCTGGTAAAATCTACAAAACGCCAAAAAAATCGTAAAGTTTGAATTATTAAAGGTATATAATGAATTTGGTAACACCATGGACGACAAGATGTTAGAATTATTAATTAATTTTAATGAATTTGGGAATGCCATAAACGCCAAAATATTATCCATGTCACACAAAAACGATTAATTCAACGCGACAGATCTAAAAAAGACCAGTAAAACGCCAGATAGTTATTCACTGGATGCGGGGATTATGAGTATGTACATTCCTTTATAGTAAAACGCCATGTCTTGTGTGGACATAAGTGAGAATGCCTAAAACGCCATGTTTTGTTTTTTTTTTTCTCTTATTGCAATAGTAATAGTGTTCAAGATCGATGGAGTGTCAGAACTCCAAAGGGTGATGGCTGAGAGCATGAGACCAGGATTATATGCACACATATGCTTTATTATTAGTTGGTAACATATCCTGAATTACGAAGAAAGATACAAGGCTCCCGAATCACCCTCAAGATTATTTTGCACACAAATAATGCTGGTAGCTCTTTAGCTATATTAATTGATGCAATTATATTATGACTTTGTTTTGTTGTTAAAAATGCCCTTCATCAAAATTACAGAATATGCCCGCGTATAAAGAAACAGATAGTTATCGATACAACGAATTCAACAACGCTATGGAATTGGTTTTGCAACACGCACGTTTCAAAGAAGACCACAACGATAGAAATATACAACAATATGAGCTGGTCTTCGTGCCAATATTATACTAAAGACATTTCTATGTTGTCTGCTTCAATATAAAACACAACAGAGTTGATGTCACACCCCAACCGATGGCGGAATCATTAGAGTTAGACGAAATAGATTGCTCATTACACATAACTCTATTTGCGACGATAATTAATTCAAAACCGATTTCATTGCATATAAAAAATTGTCAAGTAAATTACAAGGAAATTCAAATTACAACAATTTAAAAGACAAGTACAATAAGTTCAACAAAACAAAATATTCAAATCTAGTATTTCTTGTGCATTTCTATGTTGTCCCTACTAGATTCGTCATAAACATCATCATCATCAACCTGTAACATGTTAAAAATATGGTTCAACGCAAAAGCATTGGCGAGCACACAAGTTTTAAAGTACATAGCATAAGTATAAAAAGAATTTACTCGAATCCATATGGCAATTATATACAAGGTAAACTAGCACACAATACTAAATGTCAAATCTAAGTATCCACAAGAATTATAAGCCTCCCTCGCCACAAAAGTAACGAGACTAATTATGAATAAAGCTTAACAATACCTCGACGGGCGGCGTGCTACTCCTATAGCGCTATATATGTTAAGTTCGGCTAGCTAAGTTAATGAAAAAAGTATGTATGTATCTAACATGAACCTAAGCATAACATTAAGCATATATAACAGATTGAGTGTATAAAGTATGTTGTGTGTATTTTGTAAGTTCATGTTAGAACCCAATTGTGTTAAAAATGAAAATGGGTCGAGTGTACTCACGGTTTGCGAAGAAATTTCCACTTAGTGGTTTTGACGAGTTTTGAGTGGATGGAACACCGAAGTTACCAATTTTGGTTCTTGAACTTTTTGCCCAAAGTTGAAAATCTTTGAGATTTGAGAGAGTTTGGAAGTGATTTGGAGGCGGTGTAAGTGTTTGGAAGGTGTTTGGGTTGGTATTTATAAGAGGGTTAAGTGGTTGGGGTTTAAATGAAGGTGGAAGGTGATTGGAGGAGAAAGGAGGTGGAAAAGGGTGAAATATGATTGGCTAAGGAAAGGTGAAAGTTGATTGGAGGAGAAAGGGGTGGAAAAGGGTGAAATCAAATTGGCTAAAGAAGGGTGGCAGGTGATTGGAGGAGAAATGAGATGGAAAAGGGTGAAATCTAATTGGCTAAAGAAGGGTGGAAGGTGATTGGAGGAGAAAGGAGGTGTAAAAGTTTTTTGGTTTTGCTCACTTTTAGTCCCTGCACTTTGTAACTAGGTAATTTGATACCGTTTTCTTGTGTTTTAACTTGTTTTAAGTATCCAAAGTGTATTTGAAGTCTCAGTTTTGTGAATAAAGACGTATTTAAAGATTTATTGCGTATATAACACAAATATGAAAGGTAACACGTATACATATAAAAATGAATTCCATTATGATTAACGCCTCGAATTATGAGTTTGAAATTGAAATACGAATGTAAAGTTTCTAGAAATAGAATACGGATACGAACTTTCTACAAATAAGAATATGGAAATACGAGGCGTTACAGTTGATGTATTGGATAACACACTAAAAAGGATAAACTCAGCATCGAGAAAAAGTACGAAGGATGGGTGGAAAAGTTAGTAAGTATCTTAAAAACTTTGTATATAAAAACTATGTGACAAAAATCTATAATAATATATACAAAAAATGTGAAACTGCAGTAAGATGCTTTTGCAAACTACTTGCATATTCAAAAACACCCCAAGGCCCAGATCATGAAGACGGCGCCTATTATCAGGCAAAAGATGGATTGGAGGACAAAGAAAAACGTGATCGACCGTGGGATTTTTGCAATGAGGCATATGGAAACGTATATGGGGCAGATGACTAGTTGGGGATGTGGTCTGGCAAATGAAACTGCACCAAATGACCTACAACAAAGGCAACTAAATGATCTCAGGATTAATACATTGCAAAACTCCCGCTCCATAGCAAAAATGAAAACAGAAAAAGGGTGGTCAAATCTTTGAAAAAATTCTTACAATTAGGGCAAGTAAAAATTAATGAATTGTATGAAAAAGGATTCAGAAGAATACACCAAAGGATGGCAGACTTATGTAGATTAACTTAAACGCCATGAATTTCTTTCTCTTTGTAATTTTCATGATGACTAATGTATTTTGTTTTAGACTATTACATCTACTTTTTTCTTATTAAACGCCATAACTTAAATAGTTAACAAATAGAAAAAACTGATTTTTACAGTTAACAACTAATCAGATATGCGAAGAACAAGGTGTAAAACGCATAATGAAACACCATAAAGATTGAATAATTAACACATAGTAAGAGCTTGTTTTTACAAATCAGATATGCAAAAGCAACAATCTAAAACGTCATTGACAAGTTATATATAATGACAACGCCCAATATTAATTGTAGTTGAAGGACATTAACATTTTCATAAAATATTGCTTTGAAAACAAATTTGATAATAAAACGCCATAGAAACATGGATAACGCCATCTATTAAGCGGGATTGAAAAAATTACGACATTTTTCATAAAATATTGCTTTTAAAAATAATTTGATGATAAAACGCCATAGAAGTAATGATAACGCCATCTAGTGAGTGGTGTTGAAGAATGACAATTGTACCCCGCGTATCATTTAGCGCACCCCTGCCGGGTGTTGGGCCAGAATCCGTTCTCACCGTTTTCACACTTCAAATCGTTTTCTCCAGATTTCGTTTCTATATACATATATATATTTCAGCTATTTAAAAATTTGATAAAATAAAAAAATCTAACTAAAATAAAAAGTAGAAAATAATTTTTTTCTAAAAGTACATAAATTAAAAAACCAACTACATTAAAATAAAAAAGTTAAAACTTCATCAATGGTCGATGTTATATTTTTGCAAGAGCTCATTTTTCATCTTCAACGTGTACGCCGATTCCGCGTCGGATAGGTGATCGACGTTCATGACGATAAACTTCATATCAGCAAGCTTTTCTTTGTGAGATGCCTTTTTTTGCGAGCCTCGAACTTTTGTTGTTGAATGAAATTGATGTGTCAATTTCGACCAAATTTCTTCCAACTGGTCTGTATACAAGCCTTTGCCCGAAGCCGAACCAGGGGCCGAACACGAGGCCGATCCCGATACCGAGCCCGATCAAACTTTTTGAGCCCGTTTTTTTGAAGTGTCTCTACCTGGTGGGCGGGATAGAGAATCCTCAAAATCATCCAAATTTAGATCAAGCTCTTGATCACGAGGATCTGAATGAGCTTGGGATGAGTTTGTTCGTGCTCTTTTGGATGAGGTTGATTCGCTGGCAGTAGGGACTTTCGTCCATGTAGAAGCATACCTACATATATTCCAGCAATGCATGTACTTGAACTCATACTTCTTGTTATCTCTATACGTCGTCATGGAATTTTGGATAAAGTCGGCTTCAGTTTCGCCGTTCGTTGGCGAGTTCTCCGCCTTATGGAAACAACCGTTGAAGAAGATGACGTGTGTATTTATGTCACTCCACCTGGAGGAGAGGCTATCGTTTTCATAATACAACTCATTGCTTTGCATTTATATATGAAATGATTTTTTGATGGAATCCCAAAAATCAATGTGGTGTCGTGCATTCCCTATTCCAAAAATATTAAATTTAATCGTTATAAAAAATTATATTAAAACCGAATAAATTAATATTGTTATAATTTAGAACCTTTGATCGAATCTTGCGAACGATCCATATAACATTTCGTCAAAATAGCTTCTTCTTGAGCCGTCCACCTTTTCTGTACTCGTTGAGCGGCCGCTATAACTTTCTCATCATCCTTTTTTTTACTTCTTTTTTTTTGCTGGTTTGGATGACGAACCACTAATGTTTTGAGGTTGTGTTTCGGGTACGGATTCGGGTTGGGAAAGGTTAGTTGGGATAGATGATTCGTCGAATGGAAAATTTGTGTAAACACGCCCCTATATACGACGCAATTTCGGCTAGCTCAGGACAAGGTGAGTATACAAAACCTCGTGGTAGGCCGCGGGTTAGGGGTAATTGGGTCGGGTTTTGTGGATGGCGGTTTTGTGGCGGGCTAGGGTTAGGACTCTCTTATAAAGCAAAGAGGTTGTTTGGGTCGAGGTTTCGGTTAAATGGATGCATTGTAGAGAATTAATAGTGGCTTGAATTTATAAAAAGTATAGAGATAGAAGAAGGTGAAAAGTAGAGAGGTGGTAAAAATTGTAAAAAAAGGTTGAGTATTTATAGTTTAAAAAAAAGATTTTTTTAACATATAGTCGTTGGGTAACGGCTACCCCAAACTGTCACTTAGCCTAGCCAATCCTAGCGAGCCACGTCGTCGCCCCAACCCGCCCCACGCCAGGCTCTCTAGCCTTGCCAGCGGGGCAACACCGCTACCCACACTGGCCCGATGTGGCTAAAGCGACGTTGCTTGGCTATCCACCCCAACCTAAGCCAACACCTCGCGGTCTAAGAATTCTGAACAACTGTTAAATTTTATTGGTTGAAAAATGGGTCCCAACAACTATTGAAACGGCTACATACATCCTTTATCTACTACACATGTAAAAAACGGCACACTCTCAATTTTTGTGAAGCCTCTATTTTAGCCCTTTCTAATGTTCATTTTGACTTTTATGGTTAATTAATATAAAGAAGGCTAGGAAACGTATAAACTGCATTGAAATTGAAGGAATAAGGTACGCAGATCCGGTAAAAATGAAAGAAGAGATAAGGGGGCGTTTGAGAAAAAGTTTGATGAGCCCATGACATGTGGACCAAAATTAGTAGTGAATGAGTTTAAAAGGCTTACGCTTACATAAGCTAGAAAATTGACGACGAGATTTTCTGAACAAGAGATTAAAGAAGCGACTTGGGGATGTGGCGGGGATAAAGCCCCGAGCCCGGAGAGATTTACATTTAAATTTATTAAAAAGTTTTGGGGTATCCTTAAAGGTCGTTTTTTGGAGATGATGACCGAATTCTGTGATTCGGGGAGGGTAAGTCGGGGATGTAACTCGTCATTTTTCACATTAATCCCTAAAGTGAAAGACCACAAACGATTTCATATTTTAGACCGGTTTCTCTTATTGGGGTTATATAAAATGTGGTGGCGAAGACGTTGGTAAACCGAATTAAAGGTGTGATTGATTCGGTTTCATCCACGATGCAATTGGCTTTTGTGGCGAAAAGGAACATATTTGATGGGGTTGATTGTTAGTGAAGTGATTTCATGGGCTAAAAAGCAAAAAATGGAGATTATGTTATTCAAAGTTGATTTCGACAAAGCATATGACTCTTTAAATAGGGATTTTTTACCTAGTAATTTGAAAATGACGGGTTTCCGAAAAGATGGAGAAGATGGATAGACGCGTGTTTGAGTTCGGGTAAAGCTTCGATTTTGGTTAATGGGCCTCCTTCTAAAGAATTTAATCTAAAAAGACAGCTCCACCAAGGGGATCCACTATCCCCTTCCTCTTCAACTTAGCATTGGAGGTGCTCAAGGTCTTTATGAGTAGAGATAGACGTATGGGTTTATTTGAAGGTATCTCACTTCCTAATGGGGTCCGGTTCTCACCCACTTAGCATACGACAACGATGTTATTTTTCTTGGAATGTGGTCCAAAAGAAATATTGTCAACCTCAAGCGTATTATTCGTTGTCTTTATCTTGTTTCGGGGTTAAAAGTTAATCTCATAAAGAGTAGCCTTATGGGAGTTGGTGTAAAAGAAGACATAGTAGAATTAATGGCCAAGGAAGTTAGTTGAAAGTTGGGAACGATTCCATTTAATTTCCTTGGTTTACCTATCGGGGAAAATATGAAAATAATTAAACCGTGGAAGCCAAGAGTTACTTTGGCTAAGGAGTCTTAGGGAACCTTGTAACGCCTCGTATCTTCGTATTTCTATTATAAAAATGTTCGTATTCGTATTCTAATTTTAGAAACCTTACATTCGTATTTTAATTTCAATCTCACGATTCGAGGCGTAATCATAATAAAATTCATACTTTATATATTTTTTTCATAACCGATCATTTAAATACGTATTTATACGCAAACCGACATAATTATATGTATAAATACTTATACGCACATCCTCAATACTTGAATTATACTTTTCTACTTTTTATATACTCAATTACATAATATATACTCAAGAAATACCAAGAAATATACCAATTATTTTTCCACCTCATCAATCCTCTTCCACATTCTTTAACCAATCATATTTACCCTTTTCCACCTCCTTTCTCCACCAATCATCTTTTCAATCCTCTTCCACCTTCTTTAACCAATCATATTTCACCCTTTCCCACCTTCTCTACCTATACCAACCTCCTTCTACCATTTTCTTCACACCATTCTTCTTTCCATCTCTCTAATCCTCTCAATCTCTCTCTAAATCAAGAATTCTAAAAGAACACTAAGTGTTCCAACCATTCTTCTCTCAACCTCTCTACTTCTCTCAAATCTTTCAAGCAAGGAAGAGAACTCTAAGAGTTCTAAAAGAAAACACTAAGTGTTTTAAAGGAAGCTTGAAGCTCCAACCTCCAACTCTTTACGGAATCACCAAAGGAAGCATTGCAAAACCATGAGCATAATCGACCCTTTTTACGCTTTAACGCATTTTTGGGTGCAACATGTATACAAAATCCACTTTACGTAATCGATTATAATTAAATACACAAGCCATCGAACACGTTCATTGTTATTGTTAGGTAGTTTATGCTTGTTAGTTTCAACTTATATTCTCATGATATTGTTATGCTTAGGTTGTTATGCATGCTAGTTAAAGATTTTCATTATATACTATTTGCTATGCGTAAGTTATTTATGTATGCTCGTTTCAACTTGATTATAAAATGCCATGTGGATTTGGGACAAACTTTTATACATATACTTATATTCAAACTTGTATGCTCGCCAATACTTTTGTATTGATCCATGCTTTATATACATGTTGTAGGAAATTGATGACAAAAGGAATCTAGTAGGATTGCCTAGAAACGCATTAAGCTTTAATACTTGTTATATTGTAACTTACTTTCAAACTTGTTGTATCTTGTTTCTAAATCATGTACTGAATTCATATCAGTGAAACGAAAGTTTATTATTTGAACATTTGTTGTAACTGATGTAAACTTGTTATATATTATTTCACGCAATGCAAAAGCAATATATAAATACTTGTCACATATAATGTTATGAAGCCTCTTGCAATCTCGTTTTCGTGTCACTCCGATGTTTCCGCCAACGGTTGGGGTGTAACAAACCTTCCCTCATACTACCTTTGGATTTTTAAGGCGCCCAAGAAAACGATTAATACACTTGAGGGGATTGGAAGGTCTTTTGTTTGGGCAAGGTAAGAGATAGAAACAAAATGAGGTGGAAAATACAAGCTCAAAAAATTAGAGGGGGGTTTGGTTTAGGCGAGATCCGTAGTCTAAATTGGGTACTTCTCTATAAATGGAGATGGAGGTTTACAAGATATCCAAACCACCTTTGGGCAACCGTTATCAAAGCTATACATCAGCAGCATATACAACCACAAATAATTCCATTGAAACAAGATACGACGGGGCTTTGGAAAGATATCATTGGGGTGGAAAAAAGAGTTGAATAAGGCTGGGGTGACTGAAGTTGGCAATATGGGGTTGTTGGGGGTTGAAGGGCAGCTAAAAGAGTTTTCAGTCACAGATCTCAGGTTGCAGATTGCTGAGAAAATAGG
The DNA here is from genome assembly GCA_947069175.1 of Scalesia atractyloides. Lineage (NCBI taxonomy): Eukaryota > Viridiplantae > Streptophyta > Magnoliopsida > Asterales > Asteraceae > Scalesia > Scalesia atractyloides. Next base: position 16,186,296 of record CAMTDV010000018.1, read on the forward strand.
CGTGAAGGTGGATATTGGGTCTTTCAAATGGAATACTTGGGTACCGGGTAAAATCTCTTACTTTGTATGGAAACTGATTTTGGGAGGTATTCCTGTTAAGGCAACGCTTTTTGACAGAGGGATGCAGCTAGACAACATGGATTGTTACTTGTGTGGTTATGGGATAGAGACAATCAACTAGTTGGCGGCCTCATGTGTTATGGTTAGAGCGGTCTGGTGGAGCATAATGGTCTGGATGAAATTACTAGCTATTGGGAACGAAGCATCAGCTTCAGAAATATGGATAGGATCCGTAAGTTGAAAGTTCTAAGAAATGGAAAAAAATAGTGGAGATCATTCTCCTAGCAACTTGGTGGCGGATTTGGAAGGCGAGAAACGATATCGCATTTAATAACATTCCTTTTCTCGGTTGCGCGTGTCGTGGAAAAAAAATCAAAGAAGATACGTTCATTTGGCTCATGTGTAGAACCCTGTACTCGAAAGTAAACTAGGAGACTTGGAGAGAATTTGACATTAGAAATGTGATCATATAAGTTTGTAATTCATTTTGTTCCTTTTTTCTATTTTTTTGTTGTAAGGGACCCCCAGCTTCTTCTTGCTGGCCCAACCTTCTATTTTAAATAAAATAGACGCCGTTCGAAAAAAATTAAAGTTTATTTTCATGATTTTCGTTTTTGTTTAAAAATGCTCTCCACCCGAGCCTAGTTTACCCATCCGAAGGCTGCAATCCCTCGTGGAGGTGCACAAGTCTTAATCCACTGCTGAACCAACACGGTGGCAAACTCCCTGGAGTTGTCCCAGAGTCGCTGCCACTTGCCTTTACCTTAAATCATCACTACATTGAACAGGAGACCAGCACAGACCCTTAGCTCCTCTTTACACTGTTTGAACACTGATCTTCTATCCAACTAGTAAGATCACCCACACTACGCTGCGGGGTTTCGGTCGATATCTAATTTGGTTTAGTATAGCAACAGAAAGAAATATGTTCAAAAGAATATTGACACATGTTTTACATTGACCGAAAACTATATAAACAAATTTAAATTGGGACCAGCTGATTTTAAATTAATTGTAAATGGAAACGTAAACGTTATCTTAAATATAAGTTTAATTAAAAAGGAACCAAAAACTAAAACACTAAACATAAAGAAAAGTAAAAAAACAAAAAATAATAAAATACAGAAAAAAAATCAAAAAAGAAACAAAAAAGTCAATAGGATGAAACACTATTCACACAACTTGCTAATCGTAATTTACGTCAAAACGTAGACTAACGGAAAACGTACATAAAATAAACACGAAAACGGATTATATTTGACCCAACATATTTCCGAAGAAAATTTACGTAAAATCATAAACCAACTTAAATTTATACCGACACGCACATAAAAATAAACACGTAAGAAAACAGTTACGACATGTTGCGACGTTCTCGAAACGTAAAGTGATTTGAATTTATACCATTTAATGAAAATGTATTATATTTGACTTACTCGTTTACGAATAAAATTTACGTTAAAACATACATAGACAATCTGAAAACGTATATAAAAATAAGCACAAAAATGTATTATATTTGACACCACTCAAAATTTATATCAACACGTGAACCAATTGAAAAATACATAATAATAATCTCAAAAACATATTATATTTGACCCAACTTAGTACCGAAATTCTTTTACGTCTAATGTAAATTAATATAAATTTATATCAGCATATACATAAAAATAAACACATAAATTAAAATAAAATTTATATCAACACGTGAACCAACCAAAAACATACATAATAATAAGCACAAATATATTATATTTGACCAACTTATTACCAAATTTTTTACGTCTAACGTAAATCAATTTAAATTTATGTCAGCATGTACATAAAAATAAATACATAGAATTTGTTGTCTTAGTCTTATATCGAGTATGTATAGATTAGATGTAAATAGGCTAGCAAAATCAAGTATTTATGTAGTTGGTAGTCAAGTTCGCTGGTAATGTTGTGTTGATGTTACCCGAACTTAGTCTATCACCAGCGAACTTGAGCTCCTATAAATAGCTAGCTTGATTCTCTCATTTGTAACTTTTGGTGCTCTGTGTAGCGAAGCTCTGTCAATTTGGAGACTTGAAGTTTATCAATAAAATTGATGTTTAACTGATTAATTCTTGTTATTTGGTAATCATGTCATATTTTTTCCTCCATTATGGACATTAGATATCAAATCTAGGTTCCTATGCTATGAGGATCGGTCCTACAAGTGGTATCAGAGCTAGAATAGCCTGATTTGATTGATATCAAGACAAGAACAACTCTTATTCTACTCCATTCTTCTATTTTTCTTAACTTATACACTAAAATGAAGAATTTACGAGCAAATTCTGTCCAAATTTGAATATGTCATGTTAAATACATCATAGATAAACCCCTAAGAGTTTGGAGATTAAAATCAAACGAATTGATGCAAAATTGTTGAAAAAATCATGTTTGACGAAGTCATTTTGATCGAACTTATAAGCCAAGTTCGCTCGAACTTGAAGGTTTTTGAGAAAATTTTAGTTAAGTCCGATCGAACTTGTGTTAATTTCTTTGATTTTCTTCAAGTTCGCTCGAACTTAAGAAATTTCATTGAAGTTATCTCAAGTTCGCCTGAACTTGCAAGATTTTCTTTTAAAATAAATTGGAAGTTCACTCGAAGTTTAATCTCAGGATCATTTTTCAAATCAAATCACACAAGTTCGACCGAACTTGTGTAAAAACTGAAAATCTTTCATTCACCCACTGCAAGGTTCGAGCGAACTTGTAGTAGTTCTAATATTTTTCAAAGTTTGAAAGTGTTTTCAGCGTACGTGTGTTGATATTCGCGATGGATGATCTTCAGAGAGCGTTTATGTCAGGAGTGGGTACATCTAATGCCAATGTGATACATCAAGTTAACCTAGACAACGAGATGGGCACGTCCGTTAAACCTTCGAAGTTAATGAGTATGGACGAATACGAGGGATGGAAGGAGAAGTTTAGTTATTGGGTTCAAGCCATGCATTTCCAAAGCTGGGTGGCTATTGAGAGAGGATATGTCGTTCCGTTAGACGAAACTCAGCAAGTTCTTGAGAAGTACAAGTATTCTTCGCAACAAAAGGAAGAATATATCGCTGAAAAGAAGATGATTAGCGTCATTCAACAGTCAGTTAAAGAGGATATTTTGATCTTGTTACCCGAATACACGACTGCGAGAGAACTTTATTTATCACTGCAAAAGAAATACCAAGGAAGCGCAGAGATGATCAAGAGTAAAAAAGCTCTTATCATGAAGGAATTCGATATTTTTACCATGTTGAAGGGTGAGACAATGAAACAGGTGATTGAACGTTTTTGTCATCTGAAGGTTCAAATGAGGACACATGGTCTTGAGAAAACAGAACCAAAGTATATTGATAAGCTTACAGATGCGTTACCTGACAGAGAATGGACTACTTATCTCATGGTATTGAAAGAAAGTTTGAATTGGGAATTCTTCAAGCTGGCTACATTCATCGACAAACTTGAAGGTAATGAAAGGGAACTTCTAAAGATCGCAAAGTCGAAGAATGCTAACATCGTTCAAGATGTCGGTCTATATTACAAGAACGGAGTTCAAGACAACATTTCAAGCCCAAAGATTCAAACAGCATTCGGTGTGAATATGAATTCTTCGAATCATTCGCCACAGAATCAAAATCAATCATATCCACAATATGATCAAAGTCCGCAGAGTTCTTCGTTTTCAAGTACGTGTTCAAATTCTTTATATCAGAGTCAAGCAAATCAGAATCACCAAACGAATTCTGATCCAAATGTGTACAAGTGTAACATTGCTGTCAATTTAAACAATGTTGTTTCTGAGCAAGTTGCCAAGCAACACATGACTCTTCTCGCCACAGTTCTAGAATCGTATGAAAGTCTGGTGGCCGGGAAGATTGGCAATCCGGAAATGACCGCCGAAGACTACGATCAGGTGGACGAAGAAGAACTTGAGCTGATGGATATAAAATAGTCTTTGGCTTCTATCATTCGAAGGGTGACAAAGTTTGTTGCACTCGCAGGCCGAGATATCGAAAATTCAAGCAACAAGCTAGGGTTCGACAAATCAAAGGTCACTTGTTTCAGATGCTGACAGAAAGTGCATTTCAAAAGAGAATGTAAAAATTTTGAAGCTACAGGCAATCAGAGTCCATTTGGAGGTGGCAACGAATACTACAAAAAGTCGCTACAGTATAAACCATTTCCGAAAAAGACTCAAGTTGATATTCAAGAAAAACCATCCAACAATACTGAGAAGGCGATGGTTGCTACCAACGAAGATGATGGTTTTGACTGGAATTCTTATATTGCAAAGAAGACCGGAGTTGCATTAATGGCTGAAATTGTTGAAGATACATCCACTGAAGACGCAGCTCTGGAGAATGCTCTACTAGAACAGCATCTGCAACAACAGGAAGAAGAGGAGACTTATCTTCAAATGAAGACACAAGGCATTTTATCTCCTAACTCAACTTCTAGTTTTGCAGGTAACTTTGAGGGAAGTTCTCAAGAGCAAGTGGTTGAGGAGAAATCTATTGATGAAGAAGTTATTGATGTAGCTCAAGAAATGAATGCTGAAAACCTCACGGACATTGCCAACAAAGCTATGATGGCAAATTTAACCAAGGTAGGTCCGGAGGTAAAGATAGTCGAAAAGGAAGTAGCCAAAGTGCAAATTGTGGAGGTTGAAAAACCTTGCACAAAATGCACCGAGTCATGTGCAAAATGCGCCGAAAAATCATAAATCATCGTTGAACTCAATGTGCATAATGAACATTTTAAATACGACTATCGCACAAAGAAGGAAGCGTATGACAAAATGAAAGATGATTATGGCAGGCTCGACAGAAACAATGTCGAACAACACGACAATGTGAGGATGTTAAAAGGGACAGTAATGGATAAACAAAAAGCAATTAATGTTTACATTAACACCATTGTTGAAACCAAACAACAACTCCAGGACATGAAAATTGAAACAGAACGTGTTCAACAACTTTTAAGAAGTTATACAACTAATATGTCATCGATCATATTCTTCCCACGAGTTCGTCGGAAGGAAATGATAAAAAATCTAAAAAGAAAAATGGTAAATAATACAGCAATGTTCCACCGCCCCTATGCGAGAAATGTTGTCGCAAAATTGTTGATGGGATGGATAAGGCACTCAACATTGAATTGTTCACTGAAAAGAAAAATGAGTTGCCGGAGAACATTGATGTAATCTATACTACATCAGATGATGACAGTAATGGTGTGGTTAAAAATGTGGTTGAAAACGTTTTGAATGATTCTGATGATGGCAGCTTTGAGAGTGCCACCTCGAGTTCGAACAGTTCTGACACAAAATCCGAAGATGACGATACATCATCGAAAGATGGCCTATGTGATGATCCTAACGTTATCATGTACAAGGTTAAGGAATCTGATAGACTATACTTTGATGACAGTTTTCCGATTCGGAACGTCAAAGAAGATAAATTGGATAAACTGTTCAAAGTGGTTGAAGTTACATCAGAAGATCTGGAGAAAAATGAAAAGAAATTCTATTCTAAACCCAAAAGAAATTACAATAACTACTGGAGAAATGGTGATGATCATCCGGAAAACCAGAGAGCTGGGTTGGGATTAGAAGTGGAAGAAGAACCGGTTAAGAAAAGTCACCATTTCACGAGTACAAAGATAAAAACATGAAATTCGTTTATAGGACAAGCACGGTTCAAGAGGAAAGTTTGATTGGGAAGCAATCAAACGATGAGTTTAAAAAAGCAAAGGAACTTCGAGATAAGACTAAAGCCACAAGTGGTGTAAAATCCACTAGTGGACACTCACAAGATAATCGGACTTGCTTCAAGTGCAAAGAAGTTGGTCATATTGCACGCAAGTGTCCAAGATCAAAGACGGCCTATCTTCGAAGGAAAGAAAGTTAAGATTTTGAAAAGAAATGAATCAAAACCTGAAGTTAAACCTAAAACTGAAAAGAAATTTGAAAACTCAACTTTCAAAAAAGGAGAAACTTCCAGGGCAAACGAAACAAAGTTTTACATCAAAAAGGCAAACATAAAATCACAAGCCTGGATTGCTAAGAAAAAGTCAACAACATCTGAAATTACCAAATCTGAGCTTGTTAAGATTGGTAATAGCAAAGAATCAAAATCTGAGACCAAAACCGAAACTATCAAATCAACAAAAGGTAAAAAGAAAGTGAACTTTGAAAATATATCTGACAGTGGAGGCTCAGATGAAGATTATGAGGATGATTACCAAGCTTTTTATCCCAAACCCAAGACCAAGAAGGCTTGGGTCGCGCTGTTTAACTAGATTTTAATATGTGCAGGGGCTCTAGAGATCCGTTCTTTCAAAGTGGATTTTGGATAGTGGAGCGTCCAGACATATGACAGGGATGAAAGCTCTTTTGTTCGACATAAAAGCTATTAACGGCGGTTATGTTGGTTTTGCCGGTAATCAAGGTGGAAGGATTGTCGCCGAGGGAAAACTCTCCAATGGCATAGTATCGTTTAATCGTGTGAACTACATAGCTGAGCTTGGGAATAATCTTCTGAGCATTTCGCAAATTTGTGACAAACAGTTCACGGTTTACTTCAACGACAAAGAGTGTATGATTTTAAAACCGGGTTTCAAAATACCTGATGATTGGATTCTGATGCGAGCCCCGCGCGAGAATGATTTATATGTCTTAGATATGGGCGTCGCTACCACATCATCAAAATCGGCACAATGTTTTATAACGAAAGCTACAGAGAAAGATTCTGTTCTTTGGCATCAGAAAATGGGCACATTCATTTAAGGAAAATGAATTTTCTGGTTCATAATGATCTGGTTGATGGTGTGAATCTTCGGAGCTTCCATATGAATGATCACTGCCTAGAATGTAAAAAGGGAAAGTAGATCAAAAAGTCACATCTGAAGAAGATTCTGAATTCAATTAAGCTGCCGCTTGAACATCTTCATATGGATCTTTTTGGTCCGGTGAATGTTCGAAGCATTTCAGGAGACTTATACTGCCTAGTCGTCATAGATGATTATTCGCATTATTCATGGGTTTTCTTTCAAGAATCAAAGGACGAAACGTTTGATAATCTGGTGATTCTTTTCAAGAAGCTTGAGAATCTTTATTATTTGCCTGTTAGACGAATTCGCAGTGACAAAGGCACGGAATTCAAGAATAATAAGATGAAAGAATTTTGCAATGCCAAGGGAATTCTGCACGAATTTAGTGCACTCTATACTCCGCAACAAAACGGTGCAGCTGAGAGGAAGAATCGTACCTTAATTGAAACAGCAAGAATTATGCTTGCAGATTCTAAACTTCCCGTAAGCTTCTGGAGTGAGGCAGTTGCAGCGGCTTGCTACATATTAAACAGGTTCTTAACTGTCAAACCATCGAAAAAACATGTTTTGAAATGATTAACCGAAGGAAACCGAATTTGAAATATTTAGAGCCATTTGGTGCACCATGTACTGTAATCGATCAAGATGGTAAATTCGGGGCCAAATCGCTTGAAGGTTTCTTTGTCGGGTATGCGAGTCCGCTAAGAAGAGTATATGTTCCTTCGTTGAGAAAGGTAATTAAAGCTCAACATGTTGATTGCTTTAACTATACAGATCATATTCAAAGAAGAGGCGACACATGGCTGTTCAACTATCTTTGGAAATCATTCGACTTGCCGGAAGAACCGTCTGAAGAAGAACTCGCCGCGTTATATTATCTTCAACAGTCGGCGAATCAGGAACAAATCATTAGACCAATTGTGGTTAATCAACCCATGTTGGATACTTCGTCTTTTGGAGCAGGTCCAAGTAATGGTGGTGTTCAAGTTGAAAATGTTTCTGAAGCAGAAGTAACACCGGCTATAACTCCATCGAATGATTCTTCAGAACCAGAAAATGCTACAACAGTACCAAATATGCCTCAGAATCAGAATTCTGACTCTGATGAAGCACCGACATTTGATGCAGATAGAGAATCCTCATCAGATGAAGAAGTTGAGCAGATATCTAACATGTTAAATCAATCTATAAGCCCGAGCAATCAGAACGAAGCTTCATCAAGTGCTCCTAATTTGAATTGATCAGTGATCTTAACATTTCAAATCAACAAAGCTCAGTTGATGTTTCAAGCGAAGAAATGCGACGATCATATTCTTATCACCCTTCAACGAATATCATTGGTGAATTACAAACTGGTGTGCGTACACGAAGCCAAATTAACAAAGCACTTAGTTGTTTATACACCCGAGTTGCTCCTACTCAAGACTACTGCTACTACTCATGTTTCATTTCTCAAATAGAGCCAAAAACTGTTAATGAAGCTCTGGGTGACGAGAACTGGGTGATAGCAATGCAAGAGGAACTGTTACAGTTCGAGAAATTGGGAGTTTGGAGGCTTTTAGACTTACCACTGAAGCAGAAAGCTATAGATACAAAGTGGTCTTCAAGTGTAAAAGAGATGATCGGGGAGTGATTGTCAGAAACAAAGCTCGGTTGGTTGTCAAAGGTTTCCACCAGAAAAGGGTATTGACTACACAAAAATTTATGCACCGGTTGCACGATTAGAGTCAATCCGCATTTTCGTTGCGTTCGCAGCTTGGAAAGGTTTTAAGGTGTTCCAGTTGGATGTAAAATCCGCATTTCTCTACGGTAAACTACGTGAACAGGTGTACGTCGGCCAACCACCGGGGTTTGTCAATCCCCTGAACAAGAACAAAACTTATCTCCTAGACAAAGCCTTATACGGATTACATCAAGCCCCGAGAGCTTGGTACGAGACGTTATCGCAACATCTCATTGGAAATGGCTTTACGAGAGGCACAGTGGACAGTACATTGTTTACCAGAGAAGTCGGAAATCATCAAATCATCGTACAAATCTATGTGGATGATATCATCTTCAGTTCTACGGATGATAATCTTTGCAAGGAGTTCGAGAAGATCATGAAGAAGAAATTCGAGATGTCTTCGATCGATGGGTGAAATGAAATTCTTTCTCGGATTACAGGTCGATCAGTTACCAGACGGCATATTCATTCATCAGACAAAGTATGTTCACGACATTCTCAAGAAGTTTGAACTGGATAGCTCGAAGCCACTTTCGACTCCGCTGGCACTGAATCATGGAATTTGCATTGACGAGACTGGAACCAAAGTTGATGGCACACTCTATCGATCGATGATAGGATCTCTGATGTATCTGACGACATCTCGCCCAAACATCATGTATCCTACCTGCCTATGTGCGAGATATCAGTCTAGTCCTCGAGTGTCACACATGCAGATAGTCAAGCGAATTTTTCGATACTTGAAGGGATGTCTAAGCATCGGCTTGTGGTATCCAAAGAACGACAATTTTGATCTAACGGGATACGCTGACTCAGACTTCGGAGTGGACAAGCTGAACTCTAAATCTACAACGACTGGTTGACAGTTCTTCGGAACTCGTTTGGTAACATGGCAATGCAAGAAACAGACCACGGTCTCTCTCTCTACCTGTGAGGCAGAATACATTTCTGCTTCCAGCTGTTGTTCTCAAATCCTCTGGATTCCACAACAGATGAGGGATTATGGTCTGCAATTTCTTGATACGCCTTTATTTGTAGATAATAAGGCAGCGATCGATATCACAAAAAATCTGGTTCATCACTCACGTACTAAACACATTGAAATTCGTTATCACTTCATTCGTGCCTGCTACGAAAAGAAGTTGGTGTGAATAGAAAAAAATCCGCACCGATGAACAAAAGGCTGATTTTTATACCAAAGCATTTCCTTTAACAAGATTTAAATATCTCATGAGGCTTAACGGTATTAAAAATTTGCTGACAGGTGCGGAAGCTGAGATTGAACACTGATCGGACGACGAGTTCACGTGATCCACATTGGTTTGTCTATCTTCTAGATTAGTTTTTCTTAAAATCTAAAATACAAAAATATGTTTTTGATTTTAGGGGGAGAAATATTTGAGAAAATACAAAAACATATGAAAATTTTCAAAAAGTACAAAAACATTGAAAAAGACAAAAGGAATTTGGTGTCACAAAAAGGAAATGATAGTACATCAGTGGACTATCACAGTATGCTAAAGAAATGTAAAGTTCAAAAGTGATAAACAAGTCTTACTGAGGATGTGTCGATAGGCTTTACACGTTCAGTAAATTATTTCTAAGATATAAACTAAATTTTACAACTGCTTAAACGTGTGGATTAACACATCTTGGATATATGGACTTAGTAATCTGAAATTTCGGTTGAAAGATTGCCTGATTCTGAGATACGAGGTCTTTATAGATGATTGATATCTGGGGTATTATACAAGTTCTTCTGATTTTGCGGAAGCAATAGCCTAGAACTTCTATAATGCTTTTGTTATAAACCCATAAACTGCATGCAAAGCTGAAAAGAATCGAAAGATCTAATCATTTGCAATGCTAAAAAGATTCCTTAAAATGGAACACACCTTAAAGGCGAGCCTTCATCTCTTTGTCTGTACGGTAGTACTAACCTGAGCTCTCAAGGCCTTGCACAACCCAAAGATAGATATCAATTACGCTATATTCACCTGTAAGATGAAATCTAGGGAATCTGGATTCGGGAGATATATTTAAGAAGTGGGAAACACAGTTAAGTCAAGTTTCATAATTCATACCTAAGATATCTTGGAACAATTGAGAAACTTGATGAAGTTTAAGTGGACAAACAATCGACAATCTTGGTAAACGAGTTTAAAACTTAAAGTCATCTAAAGGTCAATGGTACTGGTGATATGTCTCAATCAACTGATATGATCCTTAGACACAAGTTCACAAAAATATGTCTGTAATTATGTTTGTACATAGTTTACTTTGTTCTGTACATAGTTTATCTGCTTTACAGATTAAAACCAAAAAGATTTTCAGTGTGTTTTAGCATAAACTTATAAAAATACAAAAAGATTTGTTTCTACATTGTTTTCAGCAAACAAATGTTGGAGAACGGATCTTCGAAGTCTGGTAAGGTGCTAAACTGGTGGGAATCTAATTGACAACGGGCTGGGAGCTAATTTGTAAAACCTAAAAAGCCAAAACGATAAAAAGTTCATTAATTTGAAACTTTGATTTTTGAAAAAGTCAACAGTTTGTTCATAACGGGTTGAACCAGGGTCATTAACTTTGACTCGGCAGACAAATCGATTAACCAAGGTTATTAGCTTGGACTTGGACAACTGAGTGGATTTTCAGAACTGGTAAATAGGTGAAAAGTTCAGGGACTTAATTGCAAAATTTTGAAAAATTCAAACTTGGTTTAGGCAAGTTCGGCCGAACTTGCTTAAGGGTTTAGAGATTTATATTATAACAAGTTCGACCGAACTTGTCTGGAGTTTGTTGAGTTTGTTCAAGTCCGACCGAACTTGCATTGGGCTTCATAACATGGGCTTACAAGTTCGCCCGAACTTGCTAGGGTATATATAGCATGCAAGTTCGGCCGAACTTCATTATCTGTTTTCAATATTCTCTGAGCGAACTTAGCGATTGAGTGAATTTTGTTAAAATTGCAAAGAATCTACCGTTGTGCTGCCAAAATTTTGATTGCTTTAGGTGATTAGCACATCTATTACAATGGCAGAGGTGAGAGATTGTAATGTGATCCATGATTTGTACTCAAACGTCTTACTTAAATCTGAAATTGATAAATCTGGTAGATCGAGATAGTATATGGACAAATTGGACTTATAATTGTAGTAAACATCAAAAACCGACCATGAGCAAAACTCTCTGGCGTACCACACGGTGGGACAAAAACCCGGTTGGGCTCAGGACTCGAACTGACAACCTCACACAAGGCCTAGTCCAAATCCTTCATTGTGTGTATCCACCTCAATATAACACAAGTGAGAATTGAACTTGGGTCTCCACAACCTTATTTTATAGATGTTTGCATACGTCAAGCGTTATTATTTATAAAAAGTTTTTTTACACCAAACATTTATTATTCTCAAGACACTCATAGGTTAAGTAATATTTATAACGTCTCATGTTATTAGTTTTAAATTTTATAATCATTAAATTTCCTCCTTATTTTTAGAGAAAAATGTTCGGATAGATATTGTAGTTTGTTTCTTTTCACCTATGGTTCCGACACTTTGAAAATTACAGTTGTAGTCTCTAACTTTTACAAATGCGTTCGCTCCAATCATTCAACTTCATAACATTTTCTTCGCGCTTTTCGCTGGTGATGGCCTGTCCAAGTTGTAGTGGGTAAAAGGGGGCGAGGGTGGGTTGCGATGGTTTGAGTAGAGTGAGGTGGTTATCGCAGGTGGTGGAGGTTGGAGGGTGTAGCGGTGGAGTTTTGATGATGCTGACAATTTTAGGTTTTTAATAAAAAATGTGGCCACTACCTGAATTATTTATGTTAACTCGTTTGTTTTAATTGTTATTTTTAAAAAGTTTTGGTATTTAATCATTTTATAGTCAGTTAACACCAAAAACTAACTCCTATCCGCTTCAGGGACTATTTAAGAGAATTTGATCAGAACAAACATTAGTGAATGTGCAGGTTTTGGTGTAGGAGATAACAAGTTCGGCCGAAATGAAAACTTGAATAAAACTGATTTTAACACAAGTCCGACCGAACTTATGATGAAAAATTGAAAAAGTTAAATACATAAGTAAGTTCGCCCGAACTTAAGAAAATGAAATTTGAATTGTTTTAACAATAAGTTCGCCCGAACTTATGTTGTTTTTGTTGAACATGTGTTGTGACATGTTCGGGCGAACTTGACAAACTTGTTTGTAATATCAACATCAACTTCGCCCGAACTTGATGTAATATGTTGAAAATTTGTAATTCTTTCTCGTAATGCGTGCTAAATGTTTTACGTTGATTTTCAGGTTCCAGTTCCAGCGCGGGTAATCACGATGGATTATTCCAAGTTCCACAACACCTGTATACCCTTGATAAGACGTTGTGTCCATCGCTAAAGGAGTATGATAGTATTCTGAAGTTTTTGAAGGACTGTCCGATACATCGTGCTATCACTGAAAGAACTGTATCCTATCGATCGCACATTTATCATTTCTGGATGAATGCTAGTCTTAGTGAAGATAAGAAGACTATTAGCTTGTCAGTTCAAGTTGGAAACGATGATAAAAGTATTATAGTCACTGAAGAAGATATCCGAAGGATCTTACAATTCAACGATGATAAAGATGATCCGATTTTTCTTGATGAGAAGATGGTTCGTGGATGTTTTTACCGAATGGGCTACAAAGGGAGCGTGAACAAGCCTACATTGAAGAAAGGGAAGTTCCAAACCCCTACAAGCTTCTCATGCACGCAATTATACATACTTTCAGCCATCGGAAAGCAGGTCTCGATGATGTCCAAGACTATATGGCTTGCATGGCTACGGCGTTGATCTTGAAAAAGTCGTATAACTATTCAAAGCTGGTGTTTACTCATATGTCAAAGAATATGGAAGATACTAGATTGTGCTTACATCCAAGATTTGTGCAAATGCTCATCGATGAGAAGTTTAAAGATATTGCACGTGATCCAAATGACATTCTATACTTTAGTCACCTTGATGAAACTACTGTAAAGAAAATGATCAAGTTTCAGAAGCAGGATTCAGCACCTGTTGCAAAACCACTGTTTGGGGCAATGAAAAATGAGAACTATGTTGCACCTGTTGGAAATAAGTGGAGGAATGATGGTAGTGGTGATGAAAAGGAGTTAAATGCTAAAAAGGAATGGTTTGCGACATTCAAGCCTAAAGCTCGAAGTGAATTGTTTTTGAAAGCTGAAGTCGAAAAGAAAAAGAAACATGCATATAAGAAAGCTTACACTATGATAATCGATGAAGATGAGCCTGAAAATGTGCAAACAAAGGCTGGATCTAGTGCGGCAGTTGTGATTGAGAGTCAAGAAGCAGAAAAGACTACTCAAGAGGACGATGTAATATCTGCAACATCAGAGAATGATGATGACAGTGACGATTCGCTTGAGAAAGTCACAAAGAAATCAATTGTAGAAAAAGAGGCCGAAAAAGTCAAAGAAACTGATGCTGACTACGAGCCCGAGCAGGAAAAAGAATGTGACGAAGAGAGACCTAAAAAGAAAGCAAAGCGAATAAAGTCTTCAGTAACTGAGATATCTAAGAAGACTACATGGTCTCCTAAGACAAAGGGTAAAAAGAGTCAGAAACCAGCAAGTCGTAGGTATGTTGGAAAGTCAAAGAGCACAGAAGTCACACAAGAACCTTCTGGTGCACAGGAGAAAGGAGTCACACAAGAACCTCCTGTTATTGTTACAGCTGAAGCAGAACGACCAGGAGCAAAACAAGAACCTCTTGAGTCTGGTTTACTTGAACTTCCGGTGATTCAATCTCCAGATCCTAAAAACGTTCATCCTGAAAGTTCAACTCCAAAGGATTCTACTCCAAAGGCTACTCCTAAATCGACACCAAAAACTCCAAAGACAATGCTATTTGGTGATATTCCGAATGTGCTGGTGGATCTTCAATATTCAGATGATTTCTTTCTTAAATCAGACATTGATATTCTTGAAAAGCGTGTTAAGATCTTAAAAGAGAAAGTTCAAAAGAATGAAGCTGAGAAGGCCGAGCTAATCAAGAAAGTTACTCAAAGCTCTGTTGAGAAAGAAATGATGGAAGATAAGATCAAAGTTTTGGAAAGCGATCGTAAATTCTTTAAGGCACTGATTGAAAGCTTACAAGATGCCAATGAAAAGCTACAGATAGAAATTGCTGAGCTGAAAACGATACAAGCCCTAAATGATAGAAGATTTACAAGAATGCAAAAAGGTTACCTAATAGTCTTGGCATTGATTTTATTGCTGAATATGATCGATTGGATAGGCAAGAAGCAAGAGAAAGAGCTGAGAAAGAGCTTGCAGAAAGTTGCAAAGGCAAAGGTGTTGAGGGTGATACACCAAAATCTAATGAAGCTACTGAAAAGCCTATTGATGAAAATGTTGAGAAAGCTTCTGAGTCCGAGATTTCTAGGTTGGCGAATCTGTCAAACCTTCTGATACTGGAACTGTTATTGAAGAAAAGGACGATGATGAAGCTGAAGATAAGGAAAAAGATGATGAACCACCAACTGATGATCCTAAAGATGATTCTGACCATGATGGAGGAAATGATGATCCAAGTGGTACAGGGTTGAAAGTGGTTGATGCAACAATGAATGATGAGTTTGATTTTACCTCACTGATGGATGATGAATCGAACAGAATAGACGATCAAAATTAGGGGGAGTCAAGGCAAGCAGGGCTGACCGATGAAGTTGACATATCTAATGCTATTACTTCTGCACAGCCTGTTGCTACAATTCCGATAAAGCCTTTGATACTTATGCTTGAACATAATGTCGAAGAAGGTGAGTTCGTGCACAACTATTCAAAAGAAGATCTAGCAAAATTGATCGACGTTAATGCAAAATCACTTGATTTTGATTTCGAAGAGCAAGTACTTAATGTGAATACGTTTGAACCCAACGAGTATCATTATCAACGTAGATATGAGGCAGATGAATATAACAAAGTTATAGTGGAAGATTGGTCCTCTGATAACGAGAAAGACGAAGCTGAGAAGTACATCGGTCCTAATACAAATAGTTTTCCAACTTTTGAGGAGATGTACAAACAGATGAATGAGGATATGTTAAAAGAAAAGATCGAAGAGTCGATACGTGATGGAAAAGTTCCTAAACCAATGACAAATGAGGAGATAGCTCAAGTGAAAAAATCCTGGTTCAAAGAAATGCCATGAGAACGTAAGTTTCGACGTCCACTAGCATTCTTCACCAGAGATAAAGATGTGTCGTTAGGAGATATTCTGAGTTGGGGGTGGTTTAAAGAGCTGAATGTGTACGCCATCAAACGAGAATTTGGAGTTCAATACTTCAAATATCTGGTAGATTTCAAGACGCTCCCTATTGGGATGTTGAGGAACTTGTTCAAACAAGGAATGTTACATACCATATGAAGTTTATTGATCAATTACTTTGGAAAATGATCAAGTTTGAAGCTACATAGGGTTTTAGATATTGGAAGCCTTTTATCCCAAAGCGTCGCATCAAAACTAACAAAAATACTGGGGAGAAAGATATCACGTTGATCATGAACGCCCAAGAGCAATGAGAAACATGCCTTTGATGGCGATCGAACAGAACTTTTATCCTTTGTTCAAATGGTGGCAAATTGATCCAACTACTTGCGAAGCAGTGATTGTTTTACGATTTGAAGACCATATTACTAAAGAAAGGGTTGAAATGTTTGGAGCTCAAGGTTTGAGAGGGCTTTGGAAAACGATAAGAATAGTAGACCCGATGTGGTTAGTAAACTGTTCAAAGGAAGACATAAAGTGTTTGTTCTACAGCAAGATTGTTTTCGAAGAACGTGAAAAAGAACAAGCATTGCAATATCAGAGGGTCGTAAATGTTTGCTATGCACGAGAAGTTAATTCTGGTAGGATGTGGGAATCAAGCTGGAGGGATCTTGAACGGGTAGAATTTTTGAAAGAAGAAAAGCGTCTCGAAGATATTAATGAAAGAGGTAGGGCGGCAAGGCTCAGAAGGTATCAATTTATGACTAAAGTGCCACCTACTGATCAGACGCTAGATCCAAAGCTTGAAAAACGAAAGAAGCCGTACAAAAACTTCTTTGGACATTAACGTTAAAGTTTTTTGAAGACAGAGTGTTGGAGACTGATAAAAGACGAAGACTATATCCAAGGGGGAGTCTATTGGTGCATAATGTTTATGTCTTAGTCTTATATCGAGTATGTATAGATTAGATGTGAATAGGCTAGCAAAATCAAGTATTTATGTAGTTGGTAGTCAAGTTCGCTGGTAATGTTGTGTTGATGTCAAGTTCGGCCGAACTTGACTAGGTCAAGTTCGCCCGAACTTAGTCTATTACCAGCGAACTTGAGCTCCTATAAATAGCTAGCTTGATTCTCTTATTTGTAACTTTTGGTGCTCTGTGTAGCGAAGCTCTGTTAATTTGGAGACTTGAAGTTTATCAATAAAATTGACGTTTAACTGATTAATTCTTATTATTTGGTAATCATGTCATATTGTTTCTGCCATTATAAACATTAGATATCAAATCTAGGTTCCTATGCTATCAGGATCGGTCCTACAAAATTTAATTATAATGTTATAACAAAGTTAAGGGACTGTAATTATTAATGTTAAAAGTTGAAAGGTAAAAATATAAAATTAAATAAAGAAAAGACAAAGGGAAAAAGTCAAAAAACAAAAAGACAAAAGACAAAAAAAATAGCAAATTACTATTCAAGTAACTTGCAGATGTAAATATGTATAATAATGTATATATGTGTAATTTCATTTTAGGACCGTGTTGTCACCAATCTCTTGGACCCTATCCTTAAATTCACTGATTGTACAACCCTCGCATCACCACTATCCGCAAATGTATAAAATAGTTGGTTGGAAATATTTCTATACTATCAATTAATTAGCAAGTGTTGGGAGCATAATTGTCTTGTAATTTATGTTTTATGAGTTTTTTTAAAAAAGTTTGATTGTAGGTCCATGGGATATTATATTTTATTATTTTCTTTATTTTTATTATTATTTATTTTATGATTTATTTGTTTTAGTTTTATAACTTTTGAAATCATGTATTTATTTTTGTAATACACATTAATTTATTTTTTTTAAATTTATTCGTGTCCGTACACGACGTAAGGTGCGTATGTGCACGATTCAGTGTTTTTATGTCTATTTTTCTCATATGATAGGTTCGTTGCAACTCGCAGGTCCTATATCAACTTAGTTATTATTTTCTATGTTTACGTCTCGGTCTAATTTATTCGTATTAACACGCCCCAATGGGTGTGTGTGGTTCAATGATTTTACGTCTATGTTTTGCCCAATGTATCTTTTTCCATTTTTATTTATTTTATTTTACGAGTTTTTCGGTGTTGGTAGACGTTGGCGGTAGGATAGCATTTGTGCAACTTGGCACATTTTTATGTTCCCCAATGCAACGCGGAGCTTAGTATATAATATATAGTAACAAAATGTACTACAAAATATTTCTAACTTTTCTCAAAATGGTTGTAACTTCTCTTATACTTAAGGTACGTGCATGATTATGGTGTACAACTTTTTTTAATGTGTCATTTTCTACACGTTGTTACGGACGTGCGTGGTCTAACGTTTTTACGTCTTCTTTTCTAGTGTTGCTTATCATTGGCGATGGTGTGTTATTAATGTTGTGGATACAGTGTAACCCGTCGCAACACGGGTGTACTTCTATCTAGTTAATAACTAATTCTAAAATATTTATGTAAAAGAAAGTATAAAATGAGACTCAGCTAAAAAGTATATGCATAATTGTATAAGCAAATACATCATACCACAGGTTCCACTTTGTCTAGAAAGTAGTTCATTAGTGATAGCTTAAACCTAAACAATACTATAAACAACGTTTTATCCATCCTTTAATATGAATAATCATTAACCACTGAGCCATCTTTGTTAATTTTTTTTCTTGTTAGTAATTATTATTCCTTATTAAAATAATACATGATCTTTTGATATTTTGTTTTATATATTTGATTTCTAATGCTTAGTGGAAGCAACAAACACTCACAAATAAATTAATTAAAAACTTAAAGATGAAATTGGGCAATTGGCTGGCCCACGGCCCAACAAGGCACCAACAAGTTTTTATCATTTCTTAATTACAACGTGAATGTGGTGTTAAGTGTTAACGACGCCTGGGTCCTTGGCTGAGTAGTTTGTGATTCAACGTGTGGGTCAAGTGGCCCATGATATGTCAAATTATTGATAATTCATGACTTCGAACTTTTTTTTATTAACATGTCAATCAGTAAGCTCTTTAAAGCTCCATTTAGACTACTGATTGCTTCCATCTTTGTATTTTTCTACTTTCCTGAATTGATTTCTTTGATTTTTGAATATTGGAAATTTTCAGTCCAGAAAGAGATGTATTAATAAAGGAGTGAAGCTTAGGTACGGTAGGGGTTTTCGAGGTCCGGTCAATCATCAACCACTCAGTAGGATCTTCTTGTTTGCCCAAGGCTTGAAGATAAGTGTCGGAGCTGCACGTGCCTTACAATTCTTACATGATCCTAAGGACTCACAACAAAGAGTTATTCATAGAGACATCAAAAAGCGCAAACATTCTTTTGGATGAGAACTGGACGGCTAAAGTTTCTGACTTTGGACTGTCAAAAGTTGGCCCTGCTAATCAAGCACACACATATCTTGTCTCCCATGGTGTTGGCACACCTGGGTATTGTGATCCGTTGTATATGGAGTTAGGTCTCCTATCAAAAGAGTCCGACGTGTACTCTTTTGGAGTGGTGTTGTTTGAAATTTTGTGTGGGAGATTATGCTATGAGTATTGTAACTGGAGTGGTGTTTAAAATTTTGTGTGGGAGATTATGCTATGAGTATTGTAATGGTGAGCTGACTAAAATTTTTTAGTGCCCAAGTGCAGACGTTGCTATGATGAGAAGAGGTTAGATGAGATTATTCTTCCTGGTCCAAATGAACAAATGGATCCAGGCTCTTTGAAATCATTTTCAGCAGTTGCTTATCAGTGTGTGAAAAAAGTTCGAGAAGAGCGGCCCACCATGGCTGAGATCGTTAACAACCTTGAGTTTTCACTCGAACAACAACAGGTTATTTCAATTTGTTTTTCTTTTAAGGTGTTCCAATGTATCAAGTCTAAGACTAGTTCTTAAATGTTACAGGAGATTTTTTAAAGCATTCTTGAAAGCAGCCATGGAGAAAGGACTAGCTTGATGCTCAAGTTTGAATCAAGGTCTGTTGGACAATGAATCTCCAACCTATCTTTGATTTCTGATTTTCATTACTTAGTCAATTTGCTATTTTAGTAGTTATGCTTATGACAATAATATTGTGAATAATAGATTTAAAGACCGGGCCGATGATGATTACTCTCAACCATCCCCCTTCAGTGATGAATTTGATGATTCAGAAGGTAACACATATTTATTGGAAGTTATTTATCTATCCAACAAAAGAGTAGAAGGTATGCAATGAAGTTATTACTACTAGAGGTGAAACTTCTGATAGCACAAACGAGTTAATATTTTAACCTTAACTAAAAAGGACATACAAAGCTCTTGTTTTGACTTCGATTTAAATAATAAGTTCGAATTTGGTTTCAGAAATGGCGAATTTACAGACTTCGAATATCCATGGCGGGGTGGTAGTGGTAGTTGAAGAGGCGAATTCTAGCCAGGAGAATGACAGCCGACTGAAACGATTATGGGTGAAGGAAAGGTCGAAGGAGATCTGGGAACATTACAATAGCAACGAATGTCCAGAAGAAGAATTTAAAAAAGTTTTCCGAATGAGTAAAGTACGATTAATATGATCTGTGACGAGTTAGGTTACACTCTCACTAAAAATGGCACATTTCTCTGTACAGCGATTACAGTTCGTCATCGGGTTGCACTCTGCTTATATCGTTTAGCAGCTGGTGCTTATTTGCGAACTCTGTCGAATTTATTTGGGCTAGGCATATCTACATGCCACAAACTGGTCCTCAAAGTCTGTGTTGCGATTAGAACAATCCTAATGCCCAAATTCCTCCAATGGCCCGATAAGGAACGTCTTGAACAAATCAAAACTGAATTCGGGTCAATCACAGGCATACCCAACATTTCTGGATCAGTATATGTTACAATGTTATATATATATATATATATATATATATATATATATATATATATATTATATTCCAATTCAATATTTTATATAAATAGTCTTATAGGTTTTATGTATTCTTTGTTTTAATTCTTTTTATTTGTTTCACATGTGCATTGTGGGCTTTGCTGAGGTTTTATAAAGCTTTTAGTCTTTGGGCTAAAGTGAGTTGCTATTATTGGGCTAAAGTCATAATTGGAGTTGGGCTCTTATTCATGTGCAGGCTATTCGTGTGAGGGCTTTAAACCCTTGGCCTTTGGCCGGGTTTATATATGTGTTTGTTTAGAGATGTGTGTTATTCACAATCTCTTATCATCTGCTCTTTTCTTTCTCTAGAAACTTCTTCTGCAATTTAGGGTTTCTTCAACCTTGTGAGTTGTGTGTGATTGATCTCCTTTGTTCAATCTTGTAGAGCAGATCATCATTTGATGATCTGCATAGGTTGAGAGTTTATATTTCTTGAAGTTTCTAAGTTGGTAATCAGTGCCGACTGATTCTTTGGTTGACTAATACGTTTTGTATTGATCTTTGAGTTAACAAAGTGTTATTCTCTTTGATATTGTGTTCTTGACATGGTATTAGAGCACTATTGGGTTATTTTCTTCTGCTGTATCCTATCTGGGTGATTTCTGGTGATCTTTGGATCCTGGTAGTCCGGTGGGTTCTGGCGATTCCAGATCTGGTGATTCTTTGCTTCTTGGAGTTCGTGCCTCTTTTGGAGATTGAAACGCTAATTTCTAGGGTTGGGTGCTCATCTCCGAGATTCTCATGTCTCTATTGTTAGAGCAAACCAACAGAGTCTTTGACCGTGTGTCTTCTCATCAGACTCTTGTAACCCTAAGTGAAGGTTACGAGTCTGATTGCTGGAGGGAGTTAAACGCTCCGGTGAGATCGTTTCATATCTCCTTTTACTTTACTATTCTTGCATTCACTTGTGTCTTGTGTCTAGGCATATTGTTGCTGGGTTTAGACAGACCGGTTTGATTATTGGGACACAGAGAGGGTTCACTCTGTTGCATTTTTGTTTGTTTAGTTTGGTCTGTGGGTCTGTGGCTTCCTAGATATCGTCTGTGGAGGCACCTTTTGAGTGTCGAAGCTCTGATCGGACCTCTGTCCTTGTTTCGCTGGTCTTTCTGTGATTGTTTGCTTCATGGATGGTGTAACTCTATCGATCTTACTTGGATCCTTAATTCTGTGTCTAAAGAGTTGTTTCTTGGTCATGTTTATTCCACTCTAGCTTCTGAAAGAAAATTAATTCCTTTACTCAAAATGGTACACCTATGTCTGAGTACTATCACAAGTTAAATTGTATGTGGAAACAATTGGATCAGTTGCTTGCTTTGCCTGCTTGTACTTGTGATGCATCAAAACAATTTAATGATTTTAATCATCTTATTAAATTGATGCAATTCTTGATGGGTCTTGATAGTACGTATCAGTCTATGAGAAACACAATTTAATGCTTTTTCAATTATTTCTAGAGAAGAATCTCATCTTCACACTAAGATTTTTCAGAAAAAAATCCTAATAATGTTGTTGGTTTTGCTGCTAAAACTAATCAATCTGTTGATTTAAAGAAAAGGGGGACTAGAACTCCTAATCCCAATCTTAAGTGTTCTCACTATAATAAGACTGGTCATACTATTGAAAGATGTTTTGAACTTGTGGGATATTCTTCATGGATGAAATCAAAACTTAGTGAGAATAAGGGTACAAGGGCTAGAAACAATGATGTTGTTGATAATACTGATACTTCTTCTTCTGTGAGTGCTTTGACCAATGATCAGATAGCTCAATCGGTTAGTCTTCCGAATGATAAATCCAAAGGTGATCCGCAATGCAGTGGTTTTGCTGGCAGGTGTAATGAGTCTTTTTGCTTGAATAGTTTTTCAAATATGTCTTATAAATCTGCTTGTGATGTTCAACTTGTTTACTTCTTTACAAACTGCTTGTGATGTTCAACTTGTTTACTTCTTTACAATTTTTTTAAATGAGGAAAACATAATAGGGTGGATAATTGATTCGGGGGCTAACCAACATATGGTAATGTTTGATATTGGTATGATTAATCAAATGTATTTGACCGGGTTTAATATTAACGATAAACATCCTAATGGTACTAGTGCTTTGGTCACTAAGATTGGTGATATAAAATTAAGTGAAAAAGTTATTTTATATGATGTGTTTGTAGTGCCTAGCTACTGTGTTAATCTTGAATCTATTCACAAATTAGCTAAAGACTGCAAACTCACTGTTACTTTTGATGAAAACAACTGTTATATTCAGGATTCTCAAACAATGAAAGTTCAGGTGACTGGTAATCAACTTGATGGTCAATATTTCTGTGGTAGTTCGTCTGTCAAGGTGTGCAATGCTAATTGTGATATTAATTTGTGGCATGCTAGGTTAGGTCATCCTGCTGAACCTGCTTTACATGTTTTATGAAATAAATTGAATGTTAAACCTGGTAGCTTGTCTCCTTGTGAAGTGTGTCATAGGGCTAAACAACATAGGGAACCTTTTCCATTGAGTGATCATATATCAAATATGTTAGGAGAATTGGTTCATCTTGATGTGTGGGGTCCTTATATAGCTCAAAGCAGAGATGGTTATAGATTTTTTCTCACTGTAGTTGATGATTATACCAAGGTTGCTTGAGTGTATCTCATGAAACATAAAGATGAAGTGTTCTTCCATATTAAAGGTTTTTTTTTAATTTTCTTAAAACACAGTTTGGTAAACATATTAAAACTTTTAGAAGTGATAACGGAATTGAGTTTATTAATAAACAAATGCATGAGTTTTGTTATAATCATGGAATGGTTCACCAAACTTCTTGTGTGCATACACCTCATCAAAATGGTATAGTAGAGAGAAAACATAGGCATCTGTTAAATGTTGCTAGGTCTTTGCTGTTTCAAAGTGGTTTTCCTTTTAGTTTCTGGGTTGAGTGTATTCTAACTGCTACTTATCTTATTAATAGGACTCCATCCTCGGTTTTAAATGGGAAGTCTCCTGACGAAGGTGTTTTTAGTTTTGAACATGTTTTGGGTCAACTTAGGGTTATAGGGTGTCTTTGTTTCAGCACTATTTTAAACAACTCTGATAAGTTTAAAAGTCATGCTGAAAATTGTGTTTTGGTTAGGTATTCAAATGAAAAAAAAGGGTATAAACTTTGGAGTTTAGATTATAGGTTAATGTTCTATTCTATTCTAGGGATGTTAGGTTTTATGAAACCATATTTCCTTTTAAAGAAAAGAAAATATTACCTGATCTTGTTAATCCTTCTGAAGTTAATACTCTAAAATTTTTTTATTTGTTTGATCAAAATTTTACTTAAAGACCCTTAGTTGACCCTACTCTCCATGATGAAGACACATCAAATACTTCATCAGGACATGGGAATGAGTAGTCTAGAAGTAGTTCTGACAATACTTCTGGTATTGCTGAAAATCAACAACCAAGTAATGTTGAACCAAATCTAGACAGGGATGACCATGACACTGAAAATGAAGAAGAAAATAATTCTGAGGGACATGTTTTGGATCATGCTAACACTGTTCTTAGGAGGTCTTCTAGGAATGTTAGATTTCCTTCAAAACTTAAAGATTTTTTTGTTGATGGCAAAGTTAAGTATGGGTTGGAAAAAGTTTTGAATTATGCTAATTTGTCTCCTTATAGTTTTTGTTTTGCTTCTGTTTTAAATAAAAGTTGTGAACCTAATAGTAATTAGGTTGATGCTATGAATCTAGAACTAGAAGCTTTACATACGAATAATACTTGGGAAATTGTTGATTTACCTCCTAATAGGAAACCTATAGGTTGTAAATGGGTTTACAAAATCAAGTAAGAAGGCCTACAAGTTCCACTGGAAGATCTTCGGGTCAAAGATACCTTACACTTTGTGGAGAAACCTGTAGAAATCATGGACCGAGGAGTCAAGCAATTGAGGTGCAGTCGAATTCCTATCGTCAAAGTTCTATGGGAAGGTAAACGTGGCGCTGAGTTTACTTGGGAACTCGAAATTGATTTGAAGGCTAAGTATCCGCATCTGTTCGTTGCATCTTCCTAAATTCCGGGATGAAATTTCCTAAAGGGAGGGAGACTGTAACGCCCTGCTTTTTCGTACTTTCCTTATTAGAACGCCTGTCGTATATTTCTATTTTTGGAAACCTTTGTACTCTTGTAATAGTAATCCAGTTGTATCATCCGAGACTTTTGATCATAAATGAAACTTATTATTTCTTACAAATCCATGTTTTAACATATTCATGTACATTCATACGCTTGATTTCATTATACTTATGATATTTGTTTACAATACTTGAAAACGTAAAATAACTTGCCAATACGTGACATGCATGAATTATACATCGTTTGGACGTACACGATACTTATTCACAATTCACATACTTGATCATGCTTGTTAATACTTATTATTATGCTTACATTACATAAATAACCCTCATACTATGTCTTTTATGCGAAAAACACCCTAAAACCTAACAAACATAAACTCCAAGGGCTAAAAATGACAAAAATCAAGAAATTTTGGTGACCAAACCCACTCGCGAGCCGCGACCGTGGTTCCCTTTCCCTCTCGCGCCACGCTAGAAGGCGTAATCCGCAGATTGTTGCTAGCTGCTCATAGATTGGGCAATTGTGTGTTAGTTTGGTGTGTTTCTTGCATTTAATCTTCACCTAACTAGCCCTAATCACCAGCTATAAAACCCACACTACTTCCACACTTCCTCCATTTTACAAACACTCTAAACTCTCCCTCAAACACTCTAAATCCAGCTGAGAAATCAGTAGCAAGTCAAATTCACTACAAGTTGCAAAAGTGAGCATAATCTCACTTACACTTCATCTTTTTCATTCATTCTTTCTTCCTAGCACTTGGAACAACCTTGGGTATGTTTCCACTGGTTTTCCATGGAAAACCAAGGCTGGAACATCAACCAAATAAGGTTAAAAGTGCAAGAAACTTTCTGTTTTGATTTTAAACTTTGTTAAACTTAACTAAACTTGAGTTCTCTCATCTCAAACCTATGTCCTAACGCTCATAATCAATTGAATGGTTAGTGTTGGGCTTAAAAAAAGGCTGAGACATTCAAAATCATTGGTTTAATCCTCACAAACATTCTGTTTTGTTTAACTTTTTACCCAAAAGTAGTGAACAAGCTTGAAGCTTGATGTTCATGTGACTAAGGTTAGCTTGGGCTAACCTACTTAAAAGTCCACCATTACTTGTTGTTTCTTAGGTTAGTTATGTTCCATTTTTATTATAAGTTCATGACCCTCCTTGTTGTTTATAACAAGTGTAGTGGTGAACAATAGAGGTACCTAAATGGAAGCTTTGTTCTTCCTGCCTCATGTATGAATTATATGACTCAAAGAGGTACGTAAAAGGAGACCTTAATCTCCTACCTCATGCTTGAAATCTTTATATTATATGTATACTATGTATATCTATATCTAAGTAACGAGACTTGATGATAACTTAGTAGTTACTTGTCAAGAATATGTTACATCATCCATGACCTTGCACTTGTTACGATTCTAATTGATCCTTGAATCCATGAAAACACACCAACTCCTTTGAGTTCAATAGTGTCAAGAACAAGTGTTATGAGTACGAGATGATTATTTTCATATGACTATTTTTCATATTATTTAAATTCCGAATCTATGATTCTCCGTTTCCAATACTCACACACCTTTGTTTACCCTATGTAGGGTAATCTCGGTGTTCCATCCTCAACATTCCAAACTTCACGGAATGACAAGAAAGCTTGCAAAAACGTGAGTGTACTCGATCCCATTTTCTATTTTAAACACTTTGGGTGCAACATGTATAAATTACAAATCGCTATAAAACTTGTTTACACAACTTACTCTATCCGTTATTAACATGATACTTGTCCATATCCTTGATTATCGCATGCTACGTTAGACTTGTGTTATATGCTCGTTAACTTTGCTAGACTACCCTAACAAATATAGCTCTATAGGAGTAACGCACCGCCCGTAAACTTGTGGTATTGTTAAGTAAACTATATTACACCCTCTTCGTTTCGATGATGTTGGGTAAACACGATTGCGTTAGACTTTGGATTGACATATAAAATCACATGTTTAGTATTTTGTAACAATTATATGCCATGATTACCATGTTGAATATGAGTCAAATTTTATTCACTATTATGCTATGTAACAAACTTGTATGCTCACCAACTTTTGTTGATATATATTATTTTGATACATGTTGCAGGAAACTAGTTGGTGCCGTTGAAGAAACATATTAGGGTGGATTAGATACACACCTAGATTTAATTTAATGCATTTAGTTCTATGTTGTAATGCCATTTGAAAACTTGTCATATTTCCATTTCGAAACAATGTATTATCAATTTTAGTATGAATGAAATTTTGAGTTATTAAATATTGTCGCAAAGTAGTGTTATGACGTTTTGAGCAATTTGTTCGTTTCATCCCGATGTTTCCGCTATCGGTTGGGGGTGTGACAATGGTATTACTGTTTTCTTTAATGAGAATAATTGTATGTTACAGGATTTGAATTCAAATAAAATCCTGGTGATTGGTAGTCAGGATAATGGCTTATACTTTGTTGGTAGACATGGTAATTCTGTGAATATGTGTTTTAATAGTGTTTTGAAATCAAATGTATGGCATAGTAGGTTAGGCCACCCTTCTGATCAAGTTCTGGTTGTTTTAAAAGGTAGTCTGGGTACTACATCTATTGATCATGGTCCTTGTGAAATTTGCCATAGGTCTAAACAAGTTAGGGTACCTTTCCCATTAAGTGACCAAAAGTCTAAAAGTGTTGGAGATCTGATACACTTAGACTTATGGGGGCCTTATAGAGTCACTAGCTACGAAGGGTACAAGTATTTTATGACTGTAGTTGATGATTATTCTAGGTCTGTCTATGTTACTTACTTAAAAATAAAATGGAGGTTTTTGAAAATATTAAAGTGTTCTATGAACTTGTTTTAACTCAGTTCAAAAGGAAAACTAAAGTTTTTCTTACTGACAATGGAACTGAATTTGTTAATACTCAAATGAATAACTTCTGTAGTAGTAAGGGTATAATACATCAGACTTCCTGTTCATATACGTCACAGTAAAATGGTGTAGTTGAATGGAAACATAGGCATCTTTTAAATATAGCTAGAGCCTTGATGTTTCAGGGTAGGTTACCTTTGAGATTTTGGAGTGATTGTGTGCTAACTGTTGTGTATGTAATCAACAGGCTTCCATCTTCTGTGTTAGTAGGAAAGAGTCCTTATGAACTTATGTTTGGATTTAAACCCTCCTTGTCCCATTTGAGAACTTTTGGATGTATTTGTTTTAGTACAATTTTAAATAGTCCTGATAAATTTGCTTATCATGCTAATAAGTGTGTTTTAATTGGGTATTCAAATGTTAAGAAAGGTTATAAACTATGGAGTTTAGATGAGAAGAAGGTTTTTTTCTGTAGAGATGTAAGATTTTATGAACACGTTTACCCTTTCAAGTCTAAACTTCTTTCTCATCAAATATTGGTTGATAAAAACTTAAATCATGTTAACTTTTTTTTAACTTGTATGAGATGAATACATCTGAAGGTTCTCACACTCCCAATGATGAAGAGGGTGCTGTTGTATCTCATAACACATTCAATGATGATCAGCAACCAGTTCCCTCTACATATGTCACTCCTAGACCAACTGAGTCGAATCAAAACTTAGGTTCTAGTGTAGAGAGTAGTGTTAGAGTGGAGTCTGCTAGGGCAGAGGACACTGATGTGTCAACTGATGAGATAAACCCATCTGAGGGAACTACTTCTAGTAATAGAAGGTCTACTAGAAGTAGTATGTTACCGAAAAAAATTGATGATTAAGTGTTGAATAATAATGTGAAGTATGATATTAGAAAAGTGGTTAGTTATGCTTGTTTATCTGCTGATAATGTGTCTTTTATTAGTAGTTTAAATAAATCTGATGAACCTAGTAGTTATAGTGAAGCTTCTAAAGTGTCACACCCCGACCCGCAGCAGAATAAGAGTCGGGGCATAATTGGGTTATCACCAAAGCTCATGATGTTTACTAAAATGTTTCATATTTATTAAATTCAAATTACAACTTAAATTCCAAACAAAATTCATACAATTACAATAAAAGGAAACTACATAATTATTCCAACGCATAAACTTTTTATTCTTCTAGGCCTTCCTATGTGTTTCTTGTCTCAACTGGATCACCTGTATCATGTGTAAAACGGGGGAGATTTTGGGTCAACAAAAGTTGGCGAGTGAATCTTGATAAAACATTGTTAATAATTTCTTGATTTATTTAATAAGGAAAATTTGTGCAATAATCACATGTGAGCAAACATATATAAATAACCAATCACAAACCACTTTGGATGAGTATATGACATGAATGATGATGTATGTGAGATCAAGGCTCAATCAAACGGAGCCGATCGAATGAGGCACCTGATACTCAACCCGTATCTCACGGGGAGCTGATGAGCCTAATGAAATGCATGCACTGAAAATGATAACTCCAATCTAAACATAAATCACACAACATTTGATCACGGATATGATGTAAGCACAAGTGTTTAGATAAAATATGAGAATTATACGACACATGATACACCCCAAAACATGATTAAAACGAGGAATTGGTAGAGATTCACTCACATTGGGTGCGTTCTTTGATGACGTTGAATGCGCACGAATTTTAGGATATGATCGACGAGGGAAAAACTAACCTAAAATACTAACGAAATGATTCGGTAAATAAATGGATTTTATTTGAGATTAATACTTTTAATTCATACTCTTAATGGGATTTTTAGATTTATTTTTGTGAGTTTAAGGAAGTTTTCTAACTTTAAAAATTTTATTTTTAAGTATTTTTAACTGATTTTCTGATTAAATAAATAAATAAATAAAAAGAAATAAAAATGTTGACTTTTTGACCCCGTTGACCGATGACCGTTGACCGGTCGGACTGTGTGTTTGTATGCGCTGAGTGAGGTTCGAACTCGAGACCTCTCGTTTACGTGCACGCAGCTCTACCAACTGAGCTACGTGTCTAACCCGAAATATTCTCTGTTTTAATTATATATATATACTAATTAACTGTTATCTTATTTAGTTGATTTCAAAAAGAATTTAATGTGGCCGAACAGACTTCAGTGACCCGGAGTCGAACTCGGGACGTTCGGTTCGAGTGCGCACAGCCCAACCAGTTGGGCTGTGTGTCTAACCTTGTTTAACTACAGAATTATATTATATTTGTATACATGTTGAAGGATGATCTGAATAGGTTTTAAAAAGGATTGGTTTTATTTCTGAAAGTCGGTAACATATGCGATTTGAACTCGGGACGTGCGTGTTATGTTGCACACAGTCCACCGCTGGACTGTGTGTCTAACCCGATTAAATATTCAATTTTAATTAAACTTATACACATTGTTCAACTTCGTCTTCTTCGCTTAACATTTCAGAACAGTGAATTCCGACTGTTCTGTTTAATCGATCTTAACTTATATTTGATTGAATTGAAAAGAGAAATGAGATGACATGGTATACCAGAACGGCGAGTTTGCTTCAGGTTTTCCGGCAAGGTCTCGTCGTCTCCGAGATGCGGATTCCGGCTGAGGGAAACTGTTAGCAGTTTTGATTACTGGATTGAGCAATTAGATT
The DNA here is from genome assembly GCA_947069175.1 of Scalesia atractyloides. Lineage (NCBI taxonomy): Eukaryota > Viridiplantae > Streptophyta > Magnoliopsida > Asterales > Asteraceae > Scalesia > Scalesia atractyloides. Next base: position 16,216,835 of record CAMTDV010000018.1, read on the forward strand.
ACAAATCGAAAGATAGCAATAGAAATTTAGATGATTGTACCGTTCGAAGAAAATCGCGGTTTTCCGTTCAGTGATTCCGGCGAAATTGAAATTTCCGGCGATGTGCTAAAGCTTCGAGAGATTGTGCGATTATGAGCGAAAATGTTACCAGAGGTTTGGGTGGGTATTTATAGGGAAGAACAGGATGTATTGGGTCCGAATTTTGGTCTTGATTCGCGGTCAAAGTTTTTCCGGCGGTTACGACTGAAATTGAGGGTTTAGACATCGGTTATAACCGATGTCGAGGTCGGTTAACATGTTTAGTCAAAAGGAAAATGGCAAGAATTGCGGATTGCCCATTTTTCCGGTGACGACTAGTCTGGGCGCGCTAATTACTGAATTTGACTTTCAGTTTCATTGTAAGTGTTATTTGTTTTAATGTTTATCACAAAGACAGTGTGTGGCGGAGTGGTGTGTTGTGTGTTTTGGCTTGTGGGTGACCTGGGTTCGAAACCCGACGTCCACATTTATTTTTTTTATTCCTTATTTATTAGAAATTTTAAATTATGGTTTTTAAATTCTAATATATTTATTAATTATGTATTGTTAAAAATTAATTTGAGCAATAAATACGCAACAAAAAATTATAACTGGATATTTGATTAATAAACGAAGCGGGTTTGGAAACCCGTTTTTCGACGAATGTTACAGTATCCCCTACTTTTTATAAATTTCGTCTCGAAATTTAAGTAGTAGTGGTAACGGGAAAAAGATGTGGGTATTTCTCGCGCATTAAGTCTTCACGTTCCCAAGTAAACTCAGGTCCTCGTTTTGACTCCCAACGTACCCTGACAATTGGAAGACGACTTCGTCTTAAACGCTTCTCTCCGAAGTCCATGATTTCTACCGGTCTTTCAACGAAGTGCATAGATTCATCGATTTGAATGTCTTCTAGAGGAATATGGAGGTTTTCATTGGCGAGGCACTTCTTCAAGTTTGATACGTGGAATGTGGGATGAATTCTGTTGAGTTCTTCTGGTAGGTCAAGCTTGTATGCTACAGGACCTACTCTTTTGAGTATCTTGAAAGGTCCTACGTAGCGTGGTGCTAGCTTTCCCTTTTGGCCAAAACGAACCACTCCCTTCCACGGTGATACTTTTAAAAGTACTTGATCACCAATGTCAAACTCGAAGGGCTTTCGTTGTTTGTTTGCATAACTCTTTTGATGACTTTGAGCCGCTAGAAGATTGTTTCGAATTTGAATGACCTTGTCGGTTGTTTCTTGAATTAATTCTGGACCGGTGATTTGTGATTCCCCAATTTCGTGCCAACATATTGGAGATCGGCACTTACGACCATATAAAGCTTCGAAAGGAGCCATGCCGATACTTGAATGATAGCTATTGTTGTACGAAAATTCAACTAATGGTAGGTGCGCGTCCCAGTTCCCTTTGAAATCTATGACGCATGCTCGCAGCATGTCTTCAAGGGTTTGGATGGTGCGTTCAGATTGACCATCAGTTTGAGGATGAAAAGTAGTACTGAGGTCTAATCGTGTACCCAAGGCGGTTTGTACGGCTCGCCATGTTCGTGAAGTGAAACGACCATCACGGTCTGAAATGATGCTTAATGGTACACCATGACGGCTTACGATCTCGTTGATGTAGATACGAGCTAACTTCTCGTTCTTGAAGTCCTCGCGAATCGGAATGAAATGGAATTACTTTGTAAGACGATCGATTATTACCCATATGGTGTCATACCCACTGGAGGTGCGAGGTAACCCGGTAATGAAATCCATGGTTATGTTTTCCCACTTTCATACAGGTATTTCTGGTTGGACTAGGAGTCCTGAAGGTCTTTGATGTTCAGCTTTTACTTTGGAACAGGTAAGGCACTTGGAAACAAAAACCACGATATCCTTTTTCATGCCAGGCCACCAGTAGGTGTATAGTAGGTCTTGATACATCTTGTCGGCTCCTGGGTGTACAGAGTATCGTGTTTTGTGCGCCTCGTTCATGAGGAAATCACGAAGGTTATCGCGATCGGGAATCCATATGCGATTTAAATAGTACCGAATACCGTCGGATTTGGTTTCGATTTTGAGTTCAGCTCCACATGACAGCTCACCGCGTACGTCATTTTCTGTTACAGAAACATGTTGAGCTGCTCGGATTCGATCTTTGATGTCGGTTATGATTTGCGAACATAGAAGACGAATGGAGTTCGCATAACCTTTTCGACTGAGCGCATCGGCCATCACGTTTGCCTTGCCAGGATGATACCGAATTTCACAATCGTAGTCGTTAAGAAGTTCGACCCATCTTCGTTGCCTCATATTCAACTCCTTTTGGTTGAAGATATGTTGGAGACTTTTGTGGTCAGTGTATATTTCACACTTGGTACCATAGAGGTAATGTGTCCATATCTTGAGAGCGAACACAACGGCTCCAAGTTCCAGGTCGTGGGTGGTGTAATTCTTTTCATGAACCTTGAGTTGTCTAGAAGCATAGGCTATCACTTTTCCTCTTTGCATCAGTACACAGCCTAGTCCTTGCCCTGACGCGTCGCAATAAACTACGAAGTCATCACAACCCTCCGGGAGTGTGAGGATAGGTGCGTCACAAAGTTTTTGCTTTAAGGTTTGGAAAGCCTCCTCTTGTTTAGGTCCCCATATGAAGGGTTTTCCTTTATGAGTCAAGGCCGTGAGTGGTACAGCAATACGGGAAAAATTGGCGATGAAGCATCGATAGTAACCAGCCAAACCAAGAAATGACCTAACTTCGGTAGGGGTACGTGGCGCTTGCCATTCCTGCACTGCCTTGATTTTTGAAGGGTCAACATGAATTCCCTTGTCATTGACGACATGTCCAAGGAATTGTACTTCTCCTAACCAGAATTCACATTTCAAGAACTTGGCGTAGAGCTTTTCAGTCCTTAAGAGCGTAAGGATAAGTCGAAGGTGTCGCTCATGATCGTATTTAGACTTGGAGTAGATAATAATATCGTCGATGAAGACTATGACGAAACGGTCGAGGTAGGGTTTGCATACCCTATTCATTAGATCCATGAAGACAGCGGGGGCGTTGGTTAAACCGAACGGCATGACCATGAATTCGTAATGACCATAACGAGTCCGGAAGGCGGTTTTTGGGATATCTTCTTCATGTACTCTGAGCTGATGATAACCAGAACGAAGGTCGATTTTTGAAAAATAGGTGGCGCCTTGAAGTTGGTCTAGGAGGTCATCAATGCGAGGTAATGGATAGCGATTCTTAACCGTTAACTTGTTGAGTTCTCTGTAGTCGATGCACATGCGAAACGTTCCATCTTTCTTCTTCACAAACAGAACAAGTGCACCCCAAGGCGATGAGTTAGGACGTATGAATCCTTTGTCAGTCAGCTCTTGCAGTTGACTGGCCAGCTCTTGCATTTCGGATGGGGCTAATCTATAAGGAGATTTTGCGACTGGTGTAGCGCCAGGTATAAGATCGATGCGGAATTCGACTTCTCTCACGGGAGGAAGTCCTGAAATGTCGTCAGGAAAAACTTGTGGGAATTCTTTCACAACTGGGATGTCTTCGAGTTTCCTCTCCTTGGTTCCCTTTTTGACGACATGAGTTAGGAATGCGACAAAGTTCTTACGGAGATATCTTCGGGCTTGAAGGCAGGACATTAATTTGAGTCCTTTCGAAGGGGTTTCCCAAAAAATACGTAGGGTCTGACCGTCTGCAAGAGGAATGCGAATGAACTTTTCGCGGCAAACTATTTTCGCGTGATGCTGGCAGTCCATACCGATTATAACATCGAAACTTCCCAACTTCATAGGAATAAGGTCAACTGGAAAATCGTGATCGTTTAGGTGAGAGTACAATTGCGTATAATAGAATCTAATGAGACGGGTTTTCCGTCAGCAACTTCCACCGTCAGAGATTCGATGAGATTAACACGAGGTTGGTTGAGGACATATTCAAATTCTAAGGACATAAAGCTCTTATCCGCACCAGTATCGAACAATATGGATGCATAACTACCATTGATGAGAAACATACCGTTAACCACGTTGTTGTCAGCCCTGGCTTGGTTGGCATTGATATTGAAAGCTCTCCCTCTGGCAGGTGGAGGAGCTTGGTTAGCTTGGTTTACCGGATTTGCTTGAGCTTGGGCATGGATGATGTTTACCAAGTGTGGACAAGTGTTCCTGAAGTGGTTTGGGTCCCCACAGTTGTAACAAGCTCGCATGGGTTACATCATGGGGTAGTTGGGTTGGTAGTAAGGTTGAGCTATGTGTTGCGTGGGTGGTATAAGTAAGGGTTGTTGGGCTTGACCCACTGTCTGATTTTGAGTTTGGGTTTGTGGTTGACTGCGGTTCATTCGTTAAAGGATACGGCAGGTTTGGATGGTGTGACCTGCACGGCCACAGCTTGTGCAATGTTGGCAGGGATTTTCGGGAAGGTGATGGTATTGACAACGGTTGCATTTTGAGTATGGGCCGGTGTATGGCTTTTTAAATGGTGCAGCTGAGGGAGCAATTTGGGTAATTGGTGCGGCAGTGATAGGAGGGTTTGTTTGTGTGACAGCAAAATTTCTGCTGTTTCGTTTCCTCTTACCAGCAAACTTCGAAGAGGAGACGGAATGGTTTGGAGTTTGGGCCTCAATGGGGGCTTTCTTTTTCTCATCCTTGAATTTGCCGTTTCGGATGCGATTCTCGGTGAGTTCTGTGGCTAATTCCATTGCGGCTTCAAGTGTTGCAGGCGAAGTGCTTAAAACCGAATCTTGGATTTTCGAGGGGAGGCCTCGAATGTAGTGTTCGACTAAGCGGTACAGTGGGGTGAACAAGTTGGGGATCATTTGGTTCAGTTCGAGAAATCTCTTATTGTAGGAAGTGTGATCTCCTTCCTTTTGTTTCAACGAGTGGAATTCATCTTCCAACTTTTTGATTTCGCTTCTTGGACAGAAGCGCCTTGTCATGAGTTCCCTTAACTCTTCCCATGTTAAGGCCATGGCATCTTCGACTCCTCGCATACCCTTTTCTGTGTTCCACCGGTAAGGGCTACCCCAAACAGTCTCCCAGTTGCGTAACGTACCTTGCGATCCTCGGGACAATCGCAATTGAGGAAAGTGTTTTCCATTTCTTCAAACCAGTGAAGGAGGGCGGTAACACCTTCGGTCCCTTCATATTTCAGGGGGTCGGAAGATTTGAAGTGTTTGTAGGAGCACTTTTTGGAAGGAGGGTTGACGACGTTCTGGTCTTCATGATTGGGAGGGTTGATGGGATTCGCGGTGAGAGCTTGTTGAACTTGAATTACGATGTCAGGAAGCACTGCGGCCATTTGTTTAGCAATTTGGGTGGCCAAGCGTTCATTTGATCTTCCTGACTTTCTACCTCCACGTGTTGCCTAGCCGACATCTACAGGAACATACATAGGAAGATTGTGAGTTTAAGAATTTTCTAGGTGTCATGTGTCGTAAAAAGAATGAAAAACAACATAATTGGCAATAAATTAACTACATCCATAGGATGTCTTGGGTTTGCTCATGTTTGGGCCTCCAATGTCCCCCATACCATCGCCTGTGTAGTCATGTGGGCCCCCATGACTATTGGGCTTGGTAGGATTCACATTGGTGTCGGCGGGTTAACACTCGCACCACCCGAATGAAAATCGGAAAACATAATTGCGAGATGTATGGTAGGAGGGTGTCCGGGTGTAGACACAATGACAACTCAAAGTGGGGTTAGCTCACACGACGTTTGGTATAGCATGCTTTGGCCTAATAGGTCCTTCGTACTCTCATCATTAGTCCCCAGGTAGGCAAACTGGTCCTTTATTTTGGATTTATGCGAATGCCAAGCCTAGACAGGACATTCCGACTACCGGTACTCGTACCCTTCCAGTTACTACATGCCCGTCATGAGAACTCACTTTGATGTGATTTGAAATATACAAAAATCATTGCAAAAATCATGGGAATTGTGAGGTGTGTGCTCTCATGGATATGATATGTTATGAGGATATGATTCATGATGAGCATTGTATAATAATATGTACTTATGAACATGCTTGCATAACATTGAGTGTGAAAATAAACATGAAACATATAAACATCATGAATTTTGCATGTAACGCATAAACAATTAAAATCTAGTCAACTATAGTATAGGCTCTAAGGGTCTAATAACCTATCCTATATCCCTATAGTCACAAGCACTGATACCAATCTGTCACACCCCGACCCGCAGCGGAATAAGAGTCGGGGCATAATTGGGTTGTTTACTAAAATGTTCCGTATTTATTAAATTCAAATTACAACTTAAATATCCAAACAAAATTCATACAATTACAATAAAAGGAAACTACATAATTATTCCAACGCATAAACTTTTTATTCTTCTAGGCCTTCCTATGTGTTTCTTGTCTCAACTGGATCACCTGTATCATGTGTAAAACGGGGGAGATTTTGGGTCAACAAAAGTTGGCGAGTGAATCTTGATAAAACATTGTTAATAATTTCTTGATTTATTTAATAAGGAAAATTTGTGCAATAATCACATGTGAGCAAACATATATAAATAACCAATCACAAACCACTTTGGATGAGTATATGACATGAATGATGATGTATGTGAGATCAAGGCTCAATCAAACGGAGCCGATCGAGTGACATGAATGATGATGTATGTGAGATCAAGGCTCAATCAAACGGAGCCGATTGAATGAGGCACCTGATACTCAACCCGTATCCCACGGGGAGCTGATGGGCCTAATGAAATGCATGCACTGAAAATGATAACTCCAATCTAAACATAAATCACACAACAATTGATACACATTTGATACACATTTGATCACGGATATGATGTAAGCACAAGTGTTTATATAAAATATGAGAATTATACGACACATGATACACCCCAAAACGTGATTAAAACGGGGAATTGGTAGAGATTCACTCACATTGGGTGCGTTCTTTGATGATGTTGAAGGCGCACGAATTTTAGGATTTGATCGACGAGGGAAAAACTAACCTAAAATAATAACGAAATGATTCGGTAAATAAATGGATTTTATTTGAGATTAATACTTTTAATTCATACTCTTAATGGGATTTTTAGATTTATTTTTGTGAGTTTAAGAAAGTTTTCTAACTTTAAAAATTTTATTTTTAAGTATTTTTAAATGATTTTCTGATTAAATAAATAAATAAAAAGAAATAAAAATGTTGACTTTTTGACCCCGTTGACCGTTGACCGTTCGAACTGTGTGTTTGTATGCGCTGAGTGAGGTTCGAACTCGAGACCTCTCGTTTACGTGCACGCAGCTCTACCAACTGAGCTACGTGTCTAACCCGAAATATTCTCTGTTTTAATTATATATATATACTAATTAACTGTTATCTTATTTAGTTGATTTCAAAAAGAATTTAATATGGCCGAACCGACTTCAGTGACCCGGAGTCGAACTCGGGACGTTCTGTTCGAGTGCGCACAGCCCAACTGGTTGGGCTGTGTGTCTAACCTTGTTTAACTACAGAATTATATTATATTTGTATACATGTTGAAGGATGATCTGAATAGGTTTTAAAAAGGATTGGTTTTATTTCTGAAAGTCGGTAACATATGCGATTTGAACTCGGGACGTGCGTGTTATGTTGCACACAATCCGCTGGACTGTGTGTCTAACCCGGTTAAATATTCAGTTTTAATTAAACTTATACACATTGTTCAACTTCGTCTTCTTCGCTTAACATTTCAGAACAGTGAATTCCGACTGTTCTGTTTAATCAATCTTAACTTATATTTGATTCAATTGAAAAGAGAAATGAGATGACATGGTATACCAGAACGGCGAGTTTGCTTCAGGTTTTCCGGCAAGGTCTCGTCGTCTCCGATATGCGGATTCCGGCTGAGGGAAACTGTTTAACAGTTTTGATTACTGGATTGAGCAATTAGATTACAAATCGAAAGATAGCAAGAGAAATTTAGATGATTGTACCGTCTGAAGAAAATCGCGGTTTTCCGTTCAGTGATTCCGGCGAAATTGAAATTTCCGGCGACGTGCTAAAGCTTCGAGAGATTGTGCGATTATGAGCGAAAAGGTTACCAGAGGTTTGGGTCGGTATTTATAGGGAAGAACAGGATGTATTGGGTCCGAATTTTGGTCTTGATTCGCGGTCAAAGTTTTTCCGGTGGTTACGACTGAAATTGAGGGTTTAGACATCGGTTATAACCGATGTCGAGGTCGGTTAACATGTTTAGTCAAAAGGAAAATGGCAAGAATTGCGGATTGCCCATTTTTCCGGTGACGACTAGTCTGGGCGCGCTAATTACTGAATTTGACTTTCAGTTTCATTGTAAGTGTTATTTTTTTAATGTTTATCACAAAGACAGTGTGTGGCGGAGTGGTGTGTTGTGTGTTTTGGCTTGTGGGTGACCCGGGTTCGAAACCCGGCGTCCACATTTATTTTTTTTTATTCCTTATTTATTAGAAATTTTAAATTATGGTTTTTAAATTCTAATATATTTATTAATTATGTATCGTTAAAAATTAATTTGAGCAATAAATACGCAACGAAAAATTATAACTGGATATTTGATTAATACACGAAGCGGGTTTGGAAACCCGTTTTTCGACGAATGTTACATAAAGATCCCAAGTGGATTGAAGCTTTGAATCTAGAAATGGAAGCTTTACATCGTAATAATACTTAGGAATTGGTAGACTTACTTGCTGATAGAAAACCTATATGTTGCAAGTGGATATATAAGATTAAGCATACGGAGAAAGGTGAGATAGAAAGATATAAAGCTAGGTTAGTTGCAAAAGGATATAATCAAAGGGAAGGTCCGGATTTTGGTGAGACTTTTTCACCGGTTGTGAAAATGGTGACTATTAGATGCATTTTGAGTCATGTTGTTCAAAACAGTTGGTCTTTATATCAGCTTGATGTAAATAATGCATTTTTATATGGGTCAATTTCTGAGGATGTCTATATGTCTTTGCCAGATGGGTATTATTCTGAAAGTGAGTCGAAGATATGCAAACTTGTTAAGTCATTGTATGGTTTAAAACAAGCTCCTAGAAAGTGGAATGAAAAGTTAACTGATGTGCTACTTAATGAAGGATTTACACAAAGTCGTTGTGATCATTCGTTGTATGTTGTATGTTTTTGTCACACCCCAACCGATGGCGGAAACATCAGGATGAGACGAAAACAAGATTGCTCATTGCTCACAACGCTAATAAATGACAATATTTAATTAAACATGATTTCATTTCACAATAGATTGTAAAATACATCATTGAAACAAATACAATGAACAACATAACAAATTTCAAAATGTCATAACATAATCAATACAACAATATTAAACCTAACGTCTAACTGTGTGTATCTAAGTCCTTGCTATTTTGATTTCATAGCATCATCTCGTTCAACCTGTAACATGTTTTAAAATAAAGTCAATGCAAAAGCAAAGGCGAGTACACAAGTTTAAGCATAGCATACGTATACGAATAAAGTGTAAACAATCCTCATAACAACTATAATCTATACAAGAGCAATATCAAGGCATGCAATACTATTAATCAAACCCTTAACGCAAATATGTTGTTTGAACATGACCTCACGAATAACATGATGGAGGTGGATGCGTGAATTCCTATAGCGCTAAGCATGTCAAACGAAGGCTAAAAATAGTTAATGACTAAAGCATAGCATAAAGAATATCCAAGACAAGCAACAAGTATATGATTCAAGTATTCATGGGTATAGGATTGTTTGTGTGTTTCATAAAGTTTAAGTGTTCGTGATTTTTGTATAAGTAAAACATGTTACACCCAAAAGTGTTATAAACGAAAGTAGGTCGAGTGTACTCACAGAATTGCTAAGTCTTCTTTGGAAATACCGCGACGAGTTGATGAGTGAGAGAAAGGGGCACCGAGGTCACCTTAAATGGCAAACGAAGGTGTATGAGTAATCGGAATTAAGACGGAAGCTTTAAATTGGAGTTGAATGTACGTATATATATGTATAATACGGTTTATGTAACAATAATAAATAAGTATTAACCTTTATATTTATGGTGATACAAAAATTATTTGATTCCGATACGTTTTATTTGCGGTTTAGACTATGAAGTATATTTAGGTATATATATATAGATATATATTTATGTTTGACGAACAACATAAAGATATTTGTATTTATATACTAATGAAAGGTATTTGATATATATATATATGTTGTCATAAGTATAATAAATAAATATTTATTTTTGTTGAAAAGTATGATAAATAAATATATATTTTTGTTAAAAAGTATAATAATTAAAAATATATTCCATCGAAAGTTTAATAGTCAAATATATGTATTTTGTCAAGACGAACAATATGTATGCATTTTGTCGTAAATAATATATATTTGTCGAAAAGTGCTAAAGTATCTATACGTATGTTTTGACGAAAAACGGGCAGAGTTTCATCTGTTATTGGACGATCCCGACAATCTAGTTGTCGATATATTTTTCCAAAACGCAACAGTAAACAACGTAATATTCAACGAACAATATAACATTCATTTACATAGACTATTTTTGTTTACAATTTATAAAGTTTGGTCACGTGATTAAATCAATAAATAGATACGAGACAAAATAAATCTAATTTGTGTTATAAAGATTATACCGTCTATCACGTTGACTGAGTTGGCTTTAGTGGACCCGAGTTGACTCAGGTTTGACCAAATCGAACATGCTTATGTTGTCTTGAGAACCAAACCCAAGGACAAGTCTGACTCGTTTGATCCCGAACCCGAACTGTATCGAATCTGAACTGAACATGAGCCGGCATGAAACTGACTATGACCAGGTCTGACCCGGTGTTGACCGGGTTTGACCCAAACTACCAACTGACCTGAACTGTGGACCCGTGACCCGAGCAAAACTTGTCTAAACCTAAAACTGTATCGGAGACTTGAACGAGACTTGTACCGATGCGAACCCAAAAGTGAACCGAACCGCCGCCGGACTGGAACGACCGAACAACCGGAGCCAAACCCGACTCGACCTGAACCGGAACCGGTTCCACCGCCGGCCGCCGTTAACGCCGCCGCTGTCGTCGTTTGAAGCCGGAAAACGGCTTTTTCCGTTACCGCCTAAAAGCCGCCGCCGCTGAGCTGCTGTTGCTGTTGTGGATCTTGAAGGCCACCCCCAAAGGTGGTCGCTGGCCCTCGATTCGCCGCGAGAGAGAGAGGGGGAGAGACGAGCGGGGAGGAGGGGGTGTGGCGGTGCCTTGCCGGCCGCTGGAGAAAGGTGGAGAGGGAGATGGAGGTGTTGTTGCGGGTGAGTGTGAGAGGGAAGAGGAGTGCGGGTATGGCTGCGAGGAAGAAGGATGTCGGCGTAGAGGGATGTCGCCGGAGAGATAGAACCGCCGGAGAGTCGCCGGAGTAGCGACTCCGGTCGTCGGAAATAGGGGAGGCAGAGAGTGTGTGTGTGAGCGGTTGGGTGTGAGTGTGTGTGTGTGTGCTTATATAGGTAGGGTTTAGGCAGGTAGGGTTTGATTGGTTGGGCCTAAAGCCCGTTAGTCCGGTTCTTACGTTTTAGAGAGGCCCAATTACATTTTGTTATCCGTCTTCGAACCCGAATATCGTGAAACGCGGTAGAATATTATTATTATTTTTATTAAAGGAAATTAAAACGCGGGGCGTTACAGTTTTGCCTGTTAAATCTTTTTTTTTGTAGTGTTACTTGTATATGTAGATGATATAATAATAACTGGTAATAATAATGTTGAAATCAGAAGGATCAAAGAGTTACTTAGCAATAGTTTTCAAATCAAGGACTTGGGTATTCTAACATATTTTATGGGTTTAGAAGTTGTTTATAATAAATCTGGAATTTGTTTAAACCAAAGAAAATATTGTTTAGAATTGTTAGGAAAGTTTGGTTATCTTGGTTGTAAACCGGTTAATACACTAATTGTCTTTGAGTCATGTGATTAATAGCAAAACTAGTGATGAAAAAGATGAGTTAGAGAATATAACTAGTTATCAAAAATTAATTGGCAAATTGATATATCTATCTTTGACTCGTCCCGACATTAGTTATGTTGTGCAATATCTAAGTCAGTTCATGCACAAGCCTTTAGTTGTACTTCTTAAAATTGCATTAAGACCGTTACGATATCTTAAGTTAAGTTCAGGTAAAGGTCTCATGTTTAAAAAAGGTAGTAACTTTGATCTGTCATGTTTTGCTGTTCAAGTTGGGCAAAATGTCCAGTCTCTAGGAAGTCAGTTACTGGGTTCTGTGTTTTTTATGTGGTGATCTGGTTTCCTGGAAAAGTAAGAAACAGAGTACTGTTTCTAGGTCAACAGGAGAGGCTGAGTATAGAGCAATGTGCTCAGCCTCATGTGAACTGGTCTGGATTCCTAACTTGTTAAGTGAGCTAAATGTAAGTTATAAGTTGCCTATAAAATTGTTTTGTGATAGTAGTGTTGCTTTGTCAATAGCAGCCAATGCAGTGTTTCATGAAAAAACAATAGCAACCTATAAAATTATACTGACAATGAAAGTTGACTCAGAAAGTCAACTGGCAGATATTTTCACTAAAGGGTTGACTGTAAGTCAATATTATCTGTTCTGTGAAAAACTTGCACTTGTGAATGTGTTTAAGCCATATGAATGAACGGGGGATGTTGAAAATAATACTTAGTCATGGTTATCATTCATATGGGCTTATTTATGTTCTAATGGGCTAATGTGTTATCACTTATTGGATTTGTATATTCTTGGGCTTGTTATAATTGGTTTGTTAAGTTGTTGGAACAGGTTGTTATATCAGGAAAGTGTGAGGGGGCTAAGTGTACTTGTTGAAGGACTGCGATCATCTCTGATGATAGTTTTGGACTAAAGTGTAACTTTTACATGTGCAACATATAAAAGATGAGGAGACTTCTGGATCATTCATTCACTCCCTTCTTGTTTACGCACATATTCTCTCTGTAATTAGGGTTTCACTGTTCTTGTATTTCTGAGTTTTTATCTCTCATCTGTATTGGAGAGATTATATTTTCTGATCATCAGGCTTTGTAGCTGTACTTTGTATTTGTTGTTGATCTTACAGATTGTAAGATCTTTGGGTATTTGGGGGTACTGATTTGGGTTGGTTTAATAAGATTTTGTCATCTATTTTGTCGCTATTTCTTGTGTTATTTTGTTTATTATCTTCATATCATGTTTGTTAACAAAAAGAATCTCAAAAGATTGAATAACTAATGAAAGTCAAGTGACTATGAAGGAAAAAAACATTGAGTGACTTTAATAAAGCATTTTAGAAACTTGTTTGCTATTGGGCAAAGTTTTCTTATTTATATTTTTGACATTTCAATAATTACTATTTCGTTTCTTATAAATACACAACCTATCCGATTTATCTACTGCATGAAAAAGTGAATTTACCATCGGATTGCCAACATCTCCCGCCGATCAATATGGTCATCACAAGAACCGCAATGCAGCGGGTTTGAATAACCAAAACCATTCTTTCAGATCGGTGAATTTTACTAGTTAAAATAATATATGATCTTTTGATATTTTGTTTTATAATAAACCACAAAATATTTAATTTGTAATGCTTAGTGGGAGCAACAAACACTCACAAAGAAATTAATTAAAAACTCAAAGATGGAATTGGCTGGCCCACGGCCAACCAAGGTACCAACTAATATTTGTAATTTCTTAATTACAACGTGAATGTGGTGTTAAGTGTTATCACACAGCCATGGGCCACTTGACCCACTCGTTGATTCACAAACCACTCAGCCAAGGTCGCGTCGTTACCTTGGCTGAGTGGTTTGTGAATCAACGAGTGGGTCAAGTGGCCCATGGCTGTGTCAAATTATTGACAATTGATGACTTCGAACTTTTTTTTATATAACAAATCAATTGACAATTAGTAAGCTCTTTAAAGTTCCATTTAAGCTACTGATTGTTTCCATCTTTGTATTTTTCTACTTTTCTGAGTTAATTTCTTTGATTATTGACTATTGAAAATTTTTAAGTCGAGAAAGAGATGTATTGATAAAGGAGTGAAGCTGACTCCACCTGACGATAGACGTTTTGGAGATTCGGTCCATCATCAACTCAGTCAGATCTTCTTGTTTGCCCGCTTTGATTTGGCTGCGTCGTACCATGTCTTTCATGAAAGATTTTGATCACCTTAAAATTCAAATGAAAGATTTAGTATCAGCCACCCACAATTTTGATCCCGACAGGGTGATCGGGTGTGGTGGATTCGGTAAAGTGTATAAAGGAGAACTCTCTACCCGGAAGGAAAAAATCACAGTTGCTTTTAAGAAATTAGATCATACACTAGGGCAAGGGAACACTGAGTTTTGGAGGGAAATCATGATGCTTTCATGATCTTCCTTATGCACTTTTGTATCGAGGATGATGAGATGATCCTTGTGTATGAGTATGCTTCTCGCGGAAGTCTTGATCGATATCTGTCTGATGCTGATACTCTCACTTGGACCCAGCGCTTGAAGATATGTGTCGGGGTTGCACGTGGGCTACAGTTCTTACATGATCCTAAGGATTCACAACAAAGAGTTCTTCACCGATACATAAAAAGCAGGGCCGTCCCTGAAAATCCATAAGAATGTTAGGGCCCTGTGCGAGTAAAAAAATTTGGCCCCTAAATTTATATATAATCAGTAATAGAACGATAGTTGTAATAAGAATAAACAAAAAAAATATCCTTGCAAAATGACCTATGAAAAATAGTTAAACGAATTGTGAGGTTCTCCATTTGTATTTGACCAATGAAAAAGTTTCTAGGATCTGATGATATTTTCTATATCTAAAAGTCCACAATCAGCAACCAAGTTTTTAATATGCACATCACATGTTTCATTCAAAATATAGGGTTCGAGTATTACCTAAAAAAATCAGTATGAAGACCACCATAATTAGTTTGAGGATTGTTAAGAAAATTTATCAATTATCATAGTTATCCATATTCATAGAGTGAATATACAAAAAATTTAGCATTGATTGAAAACAACAAATCCGAGCTTTATGTTACAAATAAATAAATACCCCGAACATTAGTTTTAACACCCATCGGACAAGCAAAAAGAACTTACACTTCTTTAAACAAAAGAACTCTAATATGTGTAAACGTATTCAAACTAGTACACAAAATTTTTCATACAAATAAAATAAATAGAACTAGAAATTGAGTTCAACTAGGTTTATATCGTAAATGGTTAAGTGAGAAATAAAAGAAACTTAGGAATTTTTTATCTTTTTTTAAGGAAAGATAAAAGAAACTTAGGATTTTTTTTAAATAAACATGTAAAGTTCTTTATTACAAATTCATGGTCGCCAAATTTTAAATGTGTAAAATCAAAATTAAAGAATTAATCATCCGCTTGAAATTCATGAGTATATCATATGGGGGGCCTTTCTGTTCTCCATTAGAAAGTGAAAATAAGTCCCCCTAGGCCATGAACAAAATATGAAGGAACCCAAGAAAGGTAA
Organism: Scalesia atractyloides; assembly: GCA_947069175.1. Lineage (NCBI taxonomy): Eukaryota > Viridiplantae > Streptophyta > Magnoliopsida > Asterales > Asteraceae > Scalesia > Scalesia atractyloides. The sequence goes on from CAMTDV010000018.1 coordinate 16,232,355, forward strand.
CAAAAATAAAAAAAAAACTACAAAATTAAAAAAAACTACAACTGAGGGATTCGAACGCGGACCATTTAGATAGAAGGATTAGTTACGGGCCAATTGAACCAAAGACTCAATCTGTACATTTTATTTCTACAATCAATTTATATATTTAATATCTAAACAGCTTTGGGCCTCTTATCTTTTAGGCCCTGTTCGGTGGCACTTCCCGCACATGCCCAAAGCCGGCACTAATAAAAAGCGCAAACATTCTTTTGGATGAGAATTGGACGGCTAAAGTTTCAGATTTTGGACTATCAAAAGTTGCCCTTGCTAACCAATGGCACACATATATGGTCGGTCTCCCATGGTGTTGGCACACCTGGGTATTGTGATCCGATGTATTTGGAGTTTGGTTTCCTAACAAAAGAGTACTCTTTCGGAGTGGTGTTGTTTGCAATTTTGTGTGGGAGATTATGCTACGAGTATTGTAATCGTGAGCTGACCAAAATTTAGTGCCTAGGTGGAGACGATGCTACGATGAGATGAAATTAGATGAGATTATTCTTCTTGGTCTAAAAGAACAAATGCATCCAGGTTCTTTGAAATCATTTTCAGAAGTTGCATGCATACCGATGTGTGAAGAAAGATCGTGAAGAGCGGCCGACAATGGCTGAGATTTGAAAGAACTTGAGTTTTCACTTGAACAACAAGTAATTTTAATTTCCTTTTGTTTTCCATAAGCTTTCAATGGTGCAAGTCTAAAACTATTTTTTGAATGTTTGACATAAAACATTTTTGCAGGAGATTTTTAATAACCTTGGAAACAGAGTGGATCACTCTCAAACAGCAACCATTAGTGACGTGAAAGATTCTTATGCTTCAGAAGGTAATAGCAAACCATGGTTTTTAACTGTTATAGATGCTAACATGTAATATTTCCCATCAGAATATGCCTTCCATATAATGGGGGATGCAAAACCCGGAGGTACACTTATAGCCTGTGGATATCCTGTGCGTGGGACATCGTTATGTATGTTTCAGGTAGAGAAGCTTCTAGATGAAAATTTACAATGAAAATATGTATCAGTTAGTTAAATTTTGAAAAGATTGATATAACCGTATGTGTCTATGCCAGTGGGTTCGTCACTTTAAAGACACAACTTGGAATTACATCGAGGGTAAGTCTTTGAAGACTCAGCTATGCCATAAACCTGTTTGGCTACTAAATGTTTTCCATGACTAATACATAAATGTCACATTTCCATATGAATTTTTTTCTTCACTCTTGATTCAGAATTTTCTGTATGACACAGGAGCCACAGATGCAGAATATGTAGTTACAGCCGATGATGTTGGTAAACGCATTGGTGTTAAGTGCATACCAATGGATGGCGATGGTCGAGAGGTACTGTGTAAACAAATAATTAATATTTCTACACACAGTTTATGTTCATACTTATTAATGGTATAAAATTCTCCCCAACATTACTCATGTTAAAACTATTTGATTTTCAGGGGGAGGAAGTGCGACTCTTCGCCAAAACACAGAAAAAAAATATCATGTGGTAAGTTCAATCTGTTATTTATGTTCAAATTCATTAATAATTTGTTCAAAGCAAAATTTCTTGTTTTCTCATATCCAAGTTTCTTGAAAATGACATTCGACAGACCCAGAAATGCAACAGGAGATAGACAATTACATGTCAGCGGGTCGAGCATCATTTAGTGCTTTGCTGGTACAATATATGTAAACTAATAACATGAAAATTATAATAAGAACGACTTTCCTAGTACTTTGCGGTCCGTTTTCTTGTGGAACAAGTTTCTTTTGGGTTATTTACTTCTAACGCTAAAGGCTATTATTTTTGCAGTATGTCGCTAATAGCTGGGAGCAAACAACTTTTTCTTTGACCCGACCGAAATACGAGATAACTTCCAATAGCACGCATGATACTTTCATGCTTTGTCGGTACATACAATAAATTTTTCATGTGTTTAAACAACCTCAGAGATAATTTTGGCCCATTTCCAATCAATGAATCGATTTGGATTTTGTTTAATCTCTAATGGGTTAAATTTGTTAAATTCTAATATTTTGGCAGAAAGGATTAAAATTGGCAGTTATGAGTCTCAAAAGTGTAGTTTAATGCTTTGAACCTCCTAAACTCTTATATTTGATTTTTATTGTAATTTTATAACTTTATTAATATTTTACAAATTATTTGAAATTTTGGACAAAAAATAGTTTGGACCTAACGAACCTTACTCTATGTTTGTAAAATGCCTTAAAATACCCTTTCTGCAAGGGCAAAAATTAGTGGATTAACTGTTGTGCTCTTGATAGTTGCCATTCTCTTGTAATGATATTGCAGATCAAACTCCCTTCAGGACCTGGTACACAAATTGTGTACAAACATGCTTGTTTAATTCCATTTACTTTTAGGTTCCATGATGTTAGGTAAGACATTAAACTTTAATATTCAAATGAAACTTCAATATTCAAATTAAACTTTACTATATTCAACAAAAAATCATAGTAACTATATTTCGTTCTATTTTTTAAGAACCCGCGATACTTTTGTGCTCACCACAAAGAAAGGTATCATGTGTATATATGTTCGACTTTTGGCACTTTTTTAAGTGGTTTTATTGTAATGAGAGTAAGTTATTAATGAGCAACCACATTTTTGTAGTATTGGCTATGGATGAAAGAAATGGAAGACTGAAGACAAAAACATGAATACTAGTATACAACGGCATTTTAGGACAAAAATTTATTCGTTTATAAATATCTAACAGCGACTTCAAATTATAATTTACGTTTTTTTTAATACGTTATTCCTACCACATAAGTCATTCAATTTTATCATACAGATAGGGTTTTGATAACGTTATGTATCAGAAAACTCAATCTGTCTTGGCATGATTTTAATCAACCAAAGCTAACAAGAAGTATATTTATGTTATTGCAAATTGAAGTAAATGATCACAATTCCGGCTCATCTGAAGGAAAAGATTACCTTAGCATCATATTCCATTACTCATATTCAATTAAGTTCAAAACAAAACAAATAGTCTGGTGGTCTCCGCACATCAAGTTATATACCAAAGTCAAAAGTCCCAAAACCATCTAAGTTATGAATACAGGATGAAGATGCAAAATGCAGCAACGAGTCCCACTACGAACTTGACCCGTCATGGCTTGTAGATGATGGAGAATGCCCATGTGCACTAGGCGAGCAACCAGCATTTGGAATGAAATAAACCCATATACAAATTAGTTAACATGCTAAAAAAATATTGCCAAATGTCACTTAGGGTGGTGTTATTTATCTCAATTTCATGTACCCTTTAAATACGAAAAAAAACAAAAATTTAACTTATGATGTAGGGCTATATGGACTAAAAGGGGATAGTCTAGGACTACTAGAATAAGCCAGAGACGAACTGTACCTGGCTGGTGATGATGGAATGTAATTTGGTGAGGTTGGACTATAGCTAGGTGAAGTACCGCTATAACTCAGCGTGGTAGGACTAGAACCATGGGGTGTAGAACTGTTAGCAGGTACGGTCATCCTGTAAGATGCTGAGGTGGGGCTGTAGGACGAGGATGTAGGGTTGTAGGTTGGTGAGGTAGGACTGTAGCAAGGTGAAGTTGGGCCACAACTCGGTGTAGTAGGACTATAGCCAAAGGGTGTAGGACTGTAAGCAGGTGAGGTCGGCTTGTATGATGGTGAGGTAGGGCTGTAGGCAGGTGAGGTAGCACTATAGCTAGGTGAAGTTGGGCTATAACTTGGCGTAGTAGGACTATAACTAGGAGACGTAGGAGTGTAAGTTGGTGTGGTGGGTTTGTACGATGGGGACGTAGGGCTGTATGGCGGGGAGGGGGGCTGTAGGACGGGGAGGTAGGGCTATAGGCTGGTGAAGTAGGACTGTAGCTAGGTTTAGTAGGCCTATAAGCAAGAGGTGTAGGACTGTAAGCAGGTGAGGTTGGCATGTAGGATGGTGAGGTGGGGTTGTAGGATGGGGAGGTAGGACTGTAGCTAGGTGAAGTAGGGCTATGACTCGGCGTAGTAGGAACATAACCAGGGTGCGTAGAACTGTAAGCCAATGGGGTCAGCTTGTATGATGGTGAGGTGAGGGCCGTGAGGCTGTAGGACGGGGAGGTAGGGCTGTATGACGGAGATGTAGGGCTATAGGTTGGTGAGGTAGGGATGTATGACGGAGATGTAGGGCTGTAGGCAGGAGATGTGTGGCTATAACTAGGAGATGTAGGGACATGAAACTGCAGGGATTGTGCAAATTCTGAGGCCAGCTGATGAGTTAAATCGCCCTGTTTCAAAAGGTAAAGATAAAGTGTGAGATAAAAAAGAATTCACAGATTCAATAACATAATATAATCTTGGCTTAAGAAGTTATCAATCCAGCTCCTGCGAATCCACATGGTGTCATATAATTTCAGCAGCAATAGACTAAAATATATCTAATTATACAACAAACATAAGCCTGATATGTCAAATGTAGATTGATGATTACAATATGATATAACAACTAATTGCACAGATAAGATTGCTTATTACAGCTATACTTTATAATTCAGAAAGTTGAACTTATTCTAACAGACATATAATCAGGACCGGTCCAACTATTTTGGAGGCCCAAAGCGAAGAAAAAAATTGGGGCCCTAGAGAGAAATGAACTACTCAAAAAGGTCCAATATGTCACGAGTAAGCCGATCAAAACGTATCAAGTATGTCACAAATAAATGGGTCAAATAATGATAATTCCAGAATTTAAAAGGAACGTTCTACTGACAACTTAATTTAAACAAATGATACATTAACAAATAATGTTTTAATCTTACCATTATCATAAATTGAAGTGGTAACACACCGGAAAAGCTAGAACAGATTATGTAGAACATATGCAACCAACTTTACTCTCCTCTATATCTATACAATGGTTCCCTTTAAACTAGATAACTTACACGAAAGAAAACAGGTACAAGCAAAATATCACATAGTGATATAAGAAGTTATGGGTGTGTTCATATTAATTCATCTATATATCAAACTTGAGATGATGCACATGGTGATCTTTGTTGGGTACCTGGTCCGCACGGATCTTTGAGCAATTGAAGCATAATGGGCAATTGAAGCGTAAGCATCGCATTGTACGACAAGACCTGTCTTCATAAACAAGCACAAACAAACATATAGCATTGTCTTCATATACGAATACAAATGAACATATATGATCAAAAGCAAACTTTTGCATTAAAAAATAGAAAACTTATCTATACTAATATTGAACTTTTGTGCATTAATATTTAAACTAACATGAAAACATATGTCTGTGTTTCGTTTGTTTGAAAAAACAAAAAAGCTTTTGCATTAACAAATAGAAAACTTATATGCATATACGTTGAACTTTTGTGCATTAGACCGCGAAGTGTGGGCTTGGGTTGGGGGTGTGGGTAGCCAAGCAACGCCGCTTTAGCCACAACGGGCCAGCGTGGGTAGCGACGTTGTTCCGCTGGTGTGGCTATGGTGTCTGGCGTGGGGCGGGTTGAGGAGATGACGTGGATGGCTGGGATTGTTTAGGGAAATCAGACCGTTTAGGCTAGTACTCCCCCTTTCTTTAGGCCACGCCCCCAATGCCAACTAGGCCACGCCGCTCCCACACCCCACCTTTTAGGGGGGCTTAGTGAAGCCCACCTCCGCCACATGTCAACTCAAGCCCCCACACCCAACAGTCTTAATATTTAAACGAACATGAACGAAACATGTATGAAACGTGAACAAACAAACTTCGGGCCGAATGATTAAAAAAAAAAACTCTTCATAACCTCTAAAATTCTAGAAAAAAAACCCGATTAACGGAACAAAGTAGTGAGTTTCAACGTGGACGAACAGAGAAACCAAACCAACTTATTGAATTTCGACAATAACGAATTAATAATTATGAATTGAGAATTTGATTAAAACTATATTTGATTTGATTTTGCACCTGGCACTGGAACGGTTTTGGAATCAGAGAGACGGTTTTTCGCCGTCGATAAAAAGTTTCAAACAAATTATTTTTTGGATGAATGAATGAGGTATAGTTATAGGCGGATATGCATTTATTTAGGTTAAAGATTGTTTTTCTTAAGTAGGTATAATATTCTACAATACTTTTTATTAATTTTATATGTATATTAAGAGGGTGTTTGGTATTACGTTTTGAAGTGATTATTTGATTATTGCGTTTGTAAAACATAAATAATCTAAAAAAGTGTTTGGATGAAAAAGTAATTATCTACCTTCAAAACGCAGTTTTAGAGAAGCATGTACCTACATGCTTTTTCAAAACGCAGTTTTGAAAACGCAAAATCTATTTTGAAAACGCATAACTTATTTTGAAAACGTAACACCAAACATCCCCTAAATTTACTAATATTACTTTGAGTTAATTACGTTTTTCGTCCATATGGTTTGTCAAAAATCACTATTTCAGTTCATTAGTTTAAAAATTGCTAAAATCGTCCATGTGGTTTCACTTTTGTAACTATTACAGTCCACTCTCACTAACGACATCCAATTATTTTGTTAGTTTATTTGAAATGACGATTGGTATTATGTTATTAAAATTAAAATAAATAAAGAGTTAGTTACCTTTTTCATCCATGTGGTTTGTTAAAATAAAATTACAGTCCATTAGTTCTAAAAATTACCAAAAGAGTACCATTTCATCCATGTTCAACATCTCCTACCACCACACGCACATACCAGAACGATGACCATCTCCACCACCCACTATACACACCACCATCATCAAACTACTACTACCCCTAGAGATGGGCATAATCGGGTTTTATTAATACCCGGAACCGGTTTCTACCCGTACCCGGTTCCGGATGCTTGACAATGGAACCGGGTATAGTATGGAACCGGGTCCGGTTCGTACCCGGGTTTTTGCAAGAAATACTAGAACCGTAGTAACCGGGTACGGGTAGTGTGGAACCTCTTATCTTAGGAACCGGTTCCGGGTACACTTTGGAATCAGTCATTGTCGGATGTGTCAATCAAAAGCTGCAATTACTATTTAGAATCGGTTCTGTCAGAAATGTCAATCAAAACCTGCACACCACTATTTGGAACCGGTTCCAACGGTCACTTTTTGCATTTAATGTTTATTGCAACCTTCCAGAACCGATTCCAACGACTACTAACCGGTTCTAATGGTAACTTATGCCCAGGTACAGTGGAACCGGGTACTGGAAGAACCGGGTACGACCCATTTAAAATTCTAAAATGTGGAACCGGGTAGGAACCATCGGGTATTTTGAACCCGGAACCGGTTCTACTATACGTCGGGTACGAACTGGAACTGGTTCCAGGTCAGTTCTACCGGGTCGAGTCCGAAACCGGTTATTATGACCATCTCTACCTACCCCTACACCCCATGGCCATTCTTTTTAAACAAATCATCGTTCAACTTTTTTTCTACCAATGAATTCTACCAATTCCGACCATTACATAGGGCACCACCCATACTTCATCTCCACCCCTTAAGTTTTTCAGGTAGACCTCAAGTTCTCTTACTGACGTCGATGGGTAAATTAGGTGCCCAGATCTGAAGAAACGAGGAGAGTGAAAAGTAAAATGAAGGATACTGGTACTGTTTTGCCAATTTTTTGAACTAAGGGACTGTAAATGTTATTTTAACAAACCACATGGATGAGAAAGGTAACTAACTTGGTATTTATTTTAATTTTAATTTTAGTAACAGTGTATTATGGTCATTTCAAATAAACTAACAGAATAATTGGATGTCGTTAGTGAGGGTGGACTGTAATAGTTACAAAAGTGAAACCACATGGACAGTTTTGACAATTTTTAAACTAATGGACTGAAATAGTAATTTTTGACAAATCACGGGGAGAAAAAACTCTATTAACTCTATTACGGATATGGATTAAAAGTACGTATCTAATCTTTATGGCTTGTTCAAATAAAGAGTGCATCAAATTATTCCCTTCATGTTTTTATTGCTTTGTTTTTTGTTTTTTATTCTTAGTTGATTATGCACTAATAATTGATAATTACAATATTTAAGAAGTGATATTAAACCCTCAATTCATTTACCGCACCCCTAATTGTCTTCTTTGACCCATTGTCAGTGCGGAAACCAGCCTATTAACTTAGAAATATTCTAAAAAAATTACTATGCAATCATACAATAATAAAAAACACGATACTAAATAAAGGTATATAAATATCTAATAGATTTGTCTACTTCATGTTTCTATGCTTGAAATCGTATCATTACATCCTCGTCTTTTACTTTATCAAAAGTTTCTTTTTCGATCACACAAACCATAGCATTGTTCAAATATTCCGGGCACATGCGATTGCGTAAATTCGTCTTGACATGCTTCAATTTAGAAAAAAAATATCTTTCAACGGTTGCAGTTACAACCGGTAAAACCAAAGCTAGCTTCACAACCCGATAAATCAAAGGACAAGAACAATGTGTTCCAATTTCTACCGTAAGACGAGCAAGATCATTTATTCCATTCAAGTTTACAAATCTATCATCATCGCTTATAGGGTGACGAAAGACCTCAGCATCACCTAAAAGAGACTCTAGTAAAATCATTCGGATACATCTCAGCAAACACCACTATCTTCGATAGGTCAAACTAAGAAAATCTGTTACAAGGATTTATATCCAACATATTTTCTATCAAACTAGTTGTTACCTCACTAAATTGATTTTGTAATTCTTGAATTTGCATATCCAAAACATCATTAAAAATGTCAACTTCTAAATGATGTCGATTTGTAATGACATTCTTTCGGTTTCTTGAATTGCCATAACTTTCCGTCATGTCCAACATTGTAATGTTTTTTTTTCACAAAAAGAAGTTACTTTTTCCAACATCGACTCAAACCCATTTTTGTCTTAAATCGTTTTAATGCTCGCTTTGTTCTATTTATCAACTTGGCGGCTTCTAATAAATATTTACTTTTTGTTGAAGATGTTTTCCTAGAGCATTTGTGTAGCTTAAAACATCTCCCATCAAGTGCATATAAAAAACAAACTTAAAATACAATAGAATACATTTTGCATTTGATCGTTGTTGACTACTATCTCCATCTTTTTTAACATATTGAAGTACGGTAACAATTTCCAGAAACAATCTAAGCAAACTGATAATTGTTCTATGTTGTGAACCACATCGTGTATCACAGGCTCGTGCAAGAGAACCCTCTTGGTTTAATCCTTTTTTGTCTTAATTTCACCTTCAAGTATTTCTTTTTCCACTCTCGTTGTTTTTGGCCTCCCTTAACACATCTTTTCGTTCGCAAGAAGCAGAAACCGTAGTAACAACCATGGAAATGAATTCGTTGAAAGTTTTGACACCGGTATATATATATTTTTTGTCACGACCATAATCACCAACTGAAGTTGATGATCAAAGCAATGGATGTAATGTGCTGACGGGTTATCTTTCAAAATCAAAGCTTTTAAACCTGAGTTAGGAGATGCAGGAGGGCAGACTCCTTTTAATATTAATAAGGTTTTATATAATTATCAGATTTGGTTTACTAATTTAGTTTCAAATATGTATAACTAAAGGTGCACAAAAAAATCATACCCGAAACCAGACCCAATATTAAAACCCAGAACATGTTTGATACCCGGAATCGGAACCGGTCTTTCTCGTATGGTATAGATAGGATATGCATTTTGATCTGAATACTCAAAACCATAACTAATTTATACCGTTTAATACCCGAACTGGTTTTTTTTTATCACCTGACTCAGGTTTTTTAATACCTAATACATGGGTTGTTTAATACTCAACACATATTATAATTATGAGTCCAAACTCATTTTAAAAACATATCAACTTGAATGCTTTTATGTTTTGAACTTATTACTTCGTTGTGAACAATCATTGTATACTCTAAACGAAATTTGTTTTTTTTTCAAGTTCGGTTCATTTTTGTTACTTTGTACAATTAATAATATTTAAAAAAGTAAAACCCTTAAAACAGGGTTTAAAATACCCGGAAATATGATATTTTTATACCCGATTTTTCAAGAATCGAACCGAACTCTCTCCAGACCCCGGTACATCAGGTATGGTTTTTGTGCACCTCCGTAATATAATTTATATGTAGTTAGGCTGATTTGGATATCCCATTCAGAAAGAATTGGGCTTCTAAACCAATTAGAATGAGATGGCAATTGGCAAGAGTCTTGTGGGCCTATTCAGTGGATCTACGAGATGGTTTACTCCATTGGACTTAATTAGTGGTTTTGGTCAACTAAAGAAATCAAGGAGGTATCTGGAATGCTGACTGGAGGCGGTAAATCCATCAAAAACTGAATGTGGCATACGGATGTTTTGACGCATACATACTTGGTCGAGATATTTAAACAGAAAAATGCTTATCCATATATTCCAAGTCGTTTTTAACAATCTCATGATGGTGTTAACGCGGGGCTCAGTGAATAAGTGGTTTGTATGACTTAACGGGTGGATCAGGTGGGCCCTGGCCATGTGAAATCATTGACAATTAACAGACTTTGGTCTGGTGTCTCTTTCCACCACATCAATGATTACTGCTACAAGCTTACGATTGTTTCATCTTTGTAATTTCTCCTTCCTTTGCAAAACTAAAATCTCAGATTCATAACATGTCTTTCATGAAAGATTTTGATCACCTTAAGATTCAAATGAAAGATGTAATATCAGCTACCAATAATTTTGATTCCACCAAACTGATTGGCTGTGGTGGATTCGGGAAGGTGTATACAGGGGAACTCTCTTCCCCAGACGGACAAATCACAGTCGCTTTTAAGCAGTTAGATCGTAGACTAGGACAAGGGAACATTGAGTTTTGGAAGGAGGTCATGATGCTTTCCAAATATAAACATGAAAATCTTATCTCCCTCTTGCACTTTTGCATTGAAGGTGATGACATGATTCTCGTGTATGAGTATGCTTCTCGTGGGAGCCTAGATCGATATCTATCCGATGCTGATACCCTCCGTTGGATCCAGCGCTTGAAGATATGTGTCGGAGTTGCACGTGGGTTACATGATCCCAAGGAGACACACCAAAGAGTTCTTCATCGAGACATCAAAAGCTCAAACATTCTTTTGGATCACAATTGGACGGCTAAAGTATCTGATTTTGGGCTGTCAAAAGTTGGCCCTGCTAACCAAGTGCATACCTGTATTTTCACCCACGGTGTTGGCACACCTGGGTATTGTGATCCATTGTATATGGAGTTGGGTTGCCTATCCAAGAAAGTCTGACGTATACTCCTTTGGAGTAGTTTTGTTTGAAATTTTGTGTGGGAGACTTTGTTGTGAGTATTATAATGGTCGGTTGACTAAAATTTTAGTGCCTAAGTGGAGACAATGCTACGAAGAGAAGAGGTTAGAAGATTATTTCCGGTCTGAAAGAAAATGGTCAGTTTTGCATCCCAGCTTCTGTATAAAGAATCTGAAGGTGGTCAGATGTTCCTTTAATTCCATTGTTTGAGCTCATTGATGCAATCTACAGATGTATAGAATGAAACTGAGAGACCATCGATTCATTTTTAGACTATCAATAAAAATATATATTTGAGTTTATAATTATGAAAATTTAGTTTAGAACTTGTTTGCAATGTAATAGTAGAGTTGTAATCAATTGACATGTTAGTTATTTGATTACTTTCATAGTATGGATTATTCATTCAAAATAGATATGATTTTAAAATAAATATGATTAGTAAGATTCCGATATAATTGAATAAGATAACTGAATTTTGAATGTTGATATGCAAATATAATAAAAATCAGAAAGAGGAGTATATAAGAGTAACTATTAGCCTGTGGATTTCTTGTGCGTGGGACCTCGCTATGCATGTTTCAGGTATAGAAGCCTCTAGATGCAAAATTGCAGCTAAAATTTGTAGTGATCCGTCGTTTGCTTCTATGTCAGTGGGTTCGTCACTTTGAAGACGGCACTCGGGAGTACATCGATGGTAAGTCTTTTTGTTTATATAGTTATTGTACTTAGGGGCTGTTTGGCAACTTCTGAATGGTCAAGTGTTGAACCAGTAAGAGGTCTGAACCATTAAATGCTGAACCAGTAAGAGGTCTGAACCGATAAGTGTTAAACAGTAAGAGGTCTGAACCATTAAGAGCCAGTATAATGCTTAACCGTTCAGAGGCAAATGTCTGACCAATTCAGATTAGAGGTCTTAATCATATAGACTCAGTATAATGCTTAACTATTCAGAGGCAAATGTCTGAACCATTCAGACATCAGCTTGCGAAACAAACAGTCTGAACCATTAAGAGCTTCATTGAGAGCTAAACAAACAACCCCATAGTAGTTATAGTTAATACATATTTCCAAAAATAATTTTTTTGTTCATAACAGGTGAAGTGGTCATTCTTGATTCAGAATTTTTTGTATGACACAGGAGCTACAACTCCAGAATATGTAGTTACAGCCGATGATGTTGGTCAACTTATTGCTGTTGAATGCATACCAATGGATGACCGAGGTCGACAGGTACTCTGTAAACATCTTCAGTTTTGTAACAAATAATTAATATTTCTACACAGTTTATGTTTAGGTAAAACTTAATACTATTTGGTCTTCAGGGGGAGATAATGCGACTCTTCGCCAATGCGCAGAATAAAATATCATGTGGTAAGTTTAGTTCGTTATTTATGTTCAAATTCGTTAATAATTTGTTGAAAAGCAAAATTTCTTGTTTTCTCACATTCAACTTTCTTGAAAATGACATTCATTAGATCCAGAAATGCAACAGGAGATAGACAATTATATGTTAGCTGGTCAAGCATCATTTCGTGTTTGGCTGGTAGTATCTGTTAACTACTAACATTAAATGGATAATGAACACTTTTTTCTTAGTATTTTTGTGGCCAGTTTACTTGTGCAACAAGTTTTATTTGGTTATTTACTTCTAACACTAGAGGCTGTTACTTTTGCAGTTGGATTCCACTAAGAGCTGGGAGCAAACAACTTTTTCTTTAACACTAGTCAATTACCAGATAATAACAAATCGCACGCAAGATATCTTTATATATGAGAAATATTCCAGGGATTTGTCGGTACATACATTTTTTTTTCATGTATAGAACAGCATTGGAGATAATATTTACGCATTTATTAATATTTATGAATAGTCGATTTGGGTAATGTTTGGTCTCTAACGGGTCAAATAGTTAAGTTCCAAAATTTTGTCTGATAGGGTTAAAACTCAAGTCGAATCGGTATTGAACGGAAATTGAAATCGGAAAGTAATGTATTTGGCTAAGCACCCAAACGTTTATTAATATTCAAGAAACTAACACAAAGCTTGAATTACAATCACTAATACCCAAAGCATGGTATTTATAATCTAAACACTCCTATTAGATTATAACTAGGATTGCTAATAAACTATTATATTTGGACATGATAATTATCACTAAATAATTAAACCTAAACACGTTTAAATATTCTAATAATTATCCACTCCATGGGTTCCTTGCCTTGCACGCAAAGGAATCTCTAATTCGAAATTTCCAACAAAAACTGGTTGATATTTTTGTCTGAAAGGGGTACAATTGTCAGTAATGTATCTCCAACGTGCAATGCATGAAAACTCCTAAACTATAATATTTGATTTCTATTAGTAGTTTAATAGCTTTTGTAGTCATATTTAATCACACGTATTTTATAAAAAAAAATATTTGAAATTTTGGACAATTGTTCTGACCTTGATTATGATCATTCTCTTGTAATAATATTGCAGATCAATATTCCTCCGGGGAGTACTACACAATTTTCATTGGCACGTACTAATGGTTCTTCACACGCTTTTCGTTTCCATGATTTTAGGTAATATACTGACTTCACCTTATTGACTTGGTGTTTGACTTTCTTGTTTCAAACAAAGAGGCATGATTTGACTTTTTGGGTCAAACAAACAACTTTTCATCTTCAAAAATGTTAATGTTTCAATCTTCATGCAAATTTTGATGCCTGCATTAGTCTTTATGACAACCTAGTACATAAAACAAATCGTTAATGTAAGCTTGAAGCGAATATGTATTAAACGCTATAATGTGAAAGCAGCTTGTTTGACCTAAATAGTCAAATTGTGCCTCTTTATCATTTAAATATTCACATTTATCATACTATATTCAATAAAAAATCATAGTATCCATTTTTCTTTTTCTCTTTTTCTTTTTGTAGAACCCGCGACACTTTTGTGCTCACCATGAGAATGTTCCAAAGAAAGGTATTTCGTTAAACTTTTGGCACTTTTTTAAATAGCATAAATACCGCGATAAGGTTAACTATTTAATGTTCAAATTCAAATAGTATAAATACCGCGAGACGGGTAAGTATTTAATGTGCAAATATCGTTTTTTTTTCTTATTGAATAGGCATTGGATGAAAGAAGGGAGACTAAAGCATGAAACTTTGTATACTTCAATATACATATAAAGTGTTATGCCCTCATTCTTTCTAACCATCCACAATGGAGGTCCCTGATTAGCCGGCATCAATGGCTACAGATCCGGCAGGTTCTGGTAAGAGAGAGACAATTGTTTTTCGTGGCAACAAATAAAGGGGAGAATGTGGGAGAGGGGATGGAGTGATGTCCTTGAGCAGTTCGTCGAGGTTGATCATTGGCCGACAAGGCTACATCCGTGGATCACTCCATTGCGGATTGGAATCCATGGATTAAAGTGAGAACAAGGGAGTGCTTGTTTATGTGGCTTTTTCCCTACATGATTTTGAGATACGTAAAAAAGTCAACGCGATACTATGACCAGTATAAAAAATAAAAAACATGAAGATGATATGAATCTAGTTATGTAGCCTAGTTCTTCTCTTTTGTGATAATAACTTAGAGCATTCACATTCGATCCTCCATGTTTATGTGAGTGGTTTCTCTATATTGTATGGAGTTTTCGTATGTGGAGGAGGGATAAAATGTTACTCTTCATCAGTAAATTTGGTAAAGACATTGTTCACCTTCTATATATTTTTTTAAATTGGTTGTGAGTGAAGGTAGAGAAGATGTAATGAAAAAATTATTATTTAATTAAAAAGATAAGAGAATATGTAGTAATTTATAGTGTAATTATAGAAAGAAGATAAAAGAATGAATTGTGAATGCTCTTACACAACCACTATTAATCTCATAAAGTAACATTGCTTTCAACATGTTTAAAATGTAAAAGTTGATTTCAATGTTGGTTTGATCTCACAAACCCACATGACTGCTTTCAACACGAACATACAAAATATAAAACTTGATTTCAATGTTGGTTTGGTAATATGCATGTAATCATAGCCGAATTAAAAAAAAATTGGTTATAAAAAATTATTTGATTATTTAACTATTTCGACTATGATTTAGTTACCCTAATCATTTTTTCCCTCTAAATTCTAGAACGTTCAGCGTTTGAAATAGGCAGCGGATAAATTAATTTAATCAAAACTCATGTATACAGCTGGATATATATGATAGAATTTTACACATTCAAATAATTGATTTAATCGCGTTGACAATGATCTATGTAAATCACTAAGTTATCACCTGCGAACTTCACGGGTCGAAAAATTTAATCTACATTATCATAAAGTGTATAAACAATATAAATACAAAAGTAACATATTACATAAATTACTTATCAACAAAGTGAAAATATAGTTAAAATGCATTGAAGTATAAAACATTATTTTATTTTTTTACTTTTATTAAGGATTAAAGTGTCTCGAGACGAACAACAGTTACTATTTCTCGGAGCCATCTAGAATTTCTAGCTACGACCATCACTATAGATCTGCAAATTAAAAGACAAATATTAAATTACATCAAAAGGTAACTAAGTTCCCAGTGGAAGACATGTTCACAGAAAGTATAAAAAAATCAAAAAAATATATTAACAACTGTATTTAACCAATACATTCGACCACAATTTAAAATTGAGAAAATACAACAGGGGATTTTGCGTTTTCCAAATAATCAAATCATATATTAATTTGGTATTCACACACTCATTTCACAATCTATACTAATTTCAGAAAGATAATTATATTCAACTTTCAGATATAAAATTAAAATTAAAAAAACTTTTTTGGAAGATGCCTACCATGTTAAAATCCATAATCTTTGTATTAATAGGAATAAATGTTACAATTGTGATTCTTACAAAATATGTTCAGTCACATGATAGGCTATATCTTACTACCGACTTAAACATATGTTGAATTCATACATAAATACATAAATGGTTAAAACTTGTTTTCAACAGCATAAGTATGGAGTGTAAAGGCTTTAATAGTGATTTTTGATGAAATGCCATTGAAAGTCACATAATTGACTTAATATGCCGATTTCTCATTTTTTTCTTTTTGTAAAAGGGACTCTTTAATTTGTGTCCATTGCATGCATAACTTGTTTTGACCCAAGTTTTTTTTCCGAACCCGTCTTGCTTAGAATCTATTTAGGCTGGGCTCAATTTGACCCGACACCCAATCCGACATGTCCACTTTGCCAAGCATATATATATTCTAACTGGAAAATTGAAAAACTAATACTAACAAATCAAAGGCAGGCCTATCCAAATGACCCCTTCTCTTTCGGATCGGTTGGATCCCAAACGAAACCATAGTTTGTATAAAATTTTAGCATTATATAGTTTAGAATATAATATATATATATATATATATATATATATATATATATATATATTAAACATCACTTCAAATTGAAAAAAAAGTTTAGACCAGTAATTGATTTCTATAGATAATGTGAGATGAGAACAATTTACTATCTCTATAGCCAATAACTGAAATAGAAAGTACTGTTATATTTAGTCCATGAAATGAAAACTAACATCCTTGTTTACTGAAACCATGCCATAACTATGCAATTCAATGATCAAATCATGTGATTACGCCTAATTATACAAAAAAGATACATGAAAATATCCATTTTTAATTAAAAAGGTTATCTCAATGCTTGTGTAATGAGCATAGAGATCTCCAACATATTCCCCAACATCAGGTATATTTCTCGTGTTCAAAATGTTAATATCAACAAATGGTTCTTCAATTTAACTTACTTAAATTATAAGAATTTACATGTTTATAAGTTTTTATTCAGGGGCTCAACCAGTTTTTATTGATTTTGATATTACTGATGATACATATATTAAAAAACAACCCTGAATGAGAAAATTAATAAAAACGATAGTGTAAGAAATATATATTTACGTGTTAAGGTTTTATTCAGGTATAAAGGTAAAAAAATGGTAGTATTTAAAAAAATGGTAATCAAAACAAATACATAAACATAGTTTTAAAAAATGATAAGCAAAACTATAAAAAAATGATATAACCTTTGAAAAATTCAAGAGGAATAGATTGAAATTCCGAAATAGGAACATCAAATGATTCTGATATCGTTTGAAATCCATCCAGAATTGAACACATACAGTATATGAGTAAAATATATAAGATATTGAAATAGTTATAATGATTTGATTAAAAAATAACATATTCAAATATTAAGGAAAGAGAAGCTAAATTCGAATTTAAAAAATCGTAATATACTAATTATTCAATAAAAAATAAAATGAGTTTTATATAAATTAATAACTTGATTAGTTATTAATCTATGCGGTAAAATAAAAAGTTAGTATAATAATAATTGGACTAGTCTTAAATTAAGAAGTTAACAATGATAATTACAAATTAAAGAATAACTGAAATTGATTTAGAAATCCGCCAAAAATAAACGCATTTAAAATTTCAAATTTGAAAAATATACATAACTGAATATGGTAATAATTTAGACCATGGTTAACAAATTTAAGATTCAAATTATTCAATAGAATAATCTATGCTTTAAAATTATAAGTTAGTAAAATAATAACCTGATTGGTTTTAATTTGTTCCATAATTATATACTTCCATAATTAAATCTTTTATATTCAACAATAAAAAATAAAATAAGTTTCGGTTATAAGGTTATTAAATCAGGAAGTTAATGAATAATAGTTACAAATTAAATCGTCCATAAATAAACATAATTTAAAATTTAAAAAAAATATAAATAACCTTATATGGTAATTATTTAGTTAATGCAATAAATATAAAATAATCTTTTACAAAATAGAAAATCTAATTATAACATACAATAATCTTTTACAAAAATAGATAAATATTTGAAAAATATAAGACATAAATATTGTTATTGTTATTATTATATAGCATAAAAAATATAATTATTTACATATAGATAAAAAAAAACTATGTATAATCCAAATTACAAATCTGTTTAGTACTAAATACTATCAACTAAAATCATTAAAAATAGACTACATAAAATTTTATCGAATACCATCATCTTCAAATATGATTTTAAAGTCAATACCAAAAACTTTAAATATTTTAAACAATTGAGTCGATCTTGAACGTTAATATAACACATCAAAGAAAGAACATATACAAAATACAAAAAAGGATATCTGAAGAAAGAACATATACAAAATACAAAAAAGGATATCTGAAGAAAGAACATATACAAAATACATAAAAAGATACCTGAATCGATAATGAAGTTTTTTGTTGATGAACAGGATGCGGATGAAATATATCTAAAGAAGTAATGCTAACCGAAAAAACAAAAAAAAAAACACAAATTAAGACAATGTTAACAATAAAACATGAAATTAATGAAAGAAAAACATACCTTTTATTAAGATTGAAGAATCAGAGTGAAAAGAATCATGTATTATATAGATCGAGTTTTAGTGATTAGAATTTAACAAAAGACAAATAACTTCGATTAACATATAAAAGTAAATAAACACTAAAAGAATCAACAAACCATAAATTAAAATTGTAGAATCTCCGTGAACATCAACCACATCGCACATGCATCGATAAATAGGATTTACAAAGCAACAACAAAAACAAAAACAAAATCAAAGCAAACATCAGTATCTTCGTCTACCTAATAGACTTCACAAATGTTACGCTTAATTCACCAGAGAAAATGATGATTTCTGTTACTTTGAATAACATTATATATAGGCGTTGAATTGTCCCCGATATAAGACACAACCTCCTATAAACAAATACATAAACATAGTTTTAAAAAATGGTCATCAAAACTATTAAAAAAGTCAAAAAACATTTGATATAACCTTAGAATAAGTTTCGATTATAAGGTTATTAAATTAGTAATTTAATGAATAATAATTACAAATTAAATCGTCCATAAATAAACATATTTCAAAATTTAAAAAATAAACATAACTTAATATGGTAATTATTTAGTCAATGCAATAAATATACAATACTCTTTTACAAAATAGAAAATCTAATTATAACATACAATAATCTTTTACAAACATAGAGAAATTTTAAAAAATCTAAAACATAAATATTATTATTGTTATTATTATATAGCATAAAAAATATAATTATTTACATATAGATAACAAACTATACATAATCCAAATAAAAAATCTGTTTAGTACTAAATACTATCAACTAAAATCATGAAAAAAATAGACTACATAAATTTTGAGTTAACTTCTATTTTGCTTCCTGTGGTTTGGTCGTTTTAACGGTTATGCCCAAATAGTTTAAAAATAGCCATTTACTCCCTGATCTTTGTACTTTTTCTCTAATCTACTCCTCGGTCTTAACTCTATCCAAAATGATCATTAAGTGGAAGGGTATTTCTGGAATTTTATAAGCAAAAGCAAGGATATTTAAGTCTTTTCTCATACAACATCTGAGTATATATATAAACTAATTCACACTATATTTCTAACCCTAACCACCAGCCACCACTTCAAAACATCGCTACAGTACAATGCTACAACCAGGCGACAACTTGGAGCTCAAAACCACCTGAAGTCGGAGCCCGCCACCACCATCTCCATCCCATCCGACTACGACCATCTTCATCTTCATCTTCAACCCTAAACCAACAACCACCACCTTCGGCCACCCACCATCATCTTCATTGAAGATTTGAACCCTCTCGCCAACCACGCTACCATTCGGCGGCAAGAAAATCGGAGCCTCCATGACCTCCGACTCACCACCACCATCGCCGCCCCATGGTTATTCCTCTCTCGCCAGATCGGAACCACCACCACCATCGTCGTCTACATCAGGTTCCCACCATCATACACCGACATTCGGGACGAGTTGGTTTCAGATCGGGATAGTTCCAAAAAGTTGTTCGTTTCTGTTCTATTTTGCCTTTCAAATAAATTCAAATTCAAAAGCTGTATTGTTTTGATTTAATTGTTGGTGCTGACAATTGACAATGCTGGTTGTTTTTGTTGAAGTTTATGAAAAATTATAAAAAAAGGGTTCACAGTAAGAAAGAAATAGAAACTTTAATTTGTTTTTTTATTGGTTGTGGTGGTGGCAAGTGGTGGTGACGGTGGTTGGTGAGGAAGAGAAATGATTAAAGTCTGTGTTTGATATTGATATATATGTTATTAATAATAAGTAATTATAAAAGAAAGAAAAACAGATTTAAGGAATAAATGATAAATAATTAACTTATTATACATAAAATTCCAGAAATACCCTTCCAGTTAATGATCATTTTGGATGGAGTTAGGACCGGGGAGTAGATTAGAGAAAAAATACAAAGATCAGGGAGTAAAATGGCTATTTTTAAACTATTGAGACAAAACCGTTAAAACGACCAAACCACAAGGAGCAAAATAGAAGTTAACTCTAAAATTTTTATCAAATACCATCATCTTCAAATCTGTTTTTAAAGTCAATACCAAAAACGTCAAATATTTCAAAAAATTGAGTCGATCTTGAACGTGAATATAATACATCAAAGAAAGAACTTATATAAAATACACAAAAAGATACCTGAATCGATGATGAAGTTTTTTGGTGATGAACAGGATGCGGATGGACATATATCTAAAAAGTGATATTAACCGGAAAACAAAAAAAAAAACACATAACTAATACAATGTTAACAATAAAATATGAAATTAGTGAAAGAAAATCATACCTTTTATTAAGATTGAAGAATCAGAGTGAAAAGAACTATGTATCATATATATCGAGTTTTAATAATTAGAATTTAACAAAAAAAAAAAAGATTAATAACTCAACTAACATACTAAAGTAAATAAACATCAAAAGAATCAACATACCTTAATTTAAGATTGTAGAATTTCATGAACATCAACCACATCGATTAAACTCCAAAATCTAAGCGAATCTATATCGATTGATTTAGGGTTTCTGATTAAAGAAAAGAGAAGAAGCCACACGTTTTAGAAAACCCTAATTACTCTCAAATCCCGATTAGAATACCTGCTAGGTTTACATACCTGATGTATTGTATTGTCTGGATCGTAGATGATTCAATCAGAAGGAAATGTCGTCATCTTGTGATCTTGTGGAATTGATGGAGAATCTTGGCGGTGGCGATAGGAGGGGGAAAGAGAGTTGCAGCTTTCTTTTTTTATGGTTTGTGGATGAGTAAAAAAGCAAGCGTGTTAAGGAAGAATGAGAAAAAAAAAAAGAAATATAAAGGATCCATTAACTCTGACCCGATTATAATTAGGATCCCGTGTCCAATTCTCAACATATCTAATATTATGTCTTTCCTCCCAAAATCACCATCTACTCTACCATAACATGTCACATCAGCAAAAAAATTCCACCATCACATGCCACATGTCCCAAATCATCTCATTTATTAATATATATATAGATTCAACCCTCAAATTCAAACAAATAACAATTCCGTTGGATTTGAGAAATGATTACCCTCGTCACTTCTCACCTTGTTTCCCCTGGTAGTTATTCACATTAGAGGCAATTTTCTTGACCACTTGTTGGTGTATGGACATATTTACAACCCACGTAAAAATGTAAATATGTCCAACCCATGTAAAGCAATGCATGTACACACTTAGTAATGCTTTCAGCCCAATCAAAATTTTGTATTATCTAATAGTATTACTTTCATTTAGATGCTTGTTGTTTATTTTTAAAATATGAGATATTGTTTGTATCATGTGACGAGTATTGTCCGACTTGAATTTTGAATTTGTTGTTAATTTATAGTTGGTGTTTGTAAGTGTTTTGTTTGGTTTCATTTATGTCTATTTTAACAAAGAACATTGTCTGAAATCTAAACTCGCCACGTCAACATGTCAAATCATTCCAAACATCTACCATTTCAAACCCAATTTATTCTCGAACAATAAATCATTTCAAACCTTCACCTCATTACCTACTTCTATGTATCTCATCTATATATTATTAATTAATTTATTGTTCATAAATTAATTATTTTATATTATTTTTATTATTTCGTTATCTGGTATATTTATTTAAAAATGAATTCAAATTGAAATACTAAAAAGGAATACTTAATTTGGTTACAAATTTAATTCGTAGTTTCAACCCACGTTTGCACTTCTAACCTCACAATTCATTACAAAAACCCATAAAAATGGTAAGAAGACCTTGTACCAAAGATAGAAGACATAGTTTTGGTCACATCTTGGATGGATGTGTTCGAGAACAGACTAGGAGTTGTTGCATTTAGAACAACTTTATTTCAAGAATTCCGTCAACGTGTAGGTGAAACCAATCCATTTTCATACTAAGTTGTTTCAAGGTTTAGGACTTTGTTTGTGAAGGTTTGCACATTTCATCAACTCTTCAACATCGTGTTGGCTGGCGATGATGACATAACAAAGGCAAAAGGGGCCCTTTAGGAATACCATGTATAAATGATAGAAGATTTACTCACATCATGGATGGTTTTTCATAATCATACATGCATAACTAATAGACCCGTAAGGTGATAATACGGAAACTTGACCTTGATTGTATCACAGACATAAGATGTAACTTACCATGGAAAGTCCTTTACTTAGTATAACCATTAACTTGTATAGCCATGGATATCGTGTAATACATATATTTGGGTTGACAATCCCTTCATAGTTAGTCGCGATAACCTCTCTAGTATGGCAAATAAATGCATGATATTCGTCCCATAATGTGTTTGTGGTAAACACTGGTTTGGAGGCAAAGATAACGTCAAGGTTTGGTTATACGAGTCATGGTAATTACAACATTGTTCAGCCATGCTAGCTTTATAATAAGATCACTCAAGATATGTGTATCTGGTGTATGAAATGATTAAAAATGATAGAAACCATTAAGGTTATGGTTGATGAAGTTTGGTGAGACATAGGTATTATGTCTTTTGTCGCTCTATATGCTAGTATATTAAAGATATTGGTATTAGACGGGTAATTATGTCGGGTTATTAAAAGATACGTTTATAACGTCTTTCATGGGTAAATATATCAAATTTTCAAAGATATATGTATTATGTCTTTCGTGGTAAGTATACCGAGTTTTCAAACATATATATTATTACGCCTTTTAGTTGAAAATTATGACCGGTTTTCAAAGATACGTTAATCTTTTTCTTTTTCAGAAGGCGAGTATGTCGGATTTACAAAGATGTGTCCGTTATACATTTTAATGACGATCTTTTCAAAAAATATAAGGAAAATGGTTTCCATTATGTCGAATAAGTTCTGTGAACTCATCAACTTTATCTTGACGTTTTTAAGCATGTTTTAAATGTAACGATTAACTATGATACGATTAGAAATAGGTGAAATGTTCGAAACCCTAGAAGCTCGAGACTTTCAGATGTTTAAGATAGGCTTTTAGATTAAACAACTACCTAGAAGGTGCATAGATGACTTTGATTTAACATTCCACATGCCCTATTATATTTTCCATTGCATAAGTAACGATACCAAGAAGTCACGTCCAACTTTGATTTATGCGGGCATGACAAAGAGGGAGGGTGTACCAATATCAACACCCTTTAACTCTAGGTAAAATCACAAAAATAGCCTTTGACTTGAACAAAAAGCAAACATGGCCATGTATAGCGTCTGGGCTTAGACACTACATGAAAACCCATGGTATTGTAGTGTCTAAGCTTAGACGACACTTTAAACCGAAGAGGCAAATACATTGCGACACGTGTCATGAAAGTTTGGAAATAGCGTCTAATCTTAGAAGTCCTCCCTGGGGAAGAGTCTAAGCCTAGAGTTTTCCTTTTGTACTTTTCCACCAAGATTTTTAAACGGGCATAACTTTTTCATACGATGGTATTTTTTTCAAATTACATCAAAATTATAATAATAAAATTATCTTTAGTTTTGCGTAATTTTTTAAAAATATTATCGTATGAGAAAGTTATGCTCGGTTAAAAATCGTGGTGGAAAAGAAAAAAAGGCTAGGGTAACGTCTAATCCTAAAAGTTTCTGTCACACCCTGATTTTCGGTATAACGAAAGCGTCGCGAGGTGTGGCCAGAGCGGCAATCATTCCATTCAACCAAGTAAACAACACAGGTAACATAATAAGATGTTCATCCATACATTTATTTAAAACAAGTTTACATCCAACAATTGTTCGAAAACATACTACACTTAACAACATTGTTCAAAACGTAAGTTTCAACTACACGATTACAATCATAAAGACTAAATATTGGATGACATCTAATTGCTTGACTTCATGACACAAGGACTTGTTTTTCCCCCACCGTTGTCCAATAGTTTCCTGTAATACATGTTAGTTTTGAAAATGGTCAACATAAGCTAACCGGTGAATTCATGTTATTAGTTTTCGTATCAAATGAATATTCTAAACATTTGAAATAATAAATTCGTTTTGTATAGCATAATGAAACTTGCTCGATCATTAGTGTTTTGCAAGGATACTAATCTGTATGCCAGAATAGGAGGTAACCAAACCTTGACGATTTATTTATGTCTGAGACACTAGTTTTATACACATAAGCACTCTGTAACGATCTTGTTTTGTTTAGAGTGGGGCTCGTCAAAAGCCAATAGATCTATCCCTTCGTTCCTCGGTACTTGATTTTTCATTAATGGCCCCTTTATTTTAAACACCTATTCGCATGTATCTAAATATTTTCATTTTCCCAACTATACAATTCATAACTTTTATACATTCCCGCGCTTTTAAAACCATAAGAACATTTAAATAAAAGGAGAAACATGAACTCACAGATTTGCGTTCCGTGCAAATCTCTATTCGATTTCTGATTCTTCGTTTGTTTCTCGACCTACAAGTGTTCTAATCTCATTAGACACTTAGGTTTATGTTCGTTCATCGTACAAGTATTTCATCTTGAATTCCATTATTGTACTTGTATTCATTTGTTTTCTTTGTTTGTGTGCGTATATATATATATATATATATATATTTTACATTGTTTAGTTTTGAGTGGGCCTAGCCCATGAGTTAGTTATGAAAGTCCAATTCCAATGTTTAGTACATATAGGCTTAACCCAATGGGTTTTGTGAGTATGGGCCTTGCCCAATTGACTTTGTATAAGTGGGCCTAGCCCAATTGCTTTCATATGTGTGGGCCTAGCCCAATTCGTTTAACATGTGTGGGCCTAGCCCAAGTTGGTTTCATATGTGTGTGTCTAGCCTAGTTTGTCTTATGTGTGTGGGCCTAGCCCAAATGAATCTGTTTAAAGTGGATCAAGCCTAATTGGTTTATAAGAGTCGGCCTAGCCCAAGTTATTTATGTAACGGTGGGCCTGGCCCAAAAATAGTTTATAAAAGGTGGGCTTCGCCCAATGTGTTCTTATAAATGTGGGTTTAGCCCAAAATAACTTATGAAATGTGGGCTTGCCTATATTAGTTTACAAAAGTGGGCTTTAGCCCAATTTTTAACTTAAAAAGATAGGTTAGCCCAATTCAGCTTTAAAAGATGAGCTAGCCCATATGGTTATTTAAATTTAGGTTGATCCATATTTTTATTACTTACTAGTAATAATAATAATAACTTATAAAAATTTAGTTTATAAAACTAATATATATTTTGTATAAGTTACTTTTATAAATTCTGGTAAAAATAAAGTGAGTGTCGGTTCGTTTGTTTGTTTTCGATCGTTTCCTTCGTGTCGTTTTGGTTCATTCTCGTCATCTGATTTATTTGTGTCGTCTGTCTCATTTATGTCGTTTGTTTCGTCCTTGCCATATATTTTATTTTGTCCGAATTGTCCGTTTTGTCCACATTGTCCGAATTGTCCCATGTATTTATTTTTGTCCAAGGGTTGACACTTATAGTTTATAGTTTTCGTGTTTTCAAGTGCTTTAATATTTTCTTGTATTTTTGTGTGTTAATTTATTCTTGTATTTGTTCCTACTTGGTCTAAATACATAATATACACAAAATATAAGTATGACACTTGATGAACTTTAAAGTATATATTTTATCTAAAATATATACTTTCCCATTATTAATTTAGGAAATCTTTATAAAATTTGAACTTTCACCTTCTTGCCCAAAAATCCATTTAGTCATGCCTAAAAATCCCAAGTCGTTTCTAGTTACGGAATCTTTCGTTTAACACTCTTTGATTATAACAAATTTTATAAAAATTTTGCCATAGTTTCCCCTAAACTATGGAATTTTCCCATGTTTAAACAAACATGTTTTTAAATCATTTTCAACTCAAATCATCATCAAATATCAAGAATCATCCTAACTTGCCAACAAAATTGTCATGAACTTGTTCTAGCTTTAAACTTTCCTAAAAATGAAACTTTATTTATGATTTATACCAAAAATTTGTAGATCATTATTTTATATAAAAACCCATATTTTAGGTGACACATGAAGTCATTTTTAGTATGAATATATGCTCAAAACACTTCTATAAACAAGTTCATATTCATGATCTTTCCAAAAATGGAAACTTTATTTACACATTTCAACAAAATTTCTAGTTCATAAATTTAAAATAATAATCCATATTTTGTATGATGAATGTGACCATTTTAAGTGCAAAAATCCATGTTCATAACATTTTGTTGGTGAATCTTGCAAGATCTAAACATGCATGTGTTTAGATTAAATTGTTTTACATGAATATGCAAGATTCAAATCTACTACCATGTAACTACTTCAAGTTCATCAAAAATCATCAAGAAATTATATGATTATAATAATGAGTTTAGTTTTATTAGTTTTTTATCAAGTGGGTTTTTAAAGTATGATTCAAGATAAACTTGTACTCAAAAACCATAAGAATATAGGTGCTAGTTTTGGTTCTTACTAGTTTGCTAAGTATGAACAAGATGAAGATATGAAGAAGGTGTGATGATCCAAGAGCTCCAAGTGCTACCAAAGTGCTTCAAGTGTATCTTCTAGCTTTAACAAGTTCTTGATTCATCCATACATGCTTGAATTCTTGAGTTTAAGGTTTTGAAAAATTTGAAGATGATGAAGGGGTGCTTGGGCTGATTTTAGGAGAGAGAGGAAGAAGATGTAAATTTTGGTGTTGTATGGAATGAAAAGGTTTGTGGAGTGTAAGGGTTTTGATTTTTGATTATGTTCTTACACAATCTACACTAATCATCCGTCTAATTAGCCAACACACCAAACTAGAGAAACTAGGTGGGTTCCCACACCCCAAAACCATGGATATGGGGGGGGGGGGGGGGGGGTATTGTTTATTTATTTATTTATTTTAACCTTGTAATATAATATAAACTTTTGGAACTTGGTTATTTTATATATTAGTTTTATAAAGTTTGAGGATCCAGTATTCTAAAGTAATGTTATAATATGTCAAACCCACTCACTAAAATTATTGTTTTGTTGTTCAGTTGATAAATTCGGTTCAGGTCTTGTACCGTTTTAAATACTGACATTGTGTGTTACTTACATAAATCATTCTATAAAATTTTCTTTGCCATATTTTTATTGCCTAATTTATTAATTCAACTCTCTGGACTAATAAATTTATTATTTCTGACACAGTTCATGTACTTGCTTGTTGTCGGGCAGTTTACTAAACTAGTTGTGCAGCTTTACACAATAAGATTTATATAAGGGTTTTGTGTCATTTTTAATACCCGTTATATTATTTATGATAAATAATATTTATTTTTGGGTTTTCGGACAGTTATTGTTTCGTTCTGCGAAATGGTGTACACTTTCGCATGATTACTGCACTTTTCTGCGGACTTGGACAATTTGGTGTTTAAATAGAATTTTCTAAAAAGTATTATGCACATGTTATTTTTAGGCCAAGTTTTCGTGAAATACTCGTGTAGACATGTCTTTATGTTTTGTTTTTGTCATGCCAAAGTGTCACGCGACCAGTACTGACAAGTATTGTTTGTTCGCGTTTCTGCCGTCAGTCTAGGATATCGTTTTATATTTCCAATTATAACGGATTTGCTATCATACCAAGCTATGATTTCATTCAATCCTAGACATTCGAGACCTTATTAAATAAAATCGAGTCGAATAATGCGTAAATATTTAATGTAACAGTTGTTTAGGTTGTACGGAATTACCGGTATTTTGCTGAGTATCACTGTTTCCCGGGTCAAGAATGTAAGCCTAGCCTTTTCCTGTTTTTTCTTTCTTTTTAACCATGATTTTTAAACGTGCATAACTTTTTCATACAATAATATTTTTTTTTAAATATACCAAATTAAAGAAAATTTTATTATTATCTTTAATTTGATGTAATTTTAAAAAAAATACTATCGTACGAAAAAGTTATGTCCGTTTAAAAATCGTCGTGGGAAAGAAAAAAAAGGAAAAGTCTAGGCTTAGAATCTTCCCTAGGGGAAACCTCTAGGATTAGACGCTACCTCCAAACTTTCATGACACGTATCCCAATTCAACTGGCTATTCGATCTAAAGCGTCTAAGCTTAGACGTTATAGTACCATGGCTTTACGTGACGCTATGTATGGCTACTATTGCTTTTTGTTCAAGTTAAAGGCTATTTTCGTGATTTTTCCCATAACTATATGTTTCAAGCACGATAGACATGGTAGTCATTTCATTTTACATATAATACATTCCAATTCCATTTATAATTATACCAATCAATAAAATTGTAGGATTTCGAAGGAATTCTTTAAATCCAATTCCAAATTTTATTTCCAAATTCATTACATTCCACGAAACGAACATAACCTAACCTTTTGTCTTCTTTCAATTTAGCCACATTAACTTTTTGTCTTATTGTAATATAGTCATACTATATGTATCTATACTATATTACAATGCACACAAAGAGACAAAAAAATAATTTTATATAATTTAATTAATTGCAACTTTAAAACATATTTTTAATTTTTAAACTAACTTCCCTCATGATTTTTAAACGACCATATAATTTCATATGTTAATATTTTATTCAACAAAAATTAGACCATAAAAACAATCATTTTATTCTCTTTGATTAAGGTATGGTATTATTATAGTTTATTTTGTTTAAAAAATTGACTTGTTATATGATTACAAGTATATGTGTTCACAGTTGCATCGTACGAACTATTTAATTCACAAGCTGCCAAAGAATGGAAAGCTAAATTCAATTTCATTTCCACCTCTTTAACTAATAGTAAAATATACCTTTATTTTGATACATTTATGCCTTACCTCTTTAACTATAATAACAAGTGTACATATATTTTCTTCATTTAGTTATATTTGTATTTTAATAAACCTTCAAAAAGAGAATACCAGTTATATTTCCTTCATATATACTATATATGACTCCGTTTTTAACACAATTTATAGTAGCTAGTCGAGAAAACCATAAAAGAAAATACTGGCGTCGATGTTCAGATACTCATTCATCGTGATAAGGAGAAAAAAAATATATTTGACACACTTGATGTTAATCAAAACTCTTAGAGAAATATACTTAAAAATAGACACGTTACAACGGCGTATCGAAAATTTTATAAAATATCTGATTTTAAAAGTAGTAAATTAGAAGTTTTGTCCTTTATCTATATACCATTTTTAGTCGTTGTCCTTTGGAACAAAATTTGACAGGTTCTGTACTTAATGTTTCAAAATCTTGCACGGTATGTCCTTTGAGCCTAACCTAGTTAAGTTTTTTTGGTTAAGTATGGTCATATGCCTTGCACAAGATGGCATTCTTGTCATTCTACATACTCCGGAACTATTGTGTAAAACAACTTATATTAAGGGACTGTTGTGTAATAAATAAAAAAGATTTACAAATAAAGAAAACTCAGCACACATCTCTCTCTCTCTCAATTTCACTTCTCTTTCTCCTTTATCTCTCTTCTTTCTCTCCTCTTATTGTCACGGTACATAAGGGTAAGAATCATGACAGTGGTGATGGTGGCTTCATGATGAATCAACGACAATAGTGACGGTGGTGGTTTCAAGATGAATCAGCGGCAACGACAATCATGATGAAGGTGGGTGCATTGTCGATCATGATCTGGTAATCCACCACCACGATAGTCAACTGTGATGAACGATTGTACAAATAGGTTGGATTTTTAGAGCTGAACAGATTTTGTGTAGTGGTTCGGTGGGTGGAATCAGATCCGAACGGATTTTCAGATCTGAACAGGGGTGCCTGTGGGCGATGAACTTTGATGAACAGTCACACCCCGATTTCCAACACAGATCTTGGTGGGCCTGGGTGGGGAGTATCGTGACGTAAGATTGGAATCGTCATAGTCAAACAACACAGCACAACACATTGGAACTCTTGGAGTTTAAAATATTATTACAAACCAGAGTTTCCAAAGTTCAAAATAATATAGAGACGTGTTTGTAATAAAGATCCATAGGCGGATCGTAAAATGTACAAAAGGAATCAACAGACTTTAGGTATCTTTAAGGATTTGCAAAATCCTCTTAATTCAATACCAAGCAGTTTCCAGCCTATTTCGTATTGTACATGTAACTGCAAATACGTCAGTTTACACTGGTAAATACAATTAAATGACTCGTTTTGAAAAAATTTCAAAATTGATTTAAATGCACAAGGCATATGAAAATCTTTTATAACTTGGGATAATTAAGAATTTTTATCTTGTATACAGTTTTACATGTTTGTCGATACATATGGGGCCCAGTACAGAAACTGAGACATGATTAACCGACACACCACTTATAAACCCACAAAGTAGTTATCCCCAACTTGTGGGTAATAAATGTTTTAGCATTCACATCTGTCAGGTGTATGCCTACACCCGTGCTTAGGTTGTGGCCATTAGTAACTTAATTGAGCTGGGGATATCCAGGACACGGTCGCGTTAACCCCTAATGTTTAAGTTATCAAACAAAACAGATTAAAACGGGTTATGCGGATTTTGTAGCCACAATCCGGCATATGATCCCATACCCGACCAAGCGGTAATAATTTACCGCATCCCAAGCCCGTATAGGGAAAATAAGTTAAAAGTAGTTACCTAAGATAAAACTCAATTCAGATGCAAGGTTTAATTAATTCAGCCATATTCAAAATTATATAAGTATAGGTAGCATTTACTGGAAGGCTCTAGTCTGGAATGATGGTATAAATAACCAATTAGAATGTTAACGGGTCCTATTTAAGTCATAGACTTAGACCGGCTATCTTAAAGAATCAATAACGGTACGCTACGCTAGATTAAGCGATGACCGGAATAGCATGCAGTTTATACCCAACAAGTATCAAGACTTGTATAATATGGGTAAACTATTTAGATTCTGGAATTTAAGATTAAAATGATAAGGTTAAACCCGTTTTGGTTAAATTATGTAAACTAGTTACATAAGCTTAATCGTGTGCATACAAGCGATATCGGGTAATATGATGAGTCATGAACAAGTTCTATATGCCATTATACTTTAATCAAGTTATAATATCAGAAGGATATCAACTTGTATGCTCATTAAGGTTTTAAAATGAAACTATGCCTCATAAGTGCGTTTTAGTCATTAAGTGACGTATAAAAGGAACTTACGTTTATTCTGATGTTATGATCATAAAAATTCTGGAAAAATACTTAATTTGTGATATAATATTAGTAGGATACCAAACATATGTGTGGTTTATAGTTTAAGACCAAATTATGCACCGTATGGGCATTTTGGTCATTTCACACATAGTTTTAATAGGTTATTTGGAATTCTGAGTTTTATAACATGTTCCTACTGTAAAAACATTTTAAATAAGTTATATAATCAGTAGGTAACCAGTCTTGGTTGGTAAATATGGTTTAAAACCATATTATGCGCTGAAACGATGTTAAAGTCGTTAAATGACGATTTATGCGATATGTTATGAAAACTAATGTTATGATCGGATTAATATGATCAAAATATGTTATTTAGTATAACATATCAGTAAGTAAAAAGGTTTTGTATAAAAAGCATGATTAAAACCAATTTAGGTGCCATAAGGGCATTATCGTCATTTATCGATATAACACAAGAACTCGTACTTAAACTCAGAATATAAATTGACCTGACATCCCAAATAATTCCATTTATGATATTACATGAGTATGTAATGGGTTTTTATATAGAAATAATGTTTAAAACCATTTTAGATGCCGAAAGGGCATTTTGGTCCATTAAAAATGTATGATTTGCGATATTATAATAAAACTCAGTTTATGATAAGAATAATAACATCATACTATGTTAATTATATTAACATATCAATACGTAAGTCACTTGCAAGTTCTTTATTTATTGAACCCTCATTTCTTGCAAAAAGGACATTTTAGTCAAAGTTAGGTATAATTACGGAACTTGCGCATAAACTCATAATATGATTATGATCATGTAATATAACCTCAGAGAGTTATGCTACATTAAATTGTGATCACAATACAACCTTAGATCAGTAGCTAACTAATCTAAATCGGGTCAGAATTGAAAGTCAAAGCAGAAGTCACCTTTGCGACTTTCGGTTGCGAACCGACCCTAGAACTGAAATTGACGAGCCGAACATGTTTACACATGTTCTAATATTTATTACCAAGTTGTTTATGTGTTAAAACATATTTTAGAACACCTTTAAACTCAGATTATGATTATTTCAAAATCTGGCCCGTTGACTTTTTAAAACATTAATATGTTGACTTGTTAATTGACCAAGCAAACGTGATTCTTAGGAGGTGCCCTTTCAAGGGATCAACACCTACCTAATTATGATCATGTAGCCATGTTCGCCTTGAACAATGGTTAGACCATAAAGGTCTAAACCGAAAGTCAAAGCATTTATCGAAAATGCTTGACTTTTGGCTTTAAAAGCCTAATAAACAACTATGTAGATGAAAGGAGCACTTACTTGTGATCCTTAGAATATTTAGAACTCAGAGGAAGGCCTCCTTAAGTCAGGAAGCAACGCCAAGAGTAATAGAGAAGAAAAGAGATGAATGAGCAAAAAATGAGGAAGCTTGAGTTGCTATTTATAGTTGTGGAGGGTCAAGGAGATGGTTCCAGGTGTTAGCAAAGGTTGGAGAATGAAGACAAGTGTCCTAGAACGTGGCATAGCAGTTTGGGAGCCCATGTTTTTGAAATAGGGGCGTTTTGAAGCTTTGTGTGGCCTCCAAATCAAAAATCTACAACAGATGCCCTCTAGCGGGGCGCGAGAGACAGAGAGGTCTCTTTCACGGCCCGCGAGAGACCTCCTGAATCTTTCAAAACTTGTTACTTTTAACCCCTGGACTTCTAAACTCCAGTGTATTAACATATGAGGCATATTTAGCCCTCCAAAGCCAATATTTGGCATACTCGGGAAGATAACCGAACATAGTTAACTCCCGGTTCGTTAGAAGGTCATTCGGAGGTATCATTTAACATGTTGACACTTTTAGTCCTCCACATTCATTCTTTCATTGTTTGCCAAAAATAGTCCCTCCTGGTCAACGTTTGACAGTATAAGGATCAGGGACACGTGTCAATACTTTATTGGACACGATTTTACAAGGTGTAACATGAACGGACTGTTGTCGTGGTGATTTGGGTGCGGTGATGATGGTGGGTGCGGTGTTGATTTTGGTTGTGTTGGTGATTTGGGTACGGTGGTGATGGTGGGTGCAGTGGAGTTGCGGTGGACCATAGGTGGGGGTGGTGTGGTGGAATTGGTGGTGGTCTGTAGGTGGGGTGGTGGCAGTGGTGGATGGTGGCAGTGAAGATTGTGGGATGGTGGGAGGTGGTGGTGGGTGAAGTCTGAAAGAGAGAGAAAGAGAGATAGAGTTGTAGAGAGAGAGAGAGAGAGTGTGGTATATATAATTTTGTTTTAGTTTATAAATAATATTAGAAAAATTGAGTAAAATGACTAAATTACCCTTGTATCATATGATTTAACAGAAAAATTAACTAGGTTAGGCTCAAAGGACATGCCCTGCAAGATTTTGAACAGAACTTGTCAACTTTTGCACCAAATGACAGCACCTGAAAAAGGGTGTATAGATAAAGGACAAAACTTGTAATTTACTCTAAAAGTTATAAGAAGAAAACAAAGGAAGATCAGAATTAATTATAATAATAAATAAAATAATGGTCAGTAAACAGTCTTTTGTCTCACCAATCACGGCGGTATTCATTTTTATTTCTTTTAGTTGTTTGTTATACTGAGTGTTATAACGAGTTGAATCGATACCGACTAAAAATCCAATATAAAGTACGTAAAATCCCCCTAGTTAATAACATAAGTTAACGTTTGTATCATACACTAATTACTAGTTGTTAGATATTTTAGTGTAATCAGGATTAACTTGGTGACCAAGGGAATTATTGTAACAACTCCAATATTTCGTTGTTAATTATTTTTCTTTTGTTCCGTTGTATCTATCAATTGTAACCCTGAGTTTCGGTTTATAAGAAGTTGTGTTAATTAAATTATGTTTTATTATATCGCATCTAATCACTTGTTAAACGCATCGCTAATTTAATCGCGATCGCAAGTAATTATGTTACTTAAATAGCCAAGTGTGTTATTGGTAATAAACACTTGTGCCATCGCATCGCTTATCTCATCGCATCGCAATCGCAGTTAATTATGTGGTTTTTATGTTACTTATGTGTTATGTGTGTTTATGTTTATGATTACAATCGCTATCGCATCACTCTCGCTTATTCAAATCGCTAAATCGCACTATTACATCACTTATAACGCTTAATATAGCTATCTAATACGAATCGAATTGCCAAACGAACTCATAATGCGAAATAATCGAACAAACTTGGCCCATAGGTCAAGTTCGGCCGAACTTGTCTAAGCCAATAATATTGCAAATCCATACAAGTTCGCCCGAACTTGCTACAAGTTCGCCCGAACTTGTTGACTGCTCCCTCATTTCTCCTCTCACCTATAAATACTCAGCTCCTTCTCATTTGAACTTGCTGCCAAGTTTGCCTAGAGCTCTCCAAACCCGAAACCCGTGTTTTCTAAGTAAGAATCAACCCAATTTCAACTACAATGATGTTCAACAACGTTTTACAACGGTTTACAACGATTTTAGCACAAGGCTTTGCCTTCGTTTTCATCAAATCTCTTCTGTTTATGAAAATCTTCATCTTTTTCCATAAAAACTTATGAGTAAAACCTTTTATAACATTGTTTTTTTAACACAATATTCGGACTAATGACGTATGTTTCTTTCACTTTTGAGTGGAACGAGGCGTTATCTAGCAAGATCTCAGATCCGGAAGCACAAGGACGAAATCGTCACTTTACACAAGCTGGACTAACCCGTAAGGACCTTCAAGTTCGCCTGGATTAGCCTGAGTTTCTGTAAAATAGCTAAACTCGCTCCAAAAAGACCTCTCCAGCCTAAGTTTTACTCAGTGGCTTAAGGTTGGAGGGATGGACACTCGATTTCCTCCGCAAACGATGCAAAAATGCACGATTTGGATGCCAAAATGATCAAGTTTGCTCGGAATACATCAAGTTCGCTCGAACTTGTCACCAGTTGGTGACTAAGTTCCCCCGAACTTGGTCCCCCATGACAGATTTTCAAAAATGGCACAAGTTCGCCCGAACTCTGTCAAAATTTCAAGAAAATTAGACAAGTTTGCCCGAACTTGTCCTCCCATTTTCAAACCTTACAAGTTCGCCCGAACTTGTCTCACATCTCAACAGATTTCACAAGTTCGCCCGAACTTGTATGGAAACATACAAGTTCGCCCGAACTTGTTCACTCAGTAAGTCAAGCTATACAAGTTCGCCCGAACTTGTCTACTGCTCCTTCACATTTCGACCGTTTCAGCAATTCGGAAGACTGATGCACTTCTGTTCGCTTACAGGCTGATCCGGCACTCTCCGCAACTCTTCTCAGATCCTTCATCTCTCCTAAACGCACCAACTGTGAGTATACTTGAACCCTTTTACGCTTAACGCACTTTTGGGTGTCACATATGTTCGTATATCAAAACACATCACACAACTCTCAAACGCTTATTCGCAACCCGCTGTTACATGATTATACATGAAGTCTGCTGAATTGTATGTATTGCTTGATTGCCTGTATGCCACCCTTAACATGATAGTATACTAGAGGTTGACCCGCCACCCGGAGGCCCGTGGTTGTTAAGGCTCGCATTTTTATTTCGCATTTATTTTCTCTTTAGGATGTGGACACTTGTTCGCATGCCTCGCTTAATCGCGGTTTGTTGGTTTACATGAATCTGAGTAGTTACATAGTTCACAACTCTTACGTATATCATGCGGTGTATGCTAAACGCTTTTATATCTATTATGTACGCAAACCTGTATGCTCACCTTTTCTTTAATGTATTGATGTTTTATTTTAACATATGTGGCAGGTTGAGGATTGTGCTTTGGACGCGTAGTTTAGGTTTTTGCTTTAGAAATGCATGTAATAAATCTAGAGATTAATAAACTGGAATTTGTGTTATGAGAATTTGATGTTCTGTAATGTTATTTGAGGATTGTATGTTGAAAATATGGGATTTTGACGTTTAAAATATAGTCGCTGAAATAATGTTGTGGAATTTCTCGTGATACAATCTGGTTTGCTTAGTGTCGCGCCCCGATGATTCCGCCATTGGTTGGGGTGTGACAGATTGGTATCAGAGCCATAATTGTAGGGAATTAGGTAGAATTGTCATGTTCGACCTAGTCTACAGTCTAAGTACCCAATTTTACCAATCTTTGACTTAAATGCTTAAACTACTTGCATAAATGCTTAAATGTGCCTTTCCTAAGGCTAATACAATGTACACGCTTGAAAACGCTCGTGTCATAGAAAACGAGTGATCAAGTCGAGATTAGGTGTGAAAACCAAGAACTCTCGATAAGATCATTCACTCCACGCATTCTCTCTCGCACGAGATACCTTCGTTGAGTTAGGAGTGATATCCAAACCTCGACGAAAATCTCCATTTCTATCTAGTGGAACTCCCGACTCGATCGGTGAGTGTATCCACAACTAGGAATGAAGTTGTTAAGTTAGGGATGAAACCCGCATCTTAATAACTAGTTCCGCTCCTCGATTTTCAATCTCACCAAAGTCTCGATTATTTCGATGACTCGGAACACGACGTAACTGGAAGGATAAATGTCGTTAACCGTAGTACGGCGAGAGCATTTGTCTATTAGGCCAAATCGTGTGTCCGAACTCGGAGAATTCTCGAACCACTTTGGGTAATCAACTTCTCAAAACCTAGGACGCTCCCAATTGATTTAAACCTATATCGGCGATTTACGCATCATCGAGTTTATTACTATTTACGTGTTTAAATTTTGAGAATTTTCGCTTATTCGATTTCTCGCTTTATTGATTTCTCGTATTATCGATTTCTCGCTTTATCGCTCTTCGCTTTATAAAGTATGCACTACTCGCACAGCTCTCGAAATCTAAAACGCTAATTAAATCACCAACCAAACTAAAACGCCCATCTCTCATACGTGTATAGACTCATACGCGGTACTACTCGATTATTTCGCTTGTATATATACCTCGCATCTCATACGCGCTACGCTTTACTTATGAGAAGGTGAATACGTGCAAAGTGTATGTTTACGTGAATTATGTGCCTACGTGCTTACGTTTTTCGGTGATATGTGCTTATGTGCCTACGTGTTTATTTGTCTACGTGTTTATGTGATTTTGTGCCTTGCATGAATAATAATAATAAATATTTTAAACATAAACCTATTATAATCGAATCTCTTCTAATCTAAATCCTTCGTGTAGATGGCATCAATGGGGTCTCACACTCGCCGCACTGCTCAGCGCAACAACGCTGACAAACGTATCGCCTCTCTCGTAGCCAAGGAAATGGCTAAGGTGATCCCGCAAATTGCCAGCGAAATTCAAGCGGTCAGCAGCAACTCTTCAGTTGACTCCAAGGGAGATGCTCCGAAATCCCGCTTCAGCTTCAAGCAGTTTAAAGCCTGCGGTCCTGCAGCATTCACTGGCGAAGACGGACCAACCAAGTTGTTTCATTGGTTCGATTCGATTGAAGTCACCTTCAGACAAAGCGGATGCCCTGAAAATCACCGCACTGTTAACGCCACTGGAGTCTTTCAGTCGAGGGCACTTAACTGGTGGACCGCCGAGCGCAACAGGCGTGGCAACGACGAAGCTTACTCTCTCGCGTGGGAAGAACTCAAGGAGATAATGATCAAAGAGTTCTGCCCACCTCACGAAATTCAGAAGTTGGAAAATGAGTTTTGGGGTATTAAGCAGAATGGTGGTGACAATGTTGGTCTTACCGCCCGCTTCAAACAGCTCAACCTTATCTGCCCAAGTCAGGTGGATACAACCGAAAAGGCAATCAAGATGTACCTCAACGCTCTGCCAGACTGCGTCGCTGACTTTGTGCAAGCAGCACACCCTGCTACTATTGAGGTGACCTACCAGCTAGCCGCAGAGATCAACGACAAGCAGGTTCAAGCTGGTTATTTCAAGAACTCGACCAAGAACCTCAGTCAAGCTACCACTGAGCCAATCATCGATACTGCTCCACCTCAATCCCCAAAGCAAGCAACCTGAATCGCAAGCGCAAGGGAAACAACAAGAACTGCGCGATGGTCCCCGCTCCAAGCTCTCAGCATCGCCAAGCCGCTACTCCAAATGCACCAACAGCTATTGACATAGACTTCAAGGGAAATTGGGACGCCCACCTACCATTAGTAGAATTTTCGTACAACAACAGCTATCATTCGAGCATCGGCATGGCACCTTTTGAAGCCTTATATGGACGTAAGTGTCGATCTCCTGTATGTTGGCACGAAATTGGGGAAGCACAAATTACTGGTCCAGAATTGATCCAAGAAACCACAGATAAGATTCATCAAATTCGAAACAATCTTCTAGCGGCTCAAAGTCGTCAGAAGAGTTATGCAGATAAACGAAGGAAGCCCTTAGAGTTTAACATTGGTGATCATGTGCTTCTAAAAGTATCACCGTGGAAGGGAGTAGTTCGTTTTGGTCAAAAGGGGAAGCTAGCACCTCGTTACGTAGGACTTTTCAAGATACTCGAAAGAGTAGGTCCTGTAGCATACAAGCATGACCTACCAGAAGAACTCAACAGGATTCATCCCACATTCCACGTGTCGAACTTGAAGAAGTGCCTCGCTGATATCTCCATATTCCGCTGGAAGATATCCAAATTGATGAATCTATGCATTTTATTGAAAGACCAGTGGAGATCATGGACTACGGGGAGAAACGTCTTCGACGAAGTCGCATTCCAATTGTTAGAGTACGCTGGGAGTCGAAACGGGGACCTGAGTTTACTTGGGAACGTGAAGACTCAATGCGTGAAAAATACCCGCATCTTTTTCCTACTACTTCAACTACTTAAATTTCGGGACGAAATTCCTAAAAGTAGGGGATACTGTAACATTTGTAAAAATCGGGTTATCAAAACCCGCTCCGTTTTGTAATCAAGTATCAAGTTATAAAAGTTACATTAAATATTTATGATTATTTTGAGTTAAAACGATACATAATTAATAAATAAACTAAACTATAAAAATTATATTTGATAAAAAGTTAAAACAAAATAAATAAAAAAATTATGAAGCTGCCGGGACTCGAACCCGGGTCAGCCAAGACACACTTCAGCAACTTAACACTCACTCACAAGACCACTCCGCCACTTGTTTGTTTTCTGTCATGTTTAGAAAACAAATAGTTTTTATGGACTAAGGCAAATCAATCGATTTTACACATTGTAACTGAAACCGGTTATCAATCACCCAAAGTCGATTTGGATACTCGCGATTCAGCGAGTATAACCGATAAACGGACGATTCCAATCAATGCTGCCATGAGTGTAACTTGAATTCGGAAGTAGATTGGTTTAATAACCGAAAGTTTTCAATTCACGAACTACTTCAATCCTAGACCTTTCCTGCGACTCAAAACACTCCGCAAAGCTGTCAATTGCATTTCCGCAACCTTACAGTCCACCGGAGAAGCTTGAATCAGACCGCCGGAAAAATTCTGCAAGTCGCCGGAAAACCAGGACTCACATCCACATGGTATTTCCTCCGACTCTTTCTGTTTCAATCGTGTGATTAATCAGTCACTAACACAACACCACCATCAGAATCGATCCTAGTCAACGTTTGTCGAAAATCTTACCTTCGCCGGAAAACTCCTGAAACTGCCGGAAACACACCGTGAACGGGTATGATCTCCCAAACTTCTGTTAAACCTTGTTTAAGTGACTCAACTTCTTAAATAATCGAACAAAGCTATTAATTGGTTTCAACAGCCGGAGTTCACCTTCAGTACCGACGAACCTCTGCCGGAATTCTGTGAACAACTTCAATCGGTACATCTTTTTCTCCAAACTCTCTCCATTCTTTACTTTTAAATTACTTGTAATGTCTGAAAAGCGTATAAGTCATGAATCGGTCATAACAGTCGGAGTATGTTTATCTGTGTAAAATCAACGAAGAAGATGAAGACGCAATACAACTTAAGACTAATTAAAATCGATATTTTAAACGGGTTAGACACACAGTCCAGCGGTGGACTGTGTGCAAAATACACACGCACGTCCCGAGTTCGATTCCTGCTATACGCATTCCTTCTATAATAAAAAGCCTTTTTGATCAAAAACTAACCGGGTTAACTTAGTTAGTTGTTAAGTATAATAAAAACCAAGATAATAACCAGGTTAGACACACAGTCCAGCGGTGGACTGTGTGCAACATGAACCATACATCGCGCGTTCGAAACCCGTCACTTGCACCGGTCCGTTGAATTAAAATGTTTTTGAAATTAAAGAGAAATTCGGATTAACTGAATAAGTGTATAAGTATAAATAAAAACAAGATTATTTCGGGTTAGACACGTAGCTCAGTTGGTAGAGCTGCGTGCACGCGTACGGGAGGTCGCCGGTTCGAGCCTCACCCGGCGCAAACTAATACGCTGACCGACCGGTCAACGGTCAACGGTCAACGCTAAATAAACAATTTTTTTTATATTTTTATTTATTTAATTTAATTTAAAAATCAATTAAAAATACTTAAAAATAACATTTTTAAAGATAGAAAATAGCCATAGACTCACAAAAATATATTTAAGAATTTCATTAAAATCCTTAATAAAAATCCACCCATTTAATATATTTTTCCGTTATTATTTAGGTTAGTAATCCCCGTTGTTCCGCTCATCTAAATCGTGCGCATATCACCATCTCCAATCCAACGCACCCAAGGTGAGTGAATCTTACAAATTCCCCGTTTTAATCACGTTTTGGGTGTATCATGTGTCTTTGTATATATATATTATAACTAAACCATTGTGCATACATCATATCATGAACATATGTATTCAGTTTGTTGCTGTTAAGTAGTTATTATTGGGTGCAATTTATTATTCAGTACATGCAATTTCATAGGCCGCCGCTCCCCATTACATT
This sequence comes from Scalesia atractyloides, assembly GCA_947069175.1. Taxonomy (NCBI): domain Eukaryota; kingdom Viridiplantae; phylum Streptophyta; class Magnoliopsida; order Asterales; family Asteraceae; genus Scalesia; species Scalesia atractyloides. The sequence continues at coordinate 16,274,160 of CAMTDV010000018.1, forward strand.
ATGAGCGTTGAGCATGTTCCCCATTTTATTATGCGGTTGAACCTGGCGTGCCCACATACGATCGGCTCCGTTTGATTGAGCCTTGATCGCACAGACATTTTCATTTTCAGTACATGCAATACGATCGGCTCCGTTTGATTGAGCCTTGATCGCACAGTTTCATTTATGTTATTTACAGTATGATGTTGGTATGTTCATGTATGCTGCCATGTGTTATTGTATGTTATAGTTGTGACTGCTATTTGCCATTGCTTGATTATTTACATTTGCTCATCTATGATTATGCACTAATTTTCATTGATAAACTAACAATTAATTAATAAATGTTTATCTAATAAGGTTCACTCGCCAACTTATGTTGACCCAAAAACTCCCATTTTACACATGATACAGGTGAACCAGCAGCAGCTAGGAACACATAGGACTTGGACTAGAAGAATAAAACGTTTTAGAGTTGGGATTGTTATGTTTGGTTTATTTCCTTTGTATTGAATGAACATGTTTGGATATTTGAAAATGTAACTTTGACTTTATTAAATATGAAACATAATAGTAAATGTCATGAGCTTTGGTGATAACCCAATTATGCCCCGACTCTTATTCCGCTGCGGGTCGGGGTGTGACACATATCATCACGCGATTGGAGGAAACTGTCGCTTTTGCGCTAACTGCAACATTTATGGTCACTTCACAACGCATTGCCGTACTGGTCCCCGTCAGCAAGCTCCTCCCACTCTCGCAGGTTAACCAAGCACCGCCAGCACCAGCAATTTAGGCCCACACTTGTTACACCTGCGGTGACCAAAATCACTTCAGCAACGCTTGCCCAAACCGCATCGTCAAACAAGAGCCGCAGCAGCAGCAGCCACCGTCACAGCCTCAGTAGCAACAACAAGCTGCACGTGGACGAGCCTTTAACCTCAATCATCGCCAGGCTCAGAATGACAACAATGTTGTCAACGGTACGTTCCTCGTAAATGGTATTTATGCTTCATATTTATTTGATACTGGTGCCGATAATTGTTTTGTATCGTTAGAATTCGAAAAGGTTTTAAAATGTAAGCGCGCTAAACTCCCAAAGACTTTCGATGTGGAAGTCAACACTGGAAGAACCGTTACCGTTAACTCCGTCTTACGTGGTTGTACTCTCGATCTCAACAACCATGCCTTCTCGATCAATCTCGTACCTATGCAGTTAGGTAGCTTCGATATCATAGTAGGCATGGATTTTCTTCGTGAAAATCATGCTAAAGTTGTTTGCTTCGATAAATTGATTCGCTTCCCTCTCTCAAACGGTGATCAGCTCCATGTTTACGGTGAAACTCCTTCAAAGAAGTTGATGCTTTTGTCTTGTACTCGAGCACACAAATGTTTGCGGAAGCAATGTGTTGCCTTCCTCGCCCATATCGTGAACCCGGAGTAAGAAAAGAAAACCTTCAAGGATGTTCCCGTTGTTCGTGAATTTCCTAAAGTTTTCCCCAACGATTTACCCGATTTACCCCCTACTCGTGATGTTGAATTCCGTATCGATTTAGTTCCCGGTGCCACTCCCATTGCTAAAGCTCCTTATCGTTTCGCACCATCCGAAATGAGCGAGCTATCGAGCCAACTTCAAGAGCTTCTTGATAAAGGCTTCATACGCTCGAGCACTTCGCCATGGGGCGCACCCGTTCTTTTTGTGAAAAAGAAAGATGGGACGTTCCGAATGTGCATCGATTATCGTGAACTTAACAAACTCACGATAAAACCGCTACCCTTTGCCCCGAATCGACGACTTATTTGATCAGCTTCAAGATGCTACTTGTTTTTCTAAGATCGATTTACGTTCCGGCTATCATCAGTTACGCGTGTTGGAAGAAGATATTCTGAAAACCGCCTTTCGCACTCGTTATGGCCATCTCGAATTCGTGGTCATGCCCTTTGGTCTTACAAATGCACCCGCGGTCTTCATGGATTTGATGAACTGTGTGTGTAAAGCTTTCTTAGATCGTTTCGTCATTGTTTTCATCGATGATATTCTTATCTATTCAAAGTCGAGAGATGAACACGCGCGCCATCTCTGTTTAGTCCTCGAACTCCTTCAAGGTAATCGTCTTTATGCTAAGTTCTACAAATGTGAATTCTGGCTCGAAGAAGTCCAATTTCTCGGCAACATCGTTAACAGTCAAGGAATTCACGTCGACCCTGCAAAGATCGAAGCTGTCAAGCCGAAGAATGCATCCGAAATCCGTTCTTTTCTTTGATTGGCGGGTTACTACCGTCGATTCATCGCCGATTTCTCGAAAATTGTTGTTCCGATTACCGCTTTAACTCATAAGGATAAGCCTTTCGTTTGGGATTCCAAACAAGAGGAAGCCTTTCAAACTCTCAAGCGTATGTTATGCGACGCTCCTGTACTCGCTCTTCCCGACAGAAACGACGATTTCGTTGTTTACTGCGATGCCTCTAACTTAGGTCTTGGTTGTGTTCTTATGCAACGAGACAAAGTTATCGCGTATGCATCTCGACAACTCAAGATCCACGAGAAGAACTACACAACCCACGATCTCGAACTCGGTGCAGTTGTTTTTGCATTGAAGATATGGCGATACTACCTTTACGGTACCAAGTGTACGGTCTTCACCGACCATAAGAGTTTACAACATATATATCTTTAATCAAAAGGAAATGAATATGCGCCAACGCAGATGGGTTGAACTTCTCAACGATTACAATTGTGAGATACGCTACCATCCCGGCAAAGCAAACGTCATAGCCGATGCTCTAAGTTGACGAAGCTATGTGTATAGTGTTCGTGACTCTCAAGCTTTGAATGATCTTGAAATTTTGATTCGCTCCGCCCAGTTTGCTTGTTTTAACGAGAATACCCTGCAAGAAGAAATTAAATGTGGTGCCGAAACTCAGCTTGTTGTTAAACCCAGTGGTATTTATCACTATCTCGACCGTATTTGGATTCCTAGTCACGATAATCTTCGTGAATTACTAATGACCGAAGCTCATAAATCTCGATACTCCATTCATCCCGGAGCCGACAAGATGTACCAGGACCTTGTCCTAAGTATTAGTGGCCGGGCATGAAAAAGGATATCGTCATTTACGTTTCAAAGTGCTTAACTTGTTCGAAGGTTAAATCCGAACATCAAAGGCCCTCTGGCTTGCTCGAACAACCCGAAATCCCGATGTGGAAGTGGGAGTGTATAGCTATGGACTTTATTACGAAACTCCCTCGCACTTCCTCTGGTCACGATAGCATTTAGGTTATCGTTGATCGTCTTACTAAATCCGCGCACTTTATTGCTATACGAGAAGACTTCAAGGTCGAAAGGTTAGCCCGAATCTATACTGACGAAGTCATTTGTCGACACGGGACGCTTCGTGACATCATCTCTGACCGCGACGGTCGCTTTACCTCACGTCTCTAGGAGACTTTTCAATCTGCCCTCGGTACTACTCTCAATCTCAGTACCGGTTTTCACCCTCAAACCGACGGTCAGACTGAGCGCACGATCCGCACCATCGAAGACATGCTTCGTGCGTGCATCATAGATTTCGGTGGTAACTGGGATACGCATTTACCCTTAATTGAATTCTCGTACAATAATAGTTATCACACCAGCATACAAATGGCTCCTTTTGAGGAACTGTATGGAAGAAAATGTCGATCGCCTATTGCATGGCACGAGACTGGAGAAGCACAATCACCGGTCCCGAGCTGATTCAAGAAACCACAGACAAAATCCTCCTGATCAGAAACAATCTCTTAAAAGCTCGGAGTCGCCAAAAGAGTTACGCCGATAAACGCCGCAAGCCCCTGCACTTCGAAGTGGGAAACCAAGTACTCCTAAAGGTTGCACCTTGGAAGGGAGTGATACGCTTCAGGAAGAAAGGAAAGCTAGCACCACGATACGTAGGACCCTTTAAGATTCTGGAAAGGATAGGCAAAGTGGCCTATCGACTCGAACTACCGACGGAACTTAACAACGTCCATCCGACTTTCCACGTGTCTAACCTCAAGAAATGCCTAGCTGAAGAGAATCTCCATGTACCTCTCGAAGATTTGCAAATCAACGAGACTCTTCGTTTTGTGGAAAAGCCTGTCGAGATCATGGACTGAGAAACCAAGAAATTACGGGGCTCTCGCATCCCTATCGTGAAGGTTCGATGGGAAGGCAAACGCGGTGCCGAGTTCGCTTGGGAATTGGAAAGTGACATGAAGGCTATGTATCCGCATCTCTTTGTTACGGCCGCTACTTAAATTTCGAGACGAAATTTCCTAAAGTAGGGGAGACTGTAACAACTCCAATTTTTCGTTGTTAATTATTTATCTTTTGTTCCGTTGTATCTATCAATTGTAACCCGAGTTTCGGTTTATAAGAAGTTGTGTTAATTAAATTATGTTTTATTATATCGCATCTAATCACTTATTAAATGCATCGCTAATTTAATCGCAATCGCAAGTAATTATGTTACTTAAATAGCCAAGTGTGTTATTGGTAATAGACACTTGTGCCATTGCATCGATTATCTCATCGCATCGCAATCACAGTTAATTATGTGGTTTTTATGTTACTTATGTGTTATGAGTGTTTATGTTTATGATTACAATCGCTCTCGCTTATTCAAATCGCTAAATCGCACTATTACATCACTTATAACGCTTAATATAGCTATCTAATACGAACCGAATTGCCAAACGAACTCATAACGCGAAATAATCGAACAAAACTTGGCCCATAGGTCAAGTTCGGCCGAACTTGTGTATCACAAGTTTGCCCGAACTTGTCTAAGCCAATAATATTGCAAATCCAACAAGTCCGCCCGGACTTGTGTCAAAAAACTCAACAAAAACATACAAGTTCGCTCGAACTTGTAACAAGTTCGCCCGAACTTGATGACTGCTCCCTCATTTCTCCTCTCACCTATAAATACTCAGCTCCTCCTTCTCATTTGAACTTGCTGCAAAGTTCGCCCAGAGCTCTCCAAACCCAAAACCTGTGTTTTCTAAGTAAGAATCAACCCGATTTTAACTACAATGATTTTCAACAACGTTTTACAACGGTTTACAACGATTTTAGCACAAGGCTTTGCCTTCGTTTTCATCAAATCTCTTCTATTTATGAAAATCTTTATCTTTTTCCATAAAAACTTCTGTTTTCACTCGGATCTATACTAGATCTGAGCAAAACCTTTTATAACTTTGATTTTTTTTACACAATATTCGGACTAATGACGTATGTTTCGTTCACTTTTGAGTGGAACGAGGCGTTGTCTAGCAAGATCTCAGATCCGGAAGCATAAGGACGAAATCGTCATTTTACACAAGCTGGAATAACCCGTACGAACCTTCAAGTTCGCCCGGATTAGCTCGAGTTTCTGTAAAATGGCTAAACTCGCTCCAAAAAGGCCTCTCCAGCCTAAGTTTTACTCAGTGGCTTATGGTTGGAGGGATGGACACTCGATTTCCTCAGCAAACGACGCAAAAACGCACGATTTGGATGCCAAAATGATCAAGTTCGCTCGGAATACATCAAGTTCGCTCGAACTTCTCACCAGTTGGTGACTAAGTTCGCCCGAACTTGGTCCCTCGTGACAGATTTTCAAAAATGGCACAAGTTCGCCCGAACTCTGTCAAATTTTCAAGAAAATTAGACAAGTTCACCCAAACTTGTATAATTTCCTTGGAAATTAGACAAGTTCGCCCGAACTTGTCTCACATCTCAACAGGTTTCACAAGTTCGCCCGAACTTGTACGGAAACATACAAGTTTGCCCGAGCTTGTTCACTCAGTAAGTCAAGCTATACAAGTTCACCCAAACTTGTACTTTCCAGTGATATGAAGGCCAAGTACCCGCATCTATTTGTTACAGCTACTGCCTAATTTCGGGACGAAATTCCCTAAAGTAGGGGAGACTGTAACAACTCGAAAATTCGATTGTTATCTCTTCTTTTGTTCTCTGTTTATCTATCCTTTTGTAATCCCGAGATTCGGTTAATAATAAAGTTTATGTTAATTACTTATGGTGTTTTACGTTATTATCGCATATAATCGCTTATTAAATCTCATCACTAATCTCGTCGCATCGCAAATCACAGTTATTTATGTGGTTTTATATTATTTATGTGTGTTTGTGGCTATGTTTACGCTCGTTATCGCATCGCTCTCGCACTCTCGAATCGCTAAATCTCACTATTATATCAATTAAAACGCTTAATATAGCTATCTAATGTAAACCGAATAACCAAACGAACCCTTAACGCGAAATCAGCAAACAGAACTTGGTCACCAGGCCAAGTTCGGCCGAACTTGACTACCACAAGTTCGCCCGAACTTGCCAACCCCTTTGTTTTATCAAGTTCGCGCGAACTTGCATGAGTATATGCAAGTTCGGCCGAACTTACTCATAATTCTTCCCAAAATCCATCAAGTTCGCGCGAACTTGCATGAATTTCATGCAAGTTCGGCCGAACATGCTTCCACCAGCTCTCCTCCTATAAATACCAAGCTCATTTCTCCCATTTGAACTTGCTGCAGAGTTCCCGAAACCCAAAACCCTCTGATTTCTAAGTAAGAATCGACCCGATTTTCACTGCAACAACGTTATCTACAAAGGTTTACAACGATTTTGGCACAAGGCGTAGCCTTTGTTTTCATCAAAACTCATTCTTTTACGAAAATCTTCATCTTTTTTCTTCCAAACCTTCTGTTTTAAGCTTAGATCTACACAATACGAGTTAGTTTGGCAAAAGTAGAGACTTCCCAAACACGAGATCTGCAAGATCTCGGCTTGTAAGTGATAGATCTGAGAAAAACCTTTGAAAACCATTGATTTCTACACAAGATACGGACTTTTGATGATGTTTTGTTCATTTTCTGGTATGAAACAAAGCATCTATCGTTTAAGATCCCAGATCTGGAAGCACACGGACGTTTGTGACGGTTTACACAAGCCGGACTAACCCGAACGAACCCCGAGTTCGTCTGGATTAGCCCACGCTTTTGTAAAATGGCTAAAACTGCTCTGAAAATACCTCTATGACCTAAGTTCGCTCAGTAGCACAGGGTCGGAGGGATGAACACTCGATTTACTCAACAAACGACGCGGAAACGCAAGATTTTGGACCCGAAAACATCAAGTTCGCTCGAGAATCACCAGTTCCACAAGTCAAGTTCGACCGAACTGTACCCAAATGGGTCAAGTTCGACCGAACTTGGGTACTTTTCACCAAGTTTCTTGCAAGTTCGCCCGAACTTGCATAGTTTCTAAGGAAACTATCCAAGTTCCCCCGAACTTGGCCACTGCTCAACTCAAGGTTCACCGTTTCGGCTTTTCGGAAGACTGATTCACTTCTGTTCGTTTACAGGCTGATCCGGCGAACTCCGCAACTCTCCTCAGAATCTCTAAGCTAACTAAAACGCACCCACAATGAGTATACTTGATCCATTTTCACTTTAAACTCACTTTTTGGGTGTTACATACGTTCGTATATCAAAATCACATCATAAATCAAACTGTTTATCACACGCGAATAATCTGATTGTATATGCTCGAATACGTGATACTAGAAACATGTGACTAGGACTTGTTTTCGTTAACTTGCCTCCTTAGCTAGTATGGTACTATAGTGTGGCTTACACCCGACGGGTCTAGTTAGGATGGACGTGCAAGCCTTCTCACGGTAGTTAGCATGAGGCATGAGCCTATGTTATGTTAAGTGTTTTGGTGTATCATGATATGTAATTAGATTGTTTCGCAAAAGCTTTTCTCGATTATGCTAGTAGTATTCAAACCTGTATGCTCACCTTTACATAATTGTATTGACTTGTATTTTAACGTACGTAACAGGTTGAGGATTTAGCTATGGACGCTTGGATGATTGCATGCTTAGCTTAGTTCATTTTCTTTTGTTTTGTTTAGTTGGAATGTAATAAATCTAGGGGAAATCGAACCGTTTTGTTTTTATGAGAAAACTTTGGATTTTGTAATGATTATTTAGAATATTATGTTTAATAGTATGGGATGTTAAACATCTAGTAATGTTGTGAATAATTGTTATGGAATTTCTCGTGAGAACAATCTGGTCGCCTAGTGCCACTAACCAGTGATTCCGCCATCGGTCGGGGTGTGACACTTGTCTACTGCTCCTTCACGTTTCGACCGTTTCAGCAATTCGGAAGACTGATGCACTTCTGTTCGCTTACAGGCTGATCCGGCACTCTCCGCAACTCTTCTCAGATCCTCCATCTCTCCTAAATGCATCAATTGTGAGTATACTTGAACCCTTTTATGCTTAAACGCACTTTTGGGTGTCACATATGTTCGTATATCAAAACACATCACACAACTCTCAAACGCTTATTCGCAACCCGCTGTTACATGATTATACGTGAAATCTGCTGAATTGTATGTATTGATTGATTGCTTGTACGCCACCCTTAACATGATAGTATACTAGAGGTTGACCCGCCACCCGAAGACTCGGGGTTGTTAAGGCCCGCATTTTATTTCGCATTTATTTTCTCTTTAGGATGTGGACACTTGTTCGCATGCCTCGCTTAATCGCGGTCTGTTGGTTTACATGAATCTGAGTAGTTACATAGCTCACAACTCTTACGTATGTCATGCGGTGTATGCTAAACGCTTTTATATCTATTATGTACGCAAACCTGTATGCTCACATTTACTTTAATGTATTGACGTTTTATTTTAACATATGTTGCAGGTTGAGGATTGTTCTTTGGACGCGTAGTTTAGGTTTTTGCTTTAGAAACGCTTGTAATAAATCTAGAGATTATTAAACTGGAATTTGTGTTATGAGAATTTGATGTTCTGTAATGTCATTTGAGGATTGTATGTTGAAAGTATGGGATTTTGACGTTTAAAATATAGTCGCTGAAATAATGTTGTGGAATTTCTCGTGAAACAATCTGGTTCGCTTAGTGCCGCGCCCCGATGATTCCGCCATCGGTTGGGGTGTGACAATTATAATATACATCGAACAAGTTAGGAGATGCAGGAGTGCACGCTTGTTCAAGTTGTTATAATTCCAAGTATTCGGGTGGAGCCCCGAATAGAGGTTCCAAGGGGCAACGCGGGTCGGGGTCCAGGGGCAACGCCCCCTGGAGCAGGGTCCAAGGGGCAGAGCCCTCTTCCCCAAATTCGAAATTAGGGTTCTTGGTTATTTTTCTGGTTCACTACGAATTCTACAAAACAAACATACTGTTTGTTCGATTTCTCAATCAGAGTTGTATTCGATTGAATTATTCGATAGAACCACCGAAATAATTTGATCTGAGAGTGATTACACGTGTCTCTGATCGTCCGGTTTTATAAAATTCATCAACACTAGTTGCATCATACTCTATTATATTAAATATATTTATAGTTGAGGTCCAATAAATCAAGCATGGGTTTTTTGTCTTACAAGTATCCCTCATTAATGTTTATAACCACCTCCCCAGACCAATAACTATTTTAATGACAAGTCAAAGAGAACAATAAAAAGATTTTCATCTACTCTAAATATGATTTATCAGAGCAATAAAAAATATATTATATTTGAGTTGATAAGTAATTAATAAAAGCTTATTTTATTACAGCATATATAATCGGATATAATTTAAACTCACAAGTGAAATTAAATACACACATTTCCTTTTCATCTCTATCCTACTCGAAAACAGATCAAAAAAATCATTTTTTATTTCTCTTCTCTAAAGTCAAAACAGCCTCCAGATGACACCAATCAAAATTATTGAAAAGTCGCATGCTTTCAAATAACAATATTAAACACATGAAAAATGATTAACCCGAACACCTTAACCATCATACATAAATCATTCAACTCCCATATTCAAAAATAAACTAACAAACCCGTTGAATAATTATTTCTCAATGATTACTCTCATCATCTTCACTATTCTAACCATCAACCACTTTCAGGCCACCGGTGTTTCAACCCTCAAAGCCGGCGACCAACTCAACTACACTTCTCAACTTGTGTCCGATAATAACAACTTCACATTAGGATTCTTTACTATACCCGCAACAAACAACACATATTTAGGAATCTGGTATACGAACGAACGACGAGCGATCCCGAAGAGTATGGGTAGCCAACCCGTCCACACCGATCACATCAATTTCTTCTACTGTAATCATGATAGATCCATATCTTGGTCGGATAACCATTGCTACAACAGCAGGAGCAGTCATTGTAAACATCTCAGATAATAATATTGATGATAAAAAGTTCGGTCAGACGACAAGCTTGACCGCAACTCTTGAAGACACTGGTGATTTCCAGCTGAAGAATGAAACTGACAATAGAGTTATCTGGAGACGTTTTGATTACCCAACTAATGTGTTTCTACCGGGTATGAAGCTCGGGTCGGATCTTAAAACGGGTAGGAACTGGAACTTGACTTCTTGGTTAAGTGATGAAGTGCCTGATGTTGGCGCTTTTAGTTTGAGTTGGGTTTCTAATGGAGAAAATTCGCAGAGGTTGTTGGTTCAACAGCGCGGTCGGCCGTATTGGACGAGTGGGGATTTGAGGGATCAAATGTTTGAGTTTATGAATGTAAATGATTTACTTTTGTCAAGGTATAGTCTGCATTATGTGTATAATGATGAGGAAAGATACTTTAGTTATGAGAGTGTTAATAATATTCATCCCATGTGGATTTTGAGACCACACGGGCGGATTGTGGATGGGGATGATCGTAGGCTTTCGGCTGATGATTTGTGTTATGGGTTTGATTTGGGTAACGGGTGTGTGGCGAGTTCTGATACGCCTAAGTGTAGGAGTGAGCGTGATAAGTTTAGTCCGTTGAGTGGGGATTTTGTGAGTGATGTGACGCGTAGAGTGGTTGATGATAATTCGAGTTTAAGTATTGGTGATTGTATGGTGAAGTGTTGGAATGATTGTGGGTGTTTGGGGTTTGTCAGTGTAGGTAATGGAACTGGATGTATAAGATGGACCGGAGTGAAATCAGTTGGTAACTTTTCGGTTGATCCGCAAGGAAATGCTGTAACAAAGTTTGTGCTTGTTTCTACCAATCCGAGCAAAGGTAAAATAACCATGATTAGTTTAGTGATTTGTTGGTTTACTGTTATGTGTTTTGTCACATTATTCCTGTATATTGTCTATGTTCTTGATGTAATTATGATTTGCATAAAGCTTGTATATAACCGAAAACATTGTACACAGGAAATGATGCTAAGATCTTGATTTGGGCACCCATTGTTGCGGGCATTTCTCTACTTCTCTTTTGCTTTGGTCTATTGTGGTATGCTAAGAGCAGAAAGCTTAAACGAGAAGGTATAGCAGTCGAGATTGATGTTATATTGGTGTGCTTTTGAATTTCTATATTTATTTTACTTTCTAAGACATTGTTTTGATTGTAAAAGAGAGACAAAAGAGAGACGACAGACGTATTCTTGAGATGATGGCTACCGAGAGCTTCAGGAATTCAAGTGATACTGAAAGGGACGGCCGAAAAGGAAGTGATATAGTAGTGTTCAGCCCTGATGCAATAGTTACTGCCACAAATGATTTCTCAGACCAAAATAAGCTAGGAAAGGGTGGTTTCGGACCTGTTTATAAGGTATTTGTGTCTTTTCATACGCATTGTATTCTAAAATCGTTGTTAGTTTTTGTTGCTGACAATGGTGCGATATATTGTGCTTATGATGACAGGGAAAACTTAGTGATGAACGAGAAATTGCAGTTAAAAGGCTTTCAAGAACATCAGGACAAGGGCTTGTAGAATTCAAGAATGAACTCATACTTATTGCCAAACTTCAACATACAAATCTTGTCCGGGTTCTAGATTGATGTATTCATGGAGAAGAAAAGATGTTGATTTATGAGTACATGCCCAACAAGAGTTTAGATTATTTTCTCTTCGGTAAGAAATATATCTTATGACAGAAGTCTTTTACGGCCCAAAAAAATAGTGCTGGACCCGTTAGGCCTGACCCGGCGCACATCAGGTAAGCCCATTAAGGTATACCCACTGTATATAACCACTATATAGAGCTCAAGTGGGTAGGCATTAATGGCTTACACGATGTGGGCCAGTTCAGGACTTATGTCATCAATATCCATCTACATGCCCATTATGGTTTGAACTTTGATACTAGTTTACCTTTTCTAATATACTAAAATGATTGCATAGATGAAACTAGGAAGGCAATGCTAGACTGGCCAAAAAGATGCAACATCATTGAAGGAATTGCTCAAGGACTACTTTATCTACATAAATACTCGAGAATGTGCGTTATCCATAGAGATCTCAAAGCTAGTAATGTTTTGCTAGATGAAAGTATGAACCCCAAGATATCTGATTTCGGTATGGCAAGAATTTTCAAGCAAGATGAGACTTTGCTGTTGTTTGACTTCATAAGTCAAACTGCAACATTAAGAAATAAACGCTTCCATATGGCTTTAGGCTTGGGATCTATGGCAACAAGGGGATGCAGCGCAGTTGCAGGATCCAACACTAGGCGATAGTTGCGTCATTGACCAACTCTTGAGGACCATTCATGTAGTGCTTCTCTGTGTACAAGAAAATGCAGAGGATAGACCAGTAATGTCGTATGTGATCTCTATGCTTACGAATGACACTATGCAGTTACCTGCCCCAAAACGGTCAGCGTTCTTCTTTGGCAGAACTGCGTCAATGTCAACTTCAGTTGAAAGACAGTCAAAGGACTATTCTGTGAACAATATGAGCGTTACAGTAATAGAGGCTCGATAGCTTGTTATTAACATCCGTCTTATCGGATTCCCAAATCTACACCAAGATCCTTGATGATAACAGGCGGTCATGGTTCGTATAGTGATTTTTTATTGGTTTTTATTACTATAAATTTCTATACACATGATTGTTTTATAAACATTATGTTTTTCAGAATATAAGTATTCTTTAGAATCAATTTCAACAAAAAGAGTTGAATTTTTATGATAAAAAAAGTGTTGAATTTTTATCATAAATTCTTGGTCATTACTCATTTGCTCAGGCTTTCTTGAAGCCCCTTATCTTGTTAGGTTTCAGTTATGTAGCTGTGTTACTTTTGGTTAACATGTAGTTGTTCCAACTATGGTCCATGAGTTGGTTAAGAGTTAAAATGGGTCATATTTATAAAACTGTGTATTGGTTTGCGTCAATACGGGTTCGGGGCAAAATAAATTCAGGTCATAACAGGTCGTTTTTAACAAACTTTCAATTTGGTTCGGGTCGATCAGGTTCTGAGAAAAATGAGTTTGGGTCAAAAGTCAAATTGGATGTTTTAAAAAACAATCAGTTAAGTTCGAAGATGGCAGCGAAGTAGTTTAGGCAGCGGCGGGGGGCACATTGGTGGCATTAGGAGCGGGACAGGGGTGGGCATGTGCACAGCAATAGCAGCGTCAATGCCGGTGGGTCGTTAGCAGCAATAGCAACGGCAATAGCAAAGGGGGTCAAGATTGCCCACCTGTAGTCTCATTGTGAGCCCTTGGTTCTTTTGGTTGTTCAATTACAATCTTTTAAGTGGGTTTAGAGTCATGTTCGTCGGGTTGGTTAATTAGGGATGCACTTTCAGCGTCTTAGGTGTCCATCAAGTTGGTTAGTATGTATGGGTTTATGAGTCATTTATATAGGCTAAATGAAACTTGGGCACCAAGTAATACAGTCTAATTAAGGTAAGTAGTAATGAACCTATCTTAACAGCAAAAATATAAGTTTAGATATTAATGAGGACAATAGCGATCACAGACTGTTTGTAATGTGCAATCTAACTAATGGGGGCAATCCTGACCCAAAATGAAGTTCAAGTTTACTAAAGTGGTGGTGAATAATTTTTAATATAACTTTTAATAAGTTTTTTTTTTCTTATATCAGCTCATTGGTGAATCTGCAACTCCAGAGTATCAATCTTTGCAGGTTTTGTTACTGATTTACCCAAGTTTTCCAATCCAATGAATCTTTAGAAGATTTATAACTGTGAAAAGCCTTTTTTTTTAAACCGACCCGATCCAAGACTTGTTCTGACCCAGACCCATTTCAACCCGAACCCCTTCCGACCAAAGCTCATTCCGGCCCAAACCTGTTTTCACCATAACCCGTTTTGACCCGCCACATGACCCAACCCATCCTGCCCGTTTTGCTAGGTATTGTAATGCTATTTGCAATGTGCAATCTAGTATTGTAACTTTTTAAAAGGTTTGAAAAATTATTTTGAAACCTAAAATGAAAAGGAAAGGTAAGATCATTGCAAGTAATGTAGATCAGAAACCGTTAAATATGTAAACTTATAAATCCAATTACACATGCTTTTGACTGTGTTATAAGGCTATGAGGTGTACTCTAACATTTAGGGCGATAACGATGACATAGCATGTTAACCAGCATTGGGAACCAGTCCTTCCTATGTTAAGGGGCATTACATCGGTTATTTGTTAAGATGTCAACCGGATGTTAAAATATTGAATTAATTATTTTTTTCTTTTTTTAAACCAAAAACCATTAAAAAATAGGGTTAGATGAAGTTAATGGAATTAAACCATTTCCTCGAATTAAAGCATAGAGAAATGGGGGAAAATGGGTTATAGGGCACTTATGTGTTGTTAAAAAGGAGGGTTAAAGTATACTCCAAGGCTTGATAGGATATATTATTGAGTTTTTTACTTTAGCAATTAAAATATAAAATAAATCAATTACTAATACCAACCAATTAAAAAATCTAGTTATAACTAGTTGTATACAATAATAATTCTATCCTGGTCCTATAAATACATTATTAATCAATAAAAGGAAGTAAAAATAAACAAGTTTAAACAAATAGAAAAATCCCAAAAAATATATATATCCCAAGTCACTTTAAAGGGATTTTGTCTTTCTACAACTTTATTTCCACCTTATTCAGGCGCACATGGCTGTGCCTGAACCAAGTCAAGTGCTGAGCGCGCCTGTGCTCTATCAAGATGGGCTAAGGCTGCGGGGTATGGTGGGGCGGGGGTTTGGGGCATGGGTTGACACGTGGATTAGGTGGGCTTCCCTGGCAGGACTCAAAAAATTAGGGGTATGGTGGGGCTTGGGTTTGGGGCGTGGCTTGGCCAAATTTATTTTTTTTTATTTTTTATTTTTTAATTAAGTGAACCATAGGCTTGGGTGTACCAATATCCACCCGCCAGCTCAGATGGGTAGGGTGCCCAATGCCCGGGCTGAAACCCCCGCCCAAAGGGCCACTCCCAAACCCAAGCCCACCCGGGGGCCGGGGTGGTCAAATGGGCGTTTCCCCCCGCCCCATACCCCATAGTCTAAGCCCCACGCACCCCTTTGGCATCATAAGATATCTTTATGATACTTGTAATAAAATTAACAAAAAACTGACTGCAGATCCAATCTGACCTCCCATTCAGAAAAGAATCTCTTTTGACGTGTTACCCAGCCACCCCATTTTGACCCGAACCTGCTTTGACCCAAAATATACTTTGTCACGAGTAAAAGAAGACAACAGAACACAAAAGGTCCGAAAAATAACACATATTTGAATTTCCATGTGTAATCTTATATATAAAACAAAAATCAATGGTCTCTGTTACCCAATCAGATCTGGTAAACATGGCCTCATACAATGTTTGAGGAACGCTTGCAAAATACATATGAACCACAAGTAAGTTGTAGTTACCCAAACTTAAGGTACGTATAACATATAACATAAGAAACTGAAATAAACTTAACCAAAAGAAAAGCTACTGTAACATGTATCAATGGACTCACCTTGTCGTTTCGGAAAGCTTGCCTTTTGAATTACAATCGTATACCATGTGATGATGATGATGATGATGAGTCAGTGCCCGTGAGAGAAATGTTCTTAAATCAGAGTTTTCCATGTGCAAACCTTTCTAATCTTTCATTCCAAAAACTTCGACTTCACAAGAAGCTGTCCAACGCAACATAACTTCACAAGCATTTACCATAAATATATGAATTCCCACTCTATCAAGATCAAAACTTTTTCTTGACTAGTTGACTCCTTTTTTGAACGGTGACTTTCTTTTTGAGTGACCCAGTGTCACACCGCCTAAACGGCAGCCCTAGCCAAGATCTGCCTAGACTACGTTGTCTTAACCGGGCCCGCACTGGGTTGATCAGACTTGGTTACGACGTTCCTGGATTTTGATAGTTGACCACAAGAACACATTCTTCATCACTTATTAACACTCTCTGTATCAATCATATTTCAACGCAGTATCTCAGCAGAAAAGCAATAAAAACTTTCATTTGCACATTTGTATACAAAACAACAATTCAAGTATGAACTATGAAGTATGCCGTTTGATCATCGCCTACGTATTCTACGTATGCTGTCAAACTTAGAAAGCAAATAAAAACATTGGATCAACAAACAATGACGCAGAGCATCACTAAAGTATTCTATCAACATTCAACGAAAGATCTAATCAAATTGAACCTAATTAATTCAATAGATCTACAACTTCGGCCTGCAGCACGTATGAAAATACATATAAAAGTACATCCACCATTAAAAGAACAAGGTGTGCTTCATATTCCAAATATGGCTAACAGAATAAAAACAACAACACTAAATTGGCCATAAAGGACAAGAAGAACGACGTATCCACTAAACCGATAAATAACAATACAACACACGGTCCCATCAATTCATCCAACATCCAACCACAACAACAATCATATCCGAATTCAAACTCACCAAAACCCTTTCCCGATCTAATTCAACCTGTAAGTTCCTCGTGCAGACGAATCACTACCAACAACTGAAAGCAAGCCCCCTTCGGCAGCCTCTTGCTCATCCAAAAACAAATCATCCGGACTCCTAAACGCTGCGTGCAACGCAACAACTCCCACCACAACAATCAACGACACCAAAACATTCATTCCGACATTCGTAAACGCCAACGCAAACACCGTCAACAAACTTAACCCAATCAACACCACCCTATCATCAACCACACGATTAAACACAACAATAGGACTCCGGGCATCCCGAAAAAAGTACAAAAAGAACCAGGCAACAAACACAACTAAAAACACAATCATTGACACCGGGTGGTACACAAGGCCTAGGAATATAATTAGTAACATAACCATGGCGTAATTGACTCTGAAGTAGTTGAGATTCTGTCGGATTCTGGACATGGCGTCGTCGTATGATATAGGTCTGGATATGGCGGAGTAGTCGAAGAAATCGCGCCATGGGCGGCGTTTGGCGACGAAGTTTTCGGTGTGGAATCTGGCGCGTGCGAAGAGTGTGGAAGGGGAGGTTGGTGGTGGGACGGCGGTGGTGGTGGTGTTGGTGGAGTAAGTGGTGGTTGGCATCTTGGACATTGTTGGTGGTGAGTTGCAGGATTGGGGGATTGAAAGTTGGAAGATGGAAGATGAAACCCTAGATTTTGGGATCGGATTTATGGTGGTGGTGACCGGATCTGTAAAGGGGTTTTAGAAAGAGAAAAGAGTGCCACGCTGTAGTGGTGACTATTTGGTTTGCTTTTTATTATGATGTTGCAATTATTATGAGAAAAAGAAAAATGTTGCATTTGATATTAAGGCTAAGCAACTAAAATTGTAATAATGTCTTATTACTTGTTACTTAAGTAGATAATGGGTTTTAGTTAATCCATATTATCATGATGTGGTTGTTTAACTCACAGTAAGTTAAATAAAAGAAAAAGGAAAAGGGAAAAAGGAAATTGAGTAACGTTTGGTATGAAAGAATATAAGTTGAAATAGAATGGATTATTATGACGGAATGAAAAAAAAAACATGTTCGGTTATCATATGTTAATCAAATGGAGCATTCCAAATAATTGTAACTATTTTCGAATATAGCAATTTACATTCCTTGGTAAGGGTTTTTTTTTCATTCCTACAAGAAATGGAAAGTAAATATATTATTATTATATTTATATCAATATTTATATTATTAATATTAATACTTATAGTAATATATATATCAAAAAATATATTATTATTTTTTTATCGTTAATAAATTATTATTAATATTATTATTGTGGTAATTATATTTTTGTTATTTTTAATACAATTGTGTTTCGTTACTTTCTCTTTTTTAGTTTATCAAAATGTATAAAGTAATGATTCATTTTATTCACATATGAGTAGCCAAACATCACAATGGAATGGAATGATTCATTTCATTTTGTTGTCCATTCCATTACATCATCCAGTGCATTCTCTCATTGATTTCATTACCACATACCAAACAGACCCTTGGTGATTAAATCAATATGAGAAGATGGGCCACTCTTTTCTCCCTCACATCCATTAAAGGGTTAGTGATTTTTTTATATTTGCACCTCTTTGAGAACATGGGTTAGTATAGGAGTATGTGGAAATATAGGATTAATGAATTTTAGGGGACGGTATAGTTGTGTTCTAGCTTCATTTAAGCTTTGTTTTCTTTTACACTTTAAGTAGGCCCACATCGGTTGGGTTTCTTGTTTTATGTCTATTTGGTGTTTTCCAATGATACAGGTTTCTTGTTTTATGCCTATTTTGTGTTTTCTGATGATATATCTAATTATTGCTACGCTTATATTTTTGTCTTTTGTTGCGTCTATGTGTATGTTGTTTGTTTAGAGCAGTGAGTCTCTTTGAAAGCAGTCTCTCTATCATTGAGATAAAGATCATGTTTTCTTACATCATAACCCCCAGACCCTACCAATAGTTTTTGCTATTTGTGAGACTTACTGGGTACGGTTATTATATCCGTTAAAGGGTTAGTGACCCACTTTAGCGCTCCTATTTTGATGTTACAAGGTGTTATATCTGGTGTGAAAGAGGGCGCTAATCCACAATGCTGCCCCTATTTTTATCTATTAAATATACATTACCTAAAAATATGTTTTTAGTAAATGGGGCAATTAAAATAACCAATGTTCAGCAACGAGAAGATGATATCAATGGTTTTATAAATATGGATCACGTTGGATCACATTGACTTACGGGATTATCATCATTTTAACTGCTTTAAAAAATTGAGTAAACTGTAATTTCTCTCTCTGTAGTTTGATGGTGTTTGTACTTTGCCTCCCTAAATTTCATTTTTGCACTTTGCCTCCCTTTAGTTACATGTTGTCATGATATGGAGTTGATTGTTTGTTTCATCATCCAAAAGCGAGAAAATGACTCTTTATACCCTTTTTATATCACATCATGTGCCTCTGTGGTTTCATTATTATTACAATCATCTGCCACCCACCACATCACACACATCCCTTACCGCTACCCTCCACACCTTGTCGTCATCGCTGATTTCTGTCACACCCCGACCCGCAACGGATATGGTATGGGGTATGATGATTGTCCATAGCTCATGACACTATTATAAGTTTAATATTAAAGGCATCAATTTAACTTGTCACACATAATCATAGAATGTGTTCATCAAAACCCATACAATATACAAAAGATAAATAATCATGTACAAATATCTCATTTATTACTATACAAAGGCACATCTTATTTGTCTTCAACTTTAAATCATCTCAAAGTCACGTACCTGTATGATGCGTAAAAAGGTTTTGGGTCAACAAAATGTTAGTGAATAGATCTAGTTTTTTAAATAAAATGTTTTGCTTTATTAATTGATGTATTTTATTTAGTAATCTTTTAAAAAAATATTTAACATGCAATTTCATGTGTTGTAGAAACATCCAAAATTACCACAACCACAACAACAAGCAATAAATCACCACAATCACAATATAGATACAAAATAAACAATAAGAGCCAAAGACTATTGCGTGCATTATTCTCAAGTCCCAAAGAACAAGTCTAATACTGGTGACGATACTAGGCTACAACCCATTGCCGTGGGGAACCTAGTCAGCGAGGTGGATCCACGCGAAACCTGTGACACAAATCGAGTAAACACATAGATACACGTATATGCAACGATATATACTAGAAATAATAGAAACAACAAACACGATACACATAGTGAGACATTGACTTTACATGTTATTTAATCAAATAGAAACAATAGAAAAAAAGACACAAGATACACCCAAAAAATACTTAAGGACTAAAAAGAGAATAGAGATAGATCTACTCCCCGATTGCGAAGAAACGATCGACGAAAATTATCACAGGAATTGGAATAGGTGGAATCTAAAATAATAATCTTAATCACCTTAAGATATAATAAACGAAATACTTAAACGAATAGACAAAATATTAAGTTTAAGAAATTGGGTTCTCTTATTTGGGGACTTAAATTATATAAAACAATTATTCGACAAAATAACCAAATTAATATATATTTACATAAATATATTTCTAGAATTATTAATCATGACAATTCTTAGCAATATCAATTTAATAGATTTTAATGTTTTGCAAATACTCATATTTAAACAAGTTCACTAAAACCATCTAATAATTTTATGTACCAGATTTAATAATTATCATATATTTTATGAGTTAACTGTCATTATCGTCCCTGTGATTTGTTCACTTTTGCCATTTCAGGTCAATTTTCAAAATTGCACCATTTTCCTCCCTTACATACTAGAAACGTGTCATTTCATTCCAAAAAAACTAACCCTAATTAGAATAACTCGGTTAGCTCAGGGGTAAAATGGTCACTGTTTATTATTTTATTTTTTTTGTAAAATATCAATTTTACCCCTGAGCTAACTAGTTCTTCTGACTGTGGTTAATTTTTTGAATTGAAATGGTACGTTTCTAGTATGTAAGGGAGGAAAATGGTGCAATGTTGAAAATTAGTCTGAAATAACAAAAATGAACAAACCACAGGGACTAAAATGGCAGTTAACTCTATTTTTATTTACAATGACAAATTTTCTAAAGAAATTTTTTTAAAAGAAGATCCATGAATCCTTTGATAGGATAATTACCTAAAATTATAGAATAGTTATATTAAAATCCCAATACAATTAGATAATCTCTAAAAACCAATAAAAATGTTTATAGAATTTATTTCTAATAAACTTGTATTTTAAATAATTAAAATATGTATAAATCCAAATTAAATTCACGAATTCCCAAAAGTGAAGGAAAAAATCTAAAAAAATCCCTAGTGTTTACATAATCTGAAATAATCAACAAAAGTATTTGTTGAATTTATTTATGATTATCTTGCATTTTTAATTGATTTAACAAGGGATTAGAATCTAAATAATTCACCAAAATTCCAA
Source organism: Scalesia atractyloides (assembly GCA_947069175.1). Taxonomy (NCBI): domain Eukaryota; kingdom Viridiplantae; phylum Streptophyta; class Magnoliopsida; order Asterales; family Asteraceae; genus Scalesia; species Scalesia atractyloides. Next base: position 16,295,364 of record CAMTDV010000018.1, read on the forward strand.
TTAATATCTACAAATTCCCAAAATTTACACAAAATAGAAAAATACGATATATAACAATATCCTACTTTCAATTTCATCAAAACACATGTCTAACCCTAAAAGCCCCAAATTCTATGAACGAAGAACCCTAATGTTAACTATAATTAAATTCGAATAATTCAGCCTCCTATCACTAAAATTGATACAGGGCTTTTGGAGAGAATGAAAAGTTAAGCACAATGGGCTTTGGAATCACCTAAAAAAGGTTACGAATTGAATGAGATACGTCCGATGAAATACGAGCCCTAGAATCTTCTTTGATCCAATTCGCGATGCACAATTGATGAAACGACGAAATTCCAGTGGAGTTTTGCATGGTTTGAAGCTACAAGTCTGATGGTATAGGTTTTGCAATCGAATTTTACGAATTCGATTACACCCTGTTGTGTTCATAATGTATATTAATGGTGATATTAAACGGATTGTATATGATCGGTTGTGATTGTTTTGAAATATCATAGATCAAGCGTATTCTCAACAATGTAGGGTTTTTGTTTAACACTTGTGACCTGACATTCCTAAGGAACCATCCGATCCTAAGATTCGAGTTCCTAATATTATTACCAAATCGAACCGGTATCATTTACTCCTATGGAAAACCCTACACTCAATCGTGCATGAGCAGTTTCCTCCTAATTTCCGAACGAAATTCCCAAAAGTTAGGGAGACTATAACATCTGTGAAAAACGGATCTCCAAAACCCAACCAAGATTGCAAAACCGGACCCTTTTCAAGTAAATAAAATAATAATTTGTAATACTTTATTATTTAAATTCAATCATCACGTATCGCGATCATAAAAACCGTGTTAAAAAACAACGCGTGTTTGGTCTATGATGTTGTGTTTAAATACAACTCGTGTTCAATTTATAACAAAAAAACAAAGTGGATCAGCTAGTTTCATAGGCGTTTGTGGTGTTGGGGTACCCGGGTTCGAAACCCGCCCCACACCTTTTTTTCTTTTAGTTCCCCGTTTTTAACACTTTCGCACACTTTACCACTTAAGCCCCTGAACTTCATAGTTTCGAGATATGACAATACAACTCATGTACTTGTTATACTAAATAACCTAGTTCATTAATTCCTCATAAATAACTAACGGTTGTAACCGAGTTAGATGTTTTCTCTGAGATTATAGTCTCCGTTGATTACAAAAATAACCCTTAACTTATAACTTTATTTAACTAGCCAATCTAACTTCGTTAGTGCTACTCTTATATAAATCTAACCAAACTAACTGAAAAACCTTTATACGTTATTGTGTTTAGTCTGGTTTTTATCAACTCGATACGTGACGATTGAATTTAAACAATAAAATATTATAAATTATTATTTTTTATTTACTTGAAAAGGGTCCGGTTTTGCAATCTGGGTTAGATTTTGGAGATCCGTTTTTCACGGATGTTATAGTCTCCCAAACTTTTGGGAATTTCCTTTGGAAATTAGGAGGAAACTGCTCATGTATGATTGAGTGTAAGGTTTTCCATAGGCGTAAATGATACCGACTCGATTGGTAATAGTATTAGGAACTCGAATCTTAGAATCAGATGGTTCCTTAGGAATTTCAGGAACAAGTGTTAAACACAAGCCCTACGTTGCTAAGGATACGCTCGATCTATGATATTTCAAAATATGTAGAATGTAACAACTCGTAAATTTCGTTGTTATTTATTTTATTCCTTTTTCGTGTATTTCGTTTATCTCAATCCTTTATATTCCGAGATTGATTATGAGAAAGTTTATGTTAATGGAATTTTATTTTGTCACATCAATATCGCATTTAATCGCTAATTCAACGCATCACAAGTAGTGATGCTACTTTGAGAGCCGAGTGTGTTATTGTTTAATAAACACTTGTGCCATCGCATCGTTATCTCATCGCATCGCAAAACGCAGTTAATTATGTGTTTTATATGTTTTATGTTTTTTTATGTTATGGTTTATTATCGCTAAAACGCTCGCACGCTCACGTAACTCGCTCTCTCTCAAATCAATGATTATATAACGCTTTACGCTTTGCTAAAACGCTTAATATAACTATCTAATACGAACCGAATCGCCAAACGAAATCTTAACACGGAACAAACGAACAAAACTTGGCCAATAGGTCAAGTTCAGCCGAACTTGTGCATCACAAGTTTGCCCGAACTTGTCCAGGCCACCAGAATACTTCAAGATCCAACAAGTCCGCCCGGACTTGCCTTAAAACTCAGGAAAACAAGTAAGTTCGCTCGAACTTGTAGCAAGTTCGCCCGAACTTGATACAAGTTCGCCCGAACTTGATGTATCCAGCTCACTTTCAGCCTTCACCTACAAATACGCAGCTCCTCTCTTCATTTTCACTTGCTGCAAGTTCGCACGGAGCTCCCCAAAACCGAAACCCTTTGTTTTCTAAGTAAGAATCAACCCGTTTTCTTGCTACAACAACGTTTTACAACGATTTTGCACAAGGTTTTACCTTCGATTTCATCAAAAATCCTTTGTTTATGACAAATCTTCATCTTTTTATGCTGTTTTTCACTTAGATCTATGCTTAGATCTAAGTAAAACCTTTTAGACATCGATTTTTACACAATATTCGGACTAAATGACGTATGTTTCGCTCACTTTGAAGTGGAACGAGGTGTTGTCAAGCAAGATCTCAGATCCGGAAGCACAAGGACGAAATCATCACTTTGCACAAACTGGACTAAGCCGTACGTACCTTCAAGTTCATCCGGATTAGTCCGAGTTTCTGTAAAATGGCTAAAACTCGCTCCAAAAGACCTCTTCAGCCAAGGTTTTGCTCAGTAGCCTAAGGTTGGAGGATGGACACTCGATTTCCTCAGCAAACGACGCGAAAACTCATGAATTGGTGACCAAAACAGTGAAGTTCGCTCGGAAAGCATCAAGTTCGCTCGAACTTGTCACTAGATTGGTGACCAAGTTCGCCCGAACTTGATCAATTCTTCACAAAATTTCACAAGTTCGCCCGAACTTGTAGTGATTCCAAGGAATCAGAACAAGTTCGCCCGAACTTGTATCACTCCTCACCAAATAGGGCAAGTTCGCCCGAACTTGTCTATTTTCTTAGGAAACCAGACCAGTTCGCCCGAAATTGTACCTCTAGTAACTCTAGGTAGTCAAGTTCGCCCGAACTTGTACCCCAAGGTACAAGTTCGCCCGAACTTGTCTACTGTTCAATCAACCGTTAACCGTTTCAGCAATTCGGAAGACTAATGCACTTTTGTTCGCTTGCAGGCTGATCCGACGCTTTCCTCAACTCATCTCAGATCCCGTCTCCTCTCTCAAAACGCACCGACAGTGAGTATACTTGAACCACTTTACGCTTAAATGCACTTTTGGGTGTCACATACGTTTGTATATCAAAACACATCACACAACTCAAACTCTTGTTCGCAATCCCGCTATTACATGACTATACGTGAAATCTACTGAATTGTATGTATTACTTGATTGCTTGTACGCCACCCTTAACATGATAGTATACTAGAGGTTGACCCGCCACCCGGAGGCCCGAGGTTGTTAAGGCTTGCATTTTTCATTTCTCATTTATTTTCTCTTTTGGATGTGAACACTTGTTCGCATGCCTCGATCAATCGTGGTTTGTTGGTTTACTTGAATCTAAGTAGTTACATAGTTCACAACTCTTATGTATGTCATACGGTGTATGCTAAACGCTTTTATATCTATTATGTACGCAAACCTGTATGCTCACCTTTACTTAATTGTATTGACGTTTATTTTAACATATGTGGCAGGTTGAGGATATTTGCTACGGATGCTTAGATGTAGGTTTGCCTTTAGAAATCATGTAATAAATCTAGGGAAGATCGAATCGGATGTTATGTTTGAGAGATTGTTTTTAATTATGTAATGATTGTTTGAGAATTATATGAGTTTGATAGTATGGGATGTTGGACGGTGAATATTGTCTCTTAAATAATTGTTATGGAATCTCTTGATCAATCTGATTCGCCTAGTGCCATGCCCAGATGTTTCCGCCATCGGTTGGGGTGTGACAGATTGGTATCAGAACCACAACTATAGGGAAACATAGGTAGAACTGCCATGTTTGACCTAGTCTATAGTTAGGACACCAAATCAGACCGTTACGCATCGATTAAACACTCGAAACGAATACGAATAGACAAGTTCGCCCGAACTTGCGGGCAAGTCCGCCCGAACTTGATCAAGTCCGCCCGAACTTGATCAAGTCCGCTCGAACTTGTCAGCCCCCTTCAACATCAAATAGGTTCGTTTAGGATTGAACAAGTTCGCTCGAACTTGACATCATGCTGATGCCAAGTTCGCCTAAACTTGACCAAAACCCTTAACTTTTAAACATTGCCTTTCCTAAAGCAACCACAACACACGTGACGAACGCTCGTATCACACAAAACGAGTGATCAAGTCGAGAATAGGTGTGAAAACCATGAACTCTCGACAAGATCATTCACTCCGCGCATTCTCTCTTCGTTGAGTTAGGAGTGATATCCAAATCTCGATGAAAATCTCCACTTCTATCTAGTGGAACTCCCGATTTGATCGGTGAGCATAACCACAACTAGGAATGAAGTTGTTAAGTTAGGAGTGAAACCTGCATCTTAATAACTAGTTCCGCTCCTCGATTTTCAATCTCACCAAAGTCTCGATCATTTCGATGACTTGGAACACAACGTAACTGGAAGGACAACCGTTGTACGGCGAGAGCATTTGTCTATTAGGCCAAATCGTGTGTCCGAACTCAGAGAATTTTCGAATCACTTCGGGTAGTCGCTGTCTCAAAACCTAGGACGCTCCCAGTTGATTTAAGCCTATAATCGACGATTTTACGCATCATCAAGTTTATATATTATTTATGTGTTTAAATTTATGGCTCTTACGCTTATTCGATTTCTTGCTTCATCGATTTCTCGATTTATCGCTTTTACACTCCATCGATATATGCATAACTCGCACAGCTCTCGTAATCTTAAACGCTAATTAATTCACCAACAAAACTAATCACTCAACTCGCTTACGCTCACGAGGGCCTACGTGCCTCATACGCAGCTTTACTCGCTATACACTAATATATCGCATCTCGTACGCACTACGCATAATTTAGTTTGAAGATGAATACGTGAAAAATATGTGCTTATGTGCCTATGTGATTATGTGTCTATGTGCTTATGTGGATACGTGTCTATGTGTTTTAAGCCTTAACTGTATAATAATAATATTAACTTTTGAACATAAACCTATTATAATCAAATCTCATCCAACCAAAATCCTTCATGTAGATGTCTTCCATGGGATCTCACACACGGAGGAACATCCAGCGCAACAACGCTGATAAGCGCATTGCTTCACTGGTAGCCAAGCAAATGGCTAAAGTCATTCCTCAGATCGTCAACGAGATCCATGCCGTCAGCAGCAATTCGTCCGTCGATTCCAATGCCGACACGCCCAAGACTTCGTTCAGCTTTAAGCAATTCAAGGCATGTGGACCACTCACCTTCACCGGCACGAATGGGCCGAGTGCTATGTTCCACTGGTTCGATTCTATCGAGGTTACCTTCCGTCAGAGTGGATGTCCCGAATCTCTGCGCACTATCAATGCCACCGGCGTGTTCCAATCGAGGGCTCTCGATTGGTGGACAGCGGAGCGCAATAAGCGCGGGAACGATGAAGCTTACGGGCTCACTTGGAGGAACTCAAGGAAATCATGGTGAAAGAGTTCTGTCCTCCACATGAAGTTCAAAAGCTGGAGAATGAGTTCTGGGATATCAAGCAAGACGGTCCAGACAATGCTGGCCTAACAGCTCGTTTCAAGCAGTTGAGTATTATCTGTCCCGGTCAGGTGGACACTACCGAGAAGGCAATCAAGAAATACATGCGTGCTTTACCCGATTGCGTCGCTGATTTTGTTCAAGCAGCACACCCCACTACCATTGAGGAAACTTATCAGCTCGCTGCAGAAATCAACGACAAAAGAGTTCAGGCTGGTTACTTCAAGAACCACAGCAAAGTCGCGAATCAAGCTATCACTAAGCCGAGTGCTCCTACCGACCAGTCTCGAAAGTCAAAGTCCAGTCGCCTAGGTCGAAACAAAGAAAACCCGAGCAAGAATTGTGCACTTACCGCACCGCCAAACCCTCAACCGCTTCAGTCTGCCGCACTAAGCGCACCGCACCAAGCGCACCACAGGCACAACGTCCGTATACTGGCCCTCATCAACTGTGCTCGAAATGCACCTATCACCATGCGGTTGGAGGCAATTGTCGTTTCTGTACCAACTGCAACACTTACGGCCATTTCACTGTCAGCTGCCGTTCAGGCCCCCGTCAGCCAGCTCCTCAAGCACCCGCACCACCAGCTCCACCTCATACTCCTCAGGGTAATCAGCAGTAGTTCCAGCAGCAAGCGCCAGCCCCAAAGGCCCGTGCTTGCTACACTTGTGGGGACCCAAACCACTTCAGTAGTGTCTGTCCTAACAGAGCAGTCAAGCAAGAGCCGCAACAGCAACAGCCTCAGCAGCAGCCACCACCACAGCCTTAGCAGCAACAACCAAAGGCTGCGCGTGGACGAGCCTTTAATCTCAATCATCGCCAGGCTCAGAACGACAACAATGTTATCAACGGTATGTTCCTTGTCAATGGTATTTATGCTTCCTGTTTATTTGATACTGGTGCCGATAACTGTTTTGTATCGTTAGAATTCGAAAAGGTTTTAAAATGTAAACGCGCTAAACTCCCAAAGACTTTCGAAGCTGAAGTCGCCACCGGAAGAACCGTTACCGTTAACTCCGTCCTACGTGGTTGTACTCTCGATCTCAACAACCACACCTTCTCGATCAATCTCATACCTATGCAATTAGGTAGCTTCGATGTCATAGTAGGCATGGATTTTCTTCGTGAAAATCATGTTGAAGTTGTTTGCTTCGATAAAATGATTCATTTTCCTCTCCCTAACGGTGATCAGTTACATGTCTTTGGCGAGACTCCCTCAAAGAAGTTGCTTATGTCATCTACTCAAGCGAGCAAGCATTTGCGAAAGCAATGTATTGCCTTCCTAGCTCATATCGTGAACCCTGATAAAGGAAAGAAAACCTAGAAAGATGTACCCGTTGTTTGTGAATTTCCTAAAGTTTTTCCCGACGACTTACCCGGTTTACCCCTACTCCTGATGTTGAATTCCGTATCGATTTGATTCACGGTTCTACTCCTGTTGATAAAGCTCCCTATCGTCTCGCACCATCCGAAATGCGCGAGCTATCTAGCCAATTTCAAGAACTTCTTGTTAAAGGTTTCATACACCCGAGCACTTCACCTTGGGGCGCAGCCGTTCTTTTCGTGAAAAAGAAAGATGGGACTTTCCGAATGTGCATCGATTATCGTGACCTTAACAAGCTTACGATAAAGAACCGCTATCCTCTTCCTCGAATCGACGACTTATTTGATCAACTTCAATGTGCTACTTGTTTTTCTAAGATCGATTTACGTTCCGATTATCATCAATTACGCGTATTGGAAGAAGATATTCCGAAAACCGCCTTTCGTACTCGTTATGGCCATTTCGAATTCATGGTCATGCCTTTTGGTCTTACAAATGCACCCGCGGTCTTCATGGACTTGATGAACCGTGTGTAAAGCTTTCTTAGATCGTTTCGTCATTGTATTTATCCATGACATCCTTATCTACTCGAAGTTGAGAGACGAACATGCGCGCCATCTCTGTTTAGTCCTCGAATTTCTCCAAGGTAATCGTCTTTATGCTAAGTTCTCTAAATGTGGATTCTGGCTCGAAGAAGTCCAATTTCTCGGCCACATCGTTAATAGTCAAGGAATTCACGTCGACCCTGCAAAGATTGAAGCTGTCAAGAGTTGGATTACACCGAAAAATGCATCCGAAATCCGTTCTTTTCTTGGATTGGCGGGTTACTAACGTCGATTCATCGCCGACTTTTCAAAAATCGTCATTCCGCTTACTGCTTTAACTCATAAGGACAAACCTTTTGTTTGGGATTCCCAGCAAGAGGAAGCCTTTCAAACTCTCAAGCGTATGCTATGCAACGCTCCTGTACTCGCTCTTCCCACGGAAACGAAGATTTCGTTGTTTATTGCGATGCCTCTAATCTTGGTCTTGGTTGTGTTCTTATGCAACAAGACAAAGTTATCGCGTATGCGTCTCGATAACTCAAGATCCACGAGAAAAACTACACAACCCATGATCTCAAACTCGGTGCAGTTGTTTTTGCATTGAAGATATGGCGACACTACCTTTACGGTACTAAGTGTACAGTCTTCACCGACCATAAGAGCTTACAACATATCTTTAACCAAAAGGAACTGACTATGCGCCAACGCAGATGGGTTGAACTTCTCAATGATTACGATTACGAGATACGCTTCCATCCTGGCAAAGCAAATGTCGTAGCCGATGCTCTCAGTCGACGAAGTTATGTGTATAGTGTCCGTGACTCTCAAGCTTTGAATGATCTCAAAAACATGATTCGCTCCACCCAGTTCGCTTGTTTTAAGGAGAATACTCTGGAAGATGAAATGAAATGTGGTGCCGAAACTCAGCTCGTGATTAAACCAAATGGTATTTATTACTATCTCGATCGTATTTGGATTCCTAGCCGTGATAATCTTTGTGAATTGCTAATGACCGAAGCTCATAAATCTTGATACTCCATTCATCCCGGAGCCGACAAGATGTATCAGGGCCTTCATCCCAAGTATTGGTGGCCAGGCATGAAAAAGGATATCGTCGTATACGTCTCAAAGTGCTTTACCTACTCGAAGGTTATAGCCGAACATCAAAGGCCCTCTTGTTTGCTCGAACAACCCGAAATCCCGACGTGGAAGTGGGAGAGCATAGCAATGGACTTCGTTACGAAACTCCCTCGGACCTCCTCTGTGTAACATTCGTCGTAAAACGGGTTCCAAAACCCGCTCCGTTTATTAAATGTTACGTTATGTATTTACTTGTTTTGTATGGTTAGTTAATTTTTCTTTTTTTTTTGTTAATAAATAAAATATAAATATATTAAATAAATAAAGGAATAAAGGAAATTTCTAATAAAATAAAAAGGTTTAAAGAAAAATAATAATAATAGAGGGGTAGCCGGGTTTCGAACCCGGGTCCCCAATGGATCAACACACACTTCACACCACTCCGCCACACACATTTATCTGATAAAGTTCTAAACTAAGCAATATTAATACAAGGTCTCGAAATCGATTTTTTTTAAACAACTGCCTTGTAACAGTCGAGCTTGAAATCAGGAAATAATCAAGCTTCCGTTTCTTTTCTTTGCGATCAAAATACTAAAACCGTCTTTCAATCAAGCAATCAGACTCAATCATGGAGTCCATAAACGACCGATCAGTCAAAAAAATCAATTCCGGAAATCAAGTTCGGCCGAAACTTTTGAAACCGAAATCTGTCTTGTCTGTCTACTCTATAAATACCAATCATTTCACCCCAAACGAACTCGTTCAATCTCTCAACTCTCTCTTAAACTCTCGCTAAAACACTCTGAAGCTGTCCCTGCAAGTCACCGGAATCCGCAGCTACTCGCCGGAAAACCGAGAGCATCCTTCTAGTCGGTATACTCCTTTAAACCTCTGTAATTCATTATCTAGCATGTTTTAAAACTAAATCGATTCACCAAAACTGATTAAGCATGTCTCAGTCGAAATTATGATTCTGGGTTTTAAATGGCGAAGAAGATAAAGTCGAGTTAGTGTTTAAACATAATTAGAAACGGATATTTAACCGGGTTAGACACACAGTCCAGCGGTGGACTGTGTGCAAATATTATACACGCACCCGGGTTCGAATCATGCACACAGTTCCCATTTCATAGATTATACCCACCCTTTTTAATACTCACATATATTCAGAATCTGTAAGTGTTTAAATTTAATAAAAATCACTTATACATCGGGTTAGACACCCAGCCCAGTTGGTTGGGCTGGGTGCAAAACATGTCTGGAAACGCGGGTTCGAATCCAAGCTCTCACACCGGTTCGATCAGTTAAATCCTTTTTAAAATTAATTAATATCTGAAATATACTAACCAGTATAAGTATAATAAAAATCAAGAATCTTTTGGGTTAGAAATGTAGCTCAGTTGGTAGAGCTGCGTGCACGTATACGGGAGGTCACGAGTTCGAAACATGTCCTGCGCACCGGTTTTGTCAATTTAAAAACCTTTTTAAAATAACTAATTTCTGGATTAACCTAACAAGAATATAAGTATAATAAAAATCATGATTCTAACGGGTTAGACACGTAGCTCAGTTGGAAGAGCTGCGTGCACGTAAACGTAAGGTCGCGAGTTCGAGTCTTGTTACACGCATTCCAGCTCCTGTAGTGAACCGGTCAGGCTACCTGTCAGTCTGACAGGATAAATTTTTTTATTATTTTTATTTATTTATTTATTTTTACATTACCTTTGTATATTTATATATATAAATACTAATTAAAATACTAAAAAAATTGATTTAGGTGGTTTAAAATTCCAATAAATACCACAAAAATAATCTAAAAATCTAACAAAAAGTGCTTAATCAAAATACTAATCGGTTTATATTTATCAATTTATCGCATTATTATTTTAGGTTAGTACTCGTTGTCGATCAAATCCTCAATTCGTGTGCATTCATCATTGTCAAGGAACGCACCCACGGTGAGTGAATTCTTACAAATTCCCCTTTTTATTCATGTTTTGGGGTGTATCATGTGTCGCTTTAATTACTTCGTTTATTCAAACTTGTGCTATTACCATTATATGATCTAAACTTGTGATTTAAATATTGTTTGTTGTGATGTGTGTTTACATTTTTGTCAAGTTGCGTGCAAATCATTCATTAGGCCCATCAGTTCCTCGTGGGAGACGAGTTGAACATCGTGTGCCTCATTAGATCGGCTCCGTTTGATTGAGCCTTGATGTCATTGTTCATCATTTGGTGTGTGCTTGTGCATTAATTGATATTATGTGTATTGTGTTTGAATTTACATTTACGTTTACTCATATGTGGTTATGCACCTTTTTATAACCAATATAATAAATTCGTTCAAATGTTTTCATAAGATTCACTCGCCAACTTTTGTTGACCCAGAACCCTATTTTTACACATGATACAGGTGGACAGGTTGAAGCAAGGAACACATAGGAAATTGTCTTAGAAGAAAAATAAAGAAGTCATGAAAAATGTATTTGAACATGTTGTGCTTGTATGTTTTTTTGTAACTTCTCCTTTAAAGAGAAATAATAAATATGAAACTTTATAGTAAATGTCATGAGCTTTGATGAAAACCCAATCATGCCCCGACTACCATTTCCGCTGCGGGTCAGGGTGTGACACTTTGGTCACGATAGCATCTGGGTTATCGTTGATCGTCTTACTATATATGCGCACTTTATTGCCATACGAGAAGACTTTAAGGTAGAACGATTAGCACGAATCTATACCGATGAAGTCATATGTCGACACGGGACGCCTCGTGACATCATCTCTGACCGCGACGGTCACCTTACCTCACGTCTCTGGGAGACTTTTCAATCCGCTCTCGGTACTACGCTTAGTCTCAGTACCGCTTTTCACCCTCAAACTGACGGTCAGACTAAGCGCACGATCCGCACCCTCGAAGATATGCTTTGTGCGTGCATCATAGATTTTAGTGGTAATTGGGATACGCATTTACCTTTGATTGAATTCTCGTACGATAATAGTTATCACACCAGTATTCAAATGGCTCCTTTTGAGGCACTGTATGGAAGAAAATGTCGATCGCCTATTGCATGCACGAGATCGGAGAAGCACAAATCACCGGTCCCGAGCCGATTCAAGAAATGTCAGACAAGATCCTCCAGATCAGAGACAATCTCTTGAATGCTCGGAGTCGTCAAAAGAGTATGCCAATAAACGCCGCAAGCCCCTACAGTTCGAAGTGGGAGATCACGTTCTCTTAAAGGTTGCACCTTGGAAAGGAGTGATCCTCTTCGGAAAGAAAGGAAAGCTAGCGCCATGATATGTAGGTCCCTTTAAGATTCTGGAAAGAATTGACAAAGTGACCTATCGACTCGAACTACCAGTAGAACTTAGCAACGTACATCCGACTTTCCACATGTCGAACCGCAAGAAATGCCTAGCTGAAGAAAATATCCACATCCCTCTCGAGGACTTGCAAATAAACGAGACTCTTCATTTCGTGGAAAAGCTAGTCGAAATCATGGACCAAAAAACCAAGAAACTACGGCGCTCTCGCATCCCTATCGTGAAGGTCCGATGGGAAGACAAACGCGGTGCCGAGTTCACTTGGGAATTGGAAAGTGACATGAATGCTAAATATACGCATCTCTTTGTTACGACCACTACCTAAATTTCGGGACGAAATTTCCTAAAGTAGGGGAGACTGTAACAACTCGTACATTTCGTTGTTATTTATTTTATTCCTTTTTCGTGTATTTCATTTATCTCAATCCTTTGTATTCCGAGATTGATTATGAGAAAGTTTGTGTTAATGGAATTATATTTTGTCACATCAGTATCGCATTTAATCGCTTATTAATCACTAATTCAACGCAATCACAAGTAGTGATGCTACTTTGAGAGCCGAGTGTGTTATTATTTAATAAACACTTATGCCATCGCATCGCTATCTCATCGCATCGCAAAACACAGTTAATTATGTGTTTTATATGTTTTATGTTTATTTATGTTATGGTTTATTATTGCTAAAACGCTCGCACGCTCTAGTAACTCGCTCTCTCTTAAATCAATGATAATATAACGCTTAACGCTTCGCTAAAATGCTTAATATAACTATCTAATACGAACTGAATCGCCAAACGAACTCTTAACGCGAAACAAACGAACAAAACTTGGCCAATAGGTCAAGTTCGGCCGAACTTGTGCATCACAAGTTCGCCTGAACTTGTCCAGGCCACCAGAATACTTCAAGATCCAACAAGTACGCCCGGACTTTCCTTAAAACTCAGGAAAACAAGCAAGTTCGCTTGAACTTGTAGCAAGTTCGCCCGAACTTGATACAAGTTCGCCCGAACTGGATACAAGTTCGCCCGAACTTGATACAAGTTCGCCCGAACTTGATGTATCCAGCTCACTTTCAGCCTTCACCTATAAATACACAACTCCTCTCTTCATTTGCACTTGCTGCAAGTTCGCCCGGAGCTCCCCAAAATCAAAACCCTTTGTTTTCTAAGTAAGAATCAACCCGTTTTCTTGCTACAACAACGTTTTACAACGATTTTGCACAAGGTTTTACCTTCGATTTCATCAAAACTCCTTTGTTTAAAAAAAATCTGCATCTGTTTATGCAAAACTTCTATTTTTCACTTGGATCTAAGTAAAACCTTTTAAACATCGATTTTTACACAATATTTGCACTAAATGACGTATGTTTCGTTCACTTTGAAGTGGAACGAGGCGTTGTCAAGCAAGACCACAGATCCGGAAGCACAAGGACGAAATCGTCACTTTGCACAAACTGGACTAAGCCGTACGAACCTTCAAGTTCGCCCGGATTAGTCCGAGTTTCTGTAAAATGGCTAAAACTCGCTCCAAAAGACCTATTCAGCCAAGGTTTTGCTCAGTAGCCTAAGGTTGGAGGGATGGACACTCGATTTCCTCAGCAAACGACGCGAAAACTCACGAATTGGTGACCAGAACAGTCAAGTTCGCTCGGAAAGCATCAAGTTCGCTCGAACTTGTCACCAGATTGGTGACCAAGTTCGCCCGAACTTGTCACCAGATTGGTGACCAAGTTCGCCCGAACTTGATCAATTCTTCACAAAATTTCACAAGTTCGCCCGAACTTATACTGATTCCAAGGAATCTGAACAAGTTCGCCCAAACTTGTATCACTCCTCACCAAATAGGGCAAGTTCGCCCGAACTTGTCTAATTTCTTAGGAAACCAAACAAGTTCGCCCGAACTTGTACCTCTAGTAAGTCTAAGTAGTCAAGTTCGCCCGAACTTGTACCCCAAGCTACAAATTTGCCCGAACTTGTCTACTGTTCCATCAACCGTTAACCGTTTCAGCAATTCGGAAGACTGATGCACTTCTGTTTGCTTGCAGGCTGATCCGGCGCTCTTCTCAACTCATCTCAGATCCCATCTCTTCTCTCAAAACGCACCGATAGTGAGTATACTTGAACCCCTTTACGCTTAAATGCACTTCTGGGTGTCACATACGTTCGTATATGAAAACACATCACACAACTCAAACTCTTGTTCGCAATCCCGCTATTACATTACTATACGTGAAATCTATTGAATTGTATGTATTACTTGATTGCTTGTACGCCACCCTTAACATGATAGTATATTAGAGGTTGACCCGTCACCCGGAGGCCCGAGGTTGTTAAGGCTCGCATTTTTCATTTCTCATTTATTTTCTCTTTAGGATGTGAACACTTGTTCGCATACCTCGATCAATCGTGGTTTGTTGGTTTACTTGAATCTAAGTAGTTACATAGTTCACAACTCTTATGTATGTCATACGGTGTATGCTAAACGCTTTTATATTTATTATGTACGCAAACATGTATGCTCACCTTTACTTAATTGTATTGACGTTTATTTTAACATATGTGGCAGGTTGAGGATATTTGCTACGGATGCTTAGATGTAGGTTTGCCTTTAGAAATCATGTAATAAATCTAGGGAAGATCGAATCGGATGTTATGTTTAAAAGATTGTTTTTAATTATGTAATGATTGTTTGAGGATTATATGAGTTTGATAGTATGGGATGTTGGACGGTGAATATTGTCTCTTAAATAATTGTTATGGAATCTCTTGATCAATCTGATTCGCCTAGTGCCACGCCCCGATGTTTCCGCCTTCGGTTGGGGTGTGACATAGAACTATTGAGGCGGTAGCGATCCTAAAAAGGGTTATATACCCAATTAAAGGAATCGCTTTTAAATGCCAAGGATGCAGAAAATGAAGAGTGCTAACAATTACGTATGAGATAGTCGGTCATAGGTCTTATGATCATTACAATCGTGAAGCCAAAAAATGGCATATCGAAGATTGATTACGGCTTATGATAAAATCATGTTCCAAGGATGACTTGTAATACTAATGAGTTTGCAACTGTGTCGTAAGGTATACTCATGATGCCTAAACTGCAATATGTGTTACGTCTTGGGATCTTGAAAGAAATTCTCTCATAAAGTGCCATAATATGAGTTAAATAAGCGAAATCATAGAATTTGAATTCCCAATCACAAAACCAAAACAAACTAGCTACAACTCTCATGATTAGTATAATATTGATTTTGAAATTTGATAGAGACACTTATATATAGGAAGTACCAGCGGCATATCCACCATGTCTCTATCAAATTTTCATCCACATCGTTATTTGAATCATGATTGATGACTCTTACAAAACTTACACAGACCTCTCATGATTAGTCTAACACTACTTTTGAAAATCTAACAGATACACTTATATATAGTA
Source organism: Scalesia atractyloides (assembly GCA_947069175.1). NCBI lineage: Eukaryota > Viridiplantae > Streptophyta > Magnoliopsida > Asterales > Asteraceae > Scalesia > Scalesia atractyloides. The sequence goes on from CAMTDV010000018.1 coordinate 16,310,894, forward strand.
AGTACCAGCAACGTATCCACCATGTGTCTACAAACTTTCTTCCACACCGTTATTTGAATCATGATTGATAACACAAACAAAACTTCTCATGACCAGTCTAATGAGACTTTTGATATTTCGATAAGAACACTTATATATAGGAAGTATTAGCGACGTATCCACCATGTCCTTATCAAATTTCATCGGCTTCGTTATTCGGATTATGATTGTTGACACAAACACAACTTACATAGAACTTCTCTTGACCATTCTAATGAGGCTGTTGATAGTTTGATAAGGACGCTTATACATAGGACGTACCAGCGTAGTATTCACCATGTTCTTATCAAATTTCATCGGCTTCGTTAGCGTTTTGATCGGTTTTATGCGACGACTCAATTCAACTTACCAATTAAATAAACACAGCCAAATCTCAAACAACCAATTTTGAGTCTCAAACCCAAAATGGCGTGACTAATGATGGCAATGCTTACATCCATAGTTATGAGAGAAGGGTCGGTATACGAATAAGTGACACGATACCCACATCACATAAATTATGAGGAAAGGTAAGCCGTGGTCAGTGATGATGTGACACAACATGAACTAGCAATAAAACAAATCATAAATGCATAACATGACGATAACATAAAACATCCGAGTAAAGGATGAAAATGACGATTATTAGTAACATTGAAAGCGTGACAGCGCCACAAGCTATCAATGGTACTGAATAAGAGTTGATAATTGTATCGTTTGACGTTAGTGCGAACGTCAAGGATACAAAGTGGGAGTAGCAAGAAAATTCGATAATGAGGGAAACCAAACGTGAAGTAGAATGATAGAAGAAATGAAGTAGCATCAATGATCTTAATTTCCACCAATCAGGCGAACATTACGATTCGAACAAACGTAGCGGGGTCCTAAGATAAATTGAGGAAGCAATTCGTATCATCTTGGATCAGTCATCTGAAGATGCTCTCGAGTGACGAAGGAGTAGTAGGAGAATTTCTAGTTTTACTAAGTAATTTTTATTTATTAAACAGTCTCATATTAATGATAACCATGTTAATCAGACTCATGTCTATTTCGTTTTGTTAACTATCTTTACATTTCACTTAGTGTAAAAACATTAGTATTTTAAACTTCCCATGTCCAAAAGCAACTTCGTTTATTTGTAAAATATATTTTCGTTAGGGAAAATACTTTTGACATGAAGTATAAAATTTACTAAAATATTTATTATGTTTTACTTTTTTTATTTTTTTATAAAACCAATTTTTGAGGTCCAAAACTTTTTATCGGCAACATGTGCCAAGAACTGGGGACACCGGTTACAAGGGTGGTTAGGGTGGATCGTTAAGTCGTAATAGATGACTTGTTAGGATTTAAAAAATACTACCAAAAATCACATCATTACATTTGTATTTGAAAATCAGTAATAATCTTTATTTGATTTTACTAGTCCATACAAAGCCAAACTCAAAAGGTTTTATCAAAGTAGGCTTGTCGTATAAAAACGTTGTCGTGCTGCTGACTGCGTCATGGTTTTTCTTGGAACTCGTTGAGTGCTCATTCGCGTACCTTCTAGTTATCCTGATTTTATGAGTTGGCTTAAATGGCTCGAGTATAAGGAACGGGTTGGTTGTCATACGGTACGGTCGATTGATCCATCGATGGAGTGTCTGGTTGGACATACGGGTGGATCATAATGTGGGAGTTTTGTTGCTCAAATAGAGAAGTCATGGATTTGTGAAATCATGGAACTTAGGGAAAATCCCATGATTCAAGAATACAAATCACATGAAAATATTATGGAGTATCAAATGGGTAGCAAAAGTCAAACCCTTCGAAAAGCTACAAAAGATAGGGTGTTTTGTTTTCAAGTCATTAGAATCTGGTGGAATATCATAGATTTATTCCGATGGTTTACATAGATACGATATAATAACAACATGGAATATGATAATATAATAAAACTTATGATAAAATAATATTTCATCATAAAATATTGAAAATCATAGGTTTGGCACATCAAAGGGTTTAGTATGACTTTCGTGCGTCACTTTCGTAATTACGTGTGCACCCGCAATTACTGAGCTTTCGCATGGTCCTCATATGTTTGCTATTGATATACAACTTAACCCAAAGAAAATCGTGAATTCATAAACGACTTAAGTTTCGGGGTGTTGTAAAACGATGTTTGGGATAATATCCATGATGTCACACCCCAACCGATGGCGGAAACATCTGAGTGAGACGAAAATGAGTTTGCTCAAGACTTCATAACGACTAATGTTGACAAGTATTTAAAGTAACGATTTTTCATTTCATACTAACGGGAATACATTGTTTCAAAGGAAAGTACACCATATAGAACATAACAAATTAAACAACAAAACGTAAATCTAACTAAGTGCGTTTCTAGTCCTTCCTACTAGATTTCTTTTCAACGCATTAACATCAAGCTCCTGCAATATATACTAAAATAACATGACAACACAAAAGCATTGGTGAGCATACAAGTTTAGTGTAATAGCATATGTATAAAGGGTTTTCACGAAATCCACATGGCAAAAACTCCACTAGCGTAATCTTGTCGTCACAACGACAAGACGGTTTGTATGATTACTTAACATAGACCCAACAAGGGCGATTTGCTACTCCTATAGTGCTATACATGTTAAGGTAGGCTTATAGGAAGTTAATGACAAAGTATAGTGCAAGAATGGCTTCTAGCATGCATGTATTCCTAAGGTATAAGCGTATAAAGCATGTATATCAGATTCGTTTGTATGATTAAAGTATTTGCATATGTGTTTTTGTGTCAGTGTTAATACGGTAATATATATTGCACCCACAAGTGTAAAAAAGAAAAGAGGGTCATGTACACTCATGGTTTGCAAAAGCTTCCAAAAACGTGTGCGGAGAGTCTTGAGAGTTTAGGATCTCCGAGTTAACCCCCAATAGGAAACGGAGGTATGCGAGTCTCGGTGGATTATGGATATAGGATTATTTTTATGAGACATGGAATGATGACTAATAAGAATTTACACGAAAAGTTATCTTTAATAAGGCACTCATTTTGGGCGCGATGATCGTGTGTGTCTCATGGGCACTAATTCGCCCATTGGAAGTCGAAGTATGAGGAAGTTTTATTTAAAGATAATAGTACCACAATACATCATTTTTAACCATGAGTTTGGTTAATATGAGGATTCGGTTTAGAGTTCATGCATTATAGTTAGTCTAGCATTATTAAAGAGCCATAAGGAGGTAGGATGATGAACATCCATTTAACCTCGTTGTATGATTCCCCAAAGCACAAATTCATCAACAAAGTTGATGATTTCAGTTGGTCATGAATGAAACAAAGAATGTACAAATAACTATTTGTAAGCCCACCTACGGATCTCGAACAACCGAAAACATCAAGTCACACGGTGTGCGGAATCCACCACGTGACGCTAACTGCTGTTATGACGCTACGTAGAAGGAGTAGAGAATGATAGATGATGAACGACAATATGTGAATCTACTTAGTCTTCACAGATTATCCACACACATTGAAACATACAGTAGAATACGGTTTGCACACAAAGAAAGATAATTCTCCAAAAAGTTCTTCGTATCATTTATCATTCACCTAGAATTTATATACAAGTAAGTTTGGACACATAAGTCCTTACAATAAGTTCAACCAATAGAAACTTAGAGTAAGTTCAACCAATCAAAAACAAGAACAAGTTCACTAACAAATTTGGACAAGGCAATCAGAGCATATCCGAATTTAACTAGTCAGAACTTATTCTTGATGGACTTTACACATTAGACCCTGAAGAATATTCAAGTAGCAGAAACCAGCATTATCATCCAAATGTGCACTTACAGACTCCTCCTTGATACATGCGGGATCTGCAAGCCTTGAGAAGATCTTCGTCAAACCTTTGAATAATCACTTCCAGCTCCAACCTTGTTCTTCACACAGAACTGAACAACGCGGATGAACGGAAGTGCAAGCTCTCAGTCTTCCTTCAGGTAGTGAAGAGACTTACGCTTCTGTTTCTTCAAATCAGACAGTTTGAAGTTCACCAACCACATAGGATCTAAAACTTTGACAATCACTTCAGAATATTTCTTCTTTGTGATTACTGCTTCACCTGTTCTACCATCAATGTACCAAGATCCGATATCTTCCATATTGTCAAGATTAAATTGCCTCAAAGGAATAGTTCTCAAACATAGAGCAGGCCGGTACACAATTTTATACTCCGTTTTTCCAGTGAACTTATTCAAATATTTAACTCGACGACCGACAGCAGGTTTGAAACAGTTCCACTTACTGAATCCGCTTTCTTCTTCTAAAGCTTTCTGCAGTGCTCCAATAATTCCATTAGACGTTGGAGTCTTCAAGTTGATCTGGGCAATGTGATGGAGATCATGTGCCGGAAGAGAGCTAAGGGTTTTGAAACGAGGCCTGAAGAATTGAACTCCATCTGTTCGCTTGATTAACACCAAGTTATTCTGCTCATTGAAATCCCAGCTTCTAATTTGGCTCGAGATTCTCCACTAATTCGTCCAAAACGCTTTTTTGTGTTAAATTTGGTGGAGGAGCTCTTAACCATAAGACCCTTCGAACTTCTTCATTAATCGGCTCAGGGTTAGGATTTGGTTCGATAGGAGTGTCATTAAAAGCAATACCTATCAAACGTTCAAAATCCACTTCCTCTCCTTTAGCAGAACGCACATTCGTAGAGTAAGACACATTTGCCCCTTTTCTCATTTCCACACGATCAACGTCTTCATCTAGTCTAGGTACTTCAACAGTTCCAACGACTTCATCATCTTTCTCTAAGTCGTCGTTAGAGGTGAGAAGCTCTTCAGTTAATTCTCCATCATCCGAGTCATCATACAAAGAAGCAAGATCATTATCGACTGGACCTTTATCACCACTACCAACTGCACCCATATCAGACTCCCCCTCAACTGTAGCATCGATTGCAGCTTCCGTAGCTTGTAAGCTACTTGGCTGCTCCCTCTGTGAAGCGTTGGGATCTTTGTCCTTATCCAAATCATCACGAATCTTTTTAAGTTCATCCTTTTTGCATTGAAACTGTACTTGCAGCGCAGAACTCTCCCCCTGAGTAGCAAGTAGCTCTACAAGATCTGCGATAATTCGACTAATTTGATCGGTAGCTTTAACCAGTCCCTCATGCCTGACAGTCAAGGAAGCATCTCTTTTAATTAGATCCCCTAATTGAATCCCTTGACGCTTTGACTGACGAAACAAATGAGTCATCTGCTTTTCCCTCCTTGCATCGACCTTTTTCCAATACGCGAGCTCTCTCCTTTGGTGTTGAATCTGCGCATCATGATCTTCCAAAACCGTTCCAACATCTTGAAACTTAGAGCGAACAAAATCAAGAAATTTTTGTGTTGCACTACTACTTGATTCAACCCGAGGTCGTGAAGCGGTAGATGGAATAGAAGGCCTTGAAGGAACAGGACGAGGAGGTCTAGGACTAAAGGCAACTTTTGGACGAGCCTTTTTCGAAGACTTTGGAGAGGCTGGAGAAACTGCAAGTTTCTTCATTCGAGGACTCGCAGGGCATATGCCATGAGGGCGAACTATGGTTGAAGAAGTACCAGGAAGCGGCGCGAGAAAAACCGAAGGCATCGAAGAAGAACTAAGTCCCACTGTCGAAGTAAACGGATTACTTGAACCTGGAAGATATGAAAATAGTGAGTTGTGGACACACCAGATGTGAATACCGGAATGGAACTAGAAGACTGCCCATTGAGCTAGGAGCATATAAAGCAACGGATACTGATGGCAATGAAACAGGAATATCCAAAGCAGCTGATACACCAAAAATTGAAGAAACTACAACAGTTGGAACTGTAACTAAAGAAACTGCGTCTACACCTGAAGACCTAGCAGTTGTACTCAAACGTGCTCCTAATCTTCTTCTTTTATACGTTACGACTGGGCGAGAAACAAATACCGAAACAACACTCGGTCGACTATCCGGATCATCACCATTGTCGCTGTCAGAAGAATCATCTGGAAGATTATCCAAGTCTGAAGTCTTTTCATTCCAAATAGACGAACGTGAGGCCCACTCGGAAGAGGGATCAAGTGATTCGTCCTTTTCACGAAAAGCTTGAAGCTTTTGTTGTCCTTTGGGTGTAAGTTTTCCCCAAAAATCTTTGCGAACCAAAGCCAAATACTTTCTTTCTATTAACATCTCAACGTTATCTTCAGTTTCAACTAGAATACCTTTTCCTTTAGATGCACTAGATGATGGTGCATCGCACGCTATAGAACGATCAATTGCAGCAATCACTCTGTCGAAAAGAAGATCTTCATTCGGAACCGGTTGGACGAAAGAAGTATGTTGGAAGACATCTTCTGTACCGGTTCATTAACAACCTCATTTACCGGTTCACCAATTGGTTCAACAACCTGCACGACAACTTCTGGTTCAGCCACATCGGGCTCATGAACAACATGCTCTTCAATAACCACCGCCGGTTGATGAAGATCAACCTGAGGTTGAACAACTACCAGCTGTTGAAGAATAACAGGAGTTGCACCGTCTTCATCTTCACCCGCGCCAAATAATTGACTAACACCCTCAGAGATGTTTCTGCAAGTAGCATCATTTTCTGAGATATAATTTTCATCGAGAATAGCATCGAGCAAAGGATGAAGTACTGGTATGCGAGTAGATCGAACGGACGGATTGGCTTGACGGCAATCGCTGAAAATCCGCTTACCCATCTTATTAAGAACATGCAAGCCCAAACCATTATGAATAGGAAGATCCGGGATAAGATAACGAAAGATAATCATAAGAAATCGTGGATAAAGCATCAATAAACGGAAATCATTTGCAGCAAATCTGATATGAGACTGAAGTGCTTGAAAAATCATGCGAGCAAAGTTGTACGGCTGATTAAACGTGAGACCAATCATCGCCGACAAAATATTATATCCCATTCCATCTAAACCTTCCTTTCTGAAGCAAAACATTGCATCAATATATGGAAGAAGAAACGCCATTGACCAAGAAGCATCCTTTGTTTACTTGATGGGTGCAAATCTCCAGCATATCCAAAAATTACAAGTGCTCTATCACGAATATGAGCCTTATAGCACAAATCTCCGTAATCTAACGCCCCGAACTGTAATGCATTTCGAATGACATCCTCCGTAATGGTTAACTGATGACCATTAATTGTAGCTTCAATCACATTATCTTGCACACGAGCGGACGTCCAAAAATCTCGCATGTAAGAGGCAACAATATGAATCTCGGTAGAGATTGCATAAAAAATTAAAGATCTCCTTAGAAATCGAATAATTTGCATGTAATCGCCAAATCCACTCAGATTTTCATTCAATAGCGCCACTTTATTGTGTTTCGGCATAAAAATACGAATAGGAGCTTGCGGTTGGTTTGGGAGCGGTTGGTTTTCTTGTTCGGCCATATCTGGTTGAAAACACGCAAACACAAGTAAGTTTGTGATAGCTATTATAACATCAAATCACAGTTTGCATAAATAAAACTTAGTAAGTTTGCAGAAGCTGTGTACAACTGAAGCGTTGACATAACATTTGAAATACGGATTGCAATATCAGAATAACCAAACATCAATTGTTAACAGATAACTGATTATATGTAATATAACTAGGTGACAGTGAAAATAGGACATCAAGCATTAATTCAGAACAACATGTTTAAAACCGGACACATAGTGGGAAGCCGTTAAACTCGGAACTGCAGGCACCGATTAAAATCAGATATTATTAAATCCGGAGATAGATAAGATCGGATTGACCATTACCAGTAAACAATTAAATTCGGATGATTATATTCTGTTTAAAACCATAGAGCCGGACATGATTAAAAAAAAACCCGGATACGATTAAAAAAAAACCCGGATGCAATTTTAAATTCGGATAAAACAAAAAAATATGTACTTCAAATTAAATTCGAACATCTATATCCGAACATATATATATCCAGAGATTCTGGACAAATACGATCGGTCCTGCGTACCCGACTAAACATGATAAACCGGAACAAATCTGTACAAATATATTCGGTACACATCCGAACTAAAAAATATATTTGGATTTGCTCATTGGAACAAAGCTACACTCATCCGAACTACTACGGAGAGTAGAACCTGGTTCCTCATAAATCCGAACAAAACAGTACTATCAGAATGTTTCAACAAAAAAAATTGAGTTGGATCGAAAAGGTGAAAATTCAAATATCCTATCATCTTCAATGAAGTAACCAACCCAAAAAGGTCCAAAACACCCAACAAACCAAAATTTCCAAATCTTACCAAAACTTCACAAAAAAAATGTTAAAAAAACCTTCTTCAATAAAGATTCTATCACAAAAACTTCTAAATTTCAACAACACAACATCAAGTACACCAAGTTTTTGAAGTTTATGCAACAACCCTAAATTTTCATGACCTAAAAACCCTAACTCAAATCGTATAAAGCTTCATCATAGACAAGAATCACCTAAAACCACAATCATTTAACTAAGATCAATAGCTAACTTGTAAGATCACGAAGTCTTAAAGCACATATGAACCAAAATCAAACCCTGGATGAGGTAAAGCCGTAATCTTGATGAAATAAGAGAAGATTTCAAGTGAAGAACATACATGTTTCCTTGATTAATGAGATGAAAGGAATGTTATGATGAAGTGGAGAACAATTGAATGCACAAACAGAATAGAGCAGAGAGAAACGGGTTAAGAAAAAAGGAGGGTTTTGATTGACAGGTAAGAACGATATACAGACACCCAAACCCAGATCCCTAACTCCTTTTAAAACCCAGACGTCTGATATTTCGAGTTATGTATGAACCTAAGATATTATACCCTGACTCTAAATTTGTTTGGACACCCTATATGAGTAAAAACACAAAACTCGGAATCCTAATCCGGATAAACTCGGACAACCCTATGGTTTAAACTCGTACACTCGTGATGACGTCTGGACGAACTTGTTACCCAAATAAACTCGGATAGAACCATTTATCATTTAAATTCGGACAGATATGTTTAAACATAATTTAAAATTCGAAAACTTGTTTAAACAAACAACCCTGTAACTAATCCAGTTCACAGATCTAAACTCATCAAATTTTTCGACCCAATCTAGTTGTTTAAGACCAGTAAACTTGAAAAACAACTAAGCCCAAACTATTTAAAAGCCCATAAACTTTTCTTTTAACAAGTTTAAGCCCAAAATAGTTAATAACCAAGTAACCCATACCGGAAAAATATTGCATAACTCGGACAAACAAAAACCTCATTTCCCATACGGAAGCTCACACTTTGACAAACTTAGCGAGACCGATTTTTATTAATAAGACTTATTTTAAAAACTTACCTCATCGGATTTATTTTAACCCGTTGTCAAAACTGTAAAACCCCAGTTCGAGTATCTTTAAAAATATAAGACCCACACATGGAAACGAGAAATAAAAACTTTTTGTATTTTTCAAAATTTATATTAAAAATACGCGGAAAATCTTTTTGTATTTTTCAATATATGAAAAGGAACGAATACTTACAGAATTGCAAAAGTAAATATTTACAAGCAAACATCTTTTTGTGAAAAACGCGGACAAGAAGATCATATCGGCTTATCTGTCACAATCGATCACATTTTAGTTTATATTTTAATGATTCAAGCACTTAGAATGATAATGACAGTTCAAGATGTTTCACGATATACTTGTCCACTTAAGCTTTAGCACGTGTTCGAACACTGTTTTCGAGATATGCGTTTAAGTGTATTAATAACTGATGTAACTGTGTTCCCCACCTCAGAATATACCCCTGTATCAAAACTACCAAAAATTACATCTTACAGGTGAGTATATCCAACTATTATCTGTATTCGGCTACAATTGCGAAACCTTGAGAGCTCAGGTTAGTGCCACCGCACAGACAAAGAGATGAAGGCTCGACTTTAAGGTGGTGTACCAACGATTTGGTAACTCTTTCTGCATTTTTGCGTATCTGTTATATTATGTACCCGGTGGTAACATATATATTCAGTTGTTCACTCGGTGGTGACAAGTTTTGAACAGATCATCCGGTGATGATTGCTAGGCAGAAAAGAAATCCACCTGGAGAGGTTTTCGCACAAACGAAGTGCTTAGTAAAGTATTATACGAGGTCTAGGCCATTGCCGACGCAAAATCAGAAGACCAAGTATAATACCCCAGATAATAGCCAAACATAAAGACCTAGCATCTCAGAATTTTGGTAATCTCTCAAACGAAATTACGGTACCAAGACCATATATCCGAGAGATGTTACACACAAGTTACGCAGTTCGTTATCTTTATATACCAAAAACAGGTTCTTATTTACGCCTAAAACCTATCGTTACAACATGTAATGAAGATGTCAAGCAGTTTAGGTTTTTAATTTTGTAAGATACCCTGAAAACGATTCGACTGTCGATGTACTATCATTTCCTCTTACAATCAACGCGCTTTCGATTTTTCATTTTCTGATGGTTTTTGTAGTTTTGTAAAAATATCCTACAACTAAGTAAAATCTTTTTGAATTTTTGAGTTTCACGAAAAGCAGTAAACTGTACAAAAGAAAAGTAAAACAAAGTTTCCATGTGGGCCTTTTAAAACCATCCTACTCAGGGTTTATCATGCCGATCATTCGGACTAGATCCTCAAATCTTGTCCGATCGAATGTCTTAGTGAAAAGGTCCGCATAGTTGTCTAAAGTGTTGACTCGATCTACATCTATCATACCCTTTTCATCACAGTCACGTATGAAATGATTCCTAACATCTATATGCTTTGTGCGTGAGTGATGTACTAGGTTATTTGTGATTGATATAGCTGAGTTATTGTCTACCATGATGGGAGTTTGTGTATAATTCAAACCATAATCCCGCAATTGTTGTTGTATCCACAAGACTTGAGCACAACAGCTCAAAGCGGAAATGTATTCAGCTTTGCCAGTGGAAAGGACACAGCAAGCTGCTTCTTGCATTGCCAGGATATCAGACGGCTTCCAAGCAGTTGAGCACCACCAGAGGTTGATTTCCTATTGATTGGGCACCCGCCAAAATCCACATCCGCATACGCTATCAAGTCTAGGCCTCCCTCGACTAGATACCACAATCCATTCTTTGGTTTGCCTTTTAAATAACGGAAAATCCGCTTAAGGCTTTCAAATGCGATTCTTTCGGGTTAGCTTGGTACCTGGCACATAAACAGACAGAAAACATTATATCGGGACGAGATGCTGTAAGATACATTAGCGAACCAATCATTGCACGATAAGCCGATGGATCCACTTCAGGATCTTTTTCCTTATCCTCTGAAAGCTTGTGATTGGTAGGCAATGGGGTTTCGTAAGGCAGACTGTCTTCCATATTGAACCGCTTCATGATCTCATGGACGTACTTCTTCGTCTGATGAATATACATTCCGTTCTTTTCTTGATCCACTTCCAACCCGAGGAAAAACTTGAGCTCACAAATTGCGCTCATCTCGAACTTCGATTTCATAACTTCTTCGAATTCCCGACACAGCCCTTCATTTGAAGAACCAAAAATAATGTCATCGACATATATCTACACGATCAGGAAATCTCCCCCTTTCTTCAAGATGAATAGAGTGGAATCAATTGCAGCACGAGTGAATCTGTGTGACAACAAATGCTTTGAGAGCGTCTCATACCAGGCACGTGGAGCTTGATGGAGACCATATATAGCTTTGTCCAGCAAGTAAACTTTGTTCGACGATTCTCGAGCTTCAAACCCGGCAACTGGGAAACATACACAGTTTCTTTCAACTTTCCATAAAGGAACGCACTTTTGACGTCTAACTGATAGACTTTGATGAACATATGAGCTGCAATGGCTAGAAACAGACGAATTGCTTCAAGCCGAGCTACAGGAGAATAAACTTCCGTGTAATCTATCCCTTCTTCCTGATTGAACCCTTGCACCACCAAACGAGCTTTATTCCTGACGACAACGCCTTTATCATCCTTTTTGCATTTAAGGACCCATTTAGTATTGATTGCGTGCTGGCCTTTTGGAAGATCCACCAGGTTCCAAACCTTCAGCTTGTCAAACTGAGCCAACTCTTCGTGCATCGCCTCACACCACGAGCTGTCTTTCCGCGTCATGTGGTAATTCTTTGGCTCGATTTGCAAAATAAAGCATTCGTGCAGGCTTAAGCTGTAGATCTCTTGCTCTTTGATTTCTGTGAACAAACAACGCATATCATCAAGACTTCTGCTTCGAAGCAACATTCCTGCACGCGGATCTCCGATAACTCTCTGGAGAGGATGATTCCTCGATGTCCGAGTGGAAGGAACGGCTGGGACTTGTAGATTACAACCCAAATTAGACTGGATATCCCCTTCAGTAGATGCACAACCCGATGCTTTAACATTCCCAAAGAAAGTATCAGCGTTTGTAGCTTGAGCGACTTCAATATCAGCATCAAAATCACTTGAATCTGCATTGTTGAGGTGTTGAGTGGCAACAACCTCATTGACATTTGACGTGCTGGTAACGTTAACTCGTGAATCACCATTTGAAGAGACATTTGTTCGAATGCTAGTACGCCAACCATCATCCACTTCATCTTTGTCGATTAAGTGTATATACACAAATTATGTCTCCTCGTCTGTTAAATCAGGTAAAGCAAAAGAATCAAACAATTTTTCATAATCATAACCATTTTTGGGACCGAACTCAGATGGTGGTGGATCGTAACTCAAAGGAGTTATATCAAATACTACTTCCACCATCCATTTCTTGACATTATATACTCGTTTGTTCGGAGAGCCTAGATTGTAACCTAGGAAGAAACCAATTTCTCCAACCTCTCCAAACTTCAGAGTATCTCTTGTTCGTTTAATAACGCACATAATCCCAAAAGGCTGGAAACCTTTTAAATTTGGTTTCTGTTTCTCAAGAAGTTCGTAACATGTTTCATCTTCCCGTTTAACTATAAGCACATGATTTAGCACATAGCATGCGGTGTTTACAGCTTCGGCCCAAAAGAATATAGGCAATTTAGATTCTGAGAGAAGGGTACGTGCAGCCTCGATAAGGGTCATATTCTTCCTTTCAGCAACTCTGTTCTGTTGAGGAACGTAAGGAGCGTTAAACTGATGAAGAATACCCATATCACGACATAACTCATCCATAGTTGATTTTTAATTCAGTTCCGTTATCACTGCGAATTCGTTTGATTGGAAGTGAGTAATCTTTCTATAATTGTTTGAATAAATCTTTCAAAGTACCGAAAGTTTGATCTTTAGATTTTAAGAAAAATACCCACGAATATCGTGAAAAATCGTCAGTGACAACTAAACAGTAAGACATGCCCCCAATGGTGGTTACATGGATCAGACCAAACAAATCCATGTGAAGCAACTCTAGTGGCTGTTGGATTGAGTTTATGTGTTTAGGCTTATGAGGTTTTCGTTTAACTTTCCCTTTCTCACAGAATTCACATTTACTGTGCATATTGAAACTACGTAAAGGAACACCCAACACCAAGTTGTTCTTTATCTAGTGATTCATTTTGCGTAGATGCACGTGGCCCATTCTTCGATGCCAAAGGAAAGATTGATCTTCTGTTGCCCTGGAAAGCAGACACCTCTCTGGTCCTGAAGAGTTCACAACTGGGCGCATATCCATTACATAAGTGATGTTCACTCTTGGTGCCCTCATCACGATCCAGTCTTCTGGAACTACAAACCCCGGCTTAAGAAGGAAGCAAGCCTTATCCGTGAAATGCATTGTATACTTGTTATCACAGATCTGATATACTAACAGCAAGTTGTGCTCAGTTCTTCAACATAGTTCACCTTGTGCAAGGTGATCTTGCTGTTTGACACAGAACCTTCACCCGTGATGTAACCACCCTTTTCACCCGCGAAATTAACATAACCACCTCGAATAGCTTTTACATTTGTCAACAATTCCTTATTTCCCGTCATATGCCTAGAACAGCCACTATCAATATACCAAGTATAGATATCCCTCTTTAGCTGTTCCTGCATTGCCAAACACGAAATTAGTTAGAGTGGGGGACCCAAGCCGTGATGGTCGTGGGTCATCCAGATTCATCAATAAATGAAAGTTCCTTGAAATAACAATTTCCATTGTTGTTGTTTCTAAAATTTTCAGCTTGGAAGTTGTTAGAATGCCCATCCGAAAATCAAGGATTATACGGAGTTTGAGGACGGTTATTATATCCGAAATTTCCACCAAAATGATTACCAGAGTTTTGATATCCGAAGTTCTGACTGTTCTGTGGTCTAAAACTTCTATCAGACCTCGGTTGTTCGTTATAATGAGAAACATACCGTTGTTGATAACCTGAATGTTGTCTTTGACCATGGAATCTGGTTGGTGACACGTTTCGGTTTTCAACATAACGGTTTTGAGCATGAGGTTGAACATAATGATTGTAAGAACCTCCCATTTGATTATCTTGCTCTTGTGGTCGGAAAGTAACTTGAGTCGGTCGTTGAGCAGGAGTTTTCGTACGACCCTCACGTTTTGAGGAAAAACTTTCCGATCCGAGATCTGAACTGCGATCACTGCAATTGTCCGAACGGTCGTTTTCCTAAACCTTTGTTTGTTGATTTTTAACCTTTGGTTTAACAACTGGTTTAATTTCTTGCTTTTGAACTTTAGGTGTTTTTTTACCTTTTGAGCATTACCATTTTTCTTATCATTCTTTTTAGCTTCATTTTGTGGTTTAATGACAAAAGGTTTATCTTGATCAGGATTGACACGCCCCTTTTTCTTTTCGTTTTCATTCGGACAATTTGCAGCTAAATGTCGTTTCAGTCGACATTTATAGCATCGTCGCTTATCAGCTTTCTCAAGCTTTTCTTGTTGCTCATCTTGACTGTTAGAGGATGAGGATGCTTCACTTGAGCCTTTTAGGCTTTGTTTTACAAACTCAGAATTTGAACTCTTTTCGATCTTTTCAAGTTCATTGTTAAAGGACTCACCTTTTACAAAATTCGTTTTCTTGATGTTTTTAGTATTCTTTTTACCCTTTTTGTGGGGTTTTGAATTTTGTTGAACATTTTGAACTTGATTTAGAGCTTCTAAGATTTTTGAGTTAATTAAATCTTCAAGATTGTTCAGATTAACTTCATTAGATCTAGCATCACCCGACCTCGTTTGTTCTGAATCTGATTCAGTTTCAGATTCAGACTCTTCCTCACTAACAGGATCTACAGTCAAAGGTGCAACTGGAACAAAGTTTGCAATTTCGGGATCGATTGATGGTGTTGTTATATAGTTGTTGTTAAACGGTGGTGGAACTTGTCTATAGCCAACTCCATACATCTCATCTTCTGAGTTTTTGAGACGTTGACTGTTTATGCAAAAATTCATCGCTTCTGATGAATTCTCAAATTTCTCAAGTTTTCGTTGTAAATCAAGAATTAAGTTATCCTTGTCTAAAATTGTTTTGTTTATCCAAGATCAAATTTTGACAAATTTCAAGTTCAGATTTTATTTCTTGATTTTTCACTGTTGCTTGTGCTAAACGTCTTTCAAACTCAGAGATGTCCTTTTTCAAGGCAATCACCCTACTTCTATGTTTCTTGTCTGCACTAGAAAGCGCAACAACTAACTCTCCAGATTTCTCCAAATTAGTAATCAGATTACTGTTATGGAGAGCGTATCGGTCTCATTTAGCAGCAAACTCAACGCATCTAAGACACCTTTTATCAGCAGTTTTAGATTGTACCTCGATGTTGGCCATGAAAACTTGATCTAAGCTGCCTGTATTTCCTGCATCCAGCTTTACCATTTCTTCATCAGCAAAACGTTGCATTTCTTCATTCATGATCTTGAATTCAAACCGATCATTCTCTTCTTTCTTTTCTTTTTTCCTTCTGCATTCCTCTTCTTCATTCTCTTTTCTCGAACATTCTTCAGCTTCATTAATTTTATCCAATTCCAGATTCTCATTTAGAACTTCTGCTACCACATTTAATTCTTCCACATTTTCTTCTTCGAATACATCTCCAAACCCCTCTTCAACAATCTCTGCAATGAATGCTTGTGAAACTATAGCAGTGGCTAAATCTTTCATAACGATTCCCCAATCTTGTGGCTCGCTGATGGATTGAAGCGGTTGAACAACCAAAGCATTTTGTGGAATAGGAGTAAAATAACCGTATGGAGTTGTTGTAGAAGAAACAGGAGTTGCATTTGATGAAGCTAGAGTTTGATTATTGAATCTTGATGAACTTCCTTGACCATTGTTATCCTGTCTTTCTCGTTTTGGTTTGCGGCATTCTCTTGCATAATGACCATAGATACCACACTTATAACATTTTACTTTGGTCATATCCACACCCATACGAGTTTTAGTGTTACCGCCAATGAAACTCTTTCCAGTTTGTTGAAGAAATTTCTGGCTCTTCGAACTAGCAATGCCATATCCAATTGCAAATCCAACTCGCCCATTTCTTCCTGGTCAATTTGGTCAAAATCCTCGTCTAGACTTGAAGGTTCAACAAGCTTTCCCATTGCAAAATTTTTGTAAGCAGTCATAAAGGATGCCAAAAGACTCATATTTTCTTCAGTGAGTTTAATACATTTAGGATCAAGTTGAGGCACATTTATGTTTTGAACGCTAGGTCTAGCATTGGCACTTGAAGATGATGTTCCCTGAGAAGTATGAGTTCCACCCGTAACACCTCCACTACTATTGCACACAAACATACTTTGATTCACGAGTTCCCCTTGAGAAGTATTTTCTGAAAGAAAAGCTATACCTATTACCCTTTTCAACTTGTTTCGCTCGATACAATGTAGGGTCTTGAAGCTTCTCAAATTCAGAATCGTGATCTTCCATACACCAAGCATAACCTTTAATCTTTTGAATTTCCTGATCTAGTGTAATCTCATCATAAGTTGGACTTTCTTTGATTAAAGCTGTAAACATGTTCCGCTGCTTAGGCAAACAGTTCAAAAAATTTTCAACCTTTTCAAATTCTGTGTATAAGCCCAACTGACTTCTGTCCAGTTCACTCAAAAGATGGTAAAATCTGTTGACAAGATCATCTAAAGATTCATTTTTCATTGCCTTAAACACGACAAACTGTGTCTTCAGTCGATCTAACCTTCTCTTCTTAAACAACTCGTTACCTTCATACCTTTCACTCAAACTATCCCACAACTCCTTGAAGAACTTTTGATACTGAAAGTATGAAGTATTAATTTTTGTAACACCTCGTAAAATCCAAAACAATCAAACCCCGACACGTGTCCTGCTGATCCTCATGCCGAGTGACGACCGAGAACGCCGTCATGTTAAGTTAAAACCTCTGAACGATAGCGTGGTAAACCTAGGGGCTAAATCTCAAAATTCCTTAATTTCTCATCTCTGGGGGGTTGGTTACGAACCGCAAGCCATTGAAAATGCGGTCCGTAACCATGTTATTATTTTTGGGCGCTGAAGGTCCTTGCGGACCGTAACCGTAATCCCATACGGTCCGCAAGGGACATGCAGATGGCATATTTGGGGCAGAGACGTGGTAGCTTACATGTATGCTTACCTTTCGCGAATTCCCACCATATCTCTGCTCAAGACACGACCCTAGACACATGTGATCATCAGGGGTGCATGCCAAAAACTTGTCTTGATCCTCACAACCTTCCAATTCCATAAATTAAGGCCTTGATCATCCACCAAAGAACTTGCATGTTCTTAAAACTCACTCCCTCTAATCTCTGCAAGTTCTGGAGCTTCAAGGGTCTTCAAGTCCATCTCATTTTCGTGCAAGAACCTTGTGTAAGTGTTCTTGACCTTCCTCATTCAGTTTATTTCTCATTCAAGCTAAAAGTCAAGTTCGTAGTCAAACATCTTTGACTTTGAGCTTAAATCCTTATCGTCCAGCCATGGTTCGAATCAAACATGGTTACGTGATTGTAATAAGGTAGGTAATCATCCCCAAAACGGGCACCTCCTGATTACCACGTTTGCATAACCAATTGACGAGTCAAACTAATGCATAAAAAGTCAAACAGGGTCAGATTTGGGAATAAATTCATAGCTGATGGTGTGCATGTTAAAAAATCTGTTTTGTCACTCTAATAACTTGGTAATAATTATAAGAACATGTGGGAACATGTCCAGCTCGTCAAATCCAGGTCTAAGGTCGGTTTGTAACCGAAAGTCATGGTGTTTGACTTCTACTTTGACTTTCAGTTTTGACCTAATTTTTGTGTCTTTCAAGGCTGATTCTAAGTTGCATTATGATCCTATTATAATGTAGTATAACCCTCTGAGGTCATACTACATGATCATAATCGTATTCCGAGTTATGCGCAAGTTTCATCAATGTGCTAAATATGACTAATACACCCTTTTTGCATAAAATGAGATTTAAAATATAAACGAGCATGCAAACAAGTTATCTACTGATATGTTAACTTGTTTGGCTTACATGCATGCCATTATTTTGGTCGTAACATGAGTTTTTCCTAAATATCGCAAATCAAGCTTTTACAGGACCAAAATGCCCTTTTCGGCAAATAAAATGTTCTAAACATAACTCATACAATAAACACTTTATCTACTGATGTTACAATATAATTAGAATTATTTGGGAAATTAAATCAGTTTATAAACTGAGTTTATGCAAAGGCTCTTGCATGGTATCGATAAATGACGATAATGCCCTTACAGTGCATAAAATGAGTTTTAAAGACATTTTATAACCAAACCTTTTACAAACTGATTTTATGTGTTAAATAAAATATTTTGAATATATAAACCTGATCAAAACTATAATTTTCCTTAAACATCGATTAAATCGTCATTTAGCGACTCTATCGCCTTTTCGACGCATAGTATGGGTTAAAACCATATCTAAGCATCAAGACTTGTTACTTACTGATTATAAAACTTATTTTAAATATTTTTATAGTAAATACAAGTTATAAGCTCATATTTCCAAATAAGCCTTAAATCTAAGTGTGAAATGACCAAAATACCCTTTCGGGGCATAGTTTGGTCTTCAAATGTAAACCACACATATATTTGATATCTTACTGATGTAACATCATAAAATAAATATTTTTATAATAAAATACATCCATGACATCAGATTAATCACCAACTCTTTTATGAATCATAAAATGACCAAATTACCATTTTGAAGCTGAAATCGATTTTAAAACTATAACGGGCATGCATGTGGGTATCTTACTGATATTAAAACATTTCAAGCATACTAGCACATGAAACTTGTATATAACTCATCCGGTTACCCGGCATCGCTTATATGCGTACGGTTAAGCCTATGTGACTAGTTTACGTAAATTCACCGAAACGGGTCTAACCTTATCATATTTATATCAAAATCCAGAATGTTATATGTTTACCCAAAATATACAAGTCCTAGTACTTGTCGGGTTTAAACAACATTCTTTCCGGTCATCGCTTAATCTAGCGTATCGTTCTGTTACGTATCCTTTAAGCTAACCGGTTCGAGTCAACGACTCAACCTAAACCCGTTAGCATTCTAACTGGTTATTAATACCATCAATCCAGACTAGAAGCCTCCCAGTAGATCGATACTTTGCATTTGTCTTCTTGATTATCGGCTGAGTTACTATTCGTTAGAAGAACTAGCTTAGGTAAATACTTTAACTTATTTTCCCTATACGGGCTTGGGATACGGTATTATATTATCGCTTGGTCGGGTATGGGATCATGTTTATCGGATTGTGATTTACTAAATCTTATAACCCGTTTTATTCTGTATTGTCTGATAACTTAAACATTGGGGGTTAACTCGACCGTGTCCAGGATATCCTTGGTTCATTGAAGTTACTAATGGCCACGACCTGCTAATGCTAAATAAATATTTTTTATATACTCCTCCGTGGGTTTTATTAAGTGGTGTGTCGGTTAATCAGGTTATTCGGTTTCTGCACCGGACCCCATATGTATTGACAGACCTGTAAAACTGTAAACAAGATCATTTTGAATTGTCCCGGGTTATAAAAGATTTTCGTGCTCAATGCACCTAAACAAATTTTAAATGTTTTCAAAATGAGTCGGTTAAATGTATTTACCAGTGAAAACTGACGTATTTTCCAAAAAGACTAAGTGACAGGTTTCGGCACGGAATAGGCTAGGAGCTGCTTGGTAACGGCGTAGAGAATTTTGCAAGTTCTTAGTCAAGCCTAAAGTCTGTCGGAGAATATCAATTTCATACTTTCGATCCGCCTATGGATCTAATATTGCAAGCCGTGTATTTACTTTATAGACTTTTAAACTCTATGGTTTGTAATAATATTTAATATTCAAGACTTCTGTTGTGTTGTATATGTTTGACCATGATGATATCAATCTTATGTCACAATACTCCCCACCCGGGCCCACCGGGATTGTGTTGAAAATACGGGGTGTGACAATTGTGGTAGTGACATTATGATCAAAGACATAGCCTTTTCTTCACATTCGTAGTACTTTCTTTGATTATCGGTTAAGGCCAAATATCCTTGCACCGTTAACGTTTGGAAAGGTCTTTCTCCATGACCCGGTGTTATGCAAATCCACATTCTTATATCTTTGGCCTTGATATACCTCTCGAATCGTAATTTCCATTCTGGATAATCAAGTTCATTTAAAAGCACTAGAGGTTTATCACTACTACCGACCTCATTGTTATGTCTTATGTTCTGAACCACGGTGGTCAGATTGCTTGCCATGATCACAAAAATTTAGTAACAGAAGGTTTTGATATCAGAAACTGTTAACAGTAGCCAAGAGACTGGTAAACCACTAAACCACACTTCTGATATAGAAGACTTAAATTCGGACAAGGAATTGTGAACTTAATAAGTTCTGATATGAAAATTAAATTCGGACATAAAAACGGAAAACATTAAATTTGGATAGGAGGTTCCAAGATTAAGTTCTGACAAACACTCGCAAGTTTGGGAACTCAGAAGTTTGGAAACTCACAAGTTTGGACACTCACAAGTTTGGATTTTAAGTTCTGACACTCACAAGTTTGGATTTTAAGTTTTGATTTTAAGTTCTGACAAGGACAAAAAAGGCTGACAGATTCGGATTTTTAGTAACTTTCACAAGTTCACTCACAAGTTCTGATTTTGTCTCAACTTCCAAGTTTATTTCCCAAGCGTGACTTCACACTTGATCATCAATAAATTTGAAAGAACAAATACGGACAGAAGAATAAGTTCTGACAAAAACAAAACCCTAAATTAGAAAGATACTCAGCCGCCTTTAACACCTTTTCCAGAAAACAATAGAGCCTTTTTAGATCTGGCACTTTCTGAATCCTAATCTAAGCAATCAAATCAAGAACAATCACTCAAGAGTATAAACCTAATCTATATCCATCATGACAAATCAAGAAATAGATGAGGAAGCCATGAAAAACATGAGAAAGAAGTATGAAAACCCTAGAAAGTAGAAAACCCACTTGATCTATCAAAAACCGAACAAAAATCTAACCTTCAATCGAAACTCACAGGGGTAAGAGCCTCTCAATAAAGAGCCTACTCTGATACCACTTGTAAGCCCACCTACGGATCTCGAACAACCGAAAACACCAAGTCACGCGGTGTGCGGAATCCACCACGTGACGCTAACCGCTGTGATGACGCTACGTAGAAGGAGTAGAGAACGATAGATGATGAACGACAATCTGTGAATCCACTTAGTCTTCACAGATTATCTACACACAGTGAAACACATAGTAGAATAGGGTTTGCACACAAAGAAAGATAATTCTCCAAAAAGTTCTCTGTATCATTTATCATTCACCTAAAGTTATATACAAATATGTTTGGACACATAAGTCCTTATAATAAATTCAACCAATAGAAACTTAGAATAAGTTCAACCAATCAAAAACAAGAATAAGTTCACTAACAAATTCGGATGAGGCAATCAGAGCATATCCAAATTTAACTAGTCAGAACTTATTCTTGATGGACTTTACACATTAGACCCTGAAGAATCTTCAAGTAGCAGAAACCAGCATTTATCATCCAAAAGTGCACTTACACTATTCATCTAAATCACCAAGTAACCAAGTGAAACTCAAACTAGACTAGTGCATTCCAATCATGGCAAATGTTGGGAGACTTGGTGTAGTTTGGACACTTTGTTACTAGTAAGAATACTTGATGACTTAGGTTTACTATATTGGAGGTGTTTGTGCCTCAAACTTTCTAGAATGATACCTTAACTCAAGTCCCACAACATGTAAGTTAGTTGTGAACAAGGTTTGGTTCATGTTCATCCAAGAAAAATAAGCAAAATTTGTAAGAGTTGAAAGTTTTATAAAAACAGAATTTAAATCCAACTTTGGACCTCAAATGTGGTGACGTTCCAACTTAGTTTACCATGGTACACTTGTGGAAACATTTCTAGAGGTTATCCAAGTGGATTGGAGGAAATAAACATGAAGAAATGAAGAAGAAACTAAGTTGAAATCTAACTTAAACACCTGAAAGTTTCTGCCCAAACTTGGAGATTTCTTGATGTTTTTGAAGTGTTTGAGAGTAATTTGGAGTTGTGGAAAGTGAAATGTGATGGAGGAGGCTTGGTTTTATAGGGAAGGAGGTTTGAAGGTGATTGGAGGAGAAAAGAGTTTGAAAAGAGTGAAATCTGGTTGGCTGAAAATGTCTGCTGAAAAAATGGCATCTTCGCGCCACGCGACTAAACATTTTTCCCCATTGCGTGGCGCGACGGGAGGATTTTGAGTTTTGTTCAGTTTTAGCCCCTGCACTTTGTTTTTAGGTTATTTTATGTCGTTTTCTTGTATTCTAACTTGTTTTAGGTATTCAAAGTGTATCAAAGTATTGTATGAGTATGATGTATATATGATTGGTATCCAAAGTATTTCGAGTCTTGGTTTTGTGTATAAACATGTATTCGATGATTGATTGCTAATACCACAAGTATGTAACACCTATGTATAAAAGTAAATTCAATTATGATCAACGTCTCGGATTACATAATTGGGAATAAAATGCGAATACAAGTTTCCAAAAATAGAAATATGAATAGAACTTTTTAAATATGAAAAGTACAAAAATGCGAAGCGTTACACATGAATTAACACGGGCACATTTGACGTATCAAGGTGTTGCTAGTTCACGTGACGTTTGGTGTGACATGCTTTGACCTAATAGGTATCGGTACTCTCATCGTTAGTCCCCAAGAAGGCAAACTGGTCCATATTGGATTTATAAGAATGCCAGCCTAGACAGGACGTCCCGACTACCGGTGTGTAACCCTTCTAGTTACTACATGTCCATCACAAGAACTCACTTTGACAAAAATAAATATTAATTGAAATTTGAAATTAAAAAAACCAAATGGAATCAAACTCATGAATTATTTAAATCCATTAAAAGAAACAATTGATTCATGACTTTAGATGTATTGAAATGGGAGGAATATAATATTAGAATATTTAGTATTCGTATATATATAAGGTGTGTGCATGTGTGACGTTTAATTTGAACATATAATAGAAATAAATCACTTAGTACCATGCAAAACACCTAACACATAACATTTGTGCTCACATGCATTTGTATGTGGCATTAGAAAATTTTTAATCATGTATACTTTGAATATCTATAAGCTAAGACAATCAACAAGTAAGCACATAAGATACCTAAGGTACGAAATCAACTATAGACTAAGTCTAATTCCCTATATAGTCATTGGCTCTGATAACAATCTAACACACCTCGACCCGTAGCGGGTATGGTACGGGGAATGATGATTGTTCATATCTCATGACACTATTATAAGTTTAATATTTAAAAACATTAATATTAAATTGTCACACATAATCATTAAATGTGTTCATCAAAAGCCATACAATATACAAAAGATAAATAATCATGTACAAATATCTCATTTATTACTAAGGCACATCCTATGTGTCCTCAACTTCAAATCATCGCAAAGTCAAGTACCTATATCATGCGTAAAAAACTTTGGGGTCAACAAAATGTTGGTGAATAGATCTATATTTTTAAACAAAATGTTTTGCTTTATTAATTGATTTATTTTACTTAAAATCTTTTGAAAATATATTTGACATGCAATTTCATATGTTGTGGAAACATCCAAAATCACCACAACCACAACAATAATCAACAAATCATCACAATCATAATATAGATACAACAAAAACAATAAGACTCAAAGACTATAGCGTGCATTAGTCTCAAGTCTTGAAGAGCAAGTCTAATACTGGTGGCGATACTAGGCTACAACCCATGGCCGTGGGAAACCTAGTCAGCCATGTGGATCCACGCAAAATCTGTGACACAAAGTGAGTAAACACATAGATACATGTATATGCAACGTCAATAGAAACAATGAATGCGATACACATAGTGACACATTGACTTTGCATGTTAGTTAGTCAAATAGAAAACAATGGAAAAACATGACACATGATACACCCCAAAAATATTTAATGACTAAAAAGGGGAGAGTAATAGGTCTACTCACCGGTTGCGAAGAAACGATTCAAGGAAATTACTGCACGAATTGGAATAGGTGGAATCTAAAATAATAACCGTAATCACCCTAATATATAATTAAATAAAATCCTTAAATGAATAGACAAAATATTAATTTTAGAAAATTGGGTTCTCATATTTGGGGACTTAAATTATAAAAACAATTATTCGACAGAATAACCAAATCAATATGTATTTACATAAATATATTTCTAGAATTGTTAATCATGAAAATTCTTAGAAATATTAATTTAATTGGTTTTAATGTTTTATAAATGCCAATATATAAACAAATTCACTAAAACCATCTAATAATTTTATATTCCAGAGATTTGATGATTATCACATATTTTTAATTACAATAACAAATTTTATAAAGAAATTTTTGTTAAAGAAGATCTATAAATCCTTTGATAAGATAATTATCTAAAATTATAGAAAAGTTATATTAGAATCCCAATACAACTAGATAATCTCTAAAAACCAGTAAAAATATTTATAAAATTTATTTGTGATAAATTTGTATTTTTAAATAATTAAAACATGTATAAATCAAAATTAAATTCATGACTTCCCAAAAGTGAAGAAACAATTCTATAATAATTGCCCAGTGTTTATATAATCTGAAATAATCAACAAAATAATTTATTGAATTTATTTATGATTATCTTGCATTTTAACTGATTTAACTCGTGATTAAAACATAAATAATTCACCAAAATTCCAATTCATATCTAAAAATTCCCAAAATTTACACAAAATAGAAAAATATGATACATAACAATATCCTACTTTCAATTTCATCAAAACACATGTCTAACCCTAAAAGCCGAAAATTCTATTCTATGAACAAAGACCCTAATTTCAACTATAATTATATTTGAATAATTCAGCCTCCTATCACTGAAATTGATAGAGAGATTTGTAGAGAATGAAAAATTAAGCATAATGGACTTTGAAATCACTTGAAAAGGTTACGAATTTAAGGAGATATCTTTCGTTGAAGATACGAGCCCTAGAATCTTCTTTGATCCAATTCGCGATGCACGGTTGATGAAACGAGGAAATTCCAGTGGAGTTTTGCATGGTTTGAAGCTACGAATGTGATGGTATAGGTTATGCAACCTAATTTTACAAATTCAATAAAAACCCAGTTGTGTTCATAATGTATATTAATGGTGATATTAAGCGGATTGTATATATGATTAGTTATGATTGTTTATTGAATGATTCGTAGGCACACATCATTGGTCTCTGTAAATACGCGTTACATGGCGTCATTAATCAGGTTTAACGACGTGAGAAAAGAGTAAATAAACGGGTCGGGTTTTAGCGATCTTCGGGTTGGGTTACACATGAAACGGGTAGGGTTTATCATGGAGGAAAAGGATATTTGGTCCGTCAAGTGGTGTTTAAATACAACGCGTGTTCAAGTTATAACATAAAAACCAAGTGGGTTACCTGGTTTCATGCGTGTTTGTTGTGTGGGGGTACCTGGGTTCAAAACCCGTTAATTCCCCCTTTTAACACCTTCACAGTTATCCTAAATAACCTAGTTCATTAATTCTTCATAAATAACTATCGGTTGTAACCGAGTTAGTTGTTTTCTCTTAGATTATAGTCTCCATTTATTACAAAAATAACACCTTAACTTATAAATTTATTTAACTGGCTAATCTAACTTCGTTAGTGCTTCTCTTATATAATCGAACCAAACTAATTGAAAAACCTTTATACATTTAATGTGTTTAGTTTATCAACGCGATACGTGACGATTGAAATTAAATAATAAAATATTAAAAATTATTAAAAGTTATTATTTTTATTTACTTGAAAATGGTCTGGTTTTTCAATCCAAGTTGGGTTTCGAAGATCCGTTTTCACGGATGTTATAATTTCCACCCATCTCACCACCCACCGCCATAATCATCGTCTTCACCATACACCATAACCACCATGAACTGCACCTAACAATCCCACTGTCGACCTCATCTCCGCCACCACCAACTCTGACACGCCATCGTTGTAATCCAAATTCACCCTGAACACACCCCCTTTTGTATATATGTTTTATACCCCAAATTGTGAAGCATGTGATCATCAAATTTAATAGTTAAAGTTAGTTTCAATGAAATTGTTTGATTTTGCATTCTCCACATCCCAAAGAGTAGGCTAGTAACTTTAGTTTATATCATGGTAGGAATCATATATACAAAAATCTCGGGTATGTCTATGGTACTTTTATGTTAGATATTTTAGTGTAATTGGGATTCACTTGGTGATCAAGGGAATTATAATATACATCGAACAAGTTAGGAGGTGCGGGAGTGCACGCTTGTTCGAGTTGTTATAATTCCAAGTATTCGGGCGGAGCCCCGAAGGGCGTTCCAAGGGGGCAGCCCCCTTGGCGGGGTCCGAGGGCAGCGCCCCTGGGAGCAGGGTCCAAGGGGCAGAGCCCCTGGCTGGGGTCGAGCTGACCATTTAACCAAAGAGTGATACCGGTGGAGTTCGTGAGAACTCAACATAATTTAGCCGACCATTTAACCAAAGAGTTATGTAGAGATCTTGTGCATAAGGCGGCTGTCGGGATGGGATTAAAGTCCACATGAGATTTCTCGTGTTAAGATACCCAATTCCCACCTAATATGACATTAGGTGCTGAATTCAATGTGGAAAGCTTAACATCTAGAAATTGGAACACATCAGTAGCATCATCCCAAGGTATGTGTTCAGACCTGCAAGTTAAAGAAGGTTGAAGGTTTTCTTCTTAATAGCTCTTTGAAAAATTGCATATGCAGGTGCGAGAATAAAGAGCTACCTATATGAGCATGAAATTTAACCGCTTCAAGAAGCTAGGACTTGGTTTTAATATGTTCATTGAAGGATGGGACACATGCTAGTAAAATTAGTGTCAAGAAAGAACATAAAAGTATGTAAACTTGTGTGTATATTATCTTCGTGTATTCACTAAATAGAAAGGGTTCAATCCTTAGCGACACCCGTATATTCGAATATTTGAAATGTGTAATATACTAATGTGAAATTCAATCGTCGCGATATTTCATTTATGCAAAAGTTTGATTGTTGTGATTTTGTTTAAGTTGATCAAGGATTACGCGAAAATGGGGGAAGAATGTTAGATAGTTTAGTGTAATCGAGGATTAACTTGGTGATCAAGGGAATTATAATATACATCGAACAAGTTAGGAGGTGCGGGAGTGCACGCTTGTTCGAGTTGTTATATTTCCAAGTATTCGGGCGGAGCCCCGAATGGGGTTCCAAGGCGGCAACGCCCCCTTGGTGGGGTCTGGGGGGAGCGCCCTAGGAGCAGGGTCCAAGGGGCGGCAGCCCCTGGCGGGGTCCAAGGGGCAGAGCCCTTGGCTGGGGTCGAGCTGTATCCGAAAAATGCCTTGGAGAAAATTTTTATTAAAATTTTCATCATAATTTTTAGACAAAAATTAAGGCAGTTTTTTGGGCAGTTTTTATTAAAATTTGTAACAAAACTGCCAGAGGTAGTTATCTGCAAAAATTATCCCCCAAATTCGAAATAGGTTTTCTGGTCACTCTCTCTGATTCATACGGATTCACAATCATCATACTGTTGTTCTAATTCT
Organism: Scalesia atractyloides; assembly: GCA_947069175.1. NCBI lineage: Eukaryota > Viridiplantae > Streptophyta > Magnoliopsida > Asterales > Asteraceae > Scalesia > Scalesia atractyloides. Next base: position 16,339,100 of record CAMTDV010000018.1, read on the forward strand.
CGAAAATCAGAGTTGTATCCGATTGAATTATTCGGGTGAACCACCGAAATAATTTGATTTGAGAGTGGTTACCCGCCTCTCTGATCGTTCGGTTATTACAAATTCCCAACATTTTATGGGTACTCAATCATATTTTCTTATTCTTTTTTTTTCTTGAACGACAAATTTGGATCACTGACGAACCACTGGAGTATCATCGTGCCACCAGAGGAACCACCCGATCATATCCATCTCCACTAGGCATAATGTCACACCAATTCAGGAGGAAACCCAATAAACATGGAAAAAACCCCTTGTGGGAATCGAACCTAGGACCTATTGGTCCTAAAGTCTTATTCCACCACCAAGATGCCACTACATATTTTCTTATTCTAAATTTAATTTTGTTGAATAAGAATTTTATATTTTATAGTTGGCGGCTCAGTATTGAAAAATGGGTTGTGTGCTTTTATCACATAAAACGATTATTATGGTTGGTGGATGATGGTGGTGGTGGGTGGTGGTGAAGATGGTGGTGGTGGGTGGTGGTGGTGGGTGAAGTAGAGAGTAAAGTGGAGGAGGTAGAAAGTGATATGGATAAGTCAAGGGAGGTGATGAAGAGTAGTTGACAAGTTGGAGGCAAAATTACCATGATACCCCTTAAACAAACGGTCCACTAATGGCAGAGGGGCATAATGTGATGATTTGTAACCATGTGGAGGCAAAGTGCATAGAATGGAATATAGGGAAGCAAAGTGCAAGCGACACCAAACCACATGGAGGCAAATTGCAGTTTACTCTAAATAAAACCTTTTCCCATACATTTTCACCTTATCCAAATTACAACCTATTTAAGACCTCTTGATTAGTGCATTGTGTTTCTGTATGTGATGAGACTTGATTGCTATACAAGCTTATGGTAATATTTACAAAATTGGTTTTGAGTGTTCATATATATACTAGTGCATCTTGACTAGTTCAGAAACAAACCTAGAGGTGTGTTCAATTGTGATGGTGTGAATGCATGTAGACTAGGGACTTGAAGTATGTTAGGCTTCGTCAAACAATTCTTGTTTCAAAATGAGTGTCATGTTGTTTGATGGGTTGTGAATCCATTGATTGTTGTAAGTTTCGTGAACCGGGTATGACTTTGGATCTTAACTCACAAGTGGAAAGAGAATGGTTTGTGTTTTTACTAACAGGTGTTGTAGTGTTACAGGAGAGTTTGCTTGGAGACAAGCACATGTTAAGTTGGGAAATGTGATTGGTTGGTGAATTGTATACGCTAATCAGCTTGATTACGTGTTTTAATACCTAATTATGTGTCCAACGTGGTGACTTTGGGTGTGTTTGTGGATTCATTATCTTTGGGAGGAGATGCAGATCATAACTTGTTTATTTCTTGATCAAGTAGCATATTTTGACTTTTGTAATCATCTGCTCTTTTATATGTCTAACAAACTGCGTTGTAACCCCTTGTTGCCTTAGCTCCGATGCCTAAAGCCATATGGAAGCCTTTAGTTATTGATGTTGCACATTGACTTATGAAGTCAAACTGAAGTCAAACAACATCGAAGGTATAAAAGTTAGAAGTTACTTGGACTTACATATCTTACTTGATTTGTTGTTTTGTCAAGATGAGAGAAGCAAGAGTTTCTTCTTCCGCTCACAATTTCAAGGATCAAGACTCCAAATCTAAAGACATCAGACTTCACTTCACTGAGAAAGTTCTTTCCAATGCATCCCCGGGAGACATGTAACCACTACATAATGCAATCAAATTAGAGGTTGTAAAAGTTAATCAGTAGTAACCTGAACATTTGTTTTGAAAGAGTGAGTGTTCATACTATGTACCAACTACCTTTTTGGCCATTGCTTCAGTCTCATTTTGTTTGATGATTATCGCCGTACCAAAATTAGAAATTATGGGGTTCATACTTCCATCTAGCAAAACATTACTAGCTTTATGGTCTCTATGGATAACGCGCATTCTCGAGTATTTATGTAGGTATAGCATTCCTTGAGCAATTCCTTCAATGATGTTCCATCTTTTTTGCCAGTCTAGCATTGCCTTCCTGGTTTCATCTTTGTAATCATTTTAGTATCTTAGAAAATGTAAACTAGTATCAAAATTCATACCATCAAGGACAATTAGATTGATACTGATGACGTAAGTCCTTAACTGGGTCAAATAGCACATCATGTAAGCCCATTATGGTCTACCCACTTGAGCTCTATATAGTGGTTAAACGTGATGGGTAAACCATATTGTGCTTACCTGATGTGGCTGGTTTGAAGCCAATGGGCCAAACACTATATTTATTGGGCCATTCAAGACTTACCTCATCACTCATCAGATATATTTCGTACAAGATTTATATGTTGAAATTTGGCAATAAGTATGAGTTCATTCTTAAATCCACAAGTTCTTGTCCTGATGTTCATGAAAGCCTTTTAACTGCAATTTCTAGTTCATCACTAAGTTTCCCCTATCGTCATAAGCACATTATACCGCTCTTTAGTCAACAACAAAAAAAAACTACCATCAGTTCAACAAACATGGATCATATGAAAACACACAAATACCTTATAAATGGGTCTGAAGCCACCTTTTCCAAGTTTATTTTGGTCTGTGATATCATTTGTGGCTGTTACTATAGCTGCAAAGCTAAAAACCACCATATTACTTCCTTTTCTGCCGTCCCTTTTAATATGACTTGAATCCCTGAAGCTTTCAGTAGCCATCAGCTCTAGAATACGCATGTCGTCTCTCTTTTACAATCAAAACAATGTCTTAGAAAGTGAAACAGATATGAAACTTCAAAACTAGACCGATATACAGGAATAATGTGATAAAACACATAACAGTTACCAACAAATCACTAAACTAATCGCGGATATTTTATCTTTGCTCGGATTCGCAGACACAAGCACAAACTTTGTTACAGCATATCCTTGCGAATCAACAGAAAAGTTACGGACTGATTTCACTCCTGTCCATCTTATACATCCAGTTCAATTCCCACCAGTGACAGACCCCAAACAACGATGCAACCCTTCTGCTAATGCGACACTACTAGCAGATGCGATGATATATTTATCATAGGCAACCTTTCTGAAATTTAAAATAACATCATAAAAGAATATAGATATATAACAAATAAGATAATTCTGATCATGTGCTGAGTAATTCTAGAAAACAGCCACCTTTGCAGCTTCAGAAGTTCTTGAACCAGACCCATCAAACAAAAGAATTAAAACTCATTGCCATCTTATACATCCAGTTCAATTCCCACCAGTGACAGACCCCAAACAACGATGCAACCCTTCTGCTAATGCGACACTACTAGCAGATGCCGATGATATATTTATCATAGGCAACCTTTCTGAAATTGAAAAATAGGTTGTGTGCTTTTATCACATAAAACGATTATTATGGTTGGTGGATGATGGTGGTGGTGGGTGGTGGTGAAGATGGTGGTGGTGTGTGGTTGTTGTGGGTGAAGTAGAGAGTAAAGTGGAGGAGGTAGAAAGTGATGTGGATAAGTCAAGGGAGGTGATGAAGAGTAGTTGACAAGTTGGGAGGCAAAATTACCATGATACCCCTTAAACAAACGGTCCACTAATGGCAGAGGGGCATAATGTGATGATTTGTAACCATGTGGAGGCAAAGTGCATAGAATGGAATATAGGGAGGCAAAGTGCAAGCGCCACCAAACCACATGGAGGCAAATTGCAGTTTACTTTAAATAAAACCTTTTCCCATACATTTTCACCTTAGCCAAATTACAACCTATTTAAGACCTCTTGATTAGTGCATTGTGTTTCTGTATGTGATGAGACTTGATTGCTATACAAGCTTATGGTAATATTTACAAAATTGGTTTTGAGTGTTCATATATATACTAGTGCATCTTGACTAGTTCAGAAACAAACCTAGAGGTGTGTTCAATTGTGATGGTGTGAATGCATGTAGACTAGGGACTTGAAGTATGTTAGGCTTCGTCAAACAATTCTTGTTTCAAAATGAGTGTCATGTTGTTTGATGGGTTGTGAATCTATTGATTGTTGTAAGTTTCGTGAACCGGGTATGACTTTGGATCTTAACTCACAAGTGGAAAGAGAATGGTTTGTGTTTTTACTAACAGGTGTTGTAGTGTTACAGGAGAGTTTGCTTGGAGACAAGCACATGTTAAGTTGGGAAATGTGATTGGTTGGTGAATTGTATACGCTAATCAGCTTGATTACTTGTTTTAATACCTAATTATGTGTCCAACGTGGTGACTTTGGGTGTGTTTGTGGATTCATTATCTTTGGGAGGAGATGCAGATCATAACTTGTTTATTTCTTGATCAAGTAGCATATTTTGACTTTTGTAATCATCTGCTCTTTTATATGTCTAACAAACTGCGTTGTAACCCCTTGTTGCTTTAGCTCCGATGCCTAAAGCCATATGGAAGCCTTTAGTTATTGATGTTGCACATTGACTTATGAAGTCAAACTGAAGTCAAACAACATCGAAGGTATAAAAGTTAGAAGTTACTTGGACTTACATATCTTACTTGATTTGTTGTTTTGTCAAGATGAGAGAAGCAAGAGTTTCTTCTTCCGCTCACAATTTCAAGGATCAAGACTCCAAATCTAAAGACATCAGACTTCACTTCACTGAGAAAGTTCTTTCCAATGCATCCCCGGGAGACATGTAACCACTACATAATGCAATCAAATTAGAGGTTGTAAAAGTTAATCAGTAGTAACCTGAACATTTGTTTTGAAAGAGTGAGTGTTCATACTATGTACCAACTACCTTTTTGGCCATCGCTTCAGTCTCATTTTGTTTGATGATTATCGCCGTACCAAAATTAGAAATTATGGGGTTCATACTTCCATCTAGCAAAACATTACTAGCTTTATGGTCTCTATGGATAACGCGCATTCTCGAGTATTTATGTAGGTATAGCATTCCTTGAGCAATTCCTTCAATGATGTTCCATCTTTTTTGCCAGTCTAGCATTGCCTTCTGGTTTCATCTTTGTAATCATTTTAGTATCTTAGAAAATGTAAACTAGTATCAAAATTCATACCATCAAGGACAATTAGATTGATACTGATGACGTAAGTCCTTAACTGGGTCAAATAGCACATCATGTAAGCCCATTATGGTCTACCCACTTGAGCTCTATATAGTGGTTAAACGTGATGGGTAAACCATATTGTGCTTACCTGATGTGGCTGGTTTGAAGCCAATGGGCCGAACACTATATTTATTGGGCCATTCAAGACTTACCTCATCACTCATCAGATATATTTCGTACAAGATTTATATGTTGAAATTTGGCAATAAGTATGAGTTCATTCTTAAATCCACAAGTTCTTGTCCTGATGTTCATGAAAGCCTTTTAACTGCAATTTCTAGTTCATCACTAAGTTTCCCCTATCGTCATAAGCACATTATACCGCTCTTTAGTCAACAACAAAAAAAAACTACCATCAGTTCAACAAACATGGATCATATGAAAACACACAAATACCTTATAAATGGGTCTGAAGCCACCTTTTCCAAGTTTATTTTGGTCTGTGATATCATTTGTGGCTGTTACTATAGCTGCAAAGCTAAAAACCACCATATTACTTCCTTTTCTGCCGTCCCTTTTAATATGACTTGAATCCCTGAAGCTTTCAGTAGCCATCAGCTCTAGAATACGCATGTCGTCTCTCTTTTACAATCAAAACAATGTCTTAGAAAGTGAAACAGATATGAAACTTCAAAACTAGACCGATATACAGGAATAATGTGATAAAACACATAACAGTTACCAACAAATCACTAAACTAATCGCGGATATTTTATCTTTGCTCGGATTTGCAGACACCAGCACAAACTTTGTTACAGCATATCCTTGCGAATCAACAGAAAAGTTACGGACTGATTTCACTCCTGTCCATCTTATACATCCAGTTCAATTCCCACCAGTGACAGACCCCAAACAACGATGCAACCCTTCTGCTAATGCGACACTACTAGCAGATGCCGATGATATATTTATCATAGGCAACCTTTCTGAAATTTAAAATAACATCATAAAAGAATATAAGTATATAACAAATAATATAATTCTGATCATGTGCTGAGTAATTCTAAAAAACAGCCACCTTTGCAGCTTCAGAAGTTCTTGAACCAGACCCATCAAACAAAAGAATTAAAACTCATTGCCATACCTGATCAGATTTCTCAAAACTAATTTCTAATCAAACAGATTATACTCTTATACAATTAGCAACTTGGGTTATGTCCCATTTGTTTAAAAGTCATACCCTTTAGTTCATTTTACTCACACCCTTTCATTTTATTATATAAATTTTGTCCCATTTGTTTAAAAGTCACACCCTTTTATTTTATTATATATAATACAACAAAAAAGTAACTTAAGACACAATGGTTTAGATCATACCTCTTCAAAAAGTCACAACCCTTCAAACTAATATATAACACACAATGATTTTGATCACACCTCTTTAAAAAGTCAAATCCCTTTAAACCACTTTTAAATACATCACACCTCTTAAAAAAATCATGTCGGTTAAAAATAATTACTTTAGAATATTACTTTTATAATCTATACAAAAGTTTTCCAATTGCCTCTGGCCTACGTAATTCTTTTAACTATTAATTAATTAAAGTAAAGAATACGAATATCCTTTTCAAATTCACATCCCTTTGTTAAAGTGACGATTTTTAGTAAGCAAAGGTGTGGCTTTGTGTCATGATCTGCATGAACAAACCATGGTCACAAATTAAAAGAGACCATAACCAAAACCAGTTTTTGCTCTTTTTTTTTTCTATTTATGCCAAATTTCATCTTATATCCCCTGTACAATTAAAATTTGATATAAAATATGAAGTCTCCTGGTATACAAATCCATAGTTTTGATTTCAATTGAAGACATGAAAGTAATTGTTAGTTACATATAGCCGATGATTGTAGTGGCAAACTTTGTTTTTGCAGAATATGTTATCATCTCCAAACTAATTGGCCTATTTGGAATATTCGATATCCTGATCATCAGGGCATATAAATTCCTTATTATTTTTTTCCTTATAAATGATTTCTATGCTTTTACGTTTTGATTAATATTTCATCATTTCGATTTCGTTACGTTTTGATTGTATGGTGGGAAACTTTATACCATTCTTTTACGTTTTGATTTCGATTCGTTTACATTAGGATCAATTGTTTTCCTTTTACAATTTGTTCATCATTATTTTTGTCTTTGAAATCATAAAACAGGGATTCAAAGAATCCATCAAATCATGGTGTTTTTGTTCAAAAATCTTGATGATTTGAGCGAACAATTGTATATTATTAATGATTTAAACGTGACTTGAATGCGAAACGAGCGGCATATTTTTCAATTGATGAACCGGCATAACTTCTATGCGAAAAGACATGACTATTGTGAAGGGGTGCATAATCACCTATATAAGACAACCACTAAGCGGTTTATTTGATTCAAGTTTTCAAATCTTCTCTTCTTTTGTGGCACTCTGATGAGTCTGGGATTAAATGCATTCTATGGTTGGTGAGCAATTCATTTTTCTCACTTTCATATGATAACCAAAGTGCTTTTATTGTCCTTTTAATTTCATTTTCAAATGCATAGTGCTCACTTTCGTTACTGATGTCTAGATTTCACATCAATGTTGTACGATATTAGTGTTCTAAAATACATGCCTTGAATTTTGTTTTATAAATGGTGGATCCATAAGGGAGATAGAAAACCACCGACACCAAAATTCGAGGGCGTGGTAACACCAAAGAAAAACATGGACGCCAAAATACCTTAAATTTAAACAATGGATGGCGATTTGAAGTTTGATTTGTTTGATGATGAGATTGTGTTGGGGAAAATGGTAGGGGTGAATTAATAAAATGAATGGAAGTTAGAGATAGTTTTGCTTATAATTAATTCAATCATAGCCATGGAAGTACATGTATTACTTTAGATGATTATAGTTTTATCTAATTTCGTTTCCTCATGCATGAATAATTTTATTTGAGGTGTTAATGAATAATTCAAGTGTAATGATGGAAATATCATTACTCATTAGATGTCGTTCGTAATCGTACAACCATTAAAATATATATATACAGGATAGTTTACGCATACTGCATACATACATTATTATGTGGCAAAATATGTTGCGTATTGTACTCCCGTTTTTAAGTAAAACGCTTTAGTGTGGTGTTGTAGGATGGAGGTTAGGCATAATGAAATGAATGTTTAGCATTATCATGTCTCATATAATAATATTAAAAACATTAATAATCGACATCCCGCCGCAACGCGCGGATTGACGTCAACTCGTTTCTAAACAAATTACAACAGAATATAACAAATTGCTCATAGACGAACCGACTTCTAAGGCAAGAAGTTTACTGATCGGATTATCACAGAAATACAGAATAGATGCAATTAATATTAAACTTTCTTTTTTTCTATCTAAGTTCAGTTTAACTATAGTAGAATTATTAAATTACGTATTACATCATCCGGTTCTCGAGACTGGTCCAACCACTTCGACCAATAAACCAGTAGAGCGATCGTTATTCGATAACCAATCCAGTTTCATAAACATTGCCCCCATGTCTTTGTTTTCCTCTCGCCTATCTCTCTGCCTCTCCATCAAGACTACAAAATCTTGGGTAATCAATCATTCTTGCTTAATCCCTATCATCTCATATCTGTTATAAACGAAGTGATAAATCAATCACCATGTCTTCTCCTTCACTGGGTGCAATAGGCCACACAGAGGGGGCACTGGGAGTCTCCTCCGGGGAAACAACAGATCCAGGCACCGGGTGGTGGGGTGGTGTTCCTGCACCCCCACGGACTGTTTTTGTCCCGCTTGGCCTTCATTTCCTACAACATCCCAAGCTCGAGCCCATGTGGAATGATTTGGTTGGATGCTTCTGACTTTCCCCAATGGTGCTTCCGGGGTGTTCCGGTTAGGTGAACAAGTTACCTTGCTTTGGAACATTCTCATGGTGAGCACAAACGTGTCACGGGTTCTACCAAAAGAAAGAAAGAAAAACAGTTACTATGATTTCTTGTTGAACATAAAAGATAATACCACGCTAAGAAAGGCCTATGGCCACACATATCCTTCAACCGCCCTGCCACACTTTTGAGTTAATGTGTGGCTATAGGTCATCAACAACATTTCAAAATAGTTTTAGCCACATTTTATGATTTCATGTGACCATTGTATAACAGTTGAAAACCTTTAGCCACACTTTAAAAAAAATATGTGACATTTACTAGCCATACTCAAAAAGTGTGGCGATACGTGACCTGCTGCCATGATATTAGGTCAAAGATCTGCCATCAAATTATAATATTTGATACTTATTCGTTTCACACTTACATTAACGATTTATTTTATGTATTAAGTTGTCATAAAGACTAATGTAGGGATCAAACTTTTGCAAGAAAACTGAAATACTTATTTTTTGAAGTTGAAAAGTAGTTCGTTTGACCTGAAAAGTCAAATCTGCCTCTTTGTTTGGAACAGAAAAGTCAAACAACAAGTCAATAAGGTAAAGTCAATGTATTACCTAACATCGCAGAACATAAAAATATGTGAAGGTTCATTAGGACGTGGTGTCAACACACATTCTGTACCAAGCGCTGAAGAGAATTGGATCTGCAATGTCATTACAAGATAATGACAAGTATCAAGATCAGCAGAATTAATTTACTGTTTTGTCATTACAAAAGGGTATTTAAGACATTTAACTAATATCAAGTCAGGGTGGTTAGGTCCAAACCACTTTATGTCCAAAATTTCAAATACCTTCTATAAAATATGTTTGATTAAATATGATTGCAAACTCTATAAAATTACAATAAAAATCTAATATAACAGTTTAGCATAAGACTGTGGGGTGTGGAGGAGGGTAGTCCTCAAAGGATGGTCCGCCACATAGGCGTCCACGTAAACGGATTTGAGGATGGGCCTAAAGGGGATGAACCTAGGGTGTGGAGGATAGGCCTCAATATATATATATATATATATGTGTGTGTGTGTGTGTGTGTGTGGTATAAGGAAGAAAGAGGCCCGGCTTCAACGTCCAGGGGAGGACGGAGACGACGGGGATGACCGGGGGAGGGGGGGTGTGCAGGCCGTTGCCACTCCTCGACGCACCGGGGACGAGCCCCATACCGAACTACACCTTGGGAGACTCGTAACTGCCAATTTTACCTCCTTTCAGTCAAAATTTTGGAGCTCAACTATTTGACATGGTTAAAGATTAAACTAACCCAAATCGATTCATTGATAAATTAATGGGCCAAAATGATCTTTTCTTCTGTTGGAAGAATCTGATCGAGCAAATTATGTAACTAATCACTAGTTACGGACTCTATTTTATTATGAACAAAGACCACACATAATACATTGATTTTAACCCTTATTTTTACTAAAATAAACCTTCATAAACAAGTCTTCTAGTCCTACTCAAATTAGGAAACAACGAAATTAATAAAACTCTAACCATTATCTATATATCTTTTGTGTTTATCTCAAACACCAAGTTAATCTTTTAACCTTTAACTTTCATAATTTACCATATAACCCCTTGAATCAAGATTAATTCCAACATTTTCCCCCTTAATCTTGATATTGTGCCTCCTAGATCTTAAATTCCCAACAAGACCTGTCTATGATCCATAGACCCGTTCACGATCCTAGACTTCTTGCATCCACCAACAAGAATCATCATTTTCTTTTCACGCCCTCTCGACAACACCGTTTCTTGCTTTCTTTTGAGTCAATTTATACAAATCGATATCATAATAATCAGATATTCATCGCACTAATTCGTATCACACGAACTTTTATGTAGTCTTTTATACAGCTTATATTTGGTCTCTCGCCGATCTTAGATCGTCTAACACGATCGACCTCTCGTCTCGTTTTGATTGCTTCACACAATCTTTTCTTCACAAGTCGGCAATAAGCTTGATCTCCTAAAAAAATCTCACTGCTTTCTTCCTTTTAGAAGCTTGCCTACCTTTTTCCTTAGATAACGGATTTTTTCTTCGTGCAAACCTCCACAAGTCCACAACCTCTTTTAATCCTCACACATTTTATGACCTTTTTTTCAGATTACTCAACCGCGTCGTCACACGAATAACTTCACCATTTTCCTAATCGTTAACGATGACTTAGTTTTCCCCAAATGTAACCTCGCCACTCTTTTTCCGTCTTTGATCGAACTTTCACATATGGAAATAGTTCTCTTTGGTTCTGTCTTTGATCGATCTTTCACGAACACGATCAACTCTTCCACTTCGTTTGAACAAATCACAGGTTCCCGGCTTCAATGGATCCTTCACGGATGCAATCGGGTGGCTTTGTGTCTTTGTCTTCGTTTCGTTGCTCTATCATCCTCTTGCTCAATACTGAAACAAACAACAGTATTCTTCGAAACTCAATCGGTTATTCACCACAATTGACTGGACTTCATGACTTCTATGTTCTTTCGATCATTTATACACCCCGATTGATCTGGATGGATTGGTTGTACTCCCAAGTCAACGAAATTAATACTTCTTGTGGCTTGGTTATTCACCCCAAGATACACGAACTTACTTGTTTCTTCTTTAATTTTGGTTATATACCCCAAAACCTTTAAACGTGAACAACAACACCGATTTATAACAAATGAGCCATCAGGTAGAGCAAACAACACAAATGAAATCACTAATCATTCACATCCAAGTAGAAGGGTTAATTAGTATTTAGTATAAAGATAGTTTAAGGGTAGTTATGAAGTTCGGGGACTAAAGTTAACAAACCAGAAGATTGTGACCGACACCCCAAGGGAATCGATGTGTCCCTTGGACACACACCCTCTCGATCGATCGGCAGCCTCAAGGTAACAAGGGGACGCGACTTTTGGTTTAGAGAGACAGACCTCTTAATGTTTAATTACAACCACAAGATCAAATGACAGACCTGTTCGTGAAGAGACACGTCTCTACAATCGCACCTCTTAGTTTCGTATAAATAGGGTCAATTCATTCATTGTAAAACACTTGTGTATTCAAATTCAGTATTCTATAAAAGTTTAGTTTATCATTCATGTTCTAGAGATCAAAGATCAATCTGGGCAACAATTGGTATCAGACCATCAGGCTCTAGGCGCATCGAATCGCAAGGTTTTCGCGATCAGGTTTTATTATCTTTTAAATTCGCAAGTTCAGTTTTATTTTTGGTTCAAGGGTATCGAACCAGGGGTTAGAAATCTAGGCTTTGATTTCGGGGTTTAGTGCGAATTAGATTGTTTGGTTATTACGCGTACGGGAAATCGCGGGTTAAGGATTAGAGGTTTAGTGAAACCAAGAAAAATAAAATTTATTGGAAAGTGAAAAGTGTTCGTTCAGAAGATATGTTAGGAGTAACCGGACCACCTCCGCAAATTGTAATTCAAAAGGAAGGAAGTTCTCTTTCCCAATTTTAATGTCCAATCTTAAAATCGACAAATTATACGGTTCGGGCAATTCAAATCAAAACAATTTTAGAAGCGAATGGACTTTAGGAAACGATTGAACCGGCAGAAAATACACAATCGGATACTAAGAAAGATGAGTCGGCAATTGCTTATCTGTTACAAGCAATACCGGAAGATGTTGAATTGCAAGTTGCAAGACTGCAAAGGAAATTTGGGAAAATTTGAAAACAAGACACGTTGGCGTGGATCGGCGTCTAATGTCAGAATTCGAGTTAATACAAATGAAAGAAGATGACATTGTGGACTCTTTCTCCGCAAAGATAAACAGAGTTGTTACACGGGAAAGTGAATTAGGGATAACACTGAGTCAACCGACTCTGGTACGCAAACTCCTAAATGTCGTGCCAGACAAGTTCACTCAGATTGTCGCCTCCATGGAACAATACTCCGATCTATAGATATAATGATGCTGGAAGAAGCAGTCGGAAGGTTAAAGACTTACGAGGAAAGACTAAAGTTAAAGAAAGGAAGCCCAGGAGATAGCCAAGATAGATTGATGTTTACACATCATGACAACAACTCAGGTAGAGGAAGACAGTTCGGAAACCGCGGGCGTGGTAGGTTAAACCAACCGCGTGGAAATTGGCAAGATAATAAAGACAAGCAAAGCACTAAGAACGAAGGATCTTCATACAGACCTAGAGGTGGAAATTCTAGGAATTGGAGGAAGTTTGGAAGGAATCAAACAGACCCAAGTAAGATCCGGTGCTTCAAGTGTCAAAAGTTTGGACACTTTAAGAAAGACTGTCCCAAGAAAGACGTTATACAAGAACACTCAAATCTCGTCGAGGAAGACGAAGCACCAACATTGCTAATGACATTACAAAAAACATTGTTCAAGAAAGGGTTTTGTTAAATGAAGAACGCATAGAACCGGCAAGGTACACCACAAAAGATGAAAGTCTATGGTACTTAGACAACGGGGCAAGCAACCACATGACAGGTGTGCGAAGTCACTTCCGAGAATTAGATGAAAAGGTGATGGGGCAGGTATGTTCTGTACTGCTGGAATGTCTGAACCAAGAACAGAAGATTGTTTCTCAAGTATACTACATTCCAAGTCTGAAAAGCAACATATTAAGCCTCGGACAACTCACAAAAAATGGTTGCAAAGTAGTTATGGACAGAGACTTACTAACACTCCGCAACAGAAATAGAAAGTTACTAATGCGAGTCAGGAGAATGAAGAACAGGCTGTATAAAGTAAAATTGAAGATTGGAAGGCCAATCTACCTGCTCTCAAACACAGAAGGTTTAGCATGGTTATAGTACACGAGGCTAGGCTATTTACATTTCGATGCTATCAAAAAAATGACTCGAAAGAACTTTGTACATGGAGTTCCTCAAATAAGTCATGCTAGTCAAGTGTGTGAAGCATGCTTATTAGGAAAACATAGTAGGACACCATTTGGAGTTACTCGGATCTTTAAAACCTTTGGATTTAGTCTATGGAGATTTGTGTGGAACTATATCCCCACCAACACATGCTAGGAAGAAGTACATATTTCTACTTGTAGACGACTGCACTCGCTACACTTGGGCATATCTACTAACTTCCAAGGACCAAGCATTCGAAACTTTCAAGCAGTTCAAGGAAAAGGTGGAGACAGAAACATGAAGCAAGATAAAGATGTTAAGGTGAGACATAGGAGGAGAATTCACGTTGGCTGAATTCAACAAGTATTGCAAAGACAATTGCATAGCGAGACAGCTTACGACGTCGTATTCCCCACAACAAAATGGAGTAGTGGAAAGAAGGAACATGACGATGTTGTCAACTTCTCGTAGTATGCTCAAGGCAATGAACATGCCACATAATTTTTTGGGGTGAAGCAATAACACATGCTTTATACGTATTAAACAGGATTCCAACGAAAGCTTTGGTGAACAAGACCCTGTATGAAGCATGGAAATGAAGAAAGCCGAATCTGGAACATCTAAAGGTTTTTGGATGCACATCATACGCTAAGGTATTACCACTTCAACAAAAGAAGTTAGATGATAGAACTGCACCTATGATATATCTTGGAATAGAATAAGGATCTAAGGCATGCGGATTATATGATCCGGCAAAGAACAAGATATGTGTTAGCAGAGATGTAAAGTTCATGGAAGGTCAATCATGCAACTAGAACAGTTATATGGAAACGGTAGATTTAGGGAATCTCGAATGGATAAACTTTGTCATTCAAGAAGATGACAACCCACCAGAGTTAGAAGAAAATGCACCAAATAGTCTTGATAGTAGCGGGCCACAACATGAAGATTCAGGAGTGGATCAGACAGAAGAACCAGACTCCTATGTAACCCCCCCCCCCCCCCCCCCCCGCACATTCGTACAATCAGAACTCATCAGGAAGTTCAAGCAGATTATCAAGTAGAGGTTCATCTACATCTGAGAGTACAATGAGGAGTATTAGTGAAACTCCAGTAAAACTGAGAAGTCTCGAAGAACTATACGAAAAGACAGAGGAAATTCAAGTAGATCCACCCGAATTACTACTTGATTAAGAAGAACCAAGGAAGCATCTAATGACAGAAATGGATTGAAGAAATGAAGGCCGAGTTAGACTCGACAAACAAGAATAACAATTGGAGATTGGCAAAATTGCCAAGAGATCACAAAACAATAGGTTTAAAGTGGGTATTCAAGACAAAGAAAGATGCAAATGGAGAAGTTGTTAGACACAAAGCTAGGCTGGTAGCAAAAGGTTATGTTCAGCAACATGGGATAGATTTTGATGAAGTATTTGCACCAGTAACACGCATAGAGACAATTCGACTAGTGTTAGCTTTAGAAGCATATCAAGGTTGGGAGGTACGTCATTTAGACGTGAAGTCTGCATTCTTAGACGGAGATCTCAAGCAGAAGGTCTATATCTCACAACCGGAAGGATTTGTAAAGCCAGGAGATGAAGGAAAGGTTTACAAACTATCAAAAGCACTGTATGGATTAAGAAAAGCACCACGTGCTTGGAACACGAAGTTAGATCAAACCCTAGTCACTTAACTTCAAGAAGTGCACTTTAGAGCAAGCAATCTATACAAGGACGAGTAAGACTTCTACACTGAGTCTACGTTGATGATTTGATAGTCACTGGAACATCAAGAAAGGAGATAGATATTTTTAAGTCTCGGATGGAGAATAAGTTTGAAATGAGCGATCTAGGATTGCTAGCATACTATCTCGGAATAGAAGTTATTTAAGCAGGGGGTGAGATAGCCATCAAGCAAACATGCTATATTAACAAAATACTCAAAGGCGCCGATATGTTAACCTGCAATGGCATAAAGATTCCTATGAATTCAAGAAAACAATTAACAAAGACTGAAGAAGGAGATCTAGTAGATGCAACACATTATAGAAGCATGATAGGTTCTCTCAGGTACTTATTGTATACAAGGCCAGATCTATGTTACCTAGTCACTCTGCCTAGTAGTTTCATGCAAGAACCAAAGGAGCATCACTTGAAAGCAATGAAGCAAGTACTACGTTATATCAAAGGAACTAAAGAGCATGGAATAATCTACAAGAAGCAAGGAGGATGTAAGATCACAGGCTATAGTGATAACAATTATGGAGTTAACACAAACCAAGGGAAAGGTACAATTGGTCTAGTATTCTACTTAGGAGAATCACCTATAACCTGGGGCACAGTACACAGAAGCAACAGACAGTGGCATTATCATCATGTGAATCAGAATTCAAGGTAGCCACTGTGGTAGCATGCCAAGCACTCTGGCTTAAAAGATTGTTAAGGAAGGTACAAGCTAGAAGGAAGAGAAGATAACACTAAGGGTGGATAATGTTTCTGCAATAGCACTCATAAAGAATCTAGTCTTTCATGGAAGAAGCAAGCACATTGATACATGCTATCATCTGATAAAGGAATGCATGGAGAATGAACACATCAATGTGGAACACACCAGTGGAGAACTACAACGGGCAGACATACTAACAAAGGCACTAGCAAGGGTCAACTTTGCCATAATGTGAGAACTGCTCGGAGTTTAAGATCTACAACAACCCAAGGATGTTCGTGATAAGGGGTCAATGAAATCACTTATCATTCACATTCGGGGACTAAAGTTGACAAATCAGAAGATTGTAACCGAAACCCTAAGGGAATCGATGCGTCCCTTGGACACACTTCTTGATCGATCCATAGCCTCAAGGAAACAAGGGGACGTGACTTTTGGTTTAGAGAGACACACCTCTTCATGTTTAATTACAACCACAAGATCAAAGGATACACCCGTTTCTTGAAGAGACACGTCTCTACAATCGCACCTTTTAGTATAGTATAAATATGGTTCAATTCATTCATTGTAAAACACTTGTGTATTCATATTTAGTATTCTATAAAAGTTTAGTTTATCATTCATGTTCTAGAGATCAAAGATCGATCTGGGCAACAACAAACACGGAGATTTATGTAACTAATCACTAGTTATCAACTCTACTTTATTATGAACAAAGACCACACATAATACATTGCTTTTAACCCTGATTTATACTAAAATAAATCTTCATAAACAAGTCTTATAATCCTACTCAGATAAGGAAACAACTAATAAATAAAACTCTAACCATTATCTATCTTAATAAACAAGTCTTCTAATCCTACTCAAATATGGAAACAACTAATAAATAAAACTCTAACCATTATCTATATATCTTTTGTGTGTATCTCAAACACCAAGTTAATCTTTTAACCTTTAACTTTCATGATTTACCATATAACCCCTTTAATCAATCAAGATTAATTCCAACTTCTTTTAAAGACGTGAAAATTAAAAAGTTACCGCCAAATCCCTCGTATATTTCTTATCCATGAAAAGATCTTGGGTGTGATTTATCTTTAACTGGTACTTGGATTGTGTCAAAGTAAAAGTTGTTTGCTCCCAGTTTTCATTGGAACCCATCTGCAAAAGTAACGGCCTCTAACGTTAATGTATATAACCCAAAGAAACTTGTTCCACAATCCTTTCATGTACTCATGTACCCTAGCCCCTCCAATCTTGTATTATCACGTCATTTTTACCCTAAACTACCCTAGAAAGAAGGGTCCCACCCATTTACTCTATCCACCAATTACACACATTGTTTTCATAAACTTTCTTTGGGTTATTTTACCCTAACCCAACCCGCTCAAAGTACCCTAAAGGGTGGCGACGATGTACCCACTTAGAGCATTCACATCCCATCCATAAACCACCCTCATTTCCAAATTTAAATATATATGTATATATATATATATATATTCTAAAAACACACTGCATCCCATCCCTTATATTTATCTCTTCCCTAAACTTAAATTTAAAAAAAAAGTTTTTGTAACTTTTTATATATTAAAGGCTACTATTTATCATCCATCAAATTAATGTGAGTGTATAAAAACGAGAAATATAATATAATAAGTGTTTGTGTGTAAGATAAAGATAAAAATGGTAGATGAGATGTGTGAGGTTTTTTAAAATGAGAGATAAATTTTGAAAAGTACGATTTTTAGTTAAACTATAGGGTAAAAATGGTGGAAGGGATGTGAATGCTCTTAGTGTTGCTACCCTAGAACCCTTAAGACGCCCCCTCCACCCTTAGTTTGCAGAGAACTGTACCAGAAAAACACTAAATGTTGCTTGACCCGCTGACATATAATTGTCTATCTCCAGTTGCATTTCTGGATCTGCAGAATGTCATTTTCAAGAAACTTGGATACAAGAAAACAGAAGAGTTTTCATTTCTACCATTTATTAACACATTTGAACATTGTTAATGGGTAAAACTTACCACACGTTATTTTATTCTGGTTGTTGGCAAAGAGTCGCACTACCTCCCCCTTAAAACCACATAGTTTTAACATGAGTAATGTTAATTCTATACCACATAGAAATATGGAAACCATAAAAAATATTACAGGTTCCCGGGGAAAAAGGTGTTGTCCCTTTCATATATATTTTGTATGAATCCATTATGAACATGCATAAAATGTTTGCAGACATATTAATCATTTGCTACAAAACTGAAGATGTTTATAGAGTACCTGTTGACCTTTTTCATCCATTGGTATGCACTCAACAGAAATAAGTTTATCAACATCATCGGCACTAACTACATATTCTGCATATGTGGCTCCTGTGTCATACAGAAAATTCTGAAGCTCCTGTGTCATACAGAAAATTCTGAATCAAGAAGGTATATATTTACATTTCAGATAAGACATTCCAAGAATTACCACTTCACACCTTGTAAATGCAAAAAAAACCATTTGGGACATACCCTCGATGTACTTCCAAGTGCCGTCTTCAAAGTGACGAACCCACTGACATCGAAGCAAACAAATAAATGTTATATCGATCTTTTCACAATTGCATCTAGAAGCTCCCCTACCTGAAACATGCATAGTGCGGTCCCACGCACAGGATATCCAACGGCTAAAAGTTTGCCTCCTGGTTTTGCATTCCCCGTTATCTGCAAGCAATCAATTCCCGGACCATCTTCAAGTAAAAAATACAGCATGTTAGCAACTATAACGAAGTTAAAACCCATGGCTAGTTAATATAGGGTCCTACGGGATGTGCAACGAATCAATGGGTAATGTTTGTATACTTGCCAGCCTGTCAACACTAAGGTTTTTAATTTACAAGCCAGTTTTAAGTATATACGTGAAAATTTTCACCTCTACTTGTAATAGCTATATCAAATTACCTTCTGAAGCGTAAGAATCATTTGCATAGCTAATGGGCGCTGGTTGAGAGTAATCCACTCCCTTCCCCAAGGTTTTCATAATTCTCCTGTGTATATGTTTTATATCAACTCCATTTGCTTTGTTCCCATTAACATTTAAGAATTGATGTTAAAATTGTAACATTGGAAGCTTAAAAAAGCAAATGGAAACTAAATTTACTTGTTGTTCGAGTGAAAACTCAAGTTCTTCTACGACCTCACCCACTGTCGGCCGCTCTTCACGATCTCTCATCACACATTGGTAGGCAATGGCTGAAAATGATTTCAAAGAACCTGGATGCATTTGTTCTTTCAGACCAGGAAGAATAATATCATCTAACCTCTTCTCATTGTAGCATCGTCTCCACTTAGGCACTAAAATTTTAGTCAACTCTATAATTGAATCTGAATTCCTTGATTTCTATTGATGAAGAAGAGAACAATATATAATACAAGAACCTAACTAACTCCTAACTAATTCAGGGATAATTCCTAACTAATTTAGGGATAAAATAATAACGGATATAATAAGAAATACATAGATATACATAAACTATAAAACGGATATACATCCGCTAATACGCCCCCGCAGTCGTAGCAGTAGGTCTTCCGATGCATAGACTGGATCGAAATCGTTGAAACAACTGGCGTGGAAGACCCTTGGTGAATATGTTAGCGTATTGATAGTCTGCTGGAACATGAAGAACTTTGACAGAACCCATACGAACCTTCTCGCGAACAAAATGAATGTCAATCTCGATATGCTTGGATCGTTGATGTTGGACCGGATTCTGAGATAAGTAGACAGCAGAGATATTGTCACAGTAGACAACTGTGGCCCGGGTAATTGGAAGATGGAGTTCGAGAAGCAGGTTTCTGAGCCATGTTGTTTCTGCAACAGTGTTGGCCACACCTCTGTATTCAGCCTCGGCACTGGAACGTGAGATAATCGCCTGACGTTTTGAGGACCAAGAAACCAGATTATCACCGAGGAAGACACAGTAACCTGAAGTAGACCGTCGTGAATCAGGGCAGCCTCCCCAATCCGCATCAGAATAGGCTGTGATATGAGCTGATTTGGATGGTAAAATAGAGATTCCATAGTCTAGTGTACCCTTGAGGTATCGAAGGAGCCGTTTCATGAACTGGAAATGAGGATCTCGAGGGGAGTGCATAAATAAACATAGTTGTTGCACCGCATATGATATATCAAGTCGTGTGAAGGTTAAATACTGCAGTGCACCAGCAAGGTTACGATATAAGGCACCATCTGAGAAGGGTTCTCCAGCAGTTGCACTTAGTTTAGAATTAGTGTCAGTAGGTGTGGCACATGGTTTACAATTTTCCATTTTAGCACGAGCTAAGATCTCTGCTGCATATGTGGTCTGAGATAAGAACAGGCCACCATTTCGTCGGGTTACCGCAATCCCGAGAAAGTGATGTAGTGGTCCGAGATCAGACATGGCAAATTCCCTGGAAAGAGTGGCAATGAAGTGCTGCAAAAGTGTCGGATTGGAGGCTGTCAAGATGATGTCGTCTACATAGAGAAGTAAGTATGCCATTTGATCACCCTGTTTGTAGACGAACAAAGAAGTATCACTCGTGGTAGATCGAAAACCACACTTTTGTATATAGGAAGCAAATCTGAGGTACCACGCACGTGGAGCTTGTTTTAGCCCATATAAAGACTTTTGAAGGCGACAAACATGCTTTGGATTTTTACTGTCAACAAACCCAGGTGGCTGAAACATGTAAACAGCTTCATTAAGGTCCCCGTGTAGGAAAGCGTTCTTGACATCCAGTTGATGAATGGGCCAAGAACGTGAAGTTGCTAAGCTGAGGACGGTACGAATCGTAGTGGGCTTAACCACTGGGCTGAATGTTTCGTCACAATCAACACCCACCTGTTGAGATTTGCCATTTACAACCAAACGCGCTTTGTAGCGCTGTAATGTACCATTGGCATGGTATTTGTGGCGAAATAGCCACATACATCTGATAATATGAGCATCTGCAGGTCTTGGCACAAGCTCCCATGTATTATTAGCTATTAATGCCTGGTATTCGTCGGTCATAGCCGAGTGCCAGTTCTGGTCGGTCAAGGCCTGGGTGTGGGATTTGGGTAGTGGGGAAATATTATGCTCGGAGGTGGCTAAGAGGGTGGGATCTGTTGAGGGTAGGGAACCCGTTTTAGACCAGGTCTGCATAGGGTGGGTAGAGGGTGGCGGTGTCAGGTTAGATTGTGACGGAGCTAGGGTGGTATGTGCATGTTCTGGGAAGAAAACAGGTCTGGATGCAGTAGAATCAGACCTGTTTCTGCGGCTGTAAGTGTGGGTAAGGGGTGGGGAATGTGGCTGTGAGACCGTGGGGGTGGGGGTGGGTGTGGAAGCATGGGCTGGAAAAAAAATGGGTCTGGATGTTGCTGGGTCAGACCTGTTTCGTCGGCTGTAGGTGTGGGTTATGGGTGGTTTAGATGGTTTGGAAGTAGTAGTGGTGTCGGTTGTGGGAGGGGAGGAGGTGAAATGAAACGGGGTACTCATGGGTGAAGGTTCCGAATCAGGGTGAGAGCTTGGGGTGGTATGAGGTGTAGGTGGGGTAGAGAAAGGAAAAGTGGATTCGTCAAAGGTGACGTGACGTGATAAATAGACACGTCCAGTTGAGGGGTCTAAGCATCGGTATCCACGATAATTCATTGGATATCCGAGAAAGATGCATGGTGTAGAACGGCGGGCTAGTTTGTGGCGTCGAGTGGCATTGTGATTTGGAAAACAAGCACACCCGAAGGTGCGAAGGTGAGTGTAGGTGGGATGCCGGTGATAGAGTTTGTATATGGGGGTTAGAAAGTTATGGAGTTTGGTAGGAAGAATGTTATGTAAATAGATGGCAGTGTGAAGTGCTTCAACCCAGAAATGGGAAGGTAGGGAAGCATGGGTAAGGAGGGACATAATGATGTCATTAGTTCGTCGGATCATACGTTCCGCCTTACCATTTTGTTGTGAAGTTTGGGGACATGAAAATCGAAATTGAAGGCCGTGAGTGACAGCGAATGATTGAAATTTGGAATTATCAAACTCACCACCCATGTCACACTGAAAAGTTTTGATATATTTATTAAATTGGGTTTGGACAAGGCGGTGAAATTGAGTAAATTTGGTGAAGGTTTCGGATTTATATTTGAGTGGATAAGCCCAAACAAATTGGGTGTGGTCGTCAATGAGGACCATGTAATATTTGTAACCTGTGTTGCTGGGTATAGGTGAAGTCCACAAGTCACAATGTATGATGTCAAAAGGTTGAAAAGTAACGGAATCAGAATCATGAAATGGTAAACGCTTATGTTTAGCAATTTGACAAGAGTTGCAAAAGAAATTGTTCTTAGATTTATTACAAGAAATTAAATTACGAGAAACTAAGAAATCCATAATAAAATTGCCAGGATGGCCAAGGCGATCATGCCAAACATTAGAGAGCGAAGAAGTAAGCAAAGCAGAAGCAGGTTGGTTGGTTTTGGTGTTGAAGGAGTACAGTGGGCCGGTACTATTGTGGCGGCTCAGGAGCGTTCCATTCTTGTAGTCCTTCACAGAAAAGCCAAAAGGGTCAAAAGACATGGAAACCATATTGTCAGTAGTGAATTTACGAACTGAAACAAGGTTTCGGATAATATTTGGGGTGTAAAGGACATTTTTAAGGGTGTAGGGGCGGACCCGGGAATTGGGTGATTGAATGGTTGTATGACCGGACCCGTGAATTGGCACACGGTTACCATTTCCAACAAATACAGAATTAATAGTAGTAGTACAAGGAGTGTGAATATTACCTGGTTCGTGTGTCAAATGATCAGAGGCACCACCGGTGTCAGCAACCCAACTGTCATCTCCCGAGTTCAGTGCCATCGCCTGGAAAGCTGCCCCTAATTCTGATGGTTCCAGTGGGTTTACATCTGCCAAGTGGGCCTGAGCAGGTGGAGTGGACCAGGGCTGGTGTTGTCGTGAAGTTGGGCCAGTGGCCTGTGGAGGCTGACCAGGAACAATCGGCCAAGATGGGCCTGCCCAACTGGGCTGAGTTGGGTAGGGACATGGTGGGGCCGCAGCCCACCATGGTGGCCAGTAGGGGGATGGACCTGGGCTCCAGACATTGGGTCGGACCAATTGATGCTGGGCCGAAGACTGAGAAGAACCACGAGGCTGGTTGCGGTTAGAGGGCTGCTGATTACCGCGACCTGTGCGATGTTGCTGTTGACCGAATGACTGCTGAGGCCTGTGAAATTGACGTCTTGGCTGCTGTCGGTTGTTGTTGCGAGAATGAGGGGGGTCCCGGCTGGCCGTAGGTGGCTCTCGAGACACTTGGGCAACAACAGCCGGGTTGGAGGCAATAGAGTTCCGTGCTTGTTGGCGACGCAGATCTGAGTCGAGCATGTCGCAGGCATCTTCCCATGAGGGAAGGGTGTTATTGATGATAGAGGCTTGAACATCGAATTCCGGTGGTAAGCCTCGAACCAGCTGCAGGACAAGGCGATCTTCTGTGACTGGTTGTTCAACAGCTTTCAGTTGGTCAGCGAGATACTTAAGACGCTGACAGTAGTCTTGGAGGCTGGGCATGGAGCGCAAGGTAAGATTGACAAACTCTGTTTCAAGGGCTGCTGCACGGGCGCCCTTGTTGTTCAGAAAGATTTTCCGAATCCGGGTCCATGCGCCATAAGCTGTTGTTTCCTCATCAAGAATACGTGCCAGCAGGTCATCTGAAAGTGTCCCATAGATCCACTGAAGCACAAGAGAGTCAATTTTGGCCCAGTTGGCGTAGTCCGGATCTGTTTTGGCAGGCGGTTCAGTGCCATCAATGTGGTGTAGCACCTCGTAACCGCGTGCGTGCAGGGTGAACAGCTTGACCCATGATGCATAGGTGACTTTGGAACCATCCAAAACACGAACTTTGTGTTGGATGTTAGTCACCGAATAAGCAGGGTGAAGGCTGTCAGTGTGCTTGGAGGATTCTGGTTTGTCTGACATCGAGATGAACAAAAGAAGGAAAAAGAATCGGCTGCAGGGTCCGTGGACAGGGGCTGCTGCGGATGAACAAAAGAAGGAAAAAGAATCGGCTGCAGGGTCCGTGGACAGGGGCTGCTGCGGATTTGTTTTAGGTCAGAGCAGTAGGCTCTGATACCATATAATTGAATCTGAATTCCTTGATTTCTATTGATGAAGAAGAGAACAATATATAATACAAGAACCTAACTAACTCCTAACTAATTCAGGGATAATTCCTAACTAATTTAGGGATAAAATATAAACCGGATATAATAAGAAATACATAGATATACATAAACTATAAAACGGATATACATCCGCTAATAAACTCACGGTTATAATACTCACAACAAAGTCTCCCACACAAAATTTCAAACAAAACTACTCCAAAGGAGTATACGTCAGACTCCTTGGATAGGCAACCCAACTCCATATACAATGGATCACAATATCCAGGTGTGCCAACACCCTGGGAGAAAAGATAGGAGTTCCCTTGGTTAGCAGGGCCAACTTTTGACAGCCCAAAATCAGATACTTTAGCAGTCCAATTCTCGTCCAAAAGAATGTTTGAGCTTTTGATGTCTCGATGAAGAACTCTTTGTTGTGTCTCCTTGGGATCATGTAAGAAATGTAACCCACGCGCAGCCCCGACACATATCTTCAGGCGTCGGATCCAAGTGAGAGTACTAGCATCGGTTAGATATCTATCGAGGCTACCACGAGAAGCATACTCATACACGAGGATCATTTCATCACCTTCGATGCAAAAGCGCAAGAGCGAGATAAGATTTTCATGTTTATATTTGGAAAGCATCATGACTTCCTTCCAAAACTCAATGTTCCCTTGTCCTAGTCTACGATCTAACTGCTTAAAAGCGACTGTGATTTGTCCGTCTGGGGAAGAGAGTTCCCCTGTATACACCTTCCCGAATCCACCACAGCCAATCAGTTTGGTGGAATCAAAATTATTGGTAGCTGATATTACATCTTTCATTTGAATCTTAAGGTGATCAAAATCTTTCATGAAAGACATGTTATGAATCTGAGATTTTAGTATAGCAAAGGAGAAATTACAAAGATGAAACAATCGTCAGATAGTAGCTGAAGTGGAGCTTGAAAGTGCTACTAATCACTAATGTGGTGGAAAAGAGACAAAATTCATTTCACATGGCCACAGGCCACCTGACCCACCCGTCGATTCACACAGTAGCTATGGGCCACCTGACCCACCCGTCAATTTACACAACCACAAAGCCACTGACTACACGGTATTGTGATGGTCCTTCTTTGGAGGATGATCCGTCACGTAGGATCCATGTAGGATGGGCATGAGGATGAGGCAAAGAGGATGAAGGTATGGAAATGAGAGGATGGACCTAAAATGTATATGTATATATTGTATGTATAGGTGTGTGAGAGAGGGGGTATGGCTGGATTTTGTCCTTTTGTGTGCGTCCTCTTTGTCTTGGGATGCTGGGCACGACGACTCGGCGGGGGGGGGGGGGGGGGGGGGAATGGTGTTGGGGGCGGCGCCGAGCCAAGCCGGCCCTATGCCGACCTCCACACCGCCCAGCCTAAGAAACGACGAATACTGGCAGGTGCCTCTTTTATCGAATACGTCCGGTACCTAACTTATACAGACCAAACAAAATAGCTATCTGTATTGACAATTGTTTTTAGGATTTTCAGTTTTGGTATTTACGCATAGGGATGAGATCGGTACGATACCGTAAATCCCATTACCGAAATTGAGGAAATGTGGATACCGAATACCGTACCGTATTTATAGATTCGGTACCAGTAGGTGCCGGTATTTCGGTACTTTACCGCACTGGTACCGCTTTAATGTTTTCCATTGTTTTGCCTAAAAAATATCGTGTCCAACCCATCAATTAACTGAATTAGAGTAATATGCCGACTTGTGTACTTAGTAAGTACTAGAAGTAAAAACCATAACAACTTGTGTAAGTAGACATGACAACCAGATTTTTAGATTTTGAAAGCCACATTGTTGTCTGACGTATTGCAATTTATACCTATGGGTTCATATGCTAATAAAAATCATCCACATGCTAATAAAAAATCAAGGCTATGATACTCTTTATTCTTTATTTTGTGGTTTCACTTGACTTTATATATGTTTTTATGGTCAATCAAAAAGAAACAAGACTAAAGCATGAAACAAGAGTAAACTATGGTAAGTATAACAATATTTTATTGGGTCAAATAAAAAAAAGATAATAGTTGGATTTGTTCTCTCCGTGAAACATGAAACAAGAATAAAGCAGAAAAATACCAAATACAAAAGCATTTGTTCGACTCTTCGTGAAACATACCAAATACATATATGGGTCAAAACTTAAATTAAAGCAGAAGAAAGAAGCTTGAACAAGACTACAAACATGAAACATGGATTTGGATTTGTTTGAATACCTTGAAGAAAAGATGGATTTGGATTTTGGATTCCTGAATCTTGATTGATCGCAGTCTTCTATAGAATGATAACGGATTTTAGGTTTAGGTTTTGATATATATTAGTTCAGTATTTGTTCAACACTTTGGAATTCATTATTAAATTCGGTATTAATACCAGTATTTACCGAAAAATACCGGTACCGATACCATTATTTACTGATACCAAATTTGAAAAAAAAACTATTACCGATATACTGATACTGTTTATAATCAGTACGGTATTGATACGGTACCGGTATTCCGATAAAAAATCTCATACCTATTTACGCATTACTAATTTATTGGTAGCGTACCGCTAGGGTATTCAGTTTATATTTTTACTCAGGCGGTTTTCAGTACCGTTTTTTACCAAATAATCAGTATAAGTAAAAATGAAACAAATAAATTACTAAATTACCCTTGTATCAACCTTCTCTCTGTGGTTTCTGGCTTACAATTGCCTCTCCATCTGGTCTTCACTCACGATGATTGCAGTTTTTCAATCGATGCTTTGCGGTACCATAAATTGGATTAACAGGGTTTTCTGTGATCATAATTCTTCAATTTTTGTTCGGTTTTGAAATAGAAGTTAGTCGAATCAATTTCATTATGTTGATGATCTTCACATCCAATTGTAGGTGAAGGAAGAAGTAGATGAAAACAATTTCCCAAGGAAATTAAATATGGAGTTGGGACTGTAACATAATTGATCTGCTACATCATACATCGATGGTTTTTTATACTTTTTATTATTGAGACAACTAAATTATATTCCTTTTTTTATTTTTTTATTTTCAAACAATATAATTCATTTGGTACTTGAAACAAACATTAGTGACAAACTATACATGCAATGGAGTGTGATGGACAACATGGTGTTCGCACAGGTAGGGCTGTTCAAATCGCTCGGTGTTCAAATCGCTCGGCGCTCGACGCTCGTTTGATGCCCGTTCTGAAAATGCTCGGTTTGCTATCGGTTCGGTTTGTAAACGAACCGAGCACGAGCAAAGGTCCGCTCAGTTCGGTTCGGCTCGGTTGGCTCGATTTATTTTTTAATATATATATGTGTGTGTGTGTGTATCATTAAAAATGAAATGACTAGAGACCAACATCAACAATGTTTGTTCCAAGATTCAAATAGAGCTCATTTAAGTAATTAGAAATGAAACCTAATACCAATAGGCCATAGTCGAATACTTAAATGTCCCTTTGAATAATTGAGTCAAAATTTCAAATACAAAAACGTGAAGCGTCGATCAATACTCAAGTCTCAACCCGCCATTTGATTAAGAAGTACAAGACCCTAATCAAAACCCCCCGTTGGCCATCATTATTCGATTTTTCCATCCCCACTCGCTAAGGCGGCAACTCTCCAGGGTTTTGCTTTAATCGGTTCATTCAATTTCAAACTTCCGATAGAACAAGGGTATGTTTCAATCGGTCGACGATTTATCTTCCCCCTTAGTTATTCTCGATAGAACTAGTTGAGTGTTTCTAAATTCCTTGTTATTTCTTAAATTTTTACTTGTGTTCTATTGGACGAAACGTTAGGGACGAAAACTGCACTTTATTCTAACAACTAGCACTCTTATCGTCACTTTCCTTGTTTATTATGCGACGCTCGATACTCGCTCGTCGTTCGTTCGAAAAATGCTCGGATCGAAAGACGCTCGCTCGACTTTGGCTCGGTTGAAAAAACGCTCGGTTCGGTTCGGATCGGTTTGTAAACGAACCGAGCACAAGCAAAGGTCTAATCGGTTCGGTTCGACTCGTGAATAGCCCTACGCACGGGCATATGACATTAAAGAAGCGGTTGTTTGGTGTTGGCCAAATCATATGGCTTGTAAGATATCTGCCTTACAAAGAGATGTGGATGTGCTTGTGACCAGTGACCACCGACAAACTATTATAACATCTACAGTATAGGAGCGTCTACATTGCCAAGTCCAACGGGGTGGTTTGGATTCCAGACGAGACAAGCGGACCAAGTGAGCGTTGGAGGTGGGTGATGTAGGCAGTCCGAAGGTGGAGTGGTCCGGTGTATGGACGAGTGTTTAGGGTGTGATGGTGGGTCCCTTGTGAACCCTCCTTTATCTTAAATAATTAAAAAAAACATTTATAAATTAAAAAAAAGGTAAAATCGTTTAAACTAAACTAGAACAAAAAATAAAAGAACATAAATTTAATAAAACAAAGATATAAAATAAAAATAATCTAAACTAAAAACACAAATTTATTAAAATTAAAAACATTGCACAAGCCAGATAATTAAACCTATACACATCAGATAATTAAACTTAAACAAACGAGATAATTAAACTCAAACTAAGCGGAAAGTTAAACCTAATCATCAACCAATGAACTGTCAGAATCTGCATCCGGATGCACAGTAGGTTATATTTCTTATTAATTGCAAGGACGGGATGTGAGCAAATCTTCTATTGTATATATTTTCATAATTCCGACGGGCCTGAGCAATCGCTTGTGCCTTTGTTATACAGCCAACGTGAGCTATCATGACGTTGAAGAATGTATGAAATTTGCAAACCTACAAGAGCAGAGTATGAAACTTTGACAAAAGTGGCGTTTTCAGAGCGATTGGTTTCTCCTACATGTTAACGGAATCCTTCAAATAAGGTTGTTCTAATTGAAGCGACTCCTTATTTGTTATCGAAGATGGCCATCGACAAGTTGACCAAAGCCATGTCTTCAGTCCATTGTCTTCTTGTTATTTTTTCTATGAATCTTTGCAGTGCATTGTAAGTTGAAAAGTGCCCATTTTGGTTGAAATACGAATTAAATTTATAACCGGTAAAGAAATAGTCGTTGCAAGAGTGTCCCCTCTTGTTGGGCTCAGGGATAATGGGTTTGTTGTTGGTCAGGCAGCGTTGAAGGCAAAATCAGGTAAGGTTGCTAAACACGAGAAAGCTTGTTTAGGGAATCAACACGTGTTTATCCCATTTAATTCTGATACTATTATGGCACATGCAGGTTATATTATACACACCTACTTTAAGGCATTACTGATGGAGATTTGTGTACGAAGATATGAGATATTAAAGACACTTTTTCTCATATGTTTGTCCTCATATATAAATATATGTGAAGTAAATGTACGGTCTCTTTCTCATAGATGAGATGGTGAGATATTTGAAACAAAAGTAACATTTTTTTAACATCAACGTCTATATATTAATAGAAACAACAACAATATATAATTAGTTTTTGTACAGATGATTTTACACTTGCCCACTTGCTCGGGCTTGGGGTGGAAAATTTAACGGGTTTGTAGCAGGTAAAAGGGTTAACTTTAACTTCATATTTATAGCGATTGAGTTGTGTTAGCCAACCGGCAACACTTTATAGTATTTATAATTATTTTTAAAAACTGTTTTTTTTATTAATATCACTCCCAACACTTTACTTTAGTAAAGTGATTTATGAGGTTTTATGGATTTTTGCTATGTCTGGAAAACCATGTGGGTTGGATCGGGATTGGGGGTGTCGGGTCAGAACAACTTCAAGTGAAAATGAGTTCGTGAGCTTTTTTGTCATATTGTATCACTTTGCTTGGCTCAAAATGGGTCCGGACTATACTAACTCATATTAAAAGGAGTTATTTAGACAAAATAAGATCAAAACAGGTAACCCGTTATATTTATATTTATAGTGATTAAGGACAATGGGTATTGGCAGCGACATAGTGCTTGTGCCAACATGGGGCTAGTGATGGTAGTGGTTGTGACAGGCGACAACGGTGGTGCTTGTGATGGTTGCGGGAAGTTGCATCAACGATGGTTTCATTGACAGCATGAGGTGGTAGTGGTGTCGATGGTGGATCATATATAGTCTATAGAATATATAATTATTTATTAAAACCCAACAAAATACGAGAAAAATGAAAAGTAAATGGTTTACTTTTTCATCGGCACCATCTTTTATACTTCTTTTCTTTTTTCTTTATAAAAGCAATTCACCTACTACTTTTTGGCCATGCCTAATTTTTTACTCTTAGATTGTAATGCAATTAATAATTATAAATAATTTAAAGCTCACGTAATTCTGTTTCAACGTCCCAAGGCCCATCTTTAGCTAACTATATTACAACCAATGATTTCCTTTTGTTGCCTCCAAGCATTGAAAGTTTGAGACCCAAACAAATTTACATCCAAATATTATATTATGATTGAATCATGGTTGTAAAATAAGGTCTCTAAGACCGACTACTCCCCAGAAAGCACTACAAGCCTGCTGAATCGACTTTTTTTTAACTCCTTCTAATTACTTGAAATCGATCAAACGCGGCCAATTTTGATCAGAATCAGATCTAATAGGTCAACTCGGGTTGAGTTTGACTTAAAAAACATAATTTATATGTCTATCATATCAGATAATGAATATCATTTTCACATATTTTGTATAAATATTAGTAAATTTATGTTATTTAACACATATTTAATTTACGAAAACTAATTTCTTTAAAATTTAACATGTCCGATTACTCCCCGAGTACTCTCTGCTTAGGCTAAGTACTCTCAACTAGGGCTGTTCATTTTTATCCAAAACCCGAAACCCGACCCGAATTCAAAGCCACCCGAACCCGAATTAGCGAATATCCGAAAAAACCGAACCCGAGAAACCCGAACCCGACCAACCCGAACTTTAAATGGTTCGGTTATCGGGTAACTTTTTCCCCACCAAAAACCCGAACAACCCGACCCGAAAAACCCGAAACACGCAACCCGGATAAAAACCTGAACATTTATTGTTTTTTTCTTATAAAAGTGTTTTGGTTTGGAGTCTTTAATATATGGAACATTAAGTTTGGGACTTTTAAGTATTATAATAGTATTTTGTCAAATAGTGTTTGAACTTTGAGGATATTTTTAAAGTAGCATTATGAATTTTAATTATATTTTGTAAAAAAAACATTTATTTTTCATTTTACATCTAAACCTGAAAACCGAATAACCCGACCCGAACTAACCCGAACTCGAATAACCCAAACCCGACTAACCCGAACTTTAAATGGGTCGGTTATCGGGTTAATTTTTCCTAGACAAAAACCCGAACAACCCGACCCGAAAAACCCGAAATCCGAAGAAAAACCCGATGAACACCCCTAAAACTCCCCGGTCAAACGACTAAAAGACGCCTAGCGACTTTTGTAACCATGGTTTGAATATATTAGACTAAAATAACTCTCTCTTGATTCCCTCTAAGTCAACAATCACAATTAAATGTTGTACATTCAAAATCTTCCATTATTGTAATTGTAGCATATGTATCTCCTTAATTCTCTCCCTTGTTTTAGTATTTATGTAACCTTTTATGTAGTTGTAATCATCAAGAGAAGAAACTGAATAGCTTGGTTTATATGGTATCAGCCAAGTCCCTACCCTAGCCGATCCCCTGTTATTTTTATTTTACCCTTCTCTTTCCTCTGCCACCACCCTCCTTCTTCTTTCAACCCTAATTTTTCTTTCAACAATGTCTCCCTCATCAGACCTTTCTGCAATTCCACTACATTCTCTAACCCACCTTATCAACATCAAGCTTACTTCCACAAATTATCTCACATGGCAAAAACAAGTTCAACCTGTTCTTGATTATCTTGGTCTCCTTGACCACATCGATCCTACCTATATCATCCCATCTCAAACCATCACTACTAATGATCAAACCACAGTCAATCCGGAGTATACCTCCTGGAAATCGGCTGATTAGAAAGTCTTATTGCTGTTGAATTCGACACTTTCTGAGGAAGCCATGGCCGAAACTATAGGCCACTCGACTGCACTTCAGGTTTGGAAGGCTCTTGCGGATGCATACAGTCATTGTTCTATTGAACGTGTGCACAATCTTCAAGATTCTCTTCGCACCATTCAAAAAGGCACCTCTTCCATTTCCGAATTCGGTCGTAAATTCAAAGCCCTCACAAACCATCTCGCCGCTATCGAACACCAGGTTAGTAACGAAGACAAACGACACTATTTTCTTTGTGGCCTCGTATCGTTTGAAAATTTTTCCACCTCTCAAAGGACAATACGACCTGCCCCAACCTTTCGTGACCTTCTCGCTAATGCCGAGAACCAAGAAATGTTCGTTCAAAAAATACACAACACCCAAACCACCCCTCAAGCCGCCTTTTATGTAAACAATCCCAAACCGTATACCAATCGGGGTAGCACCTCACGGGGCCGCGGACGTCACACTTCCTCTAACCGTGGGCGTGGTACTACGTAGCCAAAACGAACACCACATTGTCAATTATGTTGTACCGATGGTCACTATGCGCGTACATGCCCACAACTCGCCTCCTTTGCCAAAAAGGCCACATCTCTTGATGCAAACCTAGCCGAAGCTTTCGTTGCTCAATGCAATATTGCCGCCGACACTCCAGATTGGACGGCAGATTCAGGTGCTACCACTCACATGCTTCCCACAACTTTCGGTCTAAATAATTATACAACTCAAACCGGTAACACACGAGTTACATTTGGGAACGGGGAATCTTCACCCGTTACCCACATTGGTAACACTCATATTCATAAAAATCTTCCCTTACAAAATGCCTCACTAGTTCCAAATCTCACGAAAAATCTACTCTCCATTAGTAGATTAACAAATGATTCTCCCGTTGATGTATTATTTTCTAACAATTATTTTCAAATTCAGGACCGAAAACGGCGAAAGTTCTAGCTAAAGGCACGTGCGAAAATGGCTTTTATGTCTTAACTCAAAGTCACAAGTCTCTAGTTGCTGCTCTCTCCGCTTCGCATCTTCGTGCTTCTTTCAATAAATGGCATGATCGTCTTGGACATGTGTCTTTTGACACTATATCTGCTTTAAATAAAAACGGTCATGTTTTTGTTACATCTTTGTTACCCAAACCGGGATTATGCAATTCGTGTGAAATGGCTAAAGCTAAACATTTACCTTTTCTTGAAAACTATAAACGTGCTAATCATGTTTTGGACCTTATTCATTGTGATTTGTGGGGACCCGCACCGGTCTCATCCACCGATGGATACCGGTATTATGTCATCTTTATAGATGACCATTCTCGCTTTACTTGGTTTTATCCGTTAAAAGCTAAATCCGAATTTCCTACAATTCTTAAAACTTTCTTAACATTTGTACATAATCAATTTTCTTCAAATGTTAAGATTTTTCAAAGCGATGGAGGAACCGAATTCACAAACCACCAAGTACAAGCATGCTTTCAAGAAAATGGTATTCGTCATCGGATTTCTTGCCCTCACACACCAGAACAAAATGGGCGAGCCGAACGGAAACATCGTCATATCACCGAAACCGGGTTGGCCATAATGTTTAAATCCCATGCACCCACAACCCTTTGGTTTGATGCTTTTACCACCGCCACATACATTATCAATCGACTCCCCACCAAACTCCTTAACAACCTCTCACCCTTTGAAATATTGTTTCATCAACCACCAGACTACTCAAATCTTTGAATCTTTGGTTGTCGAGTATATCCATACCTTAGAGACTATGCCAAAAACAAACTACTTCCTAGAAGCACTCCATGCATTTTATCGGCTATGATCCTAGGTACAAAGGCTTTCGTTGTCTTGACCCCACAACGGGACGCATTTATACAACTAGACACGCCAAATTTGACGAAGATATTCTTCCGTTCAAATCCAACTCTACGTCATTCGACATCTCCTCACTACCCATTACCAATTTTGAAGAACAATTACCTACACCACCTACAAATATTCCTAATCCTCCTACCACACCTAACACCACTACACCCACACCTTCTGTTCACATTCCCATTTTCATTCCTTCACAACCTATACCACAACCACCCCAAATCAATCACCTACACCCTCACAATCACATACGGACCCATCTCCACACCTCCCCTATTTCCGAGCAAAACTCACCCTCGGCCCACTAAACTCCACCAACAAATATCTAACCCACGGCCCAGTCAACAGAACCGAACTATTCCCCTTCAACGGCCCAATCTTCGACTGCCAACTCTCTCGATTCAAATCCAACCGAAAATTAAACCACAAACCTACACCCGATGACAACTCGCTCCAAAAACGGTATCTTCAAACCAAAACATTTTATTAACATTTCTAACCATCACTCTCTCTTCTCAAGCCACGTTCCCAAAGGGATCAAAACCACCCTCAAAGATCCTAAATGGGTCACAGCCATGCACAACGAACTTGATGACCTACATGATAATCATACATGGAATCTTGTTCCACGACCTACCAACACCAACGTCATCGGATCCAAATGGATTTTTCGAATTAAATATAAATCCGATGGATCAGTTGACCGCTACAAAGCAAGACTTGTAGCCCAAGGCTTCTCTCAAATCCCGGGTCTCGACTTCTCTCACACATTTAGTCGGGTTGTAAAATCGTCCACCATTCGTGTTGTTCTTAGTCTCGCAACCATAAATTGTTGGACATTACGCCAACTTGACGTGAACAATGCTTTCTTAAACGGCCATCTAAATGAAACGGTCTTTATCGAACAACCTCCAGGTTTTGAAGACCCGAAACATCCAACTCATGTGTGCAAATTAAATCGTGCTTTATATGGCCTAAAACAAGCACCAAGAGCTTGGTTTCAACGCCTAAGCACTTTTCTCATTACTCTTGGCTTTCGAAATAGTAGAGCCGACCCATCCTTATTCATTTACAATCATCATGGGGTGCTAGTCTACCTTCTTGTCTACGTAGACGATATCGTTGTCACCGGTAACAACGATAAATTTTCATTGATACCTTTGCATCTCGTCTTGACAAGGAATTCAAAATCAAAGATCTCGGCCTACTAAATTTTTTCCTCGGTTTGGAAGTCACACATACCACATCCGGTCTTTTTTAAGTCAAGCAAAATATGCTTACGACATTCTTTCTCGTGCGGGTCTACTCGAATCAAAACCAGTTTCCACTTAACATCCAAGGATGTTTTCACCACCCAAGGTCAACCGTTCCATAACCCTAGTCTCTATCAACCTCTTGTAGGAGCTCTCCAATATCTCACTATCACACGTCCCGATCTTTCCTATGACGTAAACCAAGCTAGTCAATTTCTTCAACAACCCACCACTACTCACTTTCAATTACTAAAACGAATTCTTCGATATGTCAAAGGCACTTTATCTCATGGTTTAACTTTTGATCGCCCACCTAACATTTTTTGCAAGGTTTTTCAGATGCAGATTGGGCTCGCTGTCTAGACACTAGAAGATCTACCTATGGCTATTGTATTTACTTGTGAGGTAACTTAATATCTTGGAGCGCCAAGAAACAACCTACCGTCTCTCGCTCAAGCTGTGAATCGGAGTATCGGGCCATGGCAAACACCGCTGCAGAAATAGTTTGGATAACCCACCTCTTTCGTGAACTTCAAGCTTTACCGTCCACTTGTCCAACGCTTCTATGCGACAACAAGAGTGCTTTGTTCCTAAGCCAAAACCCCATTTCCCACAAACGAGCGAAACACATTGACATATATTATCACTTTGTTCGTGAGCTCGTTACCGCCGGTCACCTCGACACCATATTTATCCCAACCGATCAACAAGTTGCGGACATCTTCACCAAAATCTTGCCACAACCTCTTTTCAACAAGTTTCGTTCAATGCTTCGTATCGGACCACCTCCATCCTGCATTGACGGGGGGTATTAGACTAAAATAACTCTCCCTTGATTCCCTCTATGTCAACAATCACAATTAAATGTGTACATTCAAAATCTTCCATTATTGTAATTGTAGCACATGTATCTCCTTAATTCTCTCCTTTGTTTTAGTACTTATGTAACCTCTTCTGTAGTTGTAATCATCAAGAGAAGAAATTGAATAGCTTGGTTTATAGAATAATTTAACTTGTAGAAACTTTCTTTCTAAGTCTCGATGTGACTACAAATCTCTCACAGAACCACCACACACAAAGGTCATTAATGGCGATTCTCGTAGATAGTCTGCCAAAAACCACCACCTGCATCGTCAACTATAGAGTTCACATTTGAAAATGTTATCGTGTTCTCCATTCTTTTGTTGATTGGAGTGCTTGTGTTCTCAATCCATCTTTTCCTGGTAAACTTATTGGATCTATACATCGGCTTATGTGTTTATGATTCTGGTTTTAAGGAATCTGAACTGCACAAGTTGTTTAATCAACAGATATGAACCAAGGTCATTTAAGGGTCACCAATTTCCATCCAAAATCTTAACCCTTGTTCATAGATCTGAAATTTCATCCCCTTGTTTGTCACAGGTGGTGGTAATGGTGGCCATAAGCGGTGGTGGTGTTTTAAGTTTAGTGAGAGGCAGACGGTGGTGACTGGTTGCGGAGATGGTGGTGGTAGTGGTTCTGTGATTTAGGGTGCATTCGAATATAGTGGTGTTTGTTGTTGGAGTTGGTGGTGGGACAAAGAGAGGGGTGGGAGATGGTGGTGTTGGTTACTGAGCGGTTTTAAATAGAGATGAAAGTGGGAGGTTAAATGACATTTTTGCTCTCACATGGGTGCGCATGACCCTACCTAACGTTTAAAATTAACCTGGTTAGTGTTAAAGGACATAGAGTGTAATGGGTTTTCCATATAAAGAATTGTGACTGTAATTATTGAAGTTAAAGGGGATCTATTGCAATCCGATACAAACATAAAGGAAGAAAATAGTAATTTACCCAAAAAGAAGGATTCTCTGCTTCTTAGCTTCGAAGATTGTGTGGTCCCTTGGTGAGCAATGCAAAAAGCCCTTCTTAAGAAACTTTTAATCTTTTTCCACTTGTTTTTCCTTAAGGTATTTGTTCTCTTCTTCCTTGAGCATGAGTAAACGAGAGATTTGCGATTCCAACTCATCCAATCTTGATCGACGCGAGGGATTAGTAGATTGGCCACGAGAGATTAGTTGAAGTTGACCGGGGCCCTTCTTGCAGCGGTTTGCTTCTATCTCTCCCTGGCGGGCTTGTCAATTCTTATGGTTCTTCATACATAAAGTTTCCATTGTCATCATTTAGGTTTAAAGTCAAACGAGCATCCAACACACCTTGAGTGTCAGGTATTGTAGAGGCTGACTTCGAGCATTTCGACGATTAGCCCGATCATCACCCGGTGGTATTTGGGTTAAATGATGGTAAACTAAGTAGCCCTAGAACGAGTACGGGATCGGGGTACGGGGACGATACGGGAACGAGGAACGGCAAAACTCAAAATTCCAAGATACGGATACGACAATAAAAAATATAAAAAAATAAAAATGTATTAAACAAATTCCAAAAATACTACATCTTCCAATGGTAATTAATTATCAATAATCAATTCATTTTCAGATTCTGGTTCATCTAGTGAGAGATCGGTAATCGATAGAGAATTAGAGATGATGAGACTTGAGAGTTTAGATATTAGAGAAGCCGAATATGATATGTCTATTTATTTAATGGCCGGTTGTGGAATTTGAAAGGGTTAAAACCCTAAAAAATAAATGAAAACGGGTTGGATACTTCTACCAGATACGTCCCCGACATTGGAAACGTTTACGAAACGTCCCCGACGAGTACCCATAGTGTTTCCGTCCCCGACAAATACCCGAGACGGATACGGCCACATAAATGGAGTCCCCGTGCTACATAGATGGTAAAAGATACCATTTTGGAGATTGGCGAAGAAGCTCCCCAAGAAGGTATCATTGAAAACCCGCATCCGTCTTGGAGTCTAAACTAGTTAAGGAACGTGGTCATGACTTCCATATCGCTTGAACCTCTTTCTCTTGGACAATTGTTCGTCATGTTATTATAAATGCCATTGAAGTTGGAGATCTTGATTCTCATAACGGTTCACTTGTCCTAGAATGAATCATTTGTGTGTTATTCACCACGGCCCATTGCGACGAAACTTTTTTCATGAATGCGCCTCCAAAAAACGAAACATCTTGGTCACTCCCTAGTAAAAATATATTACATGCGAGAAAATAAATATCGTCTAACCACAAGACATAAAAATATATTACATGCGAGAAAATAAATATTATCTAACCACAAGACGAAAAATACTATACTTGACAAAAACTAAATACATAAATTTAGTTGACTAAAAAATATTATCAATAATTGGATCTTTTCTGAAAGATCGAGCCACGTCTGTGACAAAGCTAGCTCTTTGATAAGTGTCCACCGCTCAACCGTCTTTGGTTCCGGTTATTGGTTGGGTTTGGGGAACACTTTGGGTTTCGGGTATGGATTGTGAAGATTGTAGCAGAAACGGGGATCCTGGAGAATTTTGAGCTAAATTGGCATTTGCGAGTAAAACATGATACCGGGTGTCAGCATTTGCGGAGATAGTGGTAAAGGCATGATCAGATAGTAATCTAGTTCACGTGTTTATGATTCCTTCAGTACGGGTTCTAAGGGTCTATTTGCTTGACGTTGAGCAAAAAAGGGTGATTCGGGATAAACACGTTAATGTTTTTGTTGAGAAACATGGTGATAAGAGAATTTTTTTAGAGATAGAAGAGATTTGAAGGCGTGTACTAAAATAGGCTAAATTGGTTGGGTTATATAGGTTTATAAGGTATGGTATATTTTAATACTAAATGAAAATATCCTTTTATTAAAATTATTATCGTTTAAGAACGGTCAAATCAACATTCAATTCATTCATCATGCGTTGGCACTCTCCAATAAACTCACGAACCCAATGATAGCGCCCCCTTAGGCGGTGTTAGAGGCGTAATCATGCTAGTGTGACATGGGGCGCTATCCGGTGGCTGACCTAGGAATTTTTTTCTTGGGTATGCGGAATATTTTAAAGATTTTAGGCCTCTAGTTATATACAAAAATCGGTTCATAACGGGCCGGACGGGTCGGATCATGGAAGACAAGAACATCAAATTAAAATTTATATAATCATCAAAACCATGTCAAAAGTAATTACAAACGTATTTAAAATTGTGTCCATTTTTTGAAATATATCCAAAACATCATCTAAAGATACTTAACACTTCATAAGTTCATTACATTCTTATTCATTGTTCATATCACATATAATTCGCTCCATAAGTTCATACACTAAACATTTAAACAAAATAAACAATCATCTTCAATCATAGTCCATAATTTTCAATTTTATTTTCACACATTTAAGCCCTAGTATTAAATGTTGATTACTTGTAACTAATCATTTAAACAAACAAAGCTATAAATAAAACAACAAAATCATTTAACTACAAGTCTTGATCAAGAAAAGAAAATCAAAAAAACATAAAAAGATCAAACTCTTATACATCTATACTTTCTTCTAATCATCACATTAAACAAAAGGAGAATGGCCCGCCGCCCTTTTCCAACAGTAGCATGGGGAACTATTGCCGCCCATGTACTTTGTATATGTAGGTGAACTAGTAAAATGACCATCGCTACGCTGCGGGAACTCGGTTGGTATTGATTGAAAGAAAGTATCTAAGGCGAAAAGGTCATGATTCCTAAAAAAATATATGGATAAATCGATAAGAAAAATGAACAACGAATATTGGTAACGATTTCTGTAGAACCAACAACGGTACCGATATTGCTCGGTTAGAATGGCGACACTATGATATTGTGATAGCAAAACATTTTAAAGAATTTTAAAAAAGGAAAGAAATCTTAAGAAAAATAAATGAAAAGTGGTTTCTAAACCGGTTATTGACTTATCTGGTTAAAGGTTTTGTGTTATAGCAAATAGACCCTGCTTCAAATCACAATGCCAACAACATTTATGTTTAAAAAACGTACGTTCGAAAACGAATAAAAGAAATCTACCGTTACAATATTAAATTTTTAGTGAACTAGAACAAAAGTGATAAAAATAAAAAGAGGAGGAAAAAAAATAAAACAAAATCAAAAGGAAAATGGAAAATTAAATCCAAGTAGTTGAAAAATTGGAAAAGCAAATCCTGAAGTAAATTCAGGGGCTCGAACTTGGGTAACCAGGTTAATCAAAAGCTCTACTTACGAGCTGAACTGTAAATCAATTTTATTATAGCTTCATGTGACAACTAATATATATATATATAGAGTAAACTTCCGTTTTGCTCACTGTGGTTTGGTCGTTTTAACGGTTTTGCCTCAGTCATTTAAAAAAAAGACATTTTCGTCCAATAGTTGGCTATGTTTTTTTCATTTTGCTCCCCGATACTAACTCCATCTAAAATGTTTGTTAGCTGGAAGAGTATTTTAGTAATTCCAAGTATAAAACTAAGGGTATTTTAGTAAAAGTATAAATAAAAGTTTTATTTTATATATAAGACATATATACATAACAAAACCTGCACATCTCCTCATTCTACACACTCTCTCTCTCTACACTCTCTCTTCTCCATCACGAACCACCACCACCGTCACCACCATGCCACAACCCCAATCCGACCACCATCTTGCACCAGCTCCACCAGACCACCACCACCTTGCACCAACTCCAACCCCACCACCTTGCACCATCAACGGTAACCTCATCTAACACCTGAAATCTTTCTGAAACCAGATCTGGTGGGAGACGCACAAATTAAACCCAAAGCACCGTAGATCGATGACACCATTTAAACCCAAACCACCATATCTACAGGCCACAATTTGAAATCAGAAGCCCTACGGTGGTGGAGGCTGGTGGTGCTTGTTTCAGAACCGGCGATTTGGGGGCACGTAGAAGATTTGCTCATTATCAATTTTGTTATTTTTTTTAATGTTTAGTAGATTCGAACATATTTGGGTTTTTTATGAGATAGCGGTAGTGACGGCTGGATGGTGATGGTGGTGGTGGTAGTGCTCGGCAGGTGGTGGCAGGGCTTATAGTGAGAAAGAGAGATGGGTTTTAATTATGTACAGAGAGAGATAGGTTTTCTATTTTTTTAAATAAAAAGATAACAAATTTAAGGAATTCATAATAAATAATTTAGTACTTTTATATGTAATTACCGAAATACCCTTTCTTTGAGTGTATTATTTAACTAAGTTAAAGTGTTGGGGAGCAAAATGAAAAAAAAACATAGCAAACTATGGGAGGAAACTGTCTATTTTTAAACGATTGGGGCAAAACCATTAAAGCGGCCAAACATAGGGAGCAAAACAGAAGTTTACTCATATATATATGAATAAAGTCCTTTTTGAGTCCCTGCGGTTTGGTCGTTTTAACTACTTGAGTCCAAAACTTAAAATTGTCTCGATTTGACTCCCCGTGGGTCGGTCGTTTTAACTATTTGAGTCCAAAACTCGAACTTGTCTTGATTTGAGTCCAAAACTCAAATTGTATTGAATTGAGTTTTGGACTCAAGTAGTTAAAATGACCAAACCACAGGGACTCAAAAGAAGACAAGTTTGAGTTTTGGACTCAAGTAGTTAAAACGATCAAACCATATGAACTCAAATGAAGACAAGTTTGAGTTTTGAACTTAAATAGTTAAAACGATCAAATCACAGAAACTCAAAAAGTACTTTACTCAATATATATTGAACATAAAACA
The DNA here is from genome assembly GCA_947069175.1 of Scalesia atractyloides. Classification (NCBI taxonomy): domain Eukaryota; kingdom Viridiplantae; phylum Streptophyta; class Magnoliopsida; order Asterales; family Asteraceae; genus Scalesia; species Scalesia atractyloides. Next base: position 16,381,363 of record CAMTDV010000018.1, read on the forward strand.
GAAATTATAAAAAATTATAAGCCAGTGGCCAGTCCACGCATGGCAGGCACTGGTCATCCACAACTAGTTATAATTATATATTTAATTTTTTATCGGATGGTTAATTATGGTATTACTTGAGTATCTAACTATCTAAGTGCTAATTAATTTTGGTATTACTTGAGTATTTAATTGCTAATTATATACGATTTTCTTTATTATATGTTCGGAATTCTAATAATTTTCTATAGTTAAATATATGTATTATACTGAAATTATAATTTTCTATAGTTAAATATATGTATTATACTGAATTTCAAGAAAACAAATTCAGATTTGCCGATTTGTTGCTGTCATGAATAAAGATAATAGAGTAAAATTCAATTTGCCGTTCAGAATGAGATAATTATGCCTTAATTATCGCATATTATATTAATTTTATTCCATTGATATCCTTCTATTCATATTCGTTTTCTCTTCAAGTCTCCAAATCCTAACATTCTTTCTTCACAAATACTGAAATCCAGACCTAAAGTCGTAATTTGATGAAGATCATCTTGTATAAGTTGGAGTCACCTTTATGAGATTTTAAAGTTGTAAGATACTCATGATTCGTGAATGTATTCTCCAATATCTATACAGGAATTTGTTTTACAAGGATAGAATATTTGCATCATAGGGGTTGATAATGCACCTTCATCATTAGGGGTGGGTTTTTTCCACCTTATATAGTGGGGTTATCGTCACTACAAATGTCGATGGGTTTAAAAAAGTATAGCCATGTCAGAGCTTGTAATGGTGTGTGAGAGAATGCTTAGTACGAGGCTAGTTATCACCACTACAAATGGCGATGAGTTAGATGTTTTAAAACTCATTGCCATGACAAATATCACAAATGAGGATGAGCCGGATTCTTTAAATTAAACTCATCGCCAATACAAATGGAGATGGGTCAGGTTCTGAATACCTAATGCCATTACAGATGGAGATGAGTCGGATTCTCTACAACCTCTGACATGGATATGTTTTTTAAAACCCATCACCATTACTAGTGGCGATGACCCTCTTATAGAAGGTAGATAAAGCCAACCATCCTAATGATGAAGGTGCATTTTCAGCCCTGTCATGCAAGAAAAAAAAACATGGATATAAATCTATGAAATACCCGACACAAGGTATGATATTACACAACCTAACAGCTCAAACTCATATTTTGGCTTTACTAAGAAATTTCTTGTTGGTGCATTAATGTTTGGTACATTTGTGAAGTGTGTACAAGTAATAAAGGCATATGTAAAGTCACTTTAGTTCATTCTATAACTTTGAATGTGTAACAAAGCACTTCAATGTTCCTTCTGTTCCTATTATTATGTCACATGCAGGTTATACACACCTACTTTAAGACACTTTTTCTCAAATGTTTGTCCTCAGATATAAATATATCTGAAGTAAATGTACGGTTTCTTTCTCATTGTAAGTTCATGTTTCGGACCAAAACCGTGATTAGTGTGTGATTCTCAAAGATGGAAGATTAGAGAAGGATATATAACTTTCTTGTATAAAGATTTCCCAGGTCTTCAGTAAACAGCGTTTTGAAACTACTGTCGACTTTAAATGCCTGTATGTTTCCGTGCAAAACCCTTCACGCTGGCTGGAGAATTAATTAAATCCTCAAATATATGTTTGTGCAAAACATTCCACGCAGACCCTTTGATATCAACAGAAAATCACAAACTCTACCACCTGTAACTGCGTTTAGAAATTTACCGAAGAAATTCACAAATATGAACAATTTTTATCCCCCCATTTCTTTGGTAAAATCTCTAAACCTTTAACAAATTCCCTCATCTGAGCAGAACTGTCGACAACTTCACTTAAACAAATTCGCTTCACAAAACAGAATTTTTTATATTTTCTTGGTTTTTCAAAAAATCATGAAAGCTGTTTTCTTCTTTGCATATTCTAGTTGATAAAGAAAGTCCCCTGGCCCCGTAGGATCTGACTAGTAGCCCCCCAAAGTTCTGCTAACAGCTAATCCGTAAACTTCCATCATAGGCATAACTCTTCGACCTTGTGGACTCGTTAGGACCGTTCTTGCCACTCCAGGTTCCTTCAATCGTTACCAAATGCGAGAATATGACAACTAACAAAACACTTCCGAACATTTAAGAACACCGATAACAATTAAATTTCCCGTGCGGAAATAATTATAGCGTTTTTGGCCCATAATAGTCAAGCCACCAAATTTGACGATTGCATCGGTAACTGTGACTACCCCACACTTTTTTTTATACACATTTGTTTTCATCATCTCGAACCTATCCAACGCGCTCCCGAATGCGTACAAATTTGACGTTGAAGCTTGGTTCAGTTAAACTTCACGAACACCCGACCCACTTTGTAATAGCTTGAAATTCTTGGCCCAAGCTCTAAAATATATAACCCGATCCATCTGACCCATACACCATTGTCATCTTAATTTAGCAGCTCTGGCCAATCAGAATCATTTCATACAAAAATTCATTACTCAATGTTGTCAATCACCAATCGAGACATTTTAGAGCTGATGTTTTGTAGTTCTAATTTGCAAACAAAGATTTCTAATCATTCAGTGGGCCCTCATGAATAATCCAACAACCATTGGGCTCGTTATCCTAGTTTATGCATATAAAATTCAGCCATCACTAACACACTTGTTTCCAATTCAGTGGGCCCCTGAGACCACTAACAAACACGTGGGCCTAGGACAACAAAACAAACATGCTGAATTTAGAATTCCTTGGCCTATAAAGGATGCAGTCCAATCAATCATTATGGCCCATAAACAAATTCAACAACCCTAGCTCAAAAAGCTTTTCTGCCGTCACCCATGTTCTCTCTTTCTCTTTACCATAAACATTGTCCAAACCCTAAAATATTCAGCCACAAACATTTTCTCTAGCCGCCATCTCTTCATCAGACAACACAAAAAGCCGACAACCTTCAGCTGTCACCTTCTCATCCGCTATTAACGGCCATGTTCCACCATGAGCCACTAGCACTCAGGCATTGTCATCATAATCTGTCACTGGAAATCACGGTGAACCACATTACCAGCTGACTTTCGCGACGAAGAAGGTGTTTCGTCGACTTCCAACGTCGAACCATCATTGAACGGCGAAGAATGGTTCTGGTTGTTCGTGGGGCATGGCCGACGAAGAACTCAAGGTTCTATGGAACAGGTTGTTTGTGGAAACCTGATTCTTCGCAGGAACTAGGTTTTTCGGCAGGGGGTTCTTCGTGAGTGGGAGGTTCGTCGCTGGTCCAGATCTGAAGAAAGCCTAGTGTTTCTTAAACAGCCGCCACCCCTTCAAGAACACAGACGAACTTTTCATTTGTAGATCTGATAAAAAAACACCTCAAAAGTGATAAAGAATGATGAAAACTTGATATATTTGGTGTAAAACATAAAACTTAACCCGCTTGTATGGTCCGTTTCATCTCAGACCCGTCCAGATCTAGGTTTTTCTTGTTTACACCACTTTTACATATTGAACAAAAACCCACAAAAATCACTAGTTAAGAGCTCATGTGACTTAGCAAATGGTTAGATTCAATAAGTCGGGTATCATGGCTCTGATACCAATTGTAAGTTCATGTTTCGGATCGAAACCGTGATTAGTGTGTGATTAAGCTCAAAGATGGAAGATTAGAGAATGATAAATAACTTTCTTGTATAAATTCGGACAACATAACGTTACAAACCGACACAATGATAAGTTATCCAAAATATACCGAAAGAGTACACATCCGGGAGAAACCAAGTGGTGATCTCTCCCCACAACTCTAGAACCTTGTGTTCACAAATGACCAAGGGTGGTATTTATAGTGCCACCACTTCCCTTGGAAATCCACTTTTCACATGGGTGGTCACTTGCAAACTCACAAAATCAAACTAAAAACCCTTTCGTTTGACCACTTCAAACGAACGGGTCTAAACACATTTGTTTGACCGTTTACAAACTATTACATAATCAGCGTAGAACACTATCTAATCTATTCGTACAACAGCGAACACAAAATCTGCACCAACACTCATTGATGAAGGTGATGAGATATTCGAAACAAAAGTAACATTCTTTTTAACGAACTACATCTGTTTATTTTTTTTAACGGCCAACAAATCCTCTAAATGAGCTACTGGCAAAATTCACCACATCGGGATACACTCGCCTTTGAACCGTGGAAAACCCTCACCTAGGGCCGAAGCCCGTGAACACTCGCCCGAAGGCACGACAGTGCGGTGAGGTAAAACCCGCTCAGTGCAAGGATCGAACTAGTGATCGTCACCTATTCCCCTAGCCTCCCATCATCAACAGGTGCCGGAGAAAATAATGGGGAGGGTAAGATTCGAACTTGGGTCACTTAAAACACTAAGTCTCTCCCTTACCACTCCACCACCACCTTATTGGCGATCTACATCTATATATTAATATAGAAACAACAATATATGATTAGTTTTTGTACTGATGATGTTTCGGTTGCCCGGGCTTGGGGTGGAAAATTTAACGGTTTCGTAGCTGGTAAAAGGGGTTAACTTTAATTTTAACTTCACGTTAAAGAGGTAAAGTTGCATTAGCCAACAGTTTATAGTATTTTGTTAAGTGCTTCCAATATGGTCAATACCTTGCCACCACGTTCACATCATGGAATTCAACCACGTTCTGCATGTTGTCACTATGTTAGGAGTTTATTAAATTTGCTTGTTTATCTTTCATGTTAGTGGGTTAGTGGTTATTTTTTGCATTTATGTTTCGTGAGTTTAAGCCTATAAAAGGCATTAAAATGAAAACCTTAGAATTATCTTAAATCTCACATCTTTTTAATTTCTTTGAGTTTGATCCGCTCACAGATGGTACATATCATATTTATAATTATTTTTGCAAACTGTTGTCTTATTAATATCGCTCCCTACACTCTACTTTAGTCAAGTGCTTTATGAGGTTTATGGCTTTTAGCTCTGTCTGGCAAACCATGTGGATTGGATCGGGATTGGGTGTCGGGTTAGAACAACTTCAAGTAAAAATGAGTTCGGTTCAAAATGAGCTTTTGTAAAATTTTATCACTTTGGTTAACTCAAAATGGGTCTGGACTATATTCCAATCAAATTAAAAAGAGTTATTTTAGACAAAATAAGATCAAAACAGGTATACCCGCTATATTTATATTTATGGTTATTAATGACAATGGGTATTGGCAGTGACGTAGTGCTTGTGCCAACATGGTGCTGGTGATGGTAGTGGTTGTGGCAGTGGTGACAACGGTGGTGCTTGTGATGGTTGCGGGAAGTTGCACGGACAATGATTACATTGACTCAGTGGTTCAGGTGGTAGTGATACCGATGGTGGATCATATGATAGTCTATAGCATATATAATTATATGAAAACCTAACAAAATGCGAGAAGAATGAATAGGAAACGGTCTTTTTCATTGGCACCATCTTTTATCCTTCTTTTCTTTGTTCTTTATAAAAGCGATTCACCTACTACTTTTTGGCCATGCCTATTTTTTTACTCTTAAACTGTAACGCAATTAATAATTATAAATAATTAAAAGCCCACGTAATTCTGTTTCAACGTCCCGAGGCCCATCTTCAGCTAACTATATTACATCCCATTGATTTCCTTTTGTTGCCTCCCAGCATTGAACGTTTGAGACCCAAACATATTTACATCCAAATATTATATTATGTTTGAATCATGGTTGTAAAATAAGGTCTCCAAGGCCGACTACTCCCCGAAATGTGCTACAAGGTAGCCTGACGAGTCTGACTTTTTTCAACTCCTTCTAATTACTTAGAATCTGTCACACCCTAACCGATGACGAAAACATCAAAATGAGACGAAATAGATTGCTCATCGCACATAACACTATTTAGCGATAATAATTACTTCAAAACGGAATTTCATTGATAAACATAAATTGTCAATACAATAAAGGGAGTACAAGTACAACATGGAAACACAAAATATGACAACAATAACATAATGTAACATAATCAAATCTAGTATCTTGAGCGTGTTTCTAGTCATCCCTACTAGATTCATCATGGCCTCAATCCTCAACCTGTAACATGTTTAAAATATAGGTTCAATGTAAAATCAAGGGGGAGTACACAAGTTTATAATAATATAGCATAAGTATGAAAAGAATTAACTCGAATCCACATGGCAATTGTATACAAAGTGAGGCTAGCATGCAATACCTAATGTCAAACCCAAGTGTCCACAAGAATTTGGTGTCCCTCGCAACAAAGTAACGAGACTAGTTTATGAATAAATGATAAGCTTAACAAAACCCCGGCGGGTGGCGTGCTACTCCTATAATGCTATATATGTTAAGTTGGGCTAGCTAAGTTAATGACATGAAGCAAAGTATGAATCTAGCATGGACCTAAGTATGATAAGTAGCATGTATACGGATTGAGCATAAAAGCATGTTTAAGTGTGTGTTGGTGGTTTTTGTATGTTAACATGTTACAACCCAAAGTGTTTTTAAAGTAAACGGGTCGAGTGTACTCACGATTTTGCAGGCTTCCACTTTTTAGTCCATGAAGAGTTTTGGTTTGGAGATGGAACACCGAGTCCTTCTACACGAGGAAACATAGGTGTGTGAGTAACTTGGATGATGACGGAGGAATTAGATTCGGAATTTAAAGTATAGCAAAAGTAAATATATAAGAAAATAATCACTAGACTTAGTACTCGTTTTTGACACTATAAAAACCCATAGGGGTTTGAATGATTTCATGGGTTTAATGCTCATTAGTATCGTAACGAGGAACTAAGTACTTAGGTGATATAACTTAATACCTTGACGAATAATCATTTGACTATCATCAAGGGTTCGGTTTATATGTTCTATATATGGTATATAGTATATAGTATGATTATAGTCCAACAAGTTTACCAAGGATATTCATATAAGTCATGCAAGGAGGTAGGAGGATAACCATCATTTAAGACCTCTTTCATAGATTTCACCAATACACAAGTTGTTACAAGAACAACAAAGATGGTCATGAATACAATAAGGAATGAAATATACACAATATACTAAGGGAAATCATTAAGTGAGGTGTGGATTGGAAGTAGGATAGCCAAGGCTTTCCAAGTAATCACACTATATAAGCTCAAGTCTTGTTCAACACTTATGGGTTAAAACCCTTTTAAAAACAGAAAGTTTGGAGGGATTAAACACCTTCGAGTTGTATGTAACAACCTTGTTTTTAAGCACACTAATCATAGACTTGATTAGTGGCATAAGGACAAAGGTTTCTATAAGTAAAACATGAGTTTAAGAATGTTTTTTAAAAATTTGTTCAAAAAAGAAAGTTTCTTACACTTTTAACCTCAAATGTGGTGATGTTCCATCTTTGTTTTCCATGGAAAACCTATGGAAACATCCCTAGAGGTGTTCCAAGTGTTAAGAAAGAAGATACACGTAGAAATGTGAAGTAGAAGTGAGCTAGAACTCACTTGGAAAGTCTTGAACTTTCTGACTAGAATCTGAGATTAGGCTACTGATTTGGAGTGTTTTAAGTGAGGATTAGAGCGTTTGCAAAGTGGAAGAAGTGTGGGAATGGGGTGGGTTTTATAGGAGTCGATTAGGGTTGAGTTAGGTGGTGATTAATGCAAGAAACACAACTAAACAAACACAATTCTGCCCAATGCACAGCCAGCAAACGACATTATGCGGATTGGGCCTTCTGGGGGCCGCGAGAGAGGAAGGGTGGGCCAGTCGCGGCCCGCGGCCCATTATTTCTGGAGCACAAGTTTGTTTTTGGTCAAGTTTGGTCCCTGGAGCTTATGTTTGTTAGGTTTTGAAGTATTTTAGGTATAAAATGCATATTATAAAGGTGTTTTAAGTAATATTAACTTAAGAACAAGTTTAGATAAGTATGATGTAAGTATATGAATTGTGAATGAGTAACGTATACTTTCCAATGATGTCTAATGCGTGTCACGTATTTGCAAGTTCATCACACGTTTTCAAGCATCATATGTATAATGAATTTAAATTTATGAACCTGTATGAATATGTAAAGCATAAATTGTAAGAAATAACAAATTTTATTTATTTATGATCCAAGTCTCGGATGGTACAACGAAAATACGATTACAAGGGATACAGGCTTTCCAAAAATAGAAGTACAACACAAACTTTCTAATTAAGGAAAGTACGAAAAAACAGGGCGTTACAGGCTCCCCTCCTTTAGGAAATTTCATCCCGAAACTTAGGAAGAGGCAATGAAAAGATGCGGATACTTAGTGTTCATATCACTCTTGAGTTCCCAAGTAAACTCAGCGCCACGATTTCCTTCCCATCGAACCTTCATGATAGGAATTCGACTGCGCCTCAATTGCTTGACTCCTCGGTCCATGATTTAGATAGGTTTCTCTACTAAGTCCAAACTCTCGTTGATTTGAAGATCTTCGAGTGGAACTTGAAGTCCTTCTTCAGCTAGACATTTCTTCAAGTTTGAAACGTGGAAGACAAGATGTGTAACATCCGTCGAAAAACGGGTTTTCAAAACCCGCTTCGTTTATTAACCGAACAATCAGTTTTAAACTTTTGTTGTTTATTTATGACTTATTTTAATTTTAAACGATACATAATTAATAAACAAATTAAAAGATATAAACTATAAATGTTAAAAAGTAAAAGAAAATTAATTAAAAAGGAAAACCGGCTGCCGGGAGTCGAACCCGGGTCAGCCGGAAATCCACAATGTCTTAACATTCACTCATCCAACCACTCCGCCACTTTGGTTATTTGATATCATATTGAAGCAATTAATTCAAATAATAAAACACGGAAGTCAAATCCAGTCAAAATCGCGCCCAATTCGCAGTCGTCGGAAATCCCGACGATTTCGCCGATAATTGACGGTTTCTTCTATTTTAACCGAAGAACTTACCTCAACGTTGGTTATAACCAATGTCTAAACCCGCGACATCAGTCGTAACCGCCGGAGAACGGCTGACCTTGAATCGGGACTGAAATCAGACCCCATGCATCTCGATTTCTCCCTATAAATTCACCCACAATTCACTGGTAGCCTTTTCGCTCAAAATCGCACCTTTTCTCGACGAAAATTTACTCGCCGGAAATATCCTGCCATCACCGGACTTTCGCCGGAAAACCGAGACTCACATCCACACGGTAATTCCTTCGACTCTTTCTGTTTCAATCAATTGATTAGACTGTCACTAACACAAATCCACCATCAGAATCAATCCCAGACGACGTAGCCGGAATATTCAACACTCGCCGGAAAATCTCTGAAATTTCTGATATCGCGCTGTGAATCGGTATAACCCTTCAAACTCCTGTCAATCCTTGTTTAAGTACCTCAATTTCATAAGTAATCGAACAGAATTGTTAATTGATCCTAACAGCCGAAGTTCACAAACCGAGCCAACGAATCCTTGCCGGAATTCTGTGAAAGACACTGATCGGTACCTCCTTTCCCCCAAACTCTCTCCATTCATTTCCTTTCAAATACTTATAATGTTTGAAAATCAAATTAGACATAAATCGGTTAAAACAGTCGGACTTTGTTTTTCTGGGTAAAGCTTAACGAAGAAGACGAAGACGGGTTATAATATAAGATTAATTAAAAACAGTTTTATGAACGGGTTAGACACATAGTCCAGCGGTGGACTGTGTGCAAACAAATACACATACGACGCGAGTTCGATTCCTGTCCCAACCTTACTCTCTGGAAATAAAAATGCCTTTTTAACTGAACCGGGTTAACCCACAAAGTCATGTTAAATATAATAAAAACCAGATTATTAACCAGGTTAGACACACAGTCCAGCGGTGGACTGTGTGCACGTTAACCCACAGGTCCCGGGTTCGAGACCTGTGGTCAGCACCGGTTCGATACATTTAAAAATCGTTTTTAAAAATAAATGATTTTCAGATTAAATTAAATAGTATATAAGTATAATTAAAAACAGAATTATTTCGGGTTAGACACGTAGCTCAGTTGGTAGAGCTGCGTGCACGCGTACGGGAGGTCACCGGTTCGAACCTCACTCAGTGCAACAATATAACCGACCGAACCGGTCAACGGTCAACAGTCATGGTCAACGGTCAACGGTCAAAGTCAAAAAGTCAACATATTTTTATTATTTTTATTTAATTATTTAATTCAAAAATCAATTAAAAATACTTAAAAATAACGTTTTTAAAGTTAGAAAGTAGCCTTAAACTCACAAAAATATATCCAAAAATCCTATTAAAATAGTTAATAAAATCCACATACTTACCGTACCTTTTCGTTATTAATTAGGTTAGTTATCTCTCGTCGATCAATCATCTAAACTCGTGCGCATTCAACACCTTCAAACAAACGCACCCAAGCTGAGTGAATCTCTACCAATTCCCCGTTTTAATCACATTTTGGGGTGTATCATGTGTCGCTATTTATTTATTATATTAACACTTGTGCACCCATCATGTTCATGATCAAATGTGTATTCAATATGTATCGTTTGTTTGTGTGGTTGAAGTTTAGATTTAATTTATCATTTCAGTACATACATTTCATAGGCCGCCGCTCCCCAGTACCTATGAGCGTGAGCTGTTCCCCATTACCTATGAGCGTGAACCAGGCGTTGCCACATAAGATCGGCTCCGTTTGATTGAGCCTTGATCTCACATACATTAGCATAGGCCGTCCGTTCCCCATTACCTATGAGCGTGAACGGGACGTTGCCAACATATACATTGTCATTCTTATTTCATGCTTAAGCAAGGTGGTTTGTGATCGTTATGTTTAAATACATTTGTTCATATATGATTATTACACAATTTTCCTAAATTAATTACAATAATGAATCAATAACAAATGTTTTTAACAAGGTTCACTCGCCAACTTTTGTTGACCCAAAATTTCTCATTTTTACACATGATACAGGTGATCAAGTCGAAGCAAGAAACATATAGGGCGGCTTAGAAGAATAAATCAGTTTAGATTATGGATTGTTTTAGTTAATTTTTCCTTTCCTTGTATTGTATGAATTTGACTTGGAACTTTGAAATGTAATTTGAATTTAATAAATATGAAACATATTAGTAAACATCATGAGCTTTGGTGATAACCCAATTATGCCCCGACTCTTATTCCGCTGCGGGTCGGGGTGTGACAAGATGAACGTTGTTGAGTTCTTCAGGTAGGTCCAGTCGATACGCAACCTTGCGAATCCTTTTGAGAATCTTGAAAGGACCTACATAGCGAGGTGCAAGTTTTCCTTTCTTACCAAATCGAACTACACCCTTCCAAGGGGATACCTTGAGAAGTAGATGATCACCTACGTTGAATTCCAAAGGCTTGCGTCTTTAGTCAGTATAACTCTTTTGTCGGCTTCTGGCTTTGAGGAGATTATCACGAATTTGCATGATCTTGTCTGTCGTCTCTTGTATAAGTTCGGGGCTAGTGATTTGAGCTTCTCCGATCTCGTGCCAAAAAATATGTGAACGACACTTACGACCATATAATGCTTCAAATGGTGCCATTTGAATACTAGCATGATAACTGTTGTTGTACAAGAATTCTATCAAAGGTAATTGCGAATCCTAGTAACCACCAAAATCGATTATGCATGAACGAAGCATATCATCTAGAGTTTGGATAGTACGCTCAGTTTGACCGTTCGGACTGAGGGTGAAAAGCGGTACTCAGATTGTGACGAGTACTAAAAGCGGTTTGAAATGTTTGCCAAAGGTAGGAGGTAAAACGAGCATCACAATCAGAAATGATGTCAATGGGATACCATGAAGACTAATGATCTCCTTCGTGTAGACACAAGCCAATTTCTCGACTGTGTAATCTTCACGAATGGGGAGGAAATGAGCGGATTTGGTCAAATGGTCAATGATAATCCAAATCTTCATGAATGCATCCAACCCACCTTGAGTGTCAGGTATTGTAGAGGATGACTTCGAGCATTTAGACGTTGGCCCGATCATCACCTGGTGGTATTTGGGTTAAATGATGGTAAAAGATACCATTTTGGAGATTGGCGAAGAAGCTCCCCAAGAAGGTATCATCGAAAACCCGCATCAGTCTTAGAGTTTAAACTGGTTATGGAACGTGGTCATAACTTTTATATCGCTTGAACCTCTTTCTCGTGGACAATTGCTCGTCATGTTATTATACATGCCATGAAGTTGGAGATCTTGATTCGCATAACGGTTCACTTGTCCGAGAATGAATCATTTGTGTGTTATTCACCACTACCTATTGTGTCGAAATATTTCTCATGAATGCGCCTCCAAAAAAACGACCCCATCTTGGTCACTCCCTAGTAAAAATATATTATATGCGAGAAAATAAATATTGTCGAACCACTAGACATAATATATTACATGCAAGAAAATAAATTTTATCTAACCACAAGACGAAAAATACTATACTTGACAAAAATTAAATACATAAATTTAGCTGACTAAATTATTTTTATCAATAATTGGATCTTTTCTGGAAGATCGAGCCGCGCTTGTGACAGAGTTAGCTCTTTGATAAGTTTCCACCTCTCAATCGTCTTTGGCGCACGTTTGTTGTTCCGGTTATGGGTTGAGTTTGGGAATACTTTGGGTTTCGGGTATGGATTGTGAAGATTGTAGCGGAAATGGGGATTGTGGAGAATTTTGAGCTAAATTGGCATTTGTGAGTAAAACATGAAACCGGGTTTTAGCATTTGCGAAGATAGTGGTAAAGGCATGATCAGATAGTAATCTAGTTCACCCGTTTGTGATTCCTTCAGTACGGGTTCTCGGGGTCCATTGCTTGACGTTGAGCAAAAAAGGGTGATTCGGGCTAAACACGTTAATGTTGTTGAGAAACATGGTGATAAGAGAATTTTTTGTAGAGATAGAAGAGATTTGTAGGTGTGTACTAAAATAGGCTAAATAGTAAACGGTTTACATTTTCATCGGCACCATCTTTTATCTTTCTTTTCTTTTTTCTTTATAAAAGCGATTCACCTACTACTTTTTGGCCATGCGTAATTTTGTACTCTTAAACTCTAATGCAATTAATAATTATAAATAATATAAAGCCCACGTAATTCTGTTTTAATGTCCCAAGGCCCATCTTCGGCTAACTAAATTACAACCCATTGATTTCCTTTTGTTGCCTCCAAGCATTGAGACCCAAACAAATTTACATCCAAATATTATATTATGTTTGAATCATGGTTGTAAAATAAGGTCTCCAAGGCCGACTACTCCACGAAATGTGCTACAAGGTAGCCTGACGAGTCTAACTTTTTTCAACTCCTTCTAATTACTTGGAATCGATCAAACACGGCCAACTTTGGTTGGAATCGGATCTAATAGGTAAACTCGGGTTGAGTTTGACTTTAAAAAAGGGAACATAATTTATATATCTATCATATTAGTTAGATAAGGAATATCATCTTCACATATTTTGTATAAATATTAGTAAATTTATGTTATTTGACACATATTTAATTTACGAAAACTAATTTCTTTATAATTTAACATGTCCGAGTACTCTCTGCTTGGCCCAAGTACTCTTAACTCCTCAGTCAAGCGACTAGGGGGTGCCTAGAGACTTTTGCAACCATGGTTTGAATAATTTAACTTGTTGAAACTTTCTTTCTAAGTCTCGATGTGACTACAAATCAACCACCACACACACAGGTCTTTAGTGGCGATTCCCGTAGATAATCTCGCAAAAACCACCACCTGCATCGTCAACTCTACAACTCTACGGTTCAAGTTTAGAAATGTTATCGTGTTCTTCATTCTTTTGTTGATCGGAGTGCTTGTGTTCTCAATCCATCTTTTCCTGGTAAATTTATTGGATTATACATTGGTTTATGTGCTTATGATAATACAGGACTTGAAGGTCCGTGATCAGGCGGTTCTAGACGAAAGTTAGTGCATAAACTTAACGTAACCGATTTGGTAGAATGTTATTAAGAATGGAGTAGAAACAGAATGCAGCGGAAGTCTTCATTCACACCGAAAGAGTATACATCTTTAAGTCCAACTGCCGGAGTTCCTGGAGAGAATCCGGCAGCACCTCCCCATAGGGATGGAAAAAACTTAAATGACAAATGAACAACACACCTATATATAGGGTAACAAGTTCGCCCGGAGTGTGCATGGACAAGTTCGGGCGAACTTGTCCTTCACAGGACAAGTTCGGGCGAACTTGACCATCACATGTCAAGTTCGGGCGAACTTGACCTTCACAGGTCAAGTTCGGGCGAACTTGTTCCTATTTTCACTATTCGCTCCATATTTTGGTCGTGTGTTCAAATCTAACCTATAAAATTCAACACATGCTCAATCTAGCCTATTCGACAAGTGACGAACACAAAATGCATCAACAGATTCCTCCTTGTTCGTTAATGTCGAAGCTTAATATTGATCTTCAAATCTCTGAGCCGTGTTTCTGCAACTTCAATCAAGGTGTCTGCTGATGTCGTCAAAACGTGTCAACAGATTCCCCCTTAATTGATGATCCGGGTTTGCAATATCAACTTTCAATTCCGCTGAAATCTCCGGTTCAGATCTTTGGTTGCACGGTTTCCGACCTCCTCTGTTTTGCTTGATCGACAAATTTTCTCGAATAACCACCAACTTGAAGCTAATCAATGCAGCAACTTCTCCATTTCAACGATAACTGCATCCGAGTTCAGTCTTTGAATAAGCGTTGAGCATCGAGAGTTTATTCCGCACACTCCTAAAATATCAAAAACTCAACCGGCAATTGATAGAAACTTCGAATCACCGCACCGGAAAACTTCAAATCAATGAATAACCTTGAAAATCTGAAATCCTGATTTTCGTAATCGCAGTTAAGCACCTTTCAGAAAGATTTGATCAGCAAATCGGTAATCTGCTCAATCAGCAAATCTTCATCGGAAACAGATAATCTGGTAAAGCATCAAATCTGAAAAACATACGTCCATGACCAAAATCACATTCTTCCTCTTCAGTCACAATGCCAGATATATAGTTATCTCCGGTAGACCAACGCCACTTAATCACCAAACATCATCATCCAACGGCGGTTAGTCCAAATAGAAGAATGATTCATCTGCTTGAAGACTAAAGATAATGGCCACCAAAGGCTATCATCAGTTTAGTGAATTGAATAACTTCAGATCTCCTTGGTAATTTTGAAACCATTCGTCTGCGGAGCTAGTCATTAATTCCTAAGATTATCACCGAACGTTTTGAACGTCCTCAGTTCCTCACTGGTACTAACGACTGCTAATCCAGCTAACTGTTCCTTCACCGGAGATCAGGACTCTAACCCTTAAGCATCACTCTGTGTCATGATCTGAAAAATCTGAACTTCCTGTAATCACCCGATGAATCTCGATCCTCTGCATTTCCCGATAATCTGCAATCGGTAACCACGCGGATACTGTTGCAGCAGTCACGAATTTCAAAAATGCCGGAATCTTCATAGATCGTAAAAATTTTATTCCCTCTCATTTTTGCAAATTCTGACCATACTGAAATTTTCACTGAAATTCCCCCTCAAATCAAGAATTTTCAGTTTTTAATAAATGCGGATTTAACGTTTAGGCCCATTACTAGTCACAACACCCAAATGATCAACATTCTGTACCGGTATCAATGAATCTCCCGTTATCTCCAAAATTTTGTGACCGTATACCAAATCTGTACTCTGAAGCTCTAGACGGTGTCCCCGAACATCCTAGTTCGGTCTTCGAAAACTCGAAAAAATTTCTATCGCCAATTTTTTTATGGACACTCATCCCATCAATACGATCAACAATTTTTCTTTTTTTTTGGGCTCCCCTGACAAGTTCAGGCGAACTTGTCCACTATGACACAAGTTCAGGCGAACTTGTCCACTATGATACAAGTTCGGGCGAACTTGGTTGGCCAACACCAAGTTCAGGCGAACTTGAACCAGCCCATTTTCACATTTTTCGATCCGGAATCCTTATTTCTTCGAATTTCGAGATGATTCCACCATAGATCTGGTCGAAAATGATTTTCTAACAATCCTATCCGTTCAATTTTACTTTTTATCCATGGATTGTATGTTTATTTGATGATTTACGTCTAAAACCCCTCCTAATGTCCATAAATGTCCAAATTCATGAGCGTAGGTGATAACCGTAGCTCTGATACCAATTGAAGGTCCGTGATCAGGCGGTTCTAGACGAAAGTTAGTGCGTAAACTTATGTAACTGATTCGGTAGAATGTTATTAAGAATGGAGTAGAAACAGAATGCAGCGGAAGTCTTCATTCATACCGAAAGAGTATACATCTTTAAGTCTAGCTGCCGGAGTTCCTGGAGAGAATCCGGCCGCACCTCCCGGTAGGGATGGCAAAAACTTAAATGACAAATGAACAACACACCTATATATAGGGTAACAAGTTTGCCCGGAGTGTGCATGGACAAGTTCGGGTGAACTTGTCCTTCAGAGGACAAGTTCGGGCGAACTTGACCAATACATGTCAAGTTCGGGCGAACTTGTTCTTGTTTTCACTATTCGCTCCGTATTTTGGTCAAGTGTTCAATTCTAACCTATACAATATTCAACACACGCTTATATCTAGCCTATTCGACAAGTGACGAACATAAAATGCATCAACAGGACTTTGGCCCAGAATCTCAATATTAGCATGTAGGTAGTATTGGTGGAACATTCTGCAAACAAACCACCATGACATTACTCTAATAATATTGATTTTGGCTTTAAGGAATCTGAACTGCACAAGTTGTTTAATCAACAGATATGAACCAAGGTCGTTTAAGGGTCACCAATTTCCATCAAAATCTTAACCCTTGTTCATAGATCTGAAATTTCATCCCCTTGTTTGTCACAGGTGGTGGTAGTGGTGGCCATAAGTGGTGGTGGTGTTTTAAGTTTAGTTAGAGGTAGACGGTGGTGACTGGTTGCGGAGATGGTGGTGGTAGTGGTTTCTGTGATGATACGGTGCATTTGAATATGGTGGTGTTTGTTGTTGGAGGTGGTGGTGGAATAAAGAGAGGGGCGGGAGATGGTGGTGTTGGTTACTGAGCGGTTTTAAAAAGAGATGAAGGTGGGAGGTTAAATGACATTTTTGCCCTCACATGGGGTGCACATGACCCTACTTAACGTTTAAAATTAACCTGGTTAGTGTTAAAGGACGTAGAGTGTAACGAGTTTTCCAAATAAAGAATTGTGACTGTAATTATTGAAATTAAAGGGGATCTATTGCAATCCGATACAAACAAAAAGGACGAAAACTGTAATTTACCCATAATGACATTACAAAACTAAAAAAAGAGAAGTACTATAACAACCAATAAAAAAACGAATCTTAGTCCATGTTTAGATATTTTGCTCGGATTCTCTGCTTCTTAGCTTCGAAGATTATGTGGTCCCTTGGCGAGCCATGCAAAAAGCCCTTCTTTAGAAACTTTTAATCTTTTTTCCACTATTTTTCCTTAAGGTATTTGTTCTCTTCTTCCTTGAACGTGAGTAAACGAGAGATTTACGATTCCAACTCATCCAATCTTGATCGATGCGAGGGATTAGCGGATTGGCCACTAGAGATTAGTTGAAGTTGACCGGTGTCGCAACCCCCGACCCTTACCCCGGAAGCGGGAGCCGCGAGACACATAGCTGGTGGTACCGGTGTTTATTAATTTTGGCAGCGTAATTACAACATGAGGATCGTAGTTAGGAAATAATTTATCAGAGTTTCAAAACACCAAACTTTTATATTACACAAAATGGGATAAAACCCAAGTTTCAATTACAATAAATTTGTAGGGATAAACCCTGACTTATGGTAAACATAAACTCCGTTTATTTAGGTAACTTTTATAGCCACTTTTCTAAGCCTTCAGTGCTCTCAAGCTGGCTTCTATTAGCTTCACATTAAGTTACCTGAAACGCGTTTTAAAAAGATTTTATCAGCAAGAAATACTGGTGAATACATCCCAGTATAATCAAAACAAGTTTTATAGCTTTACAGTTATTGAGAGCATCCGCAATTACAATGTTTATATCTACAGCATTACCCAATCAGTACTGTCACTCCTGACTTGTGGGTCATGTTACCCATTGGCAAAAATCCATTTGTCCAACGGTAACGGATTCAAATTTCGTATTCAAAACCTCAACATACCGGCAGTAATTGTAGAATACATATACTCAATCACTGTTAAGCATAATAAAAATATTTTGACACACAAAAAGGTTTACAAAAAGAGAATGTACTCACTTTTAAAACTTAGGTATTCCTATGGAGTTCCTGGTGAAAATTCTTGATAAATTCCTGGAATTTCTATTTAAAACATACAATGCACATGCGTTGGTAAATTAACCCAGGTCACTTTTAGCCATACAACCGAGACAGAAGCCCAGCGTGCATAGTCAGGCAGGGCCTTGACATGCGTCGGTGGGTCCTAAATCAATCGGGTAGGATAACCATACAGCACAAGGTAGAACCACAACGTACTCAGTCGGGCAGAGCCTTGACATGCGTTGGCGGGTTCTAACTCGGGTAGGGTAACGAATTAGTGATCGGGGGTTAAGATATTTACAGCGGGTAGCGCTTCGCAGGTTTAGATGTTTAGGGGGAGGGGGTTTTGACAGAAACAGAGATTGAGGGAGTACACGAACGAAAATTTCGATCCCAAATGGGCAACGAAAATGATTCCAGGCCTGGCCTTATATAGGCCAATTTGACCTCTCCCGCGCGTCGCGCGGGGATCTGGGTCTACTCTCGCGTGGCGCCTGAGGTGCATAGCTAGGGCTAGGTCAGCCTCGTAACGGGTATAGGCTTGCCACATGGCAAAAACGGACATACGCGTGTCTGACCTCTCTCGCGCGTCGCGCCCGGATCAGGGGTTCCTGGCACGTGGTGCCTGGAGCACCCTGATCCATTTTCTTCATTTTGCGTGCTGAATCTCGATTTGCGTGTCCGGTTTGTCGTTTCGGCTCGGTTTAGGGTGTTTTGGAGAGTTGTTACATCCCCCCACCTTAATTTAAATCTCGTCCTCGAGATTCACCTGAATAGGTGTGGATATTTTCTCTGTATTTCTGACTCTAGCTCCTATGTATATTCTGGTCCTCTCTCTGAATCCCATTTTACTTTTACAAGAACTAATCTCTTGCGCTTGAGATTCTTGATCTTTCTATCTTCAATCTGAATGGGTTTCTCAACAAACTTAAGCTTCTCATTTACCTCTATATCTTGAAGAGGTATCACCAATGATTCATCTGCTAGACATTTCTTGAGATTGCATACATGAAATACATCATGTATTCCTGCCATTTCCTCTGGCAATTGTAGCTGATAGGCTACGGGCCCTATTCGTTTGATAATTTTAAAATATCCAACATACCTTGGGCTTAGTTTTCCTTTCTCACCAAATCTTACAACTCCTTTCCATGGTGAGACTTTTAATAACACTTTATCTCCAACTTGAAATTCCAAAGGTTTGCGTCTGTTATCTGCATAACTCTTTTGACGATCTCGAGCTGTTTTCAGCCTTTCCTTGACTTGGATAATTTTGTCAGTTGTTTCTTGTACAATCTCAGGACCTGATAATTGCTTTTCTCCAATTTCTGCCCAACACATTGGTGTTCAACATTTTCGTCCGTAGAGTGCTTCAAAAGGTGCAGCATTGATGCTGGTATAATAACTGTTGTTGTAGGAAAATTCTATCAAAGGTAAATGTTCATCCCAATTTCCTCCGATATCAATTACACAGGCTCTAAGCATATCTTCCATTGTTTGGATTGTCCTTTCACTTTGACCGTCTGTTTGAGGATGATATGCGGTACTTAGATTTAATCTGGTTCCCATTGCTTTTTGGAAACTTGTCCAAAAATGTGAAGTAAACCGGCCGTCCCTGTCAGACACAATGGACAAAGGAATCCCATGTAATGAAACTACTTCATTTACATATAACTTAGCTAAGTGTTCCATACTGAAGTTTTCCTTCATTGGTAAGAAATGAGCAGATTTGGTTAATATGTCTACAATCACCCAGATTGTATCATTACCTTTTCGTGTCCTGGGTGGTTTGGTAACAAAGTCCATTGTTATCAATTCCCATTTCCAAATTGGCATCTCCAATTGTTGCAACAGTCCTGAAGGTTTCTGATGTTCAGCCTTAACCTGTGAACATGTTAGACATTTAGCAACGTGGGTTGCTATATCCTTTTTCATACCTATCCACCAGAAATTCTTTCTTAAATCTTTATACATTTTATCACTTCCAGGATGCATTGTATACTTAGTCTTATGGGCTTCCGCTAAAATTCGATTTCCCAGGTCTCCTTGAATAGGAATCCAAATTCTGTTTTTATGGAATCTCCGAATTCCATCTGTTCCTTTCTCTAATTCTTTAATCATTCCTTTTAATCCTTCAGCATCGTCCTTGATTGCTGTTTCCTGTGTCTATTTAATTTGCTCATTTAAATATATCTGAAGATTTAATCTAAGAGAGCGTACTCTTTTCGGGTTCTCATGATACTTTTGATTTAAAGCGTCTGCTACTATGTTAGCTTTTCCTGCATGATACTGGATATCACAATCATAATCACTAAGGATTTCCATCCATCGCCTCTGTCTCATGTTTAATTCCTTTTGTCCAAAGACATATCTTAAACTCTTATGATATGTGAATATCATAAACTTACTACCGTAAAGATATTGTCTCCAAATTTTAAGGGCAAAAATTGTTGCTCCTAATTCCAGATCATGTGTAGTATAATTTTCTTCATGCTTCTTGAGTTGTCTAGAGGCATAAGCACCTTTTGACGTTGCATTAGCACACATCCATATCCTAGTTTAGACGCGTCACAATAAACATAAAGTCTTCAGTTCCTTCTGGCAATGCGAGTATTGGTGCGTTGGTTAACTTGTGTTTTAAAATCCTGAATGCTTCTTCCTGCTTTGGTCCCCATTCAAATTTAACTGATTTGCAAGTTAGCTTGGTTAATGGAATGGCTATTCTAGAAAAATCTTGAATAAAGCATCTATAATATCCTGCTAATCCAAGAAAACTTCTTACTTCCGTAGGCGACTTAGGGACTTCCCATCTGGTAATCGCCTTGATCTTTGAGGGATCCACATGAATTCCTTCATGGTTAACCAAATGTCCAAGGAATTGTACTTCTTGTAACCAAAATTCACACTTCGAGAATTTAGCGTAAAGCTTTTCCTTCCTTAGCAATGACAGGAGTATATGCAAATGCCCTGTGTGATCTTCCTTACTCTTAGAGTAAATGAGAATATCATCTATAAAGACGATTATGAATTTGTCCAGGTATGGTTTACATATCCTGTTCATCATGTCCATAAACACAGCTGGGGCATTGGTTAAACCAAATGGCATGACTGTAAATTCATAATGACCATATCTCATTCTGAAAGCAGTTTTAGGAATGTCCTCTTTCTGTACTTTTAGCTGATGATATCCTGAGCGTAAATCAATCTTAGAAAAGAATCGGGCTCCTTGGAGTTGATCAAACAGACCATCGATTCTCGGTAATGGGTACCGATTTTTAATTGTAACCTTATTCAATTCTCGGTAGTCAATGCACATACGCATTGATCCGTCCTTTTTGTTAACAAATAACACAGGTGCTCCCCATGCTGATGAGCTAGGTTGTATGAAACCCTTCTCTAGTAATTCGTCCAGTTGTTTCTTCAGTTCCTGCATTTCCGTCGGTGCTAGGCGATAGGGGGATTTGGCAATCGGTGTTGTTCCTGGTATTAGGTGAATTCTAAATTCAACCTCTCGATCTGGCAGCAATCCAGGCAACTCTTCTGGAAAGACATCAGAGAAATTTGATATTACAGGAATATCTTTTAATTCTTTTCCTTTAGTGTTGATGATTATGGAAATCATATACACCATTCCTCCTTTTCGTGTATAACTTGCGGTTTTCATCACGGAGATGAACTTTTTTGACCTTGTCGACTTATCTCCCTTAATTGTGATCCTCTCGCCAGATGGCGCAATCACTTCTACAGATTTTTGATCACACAATGTTCGTGCCTGATTGGTTACCAACCAATCCATTCCTAACACGACATCGAATCCGGCTGGATCCATTGGAAAAAGGCTAGTAGAAAAATTTTGACTTAAAAGTTCTATCTTAGCTCTCTGCAGGATTTCGCTTATTTTGATAGAGGATCCATCTGCCGTTTCCACCAAACAGTCTTGGTGAAGTTTAGTTAATGGTTGATTAAGAAAATTGCAGAAGGAAGTATTTATGAAACTTTGGTTTGCACCAGAGTCAAATAATACTTTTGCATAAACATCATTAACTAAAAACGTACCGGCAATCGCATCCGGAATCATCTTGGCTTTTTTGGCAGTTAGAACGAACGCTCTGGCAGTCTTCTTGGGTCCTTCCTTCGTCCTTGCTTTGTTGTTTGCCGCTAGAGCTAGTTTCGGGCAGTTGGTATTAATATGACCGGCTTCTCCACAATTGTAGCATAGCCTATTATTAGGTTTCTTTCTGCAGTCTTCTTCCTTATGCCCGATGAATTTGCAGAAATTGCAGTATGTAGAGCATTTCCCGGAATGCTTCTTTTTGCAGTACTTACATAGAGGTGACGAAGAGCTTGCCCCTTTTCCGCGATAGGAATTACCATAACGTAGTTCTTGAGTAATCTTTTGAGCTAGGTTCCTTTTCTGGTTTTCTTCTTGCGTACGTACCAATTCATCCGTCAAGGTGTTTGCTAGCTCTACTGCTTCTTCTATGGTTTGTGGTCTAGCTGCCTTGACCACATGTCTGATTTCACTGATTAATCCTCAAATGTAACGGGAGATTTATACTGGTTCTGGGGAGGCCAAGTTTGGTACAATCCTTGCATATTCAAAGAATGTGGCGGTATAATCTTTGCATTTTACCCCAATCATTCTATGATTTAGGAACTTATTAGCAATCTGTTCTTTTCATTAGGAGGACAGAATTTCTTTTCAACTATTTCCTTAAAGTTGTTCCATTCCATACTGTAAACCCTGTCACTTCCTCAGGACTGAAGAGTGGTATTCCACCATTCTAAAGCTGCATCTTTAAAAAGATTAGAAGCATACATAACTTTATCCTCATTGGCACACTTACTTATTTTTAAAACTGCTTCTGTCTTTTCTATCCAGTGCAAGGCTGAAATAGCTCCTTCACTGCCTGAGAATTCTATTGGTTTGCATGATAAGAATTCTTTATAAGAACAACCATATGAGATGGCTCTTCTTCTTTTTGGAACAGGAGCTTGAATTAATAGTTCATGATTTCCGTTCATGCTATGATTTGGTTCAGAGGATACGCGTTTACTTCTGTTTCCAGACTTATCGTTTTCTGCCTTTTTAATAGTATCGATAATATAGGGGATAACATCTATGATTCCTTGGGCTACTATGTCTTCGATAGCACTTTTATTCATTTGATTTTTGTTATTACCGTTATTCTGAATTTCCTGATTTACTTCGTCTGACATCTGAATCGTAAACATTTATCAGGTATTAATATCACAGAATAATAAATATCACACAACACAGTGAATCAAAATCGTCGAGCATTGCGACTTTTACTCTTTTCATATATGCGTCTATTACAAACATAACTGAAATTCAAACATTAGTAACTATGCATCGATATATGTATATAGGTGGTATATAGTTTATATCTATTTTAGTTTTTTTCTAACTATCTAACAAAATACACACACATATATATGCATATATAGTAGGTGGCGGTTGGTTAAAACTGCATTTCCCGCTCGTCATACTTCCAGACGAGCTTCTCTCCGATTTGGCGAATTCGGTTTCCTTCCTCCACTAGTTCATCTCCAAGTTGGCTGAGTTCTTCCACATGCTCCATGGATAGCACTAGGGCTGGCACTGGTTCAGGGTAAGGTGGAACTAGTTCTTCGTAGGGGAATGGGTTTTCCAGTAATTGCTGTATTTCCCAGTTGTTGGCCCACCATAGGTTTAGAGGGTTTGGTGCTGGAATCCTGGGTTCCTCGTTGGGGTCAAAGGCTGGGATTGGAAATTGGTTCCCCTGGTTCTGGTCTAGATTCATGGGTTAGTTGGGAAATAAAGGAAGTATCTGTGGTTCTGGATTTGCTGCTTGGTTGAAATTAGGCTCTTCTCCTATATTTCCATACAGATGAAAATTTGCTAATTTTCTATCCAACCCTTCTTCCCACAAGGGCCTAGCTTCTGGGTTCTGGTTATTTCTAACTGCTATGGCTTGCATTTTGGGCTTGTCTTAATCTTTTTCTCCTCTCTCCATGGCCTCAACTAAACCAGCCTCTCTTTTTAGGGGGGGAAAAGGTTATACAGCTTTTGGCTTTGAAAACAAAGATTCCCTCGGAATCGGTAGTGGATCCAGCGGTTGACTGGGAGGTTCCTTCATCTATGGGAGAATGAGGTAGGTGACGATAAGCGTCAGAAGTACCCTGATCACTCATACTGTAAACTAAGAAAATTTGTCAGATTAACACAAAATAATCATAGAAGTTATAGATATTTCCTAACACAATAGGATAAAATTTGGGTATGTAAAAGAACACCTAAATGGCTTAAACCAGTGGCATGGCTCTGATACCACCTTCTGTCGCAACCCCCGACCCCTACCCCGGAAGCGGGAGCCGCGAGACACATAGCTGGTGGTACCGGTGTTTATTAATTTTGGCCGCGGAATTACAACATCAAGATCGTAGTTAGGAAATAATTTATCAGAGTTTCAAAACACCAAACTTTTATATTACACAAAATGGGATAAAACCCAAGTTTCAATTACAATACATTTGTAGGGATAAACCCTGACTTATGAAAAACATAAACTCTGTTTATTTAGGTAACTTTTAAGCCACTTTTCTAAGCCTTCAGTGCTCTCAAGCTGGCTTCTATTAGCTTCACATTAAGTTACCTGAAACGCGTTTTAAAAAGATTTTATCAGCAAGAAATACTGGTGAATACATCCCAGTATAATCAAAACAAGTTTTATAGCTTTACAGTTATTGAGAGCATCCGCATTTACAATGTTTATATCTACAACATTACCCAATGAGTACTGTCACTCCTGACTTGTGGGTCATGTTACCCATTGGCAAAAATTCATTGTCCAACGGTAACGGATTCAAATTTCGTATACAAAACCCCAACATACCGGCTGTAATTGTAGAATACATATACTCAATCACTATTAAGCATAATTAAAATATTTTGACTCACAAAAAGGTTTACAAAAACAGAATGTACTCACTTTGAAAACTTCGATATTCCTACGGAGTTCCTGGTGAAAATTCTTGATAACTTCCTGGAATTTCTATTTAAAACATACAATGCACATGCGTTAGTAAATTAACCCAGGTCACTTTTAGCCATACAATCGAGACAGAACCCCGGCGTGCGTAGTCAGGCTGGGCCTTGACATGCGTCGGTAGGTCCTAAATCAATCGGGTAGGATAACCATACAGCACAAGGTAGAACCACAACGTACTCAGTCGGGCAGAGCCTTGACATGCGTTGGCGGGTTCTAACTCGGGTAGTGTAACATTTGTAAAAATCGGGTCTCCAAAACCCGCTCCGTTTTGTAATCTTGTACCAAGTTATAAAAGTTGCGTTAATTATTTATGATTATTTTGAGTTAAAGCGATACAAAATTAATAAATAAACTAAACTATAATAATTATATTTGATAAAAAGTTAAAATAAAACAAATAAAAATATTTGAAGTTGCCGGGACTCGAACCCGGGTCAGCTGAGTCGCTACAACGACTTAACAATCATTCCCTAAACCACTCCGCCACAATGTGTTTTCTGTTAACTCTAGGAAAACAAAAGAAACTTATACACAAACTCAGTTTAACCGATGATACCATCTGAAAACCGGTAATCGGCAAACCAATCGTCAAATCGATTGTTTACCTCACAATTTCAGTTATAACCGAGGTATTACGGTTTCTAATCAAGTTAAAATTGATTGAAACTTTAAGTCTTATCATTTTCGGCTTTTGAAACCGAAAATTCATCAAGTTCTGATTTAATTCAAGCTCCAGATCATTCGCACGATTCAGAACTATCACAACAATACTCAATTTCATTTTCGTCGCATTTTTGAACCATAAGATCTTCTGAATCAGTTCGCCGGAAAATTTCTGCAAGTCACCGGAAAACCGGGACTCACATTCTCACGGTAATTCCTCCGACTCTTTCTGTTTAAAACATGTGATTAATCAGTCTCTAACACAACTCCATCATCAGAATCGATCCTAGTCAACGTTTATCGAAAATCTTATCTTCGCCGGAAAGTTTCTGAGACTGCCGGAATCACAATGTGAACTGGTATGATATCCTAAACTTCTTTTAAACCTTGTTTAAGTGACTCAACTTTATGAGTAATCGATCAACGCTGTTAATTGGTTTCAACAACCGGAGTTCATTTCCAGTACCGACGAACCTCCGTCGGATTTCTGTGAATAACATCAATCGGTATATTCTGTTCCTTAAACTCTCTCCATTCTCTCCTTTTGAATTACTGTTAATGTCTGAGAACTTTATAAATCACAAATCAATCATAACCAGTCGAATTATGCTGTCTGTGTAAATCGGCGAAGAAGATAAAGTTATAACAGAACATAAGATTAATTAAAAACGGTATTTTAAACGGGTTAGACACACAGTCCAGCGGTGGACTGTGTGCAAATTCCCCACACACGTCCCGAGTTCAATCCTTGCTACACGCACGCCTTGTGTAATAACCTGCCTTTTTTATCAAGAACTAAACCGGGTTAAAACAGATAGTTGTTAAGTATAATAAAAACCAAGAATATAACCGGGTTAGACACACAGTCCAGCGGTGGACTGTGTGCATCATGAACTACACGTCGGGCGTTCGAATCTCGTCACGAGCACCGGTCCAATTGAATTAAAACGTTTTTGCAAATAAAGGAATTTTCGGTTAATTCAAATAAGTGTATAAATATAATTAAAAACGAGTTTATAACGGGTTAGACACGTAGCTCAGTTGGTAGAGCTGCGTGCACGCGAACGGAAGGTCGCCGGTTCGAATCCCACCAGGCGCAGAATTTATCCGCTGACCGAACCGGTCAACGGTCAACACTTAAAAAAATATATATTTTTATATTTTTATTTATTTAATTTAATTTAAAAATCAATTAAAAATACTTAAAAATAACATTTTTAAAGATAGAAAATAGCCATAAACTCACAAAAATATATCTAAAAATTTCATTAAAATCCTTAATAAAATCCATCCACCTAATATATTTTTCCATTATTATTTAGGTTAGTATTCCTCGTCAATCCGCTCATCTAAATCGTGCGCATCTCACCATCTCAAATTCAACGCACCCAATGTGAGTGAACCTTTCAAATTCCCCGTTTTAATCACGTTTTTGGGGTGTATCATGTGTCTTTGTTTATATACATATTATAACTAAACTATTGTGCATACATCATATCATGACATGTGTATTTAGTTTGTTGCTGTTAAGTAGTTATTATTGGATGCAAATTATTATTTCAGTACATGCAATTGCCGAGGCCGCCGCTCCCCATTTATGAGGTTTGAGCTTGTTCCCCATTTTATTATGCGGTTGAACCTGGCGTGCCCGCAACGATCGGCTCCGTTTGATTGAGC
Organism: Scalesia atractyloides; assembly: GCA_947069175.1. Lineage (NCBI taxonomy): Eukaryota > Viridiplantae > Streptophyta > Magnoliopsida > Asterales > Asteraceae > Scalesia > Scalesia atractyloides. Next base: position 16,409,045 of record CAMTDV010000018.1, read on the forward strand.
CTTGATCGCACAGTTCATTTTACATTTTCAGTACATGCAATACGATCGGCTCCGTTTGATTGAGCCTTGATCGCACAGTTCATTTTACATTTCAGTACATGCAATACGATCGGCTCCGTTTGATTGAGCCTTGATCGCACAGTTCATTTTACATTTCAGTACATGCAATACGATCGGCTCCGTTTGATTAAGCCTTGATCGCACAGTTCATTTATGTTAGTCATCGTATGATATTGGTATGTTCATTTATGCTATCAAGTGTTATTGTATGTTATAATTGTAACTGCTATTTGCCAATACTTGATTACTTACATTTGCTCTTTTATGATTATGCACAATATTTCATTGATAAACTAACCATAAAAATCATTATCAAATGTTTATCTAATAAGGTTCACTCGCCAACTTATGTTGACCCAAAAACTCCCATTTTACACATGATACAGGTGAACCAGCAGCAGCTAGGAACACATAGGACCTGGATTAGAAGAATAAAACGATTTAGTATTGGGATTGTTATGTTTGGTTATTTCCTTTGTATTGAATGAACATGTTTGGATGTTTGAAAATGTAACTTTGACTTTATTAATCATGAAACATAATAGTAAATGTCATGTGCTTTGGTGATAACCCAATTATGCCCCGACTCTTATTTCCGCTGCGGGTCGGGGTGTGACAGATTGGTATCAGAGCCATGACTATAGGGATATAGGATAGGTTATTAGACCCTTAGAGCCTATACTATAGTCGATTAGAAACTTATAAGAATTTTGTGTGTTATATGCCAAATTTCATGATGTTTATATGTTTTATGTTAAATGTTACGTTTGATATTGTACAAGCATGTTCATAAGTATGTATTATCATATAATGCCTATCATGAAATTGTATGCTCATAACATATCACACCCATGAAAGCACACACCACATCATGATTGTTCTTTTTCAATGATTTTCGTGTTTTCAAATCTCATCAAAGTAAGTTCTCATGACGGGCATGTAGTAACTGGAAGGGTGCCAGTACCGGTAGTCGGAACGTCCTGTCTAGGCTGGCATTCGTATAAATCCAAAATAAAGGATCAGTTTGCCTACCTGGGGACTAACGATGAGAGTACGAAGTACCTATTAGGCCAAAGCATGCTATACCAAACGTCGTGTGAGCTAATCCCACTTTGAGTTGTCATTGTGTCTACACCTGGACACGTTCCGACCAAACATCTCATGAACATATTTTGTGGTTTGCATTCGGGGGATGCGAGTGTTAAATTGCCAATACTAATGTGAATCCTACCAAGCCAATAGCCATGGGGGCCCACATGACTATGTAGGTGAAGGTATGGGGGACATTTGAGGCCCAACATGAGCGAACCCAAGACATCCTATGGATGTAGTTGCATTATTGATATTTATGTTATTTTCATTTTCTTAAAGACACGTGACACCTAAAAAGACACCATAAACTCACAATCTTCTCATTTTATGATCCTGTAGATGTCATCTAGACAGCATCGAAGGGGTAAAAGATCGGAAAGACTCAGGAACGTTTGGCCACACATATCGCGCAACAAATGGCCACGATATTGCCTGACATCATGGTACAAGTACAACAAGCCCTTGCTACAAATCCTACTAACCCTCCTCAACAACAGGACCAGAACATCGACAACCCTCCTACCATCAAGTGCTCCTACAAACATTTTAAGTCCTGTGATCCTCCAAAATTCAAAGGGACTGAGGGAGTCACTGCTCTCCTACATTGGTTCGAGGAGATGGAAAACGTTTTCTTAAACTGCGATTGTCCTGAGGATCGCAAGGTTCGTTACGCCACCGGGAGACTACTTGGTGTAGCTCTCACTTGGTGGAATACTGAGAAAGGAAAGAGGGGAACTGAAGATGCGATGGCCTTAACTTGGGAGGAGTTAAGGGAAATCATGACCTAGAAGTGAAATTAAGAAGTTGGAGGATGAATTTCATGCCTTAAAGCAAAAGGAGGGTGATCACTCTACTTACAACAAGAGGTTCTTGGAGTTGAACCAAATGGTTCCAAACTTATTCACTCCAACCTATCGTCTGATCGAACATTACATTCGAGGACTTCCCTTGAAAATCCAAGATTCGGTTCTCAGCATTTCACCGGTAACACTTGAAGCTGCCATGGAGTTGGCGACTGAACTGACCGAAAACCGAATTCGCAATGGGAAGTTCAAAGAAGAGAAGAAGAAAGCCCCTGTTGAGGGACAAACCTCAAACCACCCCATTCCTTCCTCTAAGTTTGCTAACAAGAGGAAGCGTAACACCAGGAATTTTGCAGTCACCCAAACCAACACCCCTATTCCTGCTGCTCCCATCACCCAAGTCACTCCTTCACCCGCGCCATACAAAAGACCCTACACAGGCCCATTACCAAAATGTAACCGTTGTCAGTATCACCACTTCCCTGATCATCCTTGCCAATACTGCACCGGCTGCGGTCGCGCAGGACATACTGTTCAAAACTGCCGCATGCTTCAACGAACAAACCGCCACCAACCTTTAACCCAAACCCACCAACAGTTAATGGGTCAAGCACAACAACAACTACCATTTCCACCCACCCAACATTTAGCCCAAACATACTATCAACCCAATTACCCTATGGGCCAACCTATGCGGGCTTGTTTCAATTGCGGCGACCCAAGTCATTTCAGAAACACATGTCCAAGGCTGGTTAATATTATTCATGCTCAGGCCCAAGCCAACCCTGTGAATCAAGCGAACCAAGCTCCTCCACCTGCTAGAGGAAGAGCTTTCAATATTAACGCAAACCAGGCCAGAGCTGACGGCAATGTGGTCAACGGTACGTTTCTTATAAATGGTAGATATGCCTCTATGTTATTTGATACTGGTGCGGATAGAAGTTTCGTGTCATTAGAATTTGAACCTATCTTAAGCAAAAATCGGGATAAGCTCGCGGAACCCATAACGGTGGAAGTTGCGGACAGAAAACCAGTTTTATTAGACTCTATTTTACGCAACTGTACACTCACCTTAAACGACCACGATTTCTCAGTCAACCTTATTCCTATGAAGCTGGGAAGTTTCGACATCATAATCGGTATGGATTGGCTCAGTCAACATCATGCGGAAGTTGTATGTCGTGAAAAATTTATTCGTATTCCTCTTTCAAACGGTTAGACTCTTCGAATCATTGGAGAAACCTCGTCGAAAGGGCTCAACTTAATGTCTTGTCTTCAAGCTCAAAAATACCTTCGCAAGAATTATGTCGCGTTTTTAGCCCATATCATCAAGAAGGGGACCACAGAGAAGAAACTTGAAGATATTCCTGTAGTAAAGATTTTCCACAAGTTTTTCCTGACGACATTTCAGGACTTCCTCCAATCAGAGATGTTGAATTCCGTATTGATCTTATACCTGGTGCTACACCAGTTGCAAAATCTCCATATAGGTTAGCCCCCTCTGAAATGCAAGAGCTAGCCAGTCAATTGCAAGAGTTGACTGACAAGGGATTCATACATCCCAGCTCATCGCCTTGGGGTGCACCTGTCCTTTTTGTAAAGAAGAAAGATGGATCTTTTCGTATGTGCATCGACTACAGAGAGCTCAACAAGTTAACCATAAAAAATCGCTATCCTTTACCTCGCATAGATGATCTTCTTGACCAACTACAAGGTGCCAGCTGCTTTTCGAAAATCGATCTTCGATCTGGCTATCATCAGCTTAGAGTGCATGAAGAAGACGTCCCTAAGACTGCTTTTCGAACTCGTTATGGCCACTATGAATTCATGGTTATGCCGTTTGGATTAACCAACGCACCAGCTGTCTTCATGGACCTAATGAACAGAGTCTGCAAACCTTACCTTGATCGATTCGTTATAGTTTTCATCGACGATATTCTTATTTATTCAAAATCTAAAGCTGATCATGAGCGTCATCTTCGACTCGTTCTTGCACTTCTAGAAAAGGAAAAGCTGTATGCCAAGTTCTCTAAATGTGAGTTCTGGTTAAAAGAGGTGCAATTTCTCGGGCATATAGTCAATGATAAAGGAATACATGTTGACCCTTCAAAGATCAAAGCAGTTCAAGAATGGCAAGATCCACGCACACCAACTGAAGTAAGGTCTTTCCTTGGACTAGCTGGCTATTATCGTCGGTTCATTTCAAACTTCTCTCGCATTGCTGTGCCACTCACGGCTTTAACCCATAAGGGAAAACCATTCGTATGGGGACCCAAGCAAGAAGAAGCTTTTCAAACGCTTAAACAAAAACTTTGTGATGCACCAATCCTCACTCTTCCCGAAGGTTGTGATGATTTCGTAGTCTATTGCGACGCGTCAGGGCAAGGATTAGGTTGCGTTCTTATGCAAAGAGGAAAAGTCATAGCTTATGCCTCGAGGCAACTCAAGACACATGAAAAGAACTACACCACTCATGACCTAGAACTTGGAGCCGTTGTATTCGCTCTTAAGATATGGAGACATTATCTCTATGGTACTAAGTGTGAAATATACACTGACCACAAGAGTCTTCAACATATCTTCAATCAGAAAGAGTTAAATATGAGGCAACGAAGATGGGTCGAACTCCTAAATGATTACGACTGTGAAATTAGATACCACCCTGGTAAAGCAAATGTGGTGGCTGATGCACTTAGTCGAAAGGGTTATGCGAACTCCATTCATCTTCTATGTTCGCAAATTATAACCGATATTAAAGATCAAATTTGAGAAGCTCAACACGTTTCGATAACAGAAGAAGATGTACGAAAAGAGATGTCCTGTGGAGCCGAGCTAAAACTTGAAACTAAATCAGACGGTATTCTGTATTACCTAAATCGTATCTGGATTCCTAACCACAATAATCTTCGGGAAACTCTCATGAATGAAGCTCACAAAACGCGATATTCTATACACCCAGGAGCCGATAAGATGTATCAAGACCTACGATACACCTATTGGTGGCCTGGAATGAAGAAAGATATTGCCGTTTTTGTTTCCAAGTGTCTCACATGTTCTAAGGTGAAGGCTGAACACCAAAGACCCTCAGGACTTCTAGTCCAACCAGAAATACCTGTATGGAAGTGGGAAAATATAACCATGGATTTCATTACCGGGTTACCTCGCACTTCTGGTGGGTATGACACTATATGGGTGATTATAGACCGACTTACAAAATCAGCTCACTTTATTCCTATTCGAGAAGATTTCAAGAACGAAAAGCTTGCTCGTATTTATATCAACGAAATCGTAAGCCGACATGGGGTACCATTAAGTATTATTTCTGATCGTGATGGTCGTTTCACCTCACAAACATGGCAAGCAGTACAATCCGCTATGGGCACTCGATTAGATCTCAGTACCGCCTATCATCCTCAAACTGATGGACAGTCTGAGCGCACCATTCAAACTCTTGAGGATATGCTTAGAGCATGTGTCATAGACTTCAAGGGAAATTGGGACGCCCACCTACCGTTAGTTGAATTTTCGTACAACAACAGCTATCATTCGAGCATCGGCATGGCACCTTTTGAAGCCTTATATGGTCTAAAGTGCCGATCTCCTGTTTGTTGGCACGAAATTGGGGAAGCACAAATTACTGGTCCAGAATTGATCCAAGAAACCACAGACAAGATTCATCAAATCCGAAACAATCTTCTAGCAGCTCAAAGTCGTCAAGAGAGTTACGCAGATAAACGACGGAAGCCCTTAGAGTTTAACATTGGTGATCATGTGCTTTTAAAAGTATCACCGTAGAAGGGAGTAGTTCGTTTTGGTCAAAAGGGAAAGCTAGCACCACGTTATGTAGGACCTTTCAAGATACTCGAAAGAGTAGGTCCTGTAGCATACAAGCTTGACCTACCGGAAGAACTCGACAGGATTCATCCCACATTCCACGTGTCGAACTTGAAGAAGTGCCTCGCTGATGAGAATCTCCATATTCCACTGGAAGATATTCAGATTGATGAATCCATGCATTTTATTGAAAGACCAGTGGAGATCATGGAATACGGAGAAAAGCGTCTTCGACGAAGTCGCATTCCAATTGTTAGGGTACGCTGGGAGTCGAAATGGGGACCTGGGTTTACTTGGGAACGTGAAGACTCAATGCGTGAAAAATACCCGCATCTTTTTCCTACTACTTCAACTATTTAAATTTCGGGACGAAATTCCTAAAAGTAGGGGATACTGTAACATTTGTAAAAATCGGGTCTCCAAAACCCGCTCCGTTTTGTAATCTTGTACCAAGTTATTAAAGTTGCGTTAATTATTTATGATTATTTTGAGTTAAAGCGATACAAAATTAATAAATAAACTAAACTATAAAAATTATATTTGATAAAAAGTTAAAATAAAACAAATAAAAAATATTTGAAGCTGCCGGGACTCGAACCCGGGTCAGCTGAGTCGCTACAACGACTTAACAATCATTCCCTAAACCACTCCGCCACAATGTGTTTTCTGTTAACTCTAGGAAAACAAAAGAAACTTATACACAAACTCAGTTTAACCGATGATACCATCTGAAAACCAGTAATCGGCAAACCAATCGTCAAATCGATTGTTTACCTCACAATTTCAGTTATAACCGATGTATTACGGTTTCTAATCAAGTTAAAATTGATTGAAACTTTAAGTCTTATCATTTTCGGCTTTTGAAACCGAAAATTCATCAAGTTCTGATTTAATTCAAGCTCCAGATCATTCGCACGATTCAGAACTATCACAACAATACTCAATTTCATTTTCGTCGCATTTTTGAACCATAAGATCTTCTGAATCAGTTCGCCGGAAAATTTCTGCAAGTCACCGGAAAACCGGGACTCACATTCTCACGGTAATTCCTCCGACTCTTTCTGTTTAAAACATGTGATTAATCAGTCTCTAACACAACTCCATCATCAGAATCGATCCTAGTCAACGTTTATCGAAAATCTTATCTTCGCCGGAAAGTTTCTGAGACTGCCGGAATCACAATGTGAACTGGTATGATATCCTAAACTTCTTTTAAACCTTGTTTAAGTGACTCAACTTTATGAGTAATCGATCAACGCTGTTAATTGGTTTCAACAGCCGGAGTTCATTTCCAGTACCGACGAACCTCCGCCGGATTTCTGTGAATAACATCAATCGGTATATTCTGTTCCTTAAACTCTCTCCATTCTCTACTTTTGAATTACTGTTAATGTCTGAGAACTTTATAAATCACAAATCAATCATAACCAGTCGAATTATGCTGTCTGTGTAAATCGGCGAAGAAGATAAAGTTATAACAGAACATAAGATTAATTAAAAACGGTATTTTAAACGGGTTAGACACACAGTCCAGCGGTGGACTGTGTGCAAATTCCACACACACGTCCCGAGTTCGATCCTTGCTACACGCACGCCTTGTGTAATAACCTGCCTTTTTTATCAAGAACTAAACCGGGTTAAAACAGATAGTTGTTAAGTATAATAAAAACCAAGAATATAACCGGGTTAGACACACAGTCCAGCGGTGGACTGTGTGCATCATGAACTACACGTCGCGCGTTCGAATCTCGTCACGAGCACCGGTCCAATTGAATTAAAACGTTTTTGCAAATAAAGGAATTTTCGGTTAATTCAAATAAGTGTATAAATATAATTAAAAACGAGTTTATAACGGGTTAGACACGTAGCTCAGTTGGTAGAGCTGCGTGCACACGCGAACGGAAGGTCGCCGGTTCGAATCCCACCCGGCGCAGAATTTATCCGCTGACCGAACCGGTCAACGGTCAACACTTAAAAAATATATATTTTTATATTTTTATTTATTTAATTTAATTTAAAAATCAATTAAAAATACTTAAAAATAACATTTTTAAAGATAGAAAATAGCCATAAACTCACAAAAATATATCTAAAAATTTTATTAAAATCCTTAATAAAATCCATCCACCTAATATATTTTTCCATTATTATTTAGGTTAGTATTCCTCGTCGATCCGCTCATCTAAATTGTGCGCATCTCACCATCTCAAATTCAACGCACCCAATGTGAGTGAACCTTTCAAATTCCCCGTTTTAATCACGTTTTTGGGGTGTATCATGTGTCTTTGTTTATATACATATTATAACTAAACTATTGTGCATACATCATATCATGACATGTGTATTTAGTTTGTTGCTGTTAAGTAGTTATTATTGGATGCAAATTATTATTTCAGTACATGCAATTGCCGAGGCCGCCGCTCCCCATTTATGAGGTTTGAGCTTGTTCCCCATTTTATTATGCGGTTGAACCTGGCGTGCCCGCAACGATCGGCTCCGTTTGATTGAGCCTTGATCGCACAGTTCATTTTACATTTTCAGTACATGCAATACGATCGGCTCCGTTTGATTGAGCCTTGATCGCACAGTTCATTTTACATTTCAGTACATGCAATACGATCGGCTCCGTTTGATTGAGCCTTGATCGCACAGTTCATTTTACATTTCAGTACATGCAATACGATCGGCTCCGTTTGATTGAGTCTTGATCGCACAGTTCATTTATGTTAGTCATCGTATGATATTGGTATGTTCATGTATGCTATCAAGTGTTATTGTATGTTATAATTGTAACTGCTATTTGCCAATGCTTGATTACTTACATTTGCTCTTTTATGATTATGCACAATATTTCATTGATAAACTAACCATAAAAATCATTATCAAATGTTTATCTAATAAGGTTCACTCGCCAACTTATGTTGACCCAAAAACTCCCATTTTACACATGATACAGGTGAACCAGTAGCAGCTAGGAACACATAGGACCTGGATTAGAAGAATAAAACGATTTAGTATTGGGATTGTTATGTTTGGTTAATTCCTTTGTATTGAATGAACATGTTTGGATGTTTGAAAATGTAACTTTGACTTTATTAATCATGAAACATAATAGTAAATGTCATGTGCTTTGGTGATAACCCAATTATGCCCCGACTCTTATTTCCGCTGCGGGTCGGGGTGTGACAGGTAGGGTAACGAATTAGTGATCGGGGGTTAAGATACTTACAGTGGGCAGCGCTTCGCAGGTTTAGGGGTTTAGGGGGAGGGGGTTTTGACAGAAACAGAGATTGAGGGAGTACACGAACGAAAATTTCGATCGCAAATGAGCAACGAAAACGATCCCAGGCCTGACCTTATATAGGCCAATTTGACCTCTCTCGTGCGTCGCGCGGGGATCTTGGTCTGCTCTCGCGTGGCGCCTGAGGTGCCTAGCTAGGGCTAGGTCAGCCTCGTAACGTGTATAGGCTTGCCACATGGCAAAAACGGACATACGGGTGTCTGACCTCTCCCGCGTGTCGCCCAGGATCAGGGGATCCTGGGGCGTGGCGCCTGGGATGCCCAGATTCATTTTCTTCATTTTGCGTGCTGGGTCTCGATTCGCGTGTCCGGTTTGTCGTTTCGGCTCGGTTTGGGGTGTTTTGAAGAGTTGTTACAACCGGGGCCCTTCTTGCAGTGACTTTGCTTCTATCTCTCCCTGGCGGGCGTATCAATTCTTATGGTTCTTCAAACATAAAGTTTCCATTGTCATCAATTAGGTTTAAAGTCAAACGAGCATCTAACCCACCTTGAGTGTTTGATATTCTAGAGGCTGACTTCGAGCATTTAGACGATTAGCCCGATCATCACCCGATGGTATTTGTGTTAAATGATGGTAAAAGATGTAACATCCGCCATAAATGGATCCTAGAACCTGTCTCGTTGTAACCTCAACTCGAATTGTAATAAACGAATATTTGATTTTTTTTCCTATAAATGGATCCTAGAAATTCTCACGAAACGGTAACGCAAAGAATTATTGAATTATACACGAGTCTGTCCCCGAATGTTGGTGAACATACGGAATAATGTTCCTGAACAACTAAATAAATATAATTATATGAATTTATATGTTATGTGACTTATATGTTTATTTTGTGAACTTGAATGAAACCGTGTATGTTTAATCGTAAAAGCGTGTTAGTAATTTTTAGCAACTTTTTTTATAAAAGAAAATGTAGCATCAGGTAGTTTTGACATAATTTGTAAGTATATTGCAATGATATATAATTGATTAAATAAATACTAAATAGCGATGTTGTATTATGTGATATGGTAGGGGTAAAATAAAAAAATATGAATTAAAAGTCCTACGACTTTCTCCAACAACTTTGCCATTATTATATATACAATTTGAGTAATGTCTTATCTAGAGTAAAACAATAAACCTTGCTTTGACTTTAATTTACCAAAATGCCATAGTTCTTTTTCATAACAATTATCGGGATGGTGGCGGTTGAGGTGTTCTTTTTTTGTTTTTTGTTTTTTTTTTCGTTTGTTGTTATAATTATTTTTATTTCATGTATTGTTATATTTTATTTTAGCTCTATAAGTTTTGTCTTTTTGTCTTTAAGTTAAAATTTTCTTTGAGTTCGTCTATATTTCTACCAGCTTATATCATAAGTTTGTGTTTATCTTTGCCTATGTTGTACGTCACATGACGGTATGATTTCACGTTTTCCTTTCAAGATTTTCTGGGTTTTGGATGCTGTTTACTTACTGCTTAGCACGGTTTTATGACATACGCTCCCACAACGCATGGGCTAAACACTAGTATATATATTTAACTAGATGGAAGCCTAACATTAGTGACACAACACCGCCAAAGACAACCAACACCGAATAAGTAGGCAAAACCTTAGCGCGTAGCATTAATGACACACCACCGCCATAGACAAAACCAACAACAGTGTTTTTGAAACTGGATCGGACCTGCTGGTTTGACCGGAAACCGGTAAGGTCACCGGTCTGTTTCGAGAGAACAAACCATTATGTTCTATTGAAAACCAGGTTCAAAAGCCGACCGAGTCAACCTTTTTGCTTCATTTGGGGCTGGTCAGTACACATTAGGATGGTGACTTTTTTCTTATAGAGAAGCACACCCTTAGAATTCTTTCATGTTGTCGATGCGGAACACATTTAGTGTATTTGTTCAAGACGCAAAAATGTTTAACCATGCATGCACACGTTAGATGAACAACCATAAATTATATCATATGCATTTTAATCTGTCTCAATGGTTTATTAAAACACATAAATTAGCTGAATTCACAAACCCTTCTATTTTATAAATGTTTTAACTATTTAGATCAATCATATAGCAATGTCCTTAATTATTTTGATTTTTTTCCATTTATGTCATACATTATAGTAATTTAGAAATAATACTTTAAATGTTTAATTACTAATAAATTTTTTTTAAATACCATAGTTGTAATACATGTATTTCATATCATCATCATTTATTATGTAACATAATAAGTAATTTATAACTGTTAAACTTTGTAGACGTGATGGAAGAAGATTTGAGTTGGATCAACAATGAAGTCAAAAACACTTTGCAAGTGGGGATGGTGATCAATGTACAACCGTATCCTGCACCCCCTACGAATCCAATCAGCAATCACCCTTCAGTTCGTCTAGGGTTTGATTTTTTCATTTTTTTTCTTTTTGTCTTTTTTTTTCTTCTTATAGCGAGTTTTTTTTATTTTATCGTTGACGTTTCACTTTTAGACTTTCAAGATTTGCTTTTTATTTTTTCTATAGGTAAAATCTTTTTTGATACAAGTTTGAGTTTATCTACGTACGTCATGTGGTAGTATAAATTCGTGTTTATGTTTTACGATTTTTTTCAGTTTTGATCGTCGTTTACTTAATACTTAGCATCGTTTTTTGACCCTCACGCCCGCAACGCAAGGGTTAGACACTAGTTTACGTGTAATTTGGCAATTCATTAGAATCTAAGAATTAATGAAATTTAAATGGATTTAATTGATATGTGATTGCCCTTGGTTCATTCCTTGTCGTTTCCGTAATTCCGTTGAAGACTTTTTGACTCCTTTCCAAATCTTCGAATGAATTTACGTATTTTTTTCCTTTTCTAATATCTCCAAACATGGTAACATTAATCTCTAGGATTTTGCATTACCACCCAAACAGCCTGTTGATCCATGAAAGCCTATTCACAAACAATACAAAAAAAAAAAAAAAAAAATGAAAAAAAGAAAAACCCACAAGAAGAGTAAGCATTACCATCTTAAAAAGAAAAACTCTTTTCATCTGATGCATCCGCGGATCACCCGTCAAACTTCTAAACAGCCTCCATGATTAGTCGTTGAAATGTTTTTGAAACGGAAAGACAAATACAAGTTTTCATGAGTAAGCATCGACCTCTTAAACGTCGACCTATTACACCGCCGTGGCCCAGCCCCCGCAACACCTTGGATTTAAACTGCTAGCTTTGCTTTGGGCCTTCTGGTCGCATGACGTTGTAGCACGCCGCTCTCCCGCCACGACCACTCGTCGTTGCTATTTGACCCTCGAACCAGATTGGTTGTCACCGTCTTAACCGTTTATCGCAGTTTCCTTGACCTGTTTTTCGGTTGGCTCTGCTCCTTTCGATTACTTAAGGTAAATCATTTGTTCCTAGGCGTGTTGGTATGCCTACATTTTAATTTTAATTAGATGGTTCGTCAAGTTTTTTTTTTTCCGACAACCGTAGTCATCGAAGGGGATGACTACTGTGTTTTATTTGGTATGGTGAACACCTTGAACAGTTACCATGTTAATATATTAAGTTAATTTGTTTAAATAAAAGAGACTAATATAATATATGAGAATAACAATTAATAAATAGTTTTGTTTTGAAATGCTTTTTGTAAAAGATGATTTTAGCCCTTATCTTATATGGTATTATATGGTATGGATGACATGAATTCATGTTATTTTGGCTAATTAAATTAAAGTTATGTGTTGTTTTGTATATTTTTAGTGTTGTTTTATTTAGTATTTGGTGTTATATTATTTTAGGGTGACACTTTCTCTTTTGGATCGTTTCCTCAATACTCAAGCGATTTCTAGCTAGGGATTAACGGAACACGAAATGTGAGTAGATTTTACTCCCCCTCCCTTTTGTCACTTTAACTTTTAGGGTGTATCGTGTGTCAAAATTTTTTTAATGTTTCTTATTTCTTTCAACATGCAAATCAAAGTGTCTTTATGTGCTCATGAATTGTATCATATGTTTCATTACTTGTTTCATATACGTGCACTTAATTGTTTATCGCTTTGTATCATTGGTTTCGTGTGGATCCACCTGGCTGACCGGTTCCCCACGGCCATCGGTTGAACTCGGTATCGCCACATTGTTTCATAGTTTTGCTTTTCGCCTTTCGAGACTTGAATCGCATCATTATTTCATTACTTTTGTTTCGTTATGTTATTTGTTGTGGTTGTGTTGAATTGTTGGTAGACGTCACATATACACTAAAATTGCATGTTAATTATTTCTTTTTATAAATAAATTAACTAAACTATTTCATCTCAATTAAAATCAAAGATCTATTCACCAACTATTGTTGACCAAATTTATTTTACACATAATATAGGTACACAAGGTTGATTGCATGATAAGAAGACACATAGGATTGTGCCTTAGAATAAATTAATCAAGACTTTTGTATGTATTTTCTTTTGATATTGTATTGAATTTTATTTGAAATTATACGGTTATTTGTGACATTTAATATTGTTTAATTAATTACTTAAACATTAAATATTGTCGAGAGCTATGGGCAATCCATCACGCCCCATACCATATCCGCTGCAGGTCGGAGTGTGACAAAAGATACATTTTGGAGATTGGCGAAGAAGCTCCCCAAGAAGGTATCATTGAAAACCCGCATCCATCTTAGAGTCTAAATTGGTTATAGAATGTGGTCATGACTTTCATATCCCTTGAACCTCTTTCTCGTGGACAATTGCTCTTCATGTTATTATAAATGCCATTAAAGTTGGAGATCATGATTCTCTTAACGGTTCACTTGTCCGAGAATAAATCATTTGTGTGTTACTCACCACGGCCCATTGCGACAAAAATTTTCTCATGAATGCACCTCCAAAAAACGAGCCCATCTTGATCACTCATTAGTAAAATATATTATATGCGAGAAAATAAATATTGTCTAACCACTAGACATAAAAATATATTACATGCTAGAAAATAATTATTATCTAACTACAAGAGGAAAAATACGACAAAAACTAAATACATAATTTAGTTGACTAAAAAATATTATCAATAATTAGATCTTTCTGAAAGATCGAACCACGCCTGTGACAAAGCTAGCTCTTTGATAAGTGTCCACCGCTCAACAGTCTTCGGCGCACGTTTGTTGTTCCGGTTATGGGTTGGGTTTGGGGAACACTTTGGGTTTCGGGTATGGATTATGAAGAGTGTTGCGGAAACGGGGATCGTGGAGAATTTTGAGCTAAATTGGCATTTGCGAGTAAAACATGAAACCGAGTGTCAGCATTTGCGGAGATAGTGGTAAAGGCATGATTAGATAGTAATCTAGTTCACCCGTTTGTGATTCCTTCAGTATGGGTTCTCGGGGTCCATTGCTTGACGTTGAGCAAAAAAAGGTGATTCAGGCTAAACACATTAATGTTGTTGTTAAGAAACATGGTGATAAGAGAATTTTTTTTAGAGATAGAAGAGATTTGTAGGTGTGTACTAAAATAGGCTAAATTGGTTGGGTTATATAGGTTTATAAGGTATGGTATATTTTATAATTAAATGAATATATCCTTTTATTAAAATTATTATCGTTTAACAACGGTCAAATCAACATTCAATTCGTTCATCATGCGTTGGCGCTCTCCAATCAACTCACGAACCTATTGATAGCGCCCCCCTTAGGTGAGCTCGGGCAGTGTTAGAGGCGCCATCATGCTAATGTGACATGGGGCGCTATCTAGTGGCGGACCCAGAAATTTTTTTCCTAGGGTGCGGAATATTTTAAAGATTTTAGGCCTCTAGCTATATAAAAATGTTCACAGCAGGCCGGACGGGTCGAATCATGGAAGACAAGAACATCAAATTAAAATTTATATAATCATCAAAACCACGTCAAACGTATTTAAAATTATGTCCTACATGTTTTCATTTTTTGAAATATATCCAAAACATCATCTAAAGATACTAAACACTCCATAAGTTCATTACATTCTTATTCATTGTTCCTATCACATATAATTCGCTCCATAAGTTCATACACTAAACACTTAAACAAAATAATCAATCATGTTCAACCCTAGTTCATAATTTTCAAACATTCAAGCCCTAATATTAAATGTTGATTACTTGTAACTAATCATTTAAACAAATAAAGCTATAAATAAAACAACAAAATCATTTAACTACAAGTCTTGATCAACAAAAGAAAATCAAAAAACATAAGAAGATCAAACCCTTATACATCTATACTTTCTCCTAATCATCACATAAAACAAAAGGAAAAGTGCCCAGCCGCCCTTTTCCACCAATAGCATGGGGAAACTATTGTCGTCCATGTACTTTGTATATGTAGGTGAACTAGTAAAATGACACGCACTACGCTACGGGAACTCGGTTGGTATTGATTGAAAGAAAGTATCTAAGGCGAAAAGGTCATGATTCCCAAAAAAAAATCATAAGAAAAATAAATGGAAAGTGGTTTCTTATCTGGTTAAAGGTTTTGTGTTATAGCAAATAGACCCTGCTTCAAATCGCAATGCCAGCAACATTTACGTTTAAAAAACGTACGTTCGAAAACGAATAAAAGAAATCTACCATTACAATATTAATTTTTTAGTGAAGTAGAATAAAAGTGATAAAAATAAAAAGAGGAGGAAAAAAAGGAAAAGCAAAAATTAAGGGAAATGGAAAATTAAATCCAAGTAGTTGATTTACATAACAAAACCTACACATCTCCTCATTCTACACATTCTCTCTCTACACTCTCTCTTTTCTCCATCACGAACCACCACCACCGTCACCATCATGCACAACCCCAATCCGACCACCATCTTGCACCAGCTCCACCGGACCACCACCACCCTACCCGACTACTACCACCACCTTGCATCAACTCTAACTCCACCCCCACCACCCTGCACCATCTACGCAGGGCCGGCCCATTAGTGTTATTGGGCTAGGCGACGGCTTAGGGCCTCTGAAAAATAGTGCCTCCAAAATTAAAAATTATCTATATTTATAAAAAAAGAATATTATATTTTCAGTGATATTTGTTAACACTAATACAAGTGTAGTCTGGTGGTAAGAACAAGTTTTGGTTTTTGTGGAAGGTTGGGTTCGAATCCCACCTGCTACTGTTTTAAAAATTATTAATTATCTCACTCACCCTTTTATTAAAGGGTTATAAATGTGTCTTTTTAATCACCTCTCCTAATTTAATAAGCTAAAAAATTTTGTCCACACAATTTTTAACATGGTATGTCCATGTAAAATTTTATTTAAAAAATCGTTTTAAACTAATAACAACAATATACTAAAAATAAGTAGCATGTTTTAGTTCTTTTCACACATGATATAAGTTGTTATTTGTTAGGTTAAACTCTTTTGACCAACTTAGATTTGATTTATGTATCAGATACCCAACATTATTTGATTAGAGAAATCATCTAGTTTATATAATGGTTAAGTCCTTTATAAGTTTCTTCCTAATATATTTCATGTCAGATATAAACCGAAATTACAAGCCTAAAATTTAAAAAGTCTCGAATTTTAAATTTGCTTTAGGCCTCCAAAATTCTAGGACCGGTCCTGCATCTACTGCAGCCTCATCTAACACCTCAAATCTTTCTGAAACCAGATCTGGTGGGAGACGCACAAATTAAACCCAAACCACCAGATCTACAACCCACAATCTGAAATCAGAAGCCCTGCGGTGGTGGCGGCTTGTGGTGCCTGTTTCAGAACCGGCGATTTGGGGGCTCGTAAGATTCACATTAGAACCAGCGATTTGGGTTTTTTTTATGAGATAGCAGCTGCGATGTTTTGTATCAGTCCTCTATACCGCTGCGATCAACAAGTGGAGGGCCGTAAAGAAGTAGGAGTTGCAACATCAACAACACTGACGATTGTTAGAGTAGTCGTCCAAAGTCGTTGATCCAGATTTGTGAATTGCATACGTCGGTAAGATTGACATTAGGGTTTCGAAATTTTGTATGGATGTTTGAGAGAATTTTGCTCATTATCAATTTTGTTATTTTTTTAAAAGTTTAGCAGATTCGAACATATTTGGGTTGTTTTATGAGATAGCGGTAGTGGCGGCCGGATGGTGATGGTGGTGGTGTAGTGCTCGGCAGGTGGTGGCAGGGGTTGTAGTGAGAAAGAGAGATGGGTTTTAATTATCTATAGAGAGAGATAGTTTTTTTTTGTTTTTTTTAAATAAAAAGATAACATATTTAAGGAATTAATAATAAATAATTTAGTACTTATATACATAATTACTGAAATACCCTTCCTTTGAGTGTATGATTTAACTTAGTTAAGTGTCGGGGAGCAAAATGAAAAAAACATAACTAACTATTGGAGGAAAATGACTATTTTTAAATGATTGGGGCAAAATTATTAAAACGACCAAACCATAAAGTCCTTTTTGAGTCCTTGTGGTTTGGTCGTTTTAACTACTTGAGTCCAAAACTTAAACTTGTCTTGATTTGAGTCCCTGTGGTTTAGTCGTTTTAACTATTTGAGTCCAAAACTCAAACTTGTCTTGAATTGAGTTTTGGACTCAAGTAGTTAAAATGACCAAACCACAGGGACTCAAATGAAGACAGTTTGAGTTTTGGACTCAAGTAGTTAAAACGATCAAACCACAGAGACTAAAATAAAGACAAGTTTGAGTTTTAGACTCAAATAGTTAAAATGATCAAACCACCGGGACTCAAAAAAGACTTTACTCAATATATATTGAACATAAAGCGGAAATTAAAAAAAATTATAAGCCAGTGACCAGTGGCGGATCCATGATTACTTTCCAAGGGGTTCACTTTTCTAAATGTTCCAATTTCATACGTCTGAACATAAAAAATTCGGGTCGATTCGACGGTTCGGGTCGGATCAGTTCATCTATGGCACTTTATTACAATTAAGCAAAAACTTAGTGTTATGCATTCAATTAAATAACAACTTATGCATTCAATTAATTCACATAATTTATCCCCTAATGACCGTCTTATGCATTCGATTAAGTAGCAACTTTTAGTTTTGGGAGTAACCTAATTGCAAGCACCCCTTGCTGAGAAACCATGGTTGCCAATTTGAAGGCCTGTCTCAAATAGGTCGAAAGTCGCTCAATATGTATTATTAATGGCTAATAATATGTATACCAACATAATTTGCTTTACTACTAGTCATTTATTGAAGTGGCAATGAGAGGGTAAAAGCAACAAATCGAACGTTTTCTTGTGTGAATAAGAAGTTATGTTGTATACAAGTCACCTCTCATTGTTTATACATAAAACCTTTAAAATAATTTTATTCAAAATTAAACTATCATCGAACTAATATAACCTTATAAAATATCTTTCGAAAAATAAAATATATTTAGAATATCTATACAAAACTTAAAAGTTTGAAGATAAAGTGTATTGGTTAGCCCAACCTGATCCATACCCCATAATCATCACTTTCAACCTAAGTGATTTAATAAATTAAACAAAATGAAGTATTTCTCATCTTTACCTATTACTAATTACTGAATGATTTAATAAATTAAATAAAATGATTGTTTCTCCTCTCTACATTGGGAATAAGGGAGAGGAAGGGGAAGGGGCTGGTAGGGAGATGAAGGGCCGAAGGAAGGGGCTGACTGGCTAGATAGAGTGGAAAGAACAAAAAAACGTAAAAAAAGAACGCGCTTAAGAGAATTGAACTCGGGACTTCAAACTTACAACACCAACCTTTACCGGTGAACAACTATACATATTTGTTTAAGGGTTCTTCTACAAAATATTGAAGGGTTCCTTAGGTATTTTTTATATGGCTTTACACTATAAATTACAAACCGAACGGATTCCGGAAACCCCCTAATTAGCTATAGATCCGTCCCTGCCAGTGGCTAGTCCACGCAGCTGGCAGGCACTAGTCATCCACAACTAGTTATAATTATATTTTTAATTTTTTATATCGGATGGTTAATTATGGTATTACTTGAGTATCTAAGTGCTAATTATATATATATATTAAGCCCACTAAGTCTAATTACTTTTCAAATCAATATCTGCCATTTGATCAAGCTGAAACGAAATCTCATCAGTTTAAACTCCCAAAAATAATCGCTATGATGGCGGTTTACAGCAGTTTTTATCAATTTTTAGTGGGTGATTATTTCCACCTTTTCCTGCCCATGATCTCAACAACTGCTCCTACACATATGGGTAATGTTGTTGGTTTTTACTCAGTTTTTTTTTCTTCAGTTTTTATTTAGATGGTTAGTTCCACCTTTTCCTGCCCATAATCTCAACAACTGCTCCTACAAAGCTGGGTAATACTGTGGATACACTATGGTTTTATTTAGTTTTTATTTACCCTAAATAAATGGCCCATGTTCTCTACCTTCCTAATTTTTAGTAAATAAGCAGTTATATCTGTGTTTATATATATTCAAACCTGACCATAAAAAACTACAGCCTGCGAACTTATTACTCTACCTTCTCTCAACTATCATTTAAACCTAATTGGGGAGATTATAGTCAGTAACGATGGAGCAGCACATTCAAGATGCAACAAAGGATAAGGATGTTAAAGTAAAGGTTCATACCTACCCATGAATTGTGGCTGTTTGTCAAGTCCACCTTTCTTATTTGTTTTTTTTCCTTTCAGGTTGCATCCATAGGGTCCTTCCATCTTTGCTTACCTCTTCCTCCTTCCATCGTTTGCCCGATAATGTGTAAAGCTACATATGAATCGGCTGAGTTAAGTACAATTTTTATAGTCAATTTTAGATTACATTTTTTAAGCCTATGATATTATTGTTAATATTTGTCCTGTTCTCAGATACTTTTTTGTAAAAAGCAGGAAATTGATGACGTGTAGTTTGAGGCATTAGATGATTCTCACATTGACATAAGTGTTCCATCAAGTATTGTGGATACCCATCAAACATTCATGTGTAAACCTTTATATGAATCGACAAAAGTAAACAGATGTTTCTACATTCAATTTTTACACCTATCATTGTACTATTGTTCTCATGGCTTAAATGTTTTTTTAGGTTTGCAACTTTAAAAGAATCAACAAAAGGACAAATACATTAAAGAATTGGAAGTGGGATGAGGTGATATACATCGATAATGAAACCGAAGATCTGGAAGAGGATGTTACGCTTCTGATAAAAAGAGCTAAGCATGCTTGTGTCGTTGAATCAAATGTTGGATTTATGCAAGTCGGCAGAAGGTTTGAAGAATAAAAAAGGAACCCATGTATACAGTCTTCTAAATGACAATTTAGAGGATATGGTTGGGTAGAAACAGAAAGGTTTTAAGTGGGGTCCTGTAGTGGTGTTACAAATTATGGGTTTTAACTATTGTGTTCTTTCTTTCTGTTTTTTTGGCCAGTATAACTTCTTGCTAGGCTGGACCATGTGGATGTATGTTTCGTTGTATTGAATAAAATGGATTCGTTTTGATGTTTAAAACAATTACATTTGCACTGACAAAATATGTGGATTTGGTAGACTTACGTTATTGTTAAACAAGGCAGTTGTCTTTTTAAAGCTCCTCATTGCAAAACCAACCAACCGTTTCAAATGACCAGGTCCAATGGTTGAAGGCCATTTAGCTCAACTTCTGCAATGCAACTGAAGAAGTTACAAAACATGAATTACTTTAAAAAAAAAGAAGTCGATTATTGAAATATTTAAATAACTTCTATATTTATGGTTCCACTCTTCATTACTCCCTGACTATTAACTTTTTAGAGTCCTTTTAATGGCTTCCTGATGAACATGGGATGTTGTTAACTGATTCTACCTGAGTTTGGATGGTTTTAGACTCATTTAAATGATGGGTCCTAAAGAAAACATTTTTAAAATGTATATGGTCTAAATTTCTGTTTCTGAGATCGTCTTTTGTAATTTGAATTGGTAAAAGTTGTTTTGGTTCATTTAATATTTTAGTGAGTAATGTGGCGTAAACCATTAATATGAAAATGAGTATTAAGTTTTTAGACTCATTTGAATTCTTTTCAAATGTTATGCAATTACTTAGAATGCCTAATAATGAATTGTATGGAATTTGTACATAACCGTTCAATTCTTTTCAAATGTTGTTTTCTTAAATAAAACTGATTAACCAACCCATCACTCCACTAACCCCATGACTCCACTAACTCCATGGTAGTTTACAGCCTATGCCATGTTTAAATTGCAGTTTTACTACAAGCAACCGTTTAATTCTTTCCAAATGTTGTTTTCTTAAATATAACTGATTAACCAACCCATCACTCCACTAACCCCATGACTCCACTAACTCCATGGTAGTTTACAACCCATGCCATGTTTAAATTGCAGTTTTACTACGAGCAACTGTTTAATTCTTTTCAAATGTTGTTTTCTTAAATAAAACTGATTAACCAACCCATCACTCCACTAACCCCATGACTCCACTAACTCCATGGTAGTTCACAGCCTATGCCATGTTTAAATTGCAGTTTTATTACAAACAACCGTTTAATTCTTTCCAAATGTTGTTTTCTTAAATATAACTGATTAACCAACACATCATTCCACTAACCCCATGAGTCCACTAATCCAGAGCAGTTTACAACCCATAACATTTTAAATTGCAATTTTACCACAAGCAGTTTGTCTTTAAGCTTATATAATAAGGACCCCCTTCATAACCTAAAATAATAATAATACCTACTATTGAAATTATGGACGAAAACACAAATAAAAAAAGTGGTCACTCTGTCCATGAGCAGATGTTGATTAACCATGCAAATGAACAAGCAAATGTTTACTTCAGTCATCTTATCAGTTTTTACTTATTGTCACCATATTAATTTATATTTCGTTTCTACTTAATTTCAGACATGTAGTGACAGTGTGGAGATTATTTCATTCGGCCCATTTAGTCCTTACAGATCACATCCAGCTCGTGAGTTCATTGTTGAGGTAATACATAAAGAAGTTTTAATTACTTTTAGTTTAATCACTCCTGTTAGAGTATTAGCACACCTATATTCTACCTATTTCGATTATTCAGGATCGAGAGTTTGAGAAGCAGCGAAAACGAAGTAGAGCCTTGCTAAATTGGAAATGGGATGACGTTGTAGAAATCAGTAGCTCTAAAGAAGAAATTGAGTTTCATGATATGACTATCAACATTGATGGGAATGAGGTTACCACACCGTGTGGTGATGAGTATGCGCATCCCAAGGTGAATTTGATGATACTACTGATTCGCTAGAAACTTTCAATAAGAATCTAAAGATTCCAAAAGTTAACACGTCATTTTTTATTGTTTGGATAATGTGTTGAGAATGAGTTTTTATAGTTTGAATAGAAAAAGGAAAAGTTAGCGAAACCCGTCCACCAAACGGGTACTAAATATACATTATCTTTCTTTGTTACGTTGTTAGCGAAACCCGTCCACCAGACGGGCATTAAACTAGTTAATTTTGGTATTACTTGAATATTTAATTGGTAATTATATACGATTTCCTTTATTACATTTTCGGAATGCTAATAATTTTCTATACTTAAAATATATGTATTATACTGAAATTCAAGAAAACAAATTCAGATTTGCCGATTTGTTAATGTCATGAATAAAGATATTACCGTAAAATTCGAATTTGCCGTTCAGAAAATTGAGCTAATTATGTCTTAATTATATCATATTATATTAATTTTATTTCATTGGTATCCTTCTATTCATTTTCGTTTTCTCTTCAAGTCTCCAAATCCTAACATCCTTTCTTCACATATACCGAAATCCAGACCTAAATTCTTAATTTCATGAAGATCGTCTTGTATAAGTTGGAGTCACCTTTATGAGATTTTAAAGTTGTAAGATACTCTATATAGGAATTTCTTTTACAAGGATTGAATATTTGCATGATAGGGGTTAATAATGCACCTTTATCGTTAGGGGTGGGCTTTGTCCACCTTATATAGTGGGGTTATCATCACTATAAATGTCGATGGGTTTAAAAAAAATATAGCCATGTCAGAGCTTATAATAGCGTGTGAGAGAATGCTTAGTACGAGGTTAGTTACCACCAAACAACTGGCGATAAGTTAGATGTTTTAAAACTCATTGCCATCACAAATGGGGATGAGCCGGATTCTTTAAATTAAACTCATAGCCAATACAAATGGAGATGCGTCAGATTCTGAATACCCATTGCCACTACAGATGGAGATGAGTTGGATTCTCTACAACCTCTGACATGGATATGTTTTTTAAAACCCATCACCATTACTAGTGGTGATGACCCTCTTATAGAAGTTAGATAAAGCCATCCATCCAAATGATGAAGGTGCATTTTTAGCCGCGTCATGCAAACAAAAAAGCATGGATATAAATCTATGAAATACCCGACACAAGGTATGATATTATACACCTAACAGCTCAAACTCATATTTTGGCCCTCCTAAGAAATTTCTTGTTGGTGCATTAATGTTTTCTACATTTGTGAAGTGTGTACAAGTGATAAAGGCATATGTAAAGTCACTTTAGTTCATTCTAGAACTTCGAATGTGTAACAAAGCACTTCAAATACAATGTTCCTTTTGTTGCTATTATTATGTCACATGCAGGTTATACACACCTACTTTAAGGCATTAGAGATGGGGATTTGAGTACGAAGAGATGAGATATTAAAGACACTTTTTCTCATATGTTTGTCCTCCGATATAAATATATGTGAAGTAAATGTACGCGGCTTTGCTTCTATCTCTCCCTAGCGGACGTGTCAACTCTTATGGTTCTTCAAAAATAAAGTTTCCATCGTCATCATTTAGGTTTAAAGAGAAACGAGTGTCCAGCACACCTTAAGAGTCAGGTATTATAGAGGCTAACTTCGAGCATTTAGACGACTGGCCCGATCAGTAGCCGGTGGTATTTGGGTTAAATTGCTGGTAATATATACCAATTTGAGACTGGCGAAGAAGCTCCCAAGAAGGTATCATTGAAAACCCGCATCCGTATTGGAGTCTAAACTCGTTAGGGAACGTGGTCATGACTTCCATATCGCTTGAACCTCTTGCTCGTGGACAATTGCTCGTCATGTTATTGTAAATGCTATTGAAGTTGGAGATCTTGATTCTCGTAGTAGTTTACTTGTCCGAGAATAAATCATTTGTGCGTTATTCACTACGGCACATTGTGACGAAAATTTTCTCATGAATACGCCTCCAATAAACGATCCCATCTTAGTCACTTCCTAGTAAAAATATATTTTGTGCAGAAAATAAATATTATCCAACCACTAGACATAAAAATATATTACATGCGAGAAAATAAATATTATCTAACCACAAGACAAAAAATAATATACTTGACAAAAACTAAGGGAGATGATCAAATAGGAAGTATAATCTTGCTAGGAAGGCTAAGAAGTTATCTTAGGCTTACACGTAGCAAGGTAGAAAAAAAAAAGAGAAGGGTATTTTGGTCCACCATAAATTACTTTCATATAAAAAAAACCCAAGCATAGCTTTCATATTTTATTGTTCATCTCACACCACCAATGCTGCCCACCACCACCATTCACCGCCCACTGCCACCACAACCGTCAGCCCAACCCACAACCCACCTTCTCCATCTTCTTTAGTTCCGGCGACCTCCACCTCCACTATCATCAACGTCAACGTCTTTTTCAATTCTGGTGACCCTCCACCGTCACTATCATCACCACCGTACCACCATCACTATCACCACCATCACCGTACCACCTTCGACGAAACCACTTCCAGATCTATAATTGAGCTTAGTAATTGCTCAACAACAACACCGGGTAGCAACTACGACGTCGTTTGCAAGTCATCAGAGCTTTATTGTTTAACCAAGCTTCATACAAACAAGTTGTGTGAATTTAAGAGAATGAGAAAGATTTGGAAATACTGCAATTGGATCTAGAAACAGTGGTGTAAAGGTTATGTCTTCTGTTTGTTTGAATTGTTTGAATATCAAGGTTAAATGTACATTTTTGATATTTGTTTCTTTTATTGCGTTTTATTGTTTAAGAGAGTCAAACCAAGAAAGTTGAGAGAATCTTTTATTACTTCTTATGGATATAAGTGAAAGTCACTTATTTTATTTTTAGTTTTATGATTGCTTTTTATTCTATTTGTTTTTTTCTTTTGTTAATGTTGGATGTATTGTTTTTTTATTGCGTTTTATCCTGTTTGTTTGGGGTAAGTGTGTTGTTTTAATATTTGTTTTTTATTGTGTTTTATTCTATTTGTTTTTTTAATTATATGGTTGTTGAATATCAAATTTCAATAAAATGGTGGTGTGAATAAGTGTTTTGTTTGGTATGATTTGTATTGCTACATATGTTTATAAAACACTATGGAAAGTTTATTTGATTTAAAACACAATGGAACCAGTTTATTACTTTTTGAATTTGTTTACTTTATTGCGTTTTATGATCTGGGTTTTTGTATTACGTTTACAATCTGGGTTTTTCGAATGAAGTCATTGCGTTTTAAAAAAAAAATGAAAATTTTTTTTTTTGTATTTTTAGTTCATTGCGTTTTAGAAACAACACATACTTTTTGTGTTCTTAGTCCATTGCGTTTTAGGTAAAACACATTTTTATGTGTTTTAGTCAATTGGGTTTTATAATAAACACCGTCTTTTGTGATTTATGTTCATTGCGTTTTATAAATAAGACATTTCTTTGTGTTTTAGTCCATTGCGTTTTACAAAAAAAGACATTTTTTTTGTGTTTTTCGGCCATTACGTTTTAGAAATAACACATTTCTTTTGTGTTTTTTGTTCATTGCGTTTTACAAAGACACGTTTCTTTTGCGATTTTAGTCCATGCATTTTAGAAAGTTCATTTTCTTTTATATTTTTACGATGGTTTGTTGAACTTGATGTCCACTTGATGTCCCAAAATGGTACACCACTTGTCCCACATTGGTGTGGAGACAAAGTATATGGTTATTTATAAGGTGAAACCTTTGCCTAACCAACATAACTTTATGACATGTTTTACCATAAGTCCTAGGGTGGGTGTAAATTGGAACCGGAATTTAGTCGAACTCGTGTGCACTCGCACGTCCTGCGGACACGAATGCAGTTCAAAACCAGGCCCCGCGCGTGGCTAGTTTTGCATTTTTTAACTGCGCTCGTGACTGTTGGTTCGCTGCTGTTGCGTTTTTACAAAAAAAAAAATATTGCGTATTTTAACTGCAGTGTTTACTGTGTTTTTTAATTGTATATTATAGCAAACACATTCTGCGCTCGGGACTGTAGTTAATGGCGTTTAAAAAAAAGTATTTTTTTGCTTTTTTTTCATTGCGTTTTACGCAACTGGGTTTTTCAAAATTATTTTTTCAAAATATAGCAATAGCATACTCGTTTTAAAGATAAAAAACGCTCGTTTTTTGGTGCAATTTTTATAAAAAAATAATGTCATATGAAAGAGTTATTAACGTTTAAAAAATGAGGGGGAATTGAAGGAGAGAGAAACTATTACCTTGGATTGACTACAATACCCCTCAATAAACTCACGCGCCTCTTTTTCTTCTTCAATTTCACCCATTTAATCTTAGCCCTTGATTCATAAATAGATGGTCAAGATTACTTCCTAGCCTTCCTACCCATACAAACTTCCTATTATATCCTAACCCCAAAAACTAAATACATAAATTTAGTTGACTAAAAAATATTATCAATAATGGGATCTTTTCTAAAAATCAAGCTACGCTTGGACAAAGCTAGCTCTTTGATAAGTGTCCACCTCTCAACCGTCTTCGGCGCATGTTTGTTGTTCTGGTTATGGGTTGGGTTTGGGGAACACTTTGGGTTTCGGGTATGGATTGTGAAGATTGTAGCGGAAACGGGGATCATGGAGAATTTTGAGCTTAAATTAGCATTTGCGAGTAAAACATGAATCCGGGTGTCAGCATTTGCAGAGATAGTGGTAAAAGCATGATCAGATAGTAATCTAGTTCACCCGTTTGTGGGTTCCTTCGGTACGGGTTCTCGGGGTCCATTGCTTGACGTTGAGAAAAAAAGGATGATTCAGGCTAAACACGTTGATGTTGTTGTTGAGAAACATGGTGATAAGTGAATTTTTTGTAGAGATGGAAGAGTTTTGTAGTGTGTACTAAAATTGGCTAAAATGATTGGGTTATATAGGTTTATAAGGTATGGTATATTTTAATACTAAGTAAAAAAATCCTTTTGTTTAAATTATAATTGTTTAACAACAGTCAAATCAACATTCAATTCGTTCATCATGCGTTGGCGCTCGCCAACCAACTCACGAACTGTCACAACCCGACCGATGGCGGAATCATTGGGGCGCGACACTAGGCGAATCAGATTGCTCAAGAGACTCCATAACAACTATTTAAATGACAATATTTAAAAGTCTAATTTCCCATACAATTAAACAATATTTCATAACAGTCATCATGAATTACATATCTCTTTAACAATCAAAATACGACAAACAAGAAATTTTATTACGAGTTTCTAAGGATAAAGCCCTAAATCCATTGCAGCATAGAATCCATCAACCTGTTACATACGTTAAAATACAAGTCAATACAATAAGTAAAGGTGAGTACACAGGTTTAGTAGCATAATAATAGCGATAAGTGTTTACGTGTAACTAACATGTGCCACGTAGAAAAGTGAATCTAAGTATGCTAACAACAATGATACAAGCTAACCAACATGACTGCGAGATGGAGTATGCACGATACGTGTTCACAACATTGAACACGCACATAAAGTTAATATGCGAGCCTTAACAACCCCCGAACCGATCGGGTGCTGAATCCAAACTATAGTACTATCGTTGCTAAGGGTGGTCTGCAAGTCCTCATTATTCACACATAGCAAACAAACATTCAGCGATTCACATATAACATGCAAGAGTGGTTAGCGTTAAAAAAGTTTAGCGTTGTGTGTAGCGCGTTTTGATATAGAGAACGTATGTAACACCCAAATGCGTTTTAAGCGAAAAAGGGTTCAAGGATACTCACAGTTCGTGCTTAGCAAGTAAACACAATCTGCTATGGATTGAAGGGAGCGCCGGAACAACCTGTAAGCGAGAACAGAAGTGCATCAGTCTTCCGAAGTGCTGAAACGGTCGAAACGAGGTGCAGTGGGGTAACAGTCAACTTCGTGCGAAGTTGCGTTCGAGCGAAGTTGCGTTTGAGCGAAGTTACACTCGAGCAAAGTTGCACTCGAGCGAAGTTGCACCAGACTTTGTCAGGTAACAATTTCAAGAGAAGTTGCACTTCAAGCAAAGTTGTACTTGGCTGGTGACAACTTCGGGCGAACTTGTCCTTTTTGGTGCGAAGTTGTACTTCGAGCGAAGTTGTATATGGCTGGTGACAACTTCGGGCGAACTTGTCCTTTTTGGTGCGAAGTTGTCATGTTTGGTGTCCGAAATCGTGTATTTTCGCGTCTTTTGCTGAGGAAATCGAGTGTCCAACCTCCCTACCTTGAGCTACTTATCACACCCCAACCGATGGCGGAAACATCAGAGGGAGACGTAAACGAGATTGCAAGAGACTTCATAACTCTATTAGCGATAATATATAAACAAAACCCGTATTTCATTCATTCAACGATAACATTGTCAAATTACATCATTAAGTCAAATTACAACAATTTAGAAATTTAAAGACGAGTACAACATAAGCATAACAACAAAATAATACAACATTTTAACCTAACGTCTAAATGTGTATCTAGAGCATCATCACTACTCCAATTTCATGGCAAAATCTTCATCAACCTGTAACATGTTAAAAATACGAGTTCAATGCAAAAGCAAAGACGAGTACACAAGTTTGGTGATACGTAGCATAAGTATAAAAGTGTAACTCGAATCCACATGGTAATTGTAAGCAAAGTTTATATTAATCATGCAATACTAGATCAAACCCCGAGTTTCCACAAAAGTTTTAACGAGATCGAGCTTCCCTTGCCACAAAAGCGACAAGACTAAAATGAGTGTGAATATCTTAGCATAACCCCGACGGGCGGTGTGCTACTCCTATAGCGCTATATATGATAAGTTGGGCTAGCTAAGTTAATGATCAAGCATGTATCTAGGCATAACAAGTATTCATGTATAAGGATTGAGCATGTAAAGCATGAGTTTGTGATATGTGTATTTTGATAGGTAAACATGTTACAACCCAAAAGTGATTAAAACGGTAAATGGGTTGAGTGTACTCACGGTTTTGCTAAGTCTTCTGCTTGACAAGTCCGTGGGAGTAGTGGTTTCGATGGAGTGAACGTCGAGTTATCCTACATGAGGAAGACAAAGGCGTATGAGTATTTTGGGAAAGGATAGAGCATTCGGATTTAGGATACAAAATGTGACAAAGTATGTATTATGAAAATAGTCACTATGGTATTAGAACTTGTCCTTGACACTTGTAATAATCCATAAGGATTAGGTGTGGTTTCATAGGTTCAAGACCTATAAGAATCGTTGACAAGGAACTACACACATAGTGATAAACTTATTAACTTGATAGATGCTTATTTAGTCATTATCAAGGGTTCGGTTTTAAGGATTATATTATAGTCCATAAGTATATATATAAGGTCATATAACCATGTAGGAGGTGGGAGGATGAACCATCCACTTAGGTACCTCTTAGTGTCATGTAAGTCAAGTAGGAGGTGGGAGGATTAACCATCCACTTTGGAACCTCGTATGATGAAGGAGGGTCTTAGAACAAGATTAACAATAATAATAATATGAACAAGAATGTAAATGACAAGAATGTAGGGTGTGTCACCACTATACCAAGTAGCCAAGTGAACTACAACCCGGAGAGCACACATCAACACACGTTGACGGCTAGACGGGGTTGTGACACTTTAGAGCTAGCAAACAACTTGGGAGAATGATGTAAAACATCAAGTGATGTGTGGACTTAGAGTTAGGATAGCCCAAGCTAACCTTGCAGTCACACCTTCAACAAGTTCTTGACTTGGCATCACTTGTGAGCTTAAAGCTCTTCAAAAACAAAAAGTTTAGAGTTTTAAACACTCTTATTTACATGTTTAACAACCTTGGTTAGTCTCACTAATCATAACTTTGATTTAGAGCCCAAGAACACAAGGTTGTTTGATGAAAACATGAGTTTTGAAAGAGTTTTGATTAAAACAGAAAGTTTGGAGCCCTTTTCGGGGAAATTCCAGGTCTGAATTCTTCAAGGAGAGACCATGGAATCATGCCCAAAGGAAAACCAAGCATGTAGGAAAAAGAATGGGGCAATTTCGTTGAGTATTGAGTGAGTTATGCTCACTTTAGTGTAGAGGTACAAATCTGCCCGAAAATTGGATTCGGCTACGAACTTGGAGTGTTTTGGCAGGCTTGGAGGCTTTGTAAAGTGGAAAAATGGCTGGAATATAAAGGTACTTATAGGGAAAGGATTAGGGTTTAAGTGGGTTGGGTTTTGAATAGAATTAGTGGGTCATTAGACTTGAAACAAGCCCAAAAACATACCCAAACAAGGGCTGATTGCAAGGCTGATTTTTAGCCTTTATATTCTTTTTTTTTGTTGTTTAAATGTAGTAAAAGGTGTATTTGAGATGCACTTTATATAAATAAGACATTACATGATGTTTGGTGTATTATTCATAGGTTATCAAGGTCTAAAGTGCATATTAAACATGTTTTAAAGTGCCAAAATGTGTGATAAAAATACATGTAGGTGACATATTAAAAGTAACAAGTATGTTTGATTTATGGTTAGGTATAATCAAGTGAAAACATATAACTTAATCTTAAAATCGAATAACCAAGTATTTGAATGTATGGAGATTTGAGAATTACGAATACACGATCAATGTTTACGAGTTAAACTTACGTTTAAGCGAATTATGAATCATGTATCAACCGAATGCACGTATTAATGTATAGACATGTATAAACAATGTATAAAAGATTCATTTTATTACGATCAAAGTCTCGGATTTACAATGATGTGAAAACGAGATACGATTACAAGGGAAACAAGTTTCCAAAAAATAGAATTACGATACAATCTTGCTAAAAAAAGGAAAGCTGCGAAAAGCGAGGCGTTACAGTCTCCCCTCCTTTAGGAAATTTCATCCTGAAATTTAGGAAGATGCCACGAAGAGATGCGGATACTTAGTCTTTATATCACTCTCGAGTTCCCAAGTAAACTCGGCGCCACGTTTCCCTTCCCAACGAACTTTTACGATAGGGATCAAACTGTGTCGTAGCTGCTTGACTCCTCGGTCCATGATTTCGACCGGTTTTTCCACAAAATGCAACGTCTCATTGATTTGAAGATCTTCGAGCGGAACTTGAAGTCCTTCTTCGGCTAGACATTTCTTGAGATTTGAAACATGAAAAACGGGATGAACATTGTTGAGCGTTTGAGGTTGGTCCAGTCGATATGCTACCTTGCCAATCCTTTCCAAGATCTTGAAAGGACCTACATAGCGAGGAGCGAGTTTTCCTTTCTTACCAAAACGGACAACGCTTTTCCAGGGGGATACCTTGAGAAGTACATGATCACCCACATTAAATTCCAAGGGCTTACGTGTTTTGTTAGTGTAACTCTTTTGTCGGCTTCGCACTTTGAGGAGATTATCACGTATTTGTAAGATCTTGTCGGTTGTCTCTTGTATTAGCTCGGGACCGGTGATTTGTACGTCTCCAATCTAGTGCCAACAAATAGGCGAACGACACTTACGACCATACAATTCTTCAAATGGAGCCATTTGAATACTAGCGTGATAACTATTGTTGTACGAGAATTCAACCAAGGGTAAGCGCGAATCCCAATTGCCGCCAAAATCGATTACGCATGACCGAAGCATATCCTCCAAGGTTTGGATAGTACGCTCGGTTTGACCATCAGACTGAGGATGAAAAGTGGTGCTAAGATTAAGCTGAGTACCAAGGGCGGATTGAAAAGTTTGCCAAAGGCGAGAGGAGAAATGAGCATCGCGATCAGAGATAATATCAAGAGGAGTACCATGACGGCTAATGATTTCATCCGTGTAGATACGAGCCAATTTCTCGACTTTATAATCCAATCGAATGGCTAGAAATGCGCGGATTTGGTCAGACGATCGATGATAACCCAAATGCTGTCATGACCAAATGAAGTACGAGGCAATTTCGTGATGAAATCCATGGCTATGCTCTCCCATTTCTAGACAGGAATTTCTGGTTGTTCGAGCAAACCAGAGGGACGTTGATGTTCTGCCTTGACTTTGGAACACGTAAGGCATTTCGATACATAAAGAGCGATATCACGTTTCATCCCAGGATACCAATAGGATGCACGCAAATCGTGGTACATCTTATCAGCTCCAGGATGGACAGAGTATCGGATTTGTGGGCTTCATTCATCAAAGTAGTCCGAAGATTGAGACGATCAGGAATCCAAATACGATTATGGTAGTAAAGAATACCATCAGGTTTAGCTCCGAGCGGGTTTTTGAGTCCACAATTCAATTCACTATCGAGGTTACCCTCGTTAATAACGGTGAATTGTGCTTGTCGAATCAACTCGTTGAGTTTTCCCACGATTTGGTAGCAACGAACACTCTTAACCTGAGTTTTACGACTAAGTGCATCGGCCACGACATTCTCTTTGCCAGGGTGGTAGCGAATATCACAGTCGTAGTCGTTTAACAATTCCACCCAACGACGTTGACGCATGTTGAGTTCCTTTTGATCAAAGATATGTTGGAGGCTCTTATGGTCGGTGAAGACCATACACTTTGTACCATAAAGGTAGTGTCGCCAAATCCTTAATGCAAAGACAACTGCACCAAGTTCAAGGTCGTGAGTAGTATAGTTTATCTCATGAATTTTGAGTTGTCTCGACGCGTAAGCGATTACTTTGTCTCGTTGCATGAGTACGCAACCAAGACCCTGGTTAGAGGCATCGCAATACACGACGAAATCGTCGTTCCCATCAGGGAGAGTGAGGATAGGAGCATTACAAAGCATGTCCTTGAGCGTTTGGAAAGATTCCTCTTGTTCTGGACCCCAAACAAAAGGTTTATCTTTTTGAGTCAACAAAGTTAAAGGAACGGCAATCTTAGAGAAGTTCGAGATGAAACGCAATAATACCCAGCTAGGCCAAGAAACAAACGAATTTCAGAGGGCGACTTAGGTGCAATCCAAATCTTCACAGCTTCTATCTTTGCGAGGTCAACATGAATACCTAGTTCATTGACGGTGTGACCTAAGAATTGAACCTCTTTTAGCCAAAATTCACATTTGGAGAATTTGGCGTAAAGACGTTCGGTTTGCAAAAGCTGAAGAATGAGATGCAAATGTCGTCCATTTTCTTCTTTCGTCTTTGAGTAGATTAAGATATGGTCGATGAATACGATGACGAAGTGATCGAGAAAAGGCTTACACACGCGGTTCATGAGATCCATAAACACTGCAGGTGCGTTGGTCTAACCAAAAGGCATGACCATGAACTCGTAGTGTCCATAACTTGTGCGAAAGGCGGTTTTTGGTACATCTTCCTCGGAAACTCGAAGTTGATGATAACCGAAACGGAGATCAATCTTTGAAAAGCACTTCGCGCCTCGCAATTGATCGAAGAGATCATCAATACGAGGAAGTGGGTATTGGTTTTTGACTGTAAGCTTATTGAGCTCACAATAGTCAATACACATGCGAAATGATCCATCTTTCTTTTTGACGAAGAGAATGGGAGCGCCCCAAGGGGAAGTACTAGGGCGTATAAAGCCTTTATCAAGAAGCTCTTGAAGTTGGCTTGATAGTTCTTGCATCTCCGAGGGTGCTAGACGGTAGGGAGCTTTCGCAACAGGAGTTGCGCCAGGGATAAGATCAATACGAAAATCGACAGCTCGAGGAGGCGGAGGACCAGGAAGATCCTCGAGGAAAATAGAAGGAAACTAACAAACGATAGGAACATCACTTATGCTAGGACCTTTGTCTTTCTTTTCTGCAACATGGGCGAGAAAGGCAAAGTACTCCTTACGTAAGTACTTGTTCGCTTTGATGCATGAAATAAGCTTGAGACCCTTAGAAGGCTTCTCGCCATAGACGTGTAGAGAATCACCTTGCGGAAGAGGGATGCGAATAAAGTTTTCAGAACAAACAACTTCGGCACGAACTCGCATAAGCCAATCCATGCCTACTATGATGTCAAAACTACCCATTTGCATGGGAATGAGGTCAATGAAGAACGAATGATCGTTAAGAATCAAAGAGCAACTAGAAAGAACGGAATCAACGGAGATGGTTTTACCATTAGCGACTTCGACAACGAAATGATTAGGTATTTTAGATCATTCGCACTTAAGAAAAGGTTCAAATTCTAGCGACACAAAACTCCTATCGGCGCCAGTATCAAATAGGCATGTAGCATAAATATGGTTCACAAGGAACGTACCAGTAATGACGTCGTTAGAACTTTGGGCTTGAGCGGAGGTAAGCATGAAAGCTCGCCCCTTTGCAGGCTCAGGCTGTTGCTGCTGCTGATGCTGCTGGTTGAGAAGAGGACAAACATTGGCGAGATGGATTGAGATCTCCAAATTTGTAACATGCTCGCACAGGAGCATTTTGACTCTGAGGTTGGGTTTGGTTCGGGTTAGGGTTAGGGATAATGGCTTGATTGCTTTGGGTTTGACTACAATGGCTAGCGAAATGCCAAATCTTGTTATAGTTGGCGCATTTACCACATGTGGTAGCAGGGAGATGGTGGTAGGTGCAGCGATCACACATCGGCCAAGTGCCGCTGTAGTTTCGCTTGGGTGGATCGTTGTTTTGGGTGGAGGAGATGGCATTGAGTGGTGTGGGGGCAGGCGAAATGCCAAATCCTTCCGTTTCTTGTTCTTGTTGTGGTTCTTTTTGGGTTGAGGGGGAGGTGACTCGGTAGTGGTGGTGGTATTGACGGTGGCTTGATGCGCATGCTTCGTTGGAACCTTGTCGTAGGCCCCCTGAAGGATGCAGTTGTGGTTCAGCTGGATGGTTATGCTAAAGGCTTCTTCGAGGGTTCTAGGGTTTGCGGCGGCTACGTGATTCATGATCACAGGAGAAAGTGAACAAATAAGCTTGGCTATCGCCTTGGGAACCGTATCCACCTGTCCAGGACAGACGATACTCATTTGTTTGAAGCGAGCGATCAGTCCTTCAGCGTTGCTTCCTTGCTGCGTGAGGTTCCAGAATTCGTTCTCGAGCTTCTGGGTCTCGTGGGGAGGACAAAACTGATCTCTCATGAGCCGCTTGAGCTCATCCTAAGTGAGAGCGTGAGCTGCTTCGTTGTCACGCTTGTTACGTTCCGTGACACCCCGTAAATTCGACCATTGTTAGTGTCGCCTAGAGATACAAATTATTATTATTAACTGAAAATTTATAATAACTTTATTTGAGTAAATGCGTTGTCAATTAATTACCTCTATTGCGATATTTCAACTTTGTTTTGGTTTAGCGGTGTCGTTTTAACTTATATATATACATTAAATATATTACTCGGTAATATCGTTAGAATATAATCGCTAATGTATTTAGTGAGACTCGTGACGACTAGCGGGTTCGTGCACGCTTTATAAACCCAACCCACCTATACCAAACCCTAACTATTTAAACAACTTATCATCTTCATCTTCTTACCTCCTTCAAAACCCTAGCCCCCAAGTGCATCTCCCTCAAATTTCACAAACAAACACACACCCCACAAATCTCTACAGTACATACACGTATCTGCACATGCTAGAGAAAGAGAGAGAGAGAGAGAGAGCGATGGAGAGAAAAATGGGAGGCAGTTTCCCCCTCCGATAACTGTAGCGACCCCCCCCCCCGCGGCGGCGGCGCTGTGGTGTTGGGATTTCGCCGATGCAAGGAAGTGGTGATGCAGGTAAGTGGTGATGCAGGGAAGCGGGGTTGTTGTGGTGGTGACGCGTCGGAGTGGAAAAGAAGGCAGAGGTGTTGGTGTACGGGTGTGGTGGGGGCGGAGCAGTGATGAGTGGTACGGTCGCGACTGGTTGCTGCAGATGGGTGACGAAGGTGACCGGGTTCGAGCAAAAGGGCGGCGAAAACAGGAAGCTAGGGCTGCGCTTGAACCCATGGCAGCGGCCTCGGCTGAGTATCAACGACAACAACGCGTAAGTATGTCTTTCAGGTTTCTATTTTCAGCTATAAGCCATCCTTTTGTCGTTCCAGATCTGATGTTTTTAGCTTGGTGGTGGTTGTTCTGGAGTGGTATAGCGATGATGTTATGATGGTCCGTGACCGAGGTGTGTGAGGGAGTGGTTGGGTTACGGTGCAATGTAGCTGATGAAAGTGTCGGGTTGTATCTTCCGAGGTTGTAGTGAAGACAGGTCTTGTTCTCTTGGTCAACTTCAGTCAACTCTCAGTCAACATAAGTCAACGCTGGTCAAAGCTCAAGTCAGCATGTCATATTTGAGTGGCACTCTTACCGAGGAGACCCTCTTTTTCGTGTCGGTGTGAACAATTCGTATGAGTAGGTAACGACTAGCACGAAGTCTATTCATTGAGTTTTGTAATTAATATTTTGTAATAATTGAACGTGAAACGAGCTCTAGTGAACCCGACCCGATTAGTAGCATTGTATAATAATAGTAAATGGTTTGTAAGTGAGATATTCGGTTGTAAACGGACTTGTACGTGTATGTGAAGATGTGTATGATAATAGATAATTATTTTAACAATTATAAATGATGCGTTAGTGTGTCCTTGACTCGTTATGTGTGCTATACATGTCATATACTTTACCAGAACCTATAGAAGTCTACTTTATGTAAATTGATTGTTTATATGTATGAATATTATTCTGAAAAACCATATTAATACAACGTGTGCTATTCTAATACAGATACACACTTGATAACACATTGACACGATTTTATAAATATATTTAAGTATATATTTAATTAGTCGAGAACTAAGTTGTTCTTAAGGCATAGTACATACATGAAACATATGTGGTATTAAACAAACTTATGATTACTGTTAGCATTGCGGTAATAACCTTACCATCGGGTCGCACGTTTAGCGATTCGGCAGAGCTCGATCACACATGAAACAACTTTACTCTAGTATCGGTTACTTATGATGTGCTAATATTATTAGGGATGTTTTGGGGGAATATCGCCATGCTATGCCAGTTCGCTTCGCTAACACATAGTACTTTTGGATATAACACGCATTCTAAGGTGAGTTCACGGCCCCTACTCTTTTAAATGTTTTTAAAACACAGGGGAGAAAGCATGCACTACATTACGGTAAAGTAATGCCATAATGTTACGGTAAGGTAACGACTCAACTATTAGAGTTTTTGTTATATTATTTATGGTCACAAAGTAGCATTATATCACATGTCAGTCCCCTTAAAACTTACGATGTCGTTAGTATTGGATTATAGCAAAGGAATTTTTAGTAGTACTACTGGGCCCGACAAGCCCCACTCGAGCTGGTCGCGCCAGCTAGACCGAACGTTGATGGTCACGGGTTTAGAACTTGCCTAACACTTAGCCATGGTTGGTGATAGACCTGGCACAACAGGGGCAGCAACGTCAGCTTCGGATCAAACACTTTGTTGACATGACTTAGGTTAGCTACCTACAAATATAACAAGTAACTGTTAAATATTACAACTTTCTGTTTCGGGTTTGAAACAGTGGAAAAATCTTGAGAAACCACTTACCATATAATTGTAACTTAAAACCTGTGAACTCACTCATCATTATGTGTTGACACTTGTTCTTGCATATTTTCTCAGGTTGCTAAGGTATCACACATCAGGATTAGGATGCATTATGGAGTCACATTGATTTTCAACAAACACTTAGACTCGGCTTTAATTACATTAGCTATTTTGGTTTTGTAATTAATTACGCTTCCGCAAGTCAACTGTAAACATTATTTTTCTCATGAATGAGCAAACAGGGAAATTTTAAACTCATGTAGTGGTCGTTCAATATGACTAATGACTGTGATCCTGGTTTGTCACGCGCCTCGCGGTAGAACTCCGCATGTGGAATTTGAGGGTGTGACAGATTGGTATCAGAGCCAATGGTTATAGTGAACTAGGTTTGCATTAGAGAGTAGACTTAGTCTATAGCCTTAGACACTGCATTAGTCATACACCAACACAGACACTCATACATGACATACAAGAACACTTATACATGATATGCCTACGCACATGGCATCAAAACTTACATTGAAATTGCGGGCATACCGACATCATCCACTTAACCCTCTTTGACGAGGAACACATCAAACTCTTTGTATCTTCATCCCTAATGGCGACGTCCGTGGGATCGCCAAAAACCAGTATCTACTCTTGTCCGAGGGCCGTGAGACGGAGCCTTTGGAGGAGCTTCTCACATCACAATCATCTTCACCTGTTCCTACACCACATAAACGAAACAAATCACCGGCATCAGCCTACCGATGGTACTATCGGGTATGGTGAGCTTTCTCAAGTCCATGATTAGGATGACATCCAAAATTGACGCACATCTCTTTGGAGTTCAGTTCATCAAAAACGAGTCCTTTCCCTACCTACTAACGACAATACCCTGGTCATACTAGTTTTACTTTCTTTCAACCTGCGCACGTGGACCTTGCGTGAGGCACCCTGCGTTAGGGCTAACCACTGCACACGTTATTGCAGAAATCCATTGACATTGAGATGTCATTATTTTCCCGAGCCACGCGTCTACATCTTTGGTTGATGTTCTTCGAGAGAATGTTTGACAATGAAGCTGAGC
Source organism: Scalesia atractyloides (assembly GCA_947069175.1). Classification (NCBI taxonomy): domain Eukaryota; kingdom Viridiplantae; phylum Streptophyta; class Magnoliopsida; order Asterales; family Asteraceae; genus Scalesia; species Scalesia atractyloides. The sequence goes on from CAMTDV010000018.1 coordinate 16,447,870, forward strand.
ACACTTTGCCAATTGCACACCCAAACTTTATCCTGACTCGGATGGTAGAGCGATTGCCCTTTTTTCCCGATAATTTACGTTAATGAACGAGATTCATCTCTTAAAGTCACATTTCATGTGCATGGTTGCTCCATGTGCATGTGTCCATATACAATCCGCTATATAGACTCACATAGTGTGTTTTAACTCAAGCGAATACTCGGATCGGACGATTCCCGACTACCCTTTATCATATAACTCCTAATAGATCAACGTATGGTTGATTCCTACGCTTTTGATGACCCTATCATTTTGACAACACTTTGTACTCGACAAATCAATATGACACAAGATAGATGGAACTCGAGTGAGCATGCGAATCAATTTATTATTACGGGTGCACACGTAATAGTAATTTGCGATGCATGTGAATCCTTGTGAAACCTTGCATGTGGTTAAATTGTCCTAACCTGTGATTTTCATGATTAAAACTTCCACTGTCAGTAAGGTTGTCATAAGCAGAATTTGAAGAGTTTCCTCGTAGTCTAACAGTTTACCCTTTGAGCTCAATGATAATTTCCTTTTGACCCCATTACTTTGTCCGGCGACTAATCCCTAATCCCTAGTCTAACCTGTTTTACATCCCAACTTATCTAACTCTGCAAGCAAATTTCCACAAAATGGTTCCATCATCTTCGGGAGATCGAAAAAAATGAGTTAGACAACACCCAGATGAACGTGATGACATAAACAATGATCTTACCCCATAAATTGCTAGATTTGTTATTTCATAAGAGTTTTCATTTTAAGCGACTCTCTTCCCTAAATTTTGTATTGTTCGATGCTTACCATTTAATGTGATACCTAGTTATTGTTGTCGATGTTGATACATCTCCCATTCCGTTGTCATCGTTACACTACATCTTTGATTCTCTACGCATAAACTCCCATAAAATTTTGCTGTAATTAAAAGAACTCGCTAAACTCGCCTTTCGATTCCTTAGTAATCACTTATTGAACTCTGGAGATGGTGATGTATTACTTTTTATGACCATACCAATTAAACATATTTCCACGTCCTTGTAATGGAACCTCTTGGCGACGTATGTGATGTTCTTAATTCACACTGTCACACCCCGACCCGCAGCGGAATAAGAGTCGGGGCATAATTGGGTTATCACCAAAGCTCATGATATTTACTAATATGTTTCATATTTATTAAAGTCAAAGTTACATTTCCAAATATCCAAACATGTCCATACAATACAAAGAAAATAAACCAAACATAACAATCCCAAACTCTAAATCATTTTATTCTTCTAGTCCAATCCTATGTGTTTCTGACTGCAGCTGGCTCACCTGTATCATGTGTAAAAATGGGGTTTTTGGGTCAACATAAGTTGGCGAGTGAACCTTGTTAGATAAACATTTATTATTGATTTACTTGTTAGTTTATCAATGAAAAATTGTGCATAATCATAAATGAGCAAATGTAAATAATCAAGCAGTGGCAAATAGCAATCACAACTATAACATACAATAACATATGATAGCATACATTAACATACCAACAACATACGATAAATAACATAAATGAAACTGTGCGATCAAGGCTCAATCAAACGGAGCCGATCGTATTGCATGTACTGAAAATGAAAATGTCTGTGCGATCAAGGCTCAATCAAACCGAGCCGATCGTATGTGGGCACGCCAGGTTCACGCTCATAATGAAATGGGGAACATGCTCAACGCTCATAATGTAATGGGGAGCGGCGGCCTATGAAATTGCATGTACTGAAAATAATAAATTACATCTAACAATAACTACACAACAGTTGAAACAAACTGAATACACATGTTCATGATATGATGTATGCACAATGGTTTAAATATAATATATATATCAAGACACATGATACATCCCAAAACGTGATTAAACGGTGAATTTGTAAAGATTCACTCACATTGGGTGCGTTTGAATGGAGATGATGAGATGCGCACGAGTCGGGAGAAATGAACAACGAGAATTACTAACCTAAATAATGGCGGAAAAATATAGTAAATGAGTGGATTTTAATGAAATTTTTAGATATATTTTTGTGAGTTTAAGGCTATTTTCTATCTTTAAAAAAATGTTATTTTTAAGTATTTTTAATTGATTTTTGAATTAAATTAAATAAATAAAAATATAAAAAAAATTGTTTATTTTGCGTTGACCGTTGACCGTTGACTTGTTGACCGGTTCGGTCAGGATGCAAGGATGCGCTGGGTGAGACTCGAACCCGAGACCTCCCGTACGCGTGCACGCAGCTCTACCAACTGAGCTACGTGTCTAACCCGAAATAATCGTGTTTTTAATTATATTTATATACTAATTCGTGTTAACCAAAATTCTTTTAATTTCAAAAACATTTTAATTCAACAAACCGGTGCCAGTAACAGGTTTCGAACGCGTGACGTGCGACTTAGTGTTGCACACAGTCCACCGCTGGACTGTGTGTCTAACCTGGTTAATATCTCGGTTTTTATTATACTTAACAACTAACGGAGTTAACCCGGTTTAGTTTAAAACAAAAAGGCATTTTATTACATAAGGAGTGCATGTATCAGGGATTGAACTCGTGACATGCGACTATGTTTTGCACACAGTCCACCGCTGGACTGTGTGTCTAACCCGTTCATATTACTGATTTTAAATAAACTTATAGCTTTACTAACTTCGTCTTCTTCATTCAAATTACAGTCGACTAAATTACTAATCCTTTTCTTGCGTTTACGATTATCCAACATTCATAAGACTAAAACGAAATAGCAGAGACGGTGTTGGAAGTTAAACATACCGTAGGAATGATTTATCACAGAGTCTCCGGCAATGCGTCGGCTCTGTTTTTGTGCACCTCAACTGAACCAAACAATTAACCATTTTGATTAGCCAATCGTGGAATTGAAGTGATAAACAAACGTTAACAGTGTGATTGAAGGTCCTTACCGTTTCACAGACGGAAATAAAGATTTCCAGGAAATTTCCGGCGAACTGGAGTTATCTGATAACGGTGCCTGAATTCGATCTCAAGTGGATGGTTTGAGTTAGAAACAGCTTAACAACTGTTAGACTACGATGGTATTGAAGAACTTACGGATTTGAGGACATATACGGTTTTCCGGCGAACCTTACAGAAATTCCTGGCGAGTTGATTTAAGCGTTCTGATGGACTGAAAGTGGGACGAAAGTGAAATGGAATGTTTGCCTGATGTCTCTGAGTCGCGAGAAGGGTTTTGATTGAAGTAATCTGAACTTTGATTATTTTCAGTTATAAAAACCGATAATGATGAAAATTGATGTTCAATCAATTCCGAATTGATTAAAATCGTCGGTGCATCGGTTATAAACCTGAATGTGCGATTAATCAAACGATTAGTCGATTGATTTGCCGATTTCAGTTACTCAGTTGGCGCAAACGGTTTAACTATATTTGCGCATAAAAGTTATTTGTTTCCTAGAAATGACAGATAATAACAAGTGGCGGAGTGGTGATGTGGGTGTGTGCTTAGTCTTTGGAATTATAAACCGGCTGACCCGGGTTCGAGTCCCGGCAGCAACATTTCTTTTTTATTTATTTTGTTTTCACATTTTATCAAATATAATTTTTATAGTTTAGTTTGTTTATTAATTATGTATCATTAAAAACCAAAATAACCATAAATACACAACGTGACATTTATAACTTGATATTCGATTACAAAACGGAGCGGGTTTGGAAACCCGTTTTTGACAAATGTTACAGTATCCCCTACTTTTAGGAATTTCGTCCCGAAATTTAAGTAGTTGAAGTAGTAGGAAAAAGATGCGGGTATTTTTCACGCATTGAGTCTTCACGTTCCCAAGTAAACTCAGGTCCCCGTTTCGACTCCCAGCGTACCCTAACAATTGGAATGCGACTTCGTCGTAGACGTTTCTCTCCGAAGTCCATGATCTCTACTGGTCTTTCAATAAAATGCATAGATTCATCAATCTGAATATCTTCCAGAGGAATGTGGAGGTTTTCATCAGCGAGGCACCTCTTCAAGTTTGATACGTGGAATGTGGGATGAATCCTTTTGACCAAAACGAACTACTCCCTTCCACGGTGATACTTTTAGAAGTACATGATCCCCAATGTTAAACTCTAAAGGCTTCCGTCGTTTATCTGCATAACTCTTTTGACGACTTTGGGCCGCTAGAAGATTGTTTCGGATTTGATGGATCTTGTCTGTGGTTTCTTGGATCAATTCTGGACCAGTGATTTGAGCTTCCCCAATTTCGTGCCAACATACTGGAGATCGGCACTTACGACCATATAAGGCTTCAAAAGGTGCCATGCCGATGCTTGAATGATAGCTGTTGTTGTACGAAAATTCAACTAATGGTAGGTGGGCGACCCAATTTCCCTTGAAGTCTATGACACATGCTCGAAGCATATCTTCAAGAGTTTGAATGGTGCGCTCAGATTGTCCATCAGTTTGAGGATGATAGGCGGTACTGAGATCTAGTCGCGTACCCATAGCGGATTGTACTGCTTGCCATGTTCGTGATGTGAAACGACCATCACGATCAGAAATAATGCTTAACGGTACCCCATGTCGGCTTACGATTTCGCTGATATAAATACGAGCAAGCTTTTCGTTCTTGAAATCTTCGCGAATAGGAATAAAGTGAGCTGATTTTGTAAGTCGGTCAATTATTACCCATATAGTGTCATACCCACCAGAAGTGCGAGGTAACCCGGTAATGAAGTCCATGGTTATATTTTCCCACTTCCATACAGGTATTTCAGGTTGGACCAGAAGTCCTGAAGGTCTTTGGTGTTCAGCTTTCACCTTGGAACATGTAAGGCACTTAGAAACAAAAACAGCAATATCCTTCTTCATTCCAGGCCACCAATAGGTATATCGTAGGTCTTGATACATCTTATCGGCTCCTGGGTGTATAGAATTTCGCGTTTTGTGAGCTTCATTCATAAGAATTTCACGAAGATTGTTGTGGTTAGGAATCCAGATACGATCTAGGTAGTACAGAATACCGTCAGATTTAGTTTCAATTTTTAGCTCAGCTCCACAGGACATCTCCTTTCGTACAACATCTTCCGTTATTGAAACGTGTTGGGCTTCTCGAATTTGATCTTTAATGTCAGTTATGATTTGCGAACATAGAAGACGAATGGAGTTCGCATAACCCTTTCGACTAAGTGCATCAGCCACCACATTTGCTTTGCCAGGGTGGTACCGAATTTCGCAGTCCTAGTCATTTAGAAGTTCGACCCATCTTCGTTGCCTCATGTTTAACTCTTTTTGATTGAAGATATGTTGAAGACTCTTGTGGTCAGTGTATATTTCACACTTAGTACCATAGAGATAATGTCTCCATATCTTAAGAGCGAACACAACGGCTCCAAGTTCTAGGTCATGAGTGGTGTATTTCTTCTCATGCGTCTTGAGTTGTCTCGAAGCATAAGCTATAACTTTTCCTCTTTGCATTAGAACGCAACCTAATCCTTGCCCTGACGCGTCGCAATAGACCACAAAATCATCACAACCTTCAGGAAGAGTGAGGATTGGTGCATCACAAAGTTTTTGTTTAAGGGTTTGGAAGGCTTCTTCTTGCTTAGGTCCCCATATGAAAGGTTTTCCCTTATGAGTTAAAGCCGTGAGTGGTACAGCAATGCGAGAGAAGTTTGAAATGAAACGACGATAATAGCTAGCTAGACCAAGAAAAGATCTTACTTCAGTTGGTGTACGTGGAGCTTGCCATTCTTGTACTGCTTTGATCTTTGAGGGGTCGACATGTATTCCCTTATCATTGACTACATGTCCGAGGAATTGCACCTCTTTTAACCAGAATTCGCATTTAGAGAATTTGGCGTAAAGCTTTTCATTCTCTAGAAGTGTAAGGATGAGTCGAAGATGACGCTCATGATCAGACTTAGACTTTGAATAAATAAGAATGTCGTCAATGAAGACTATAACAAACCGATCAAGATAAGGTTTGCAGACTCTGTTCATTAGGTCCATGAAGACAGCTGGTGCGTTGGTTAAACCAAATGGCATGACCATGAATTCATAATGGCCATAATGAGTTCGGAAAGCAGTCTTAGGGACGTCTTCTTTATGTACTCTAAGTTGATGATAGCCAGATCGAAGGTCGATTTTTGAAAAGCAATTGGCACCTTGAAGTTGATCAAGAAGATCATCAATGCGAGGTAAAGGGTAGCGATTCTTGATTGTTAATTTGTTGAGCTCTCTGTAGTCGATGCACATACGAAATGATCCGTCTTTCTTCTTTACAAAAAGGACAGGTACACCCCAAGGCGATGAACTAGGACGTATGAATCCCTTGTCAGTCAACTCCTGCAATTGACTGGCTAGCTCTTGCATTTCAGAGGGGGCTAACCTATAAGGAGACTTTGCTACTGGTGTAGCACCAGGTATAAGATCAATACGGAATTCGACTTCTCTAACTGGAGGAAGTCCTGAAATGTCGTCAAGAAAAACTTGCGGGAAATCTTTTACTACTGGAATGTCTTCAAGTTTCTTCTCCATGGTTCCCTTTTTGATGATATGAGCTAAAAACGCGACATAATTCTTGCGAAGATATTTTTGAGCTTGAAGACAAGACATTAAGCTGAGTCCTTTCGACGAGGTTTCTCAAAAGATTCGAAGAGTCTGACCGTTTGAAAGAGGAATATGTATAAATTTTTCACGACATATAACTTCTGCCTGATGTTGACTGAGCCAGTCCATACCAATTATGTTATCAAAACTTCCCAGCTTCATAGGAATAAGGTCGACTGAGAAGTCGTGGTCGTTTAATGTGAGTGTGCAGTTGCGAATAACAGAGTTTAATGAAACTGGTTTCCCGTCGGCAACTTCTACCGTTATGGATTTCATGAGCTTATCACGATTTTGGTTTAGGATAGGTTCAAATCCTAAGGACACAAAACTTCTATCCGCACCAGTATCAAATAATATGGATGCATATCTACCATTTATAAGGAACGTACCGTTAACCACATTGCCGTCAGCTTTGGCCTGGTTGGCGTTGATATTGAAAGCTCTTCCTCTTGCAGGTGGAGGAGCTTGGTTCGCTTGATTCACCGGGTTGGCTTGGGCCTGAGCATGAATAATGTTTACCAACCTTGGACAAGTGTTTCTGAAATGGCTTAGGTCTCCGCAATTGTAGCAAGCCCGCATTGGTTGATCCATAGGATAATTGGGTTGGTAATATGTTTGGGCTAAATGTTGGGCAGGTGGATATTGTAGGGGTGGTTGGGCTTGACCCATTAATTGTTGGTGGGTTTGGGTTGAAGGCTGGTGGCGGTTCGTTCGTTGAGGCATGCGGCAGGTTTGAACAGTATGACCTGCGCGACCACAGCCGGTGCAATATTGGCAAGGATGATCAGGAGAATGGTGATATTGGCAACGGTTGCATTTTGGTAACGGGCCAGTGTAAGGTCTTCTGTATGGTGCGGGTGAAGGGGCAACCTGGGTAATGGGTGCAGCAGGGATAGGGGAGTTGGTTTGAGTAACAGCGAAGTTTCTGGTGTTGCGCTTCCTCTTGTTAGCAAACTTAGAAGAAGAGATGGGATGGTTTGAAGTTTGACCCTCAACAGGGGCTTTCTTTTTCTCTTCTTTGAACTTCCCGTTGCGAATTCGGTTCTCGGTCAGTTCAGTTGCTAGCTCCATAGCAGCTTCAAGTGCTACTGGTGAGATGCTGAGAACTGAATCTTGAATTTTCGAGGGAAGTCCTCGAATATAATGCTCGATCAGACGATAAGTTGGGGTGAACAAATTTGGAACCATTTGGTTCAACTCCAAGAACCTCTTGTTATAGTTGGTATGATCACCTTCCTTTTGCTTTAAAGAATGAAATTCGTCCTCCAACTTTTTAATTTCACTCCTAGGACAGAAACGCCTAGTCATGATTTCCCTTAACTCCTCCCAAGTTAAGGCCATTGCATCATCAGTTCCCTCTTCCCTTTTTCAGTATTCCACCAAGTGAGAGCTACCCCAAATAGTCTCCCGGTAGCGTATCGAACCTTGCGATCCTCAGGACAATCGCAGTTGAGAAAAGTGTTTTCCATCTCCTCAAACCAGTGGTGGAGGGCAGTGACACCTTCGGTCCCTTCAAATTTAGGAGGATCACAAGACTTGAAATGTTTATATGAGCACTTGCTGGTAGGAGGGTTGTCGATGCTCTGGTCATGCTGTTGGGGAGGGTTAGTAGGATTTGTAGCGAGGGCTTGTTGTACTTGGACCACAATGTCAGGCAGTATCGTGGCCGTTTGCTTCGCGATTTGTGTGGCCAAGCGTTCCTGAGACCTTCCTGATCTTTTACCCCTTCGTTGTTGTCTGGACGACATCTACAGGAACATACATAAGAAGATTGTGAGTTTATGGAGTCTTTTTAGGTGTCATGTGTCTTTAAGAAAATGAAAATAACATAAATATCAATAATGCAACTACATCCATAGGATGTCTTGGGTTTGCTCATGTTGGGCCTCAAATGTCCCCCATACCTTCACCTATATAGTCATGTGGGCCCCCATGGCTATTGGCTTGGTAGGATTCACATTAGTATTGGCGATTTAACACTTGCATCACCCGAATGCAAACCACAAAATATGTTTACGAGATGTATGGTCGGAATGTGTCCAGGTGTAGACACAATGACAACTCAAAGTGGGGTTAGTTCACACGACGTTTGGTATAGCATGCTTTGGCCTAATAGGTACTTCGTACTCTCATCGTTAGTCCCCAGGTAGGCAAACTGGTCCTTTATTTTGGATTTATACGAATGCCAGCCTAGACAGGACGTTCCGGCTATCGGTACTGGTACCCTTCCAGTTACTAGATGCCCGTCATGAGAACTCACTTTGATGAGATTTGAAAAACAAAAATCATTGTAAAAACAATCATGATGTGGTGTGTGCTTTCATGGATATGATGTGTTATGAGAATATGATTCATGATAGGCATTATATGATAATATATACTTATGAACATGCTTGCATAACATTGAATGTAACATTTAACGTAAAACATATAAACATCATGAAGTTTGGCATGTAACACACAAAAATCTTAAAAATTTCTAATCAACTATAGTATAGGCTCTAAGGGTCTAATAACCTATCCTATATCCCTATAGTCATGGCTCTGATACCAATCTGTCACACCCCGACCCGCAGCGGAATAAGAGTCGGGGCATAATTGGGTTATCACCAAAGCTCATGATATTTACTAATATGTTTCATATTTATTAAAGTCAAAGTTACATTTCCAAATATCCAAACATGTCCATACAATACAAAGAAAATAAACCAAACATAACAATCCCAAACTCTAAATCATTTTATTCTTCTAGTCCAATCCTATGTGTTTCTGACTGCAGCTGGCTCACCTGTATCATGTGTAAAAATGGGGGTTTTTGGGTCAACATAAGTTGGCGAGTGAACCTTGTTAGATAAACATTTATTATTGATTTACTTGTTAGTTTATCAATGAAAAATTGTGCATAATCATAAATGAGCAAATGTAAATAATCAAGCAGTGGCAAATAGCAATCACAACTATAACATACAATAACATATGATAGCATACATTAACATACCAACAACATACGATAAATAACATAAATGAAACTGTGCGATCAAGGCTCAATCAAACGGAGCCGATCGTATTGCATGTACTGAAAATGAAAATGTCTGTGCGATCAAGGCTCAATCAAACCGAGCCGATCGTATGTGGGCACGCCAGGTTCACGCTCATAATGAAATGGGGAACATGCTCAACGCTCATAATGTAATGGGGAGCGGCGGCCTATGAAATTGCATGTACTGAAAATAATAAATTACATCTAACAATAACTACACAACAGTTGAAACAAACTGAATACACATGTTCATGATATGATGTATGCACAATGATTTAAATATAATATATATATCAAGACACATGATACATCCCAAAACGTGATTAAACGGGGAATTTGTAAAGATTCACTCACATTGGGTGCGTTTGAATAGAGATGATGAGATGCGCACGAGTCGGGAGAAATGAACAACGAGAATTACTAACCTAAATAATGGCGGAAAAATATAGTAAATGAGTGGATTTTAATGAAATTTTTAGATATATTTTTGTGAGTTTAAAGCTATTTTCTATCTTTAAAAAAATATTATTTTTAAGTATTTTTAATTGATTTTTAAATTAAATTAAATAAATAAAAATATAAAAAAATTGTTTATTTTGCGTTGACCGTTGACCGTTGACTTGTTGACCTGTTGACCGGTTCGGTCAGGGTGCAAGGATGCGCTGGGTGAGACTCGAACCAGAGACCTCCCGTACGCGTGCACACAGCTCTACCAACTGAGCTACGTGTCTAACCCGAAATAATCTTGTTTTTAATTATATTTATATACTAATTCGGTTTAACCAAAATTCTTTTAATTTCAAAAACATTTTAATTCAACAAACCGGTGCCAGTAACAGGTTTCGAACGCGTGACGTGCGACTTAGTGTTGCACACAGTCCACCGCTGGACTGTGTGTCTAACCTGGTTAATATCTCGGTTTTTATTATACTTAACAACTAACGGAGTTAACCCGGTTTAGTTTTAAACAAAAAGGCATTTTATTACATAAGGAGTGCGTGTATCAGGGATCGAACTCGTGACATGCGACTATGTTTTGCACACAGTCCACCGCTGGACTGTGTGTCTAACCCGTTCATATTACTGATTTTAAATAAACTTATAACTTTACTAACTTCGTCTTCTTCATTCAAATTACAGTCGACTGAATTACTAATCCTTTTCTTGCGTTTACGATTATCCAACATTCATAAGACTAAAACGAAATAGCAGAGACGGTGTTGGAAGTTAAACATACCGTAGGAATGATTTATCACAGAGTCTCCGGCAATGCGTCGGCTCTGTTTTTGTGCACCTCAACTAAACCAAACAATTAACCATTTTGATTAGCCAATCGTGGAATTGAAGTGATAAACAAACGTTAACAGTGTGATTGAAGGTCCTTACCGTTTCACAGACGGAAATAAAGATTTCCAGGAAATTTCCGGCGAACTGGAATTATCTGATAACGGTGCCTGAATTCGATCTCAAGTGGATGGTTTGAGTTAGAAACAACTTAACAACTGTTAGACTACGATGGTATTGAAGAACTTATCGATTTGAGGACAAATACGGTTTTCTGGCGAACCTTACAGAAATTTCCGGCGAGTTGATTTAAGCGTTCTGATGGACTGAAAGTGGGACGAAAGTGAAATGGAATGTTTGCCTGATGTCTCTGAGTCGCGAGAAGGGTTTTGATTGAAGTAATCTGAACTTTGATTATTTTCGGTTATAAAAACCGATAATGATGAAAATTGATGTTCAATCAATTCCGAATTGATTAAAATCGTCGGTGCATCGGTTATAAACCTGAATGTGCGATTAATCAAACGATTAGTCGATTGATTTGCCGATTTTAGTTACTCAGTTGGCGCAAACGGTTTAACTATATTTGCGCATAAAAGTTATTTGTTTCCTAGAAATGACAGATAATAACAAGTGGCGGAGTGGTGATGTGGGTGTGTGCTAAGTCTTTGGATTTATAAACCGGCTGACCCGGGTTCGAGTCCCGGCAGCAACATTTCTTTTTTATTTATTTTGTTTTCACATTTTATCAAATATAATTTTTATAGTTTAGTTTGTTTGTTAATTATGTATCATTAAAAACCAAAATAACCATACATACACAACGTGACATTTATAACTTGATATTCGATTACAAAACGGAGCGGGTTTGGAAACCCGTTTTTGACAAATGTTACACACACCTTTTAGTTCGACCCGTCAACTTTGATTGCATACCGGTTTGACTAGCTACACACACAATTAAATACATGGATCTTAGTGAATCTATTCTTATTTGCTTACGGGCAAGCCCGACGATTGTAGAGAATGTTTCGATTAAATCAAAACGCTACGGACTCAACCAACTAACACTTTTACAGATTATTATTCTTACACCAAAACCTTTAAAGTAACCCTTCCCTCGATCGGTAGCCTCTATTTCTTTTTATACCGCTTGCATGCGACTGATTACATCCTCATCATTCGATTTATTATTTCACTAATGATTCTAAAACAACTATGTGGAACAGACCTATGATAGCCACGATTTTGGTATGTTCTTCTCGTCTTAACTTGTTATGCTAAAATGAATATCATAGTTCTTGTCTAACCCTATTATACGCTAATCCTCACTTGGCTAAATCACACTCTACGAACATTACACGAGGAGCATCGAGCCATACGTAAGTTCATCAAGTGAAGAAGCATAAAATAAAATTCCTACTTCCATGAGATATGCCCAGGTCAACACCATTTCTGTGTGAAACCGCCATAATTACGTATGTATCCATCAACTTTTCTTTTGTTTCATACTTACTCCTCTTTGACTGAAAGTTGGTCGCCTGCTACAACCAACGACGACATAATCCATATCAACCAAAAATTTTCCTTTCCCTCGGCATGAACGTGCAAGACACTAACATTCTGAAGTTAAAGGGGCATAAGGCCTAACTTGAGTTCTCATCCAAAGAGTTGATAAATTTACCCGAATCACTTGTTCCAAGCAACTATTACTTCTTTCTCGAATCCTCACGTACGAGGGCATCATCACGGTTCTTTGGTAGTGGTGATTGCACCATTTCTAATCTCCGTTAGTGATACCATATAACAACAAATCTCTCTTGCATTCACTTTAACTACTTTCACGACAATTACTTTGAGTGAATTCTCGGTGGTACGCCCAACATACATGATCCTAGGATTTGAATATTTTGGCCTCTAAGGAACTACCTTATCACAATTCCAGTTCGGTTTACTTCATCGACCCTCGTTTATGACGTATGACATTTGTATCCATCCGGGTAACCTCAAAGTATTCATTAGATACACTTGCTTCATAAAGTGTTGGTTACTTAATATTCAGACTCCATGATAACTAAATACTACTTTGCTCAAATCACTCAAATTCAAACGTGTTGAGCTCACCTAAACTATATTTGTGCAAACCCCCGGGGGCATACATGTTAAACACATCCGTCAATGACATACCAATGTATGATACATTGGTGTTCCAACTCTTGTGAGTGTCACTCGTGCTTAACGTAACTTGTTACAACATTATATATCATCGACCTCCCATTAACTCAACTTATATTTCCACTTAAGACCAAATACGAATTGACATGTAGTATTGTTTTTCCTTGATAGGCTAATTAAAACTTCATTCAAAATCCCTATACAAGAATTCGATACATCACGACTCTTCAAGCCATAGTGGCTTCACCGACTAAAATTCTTAACATTGGTGTCACCTCCATGAATAGCTATACTTGGTTACTAGGCGGTCTGCTATTCCATCTTTTTTTTGTGAAAAAGAAATCTAGACCACCAAACTTCAATACCATGATACCATACTGAAATTTGCGTCATCTATTTACTTTTGTGTATACCTACATTGTAAGCAACTTCCTATAGTTCTTTATAGTCGCGTTTATGTGCGCCTACTGTTACGGAGAATGATTTGCTGCTTCCACAATCGATTGTTCTATAAATAGGTACCTTTGTAGCTTGTTCAAATGAACAATTAAATCTCAATTGTCATTAACTGTCATATCATCTATGTAGTTTGATTTTATCTTATTTTGGTGTACTGTCGTATGTCTTGGCACTCTCTTTGGCAATAACTTGCAACTATTGTTTTAATATATCATAATCTAAAGTTAACACCGTTAACACAAACTACGTTATCTCAAATACTCATTCATGCATAACACTTGATTTGGGAAAATTAAGTGTGTAGGTCATTTCACAATACTTACGTAACAGTAATACGGGGAATTATGGAAACACATCACACATGGGTTTGTACCTGAACGTCGATAAACAATCGGAACAGTATTCTAGAACAAACAAATAAATACAAATATAAATTTACATGCTATGTGACTTTATGTGTTCTGTGATTTATATGTTCATTTTGTAAAATTACGTGAAACCGTGGATATGTGCGCGTAACAACGTGTTATTGCCCATAACTAGTGTATAGAGTTTACATTAGCCTAAATTTCGAGGTATTTAGAGTATACATTAGCCTAAATTTCGAGGACGAAATTTCTGTAACATGGGAAGAATGTGACACCCCGTAAATTCGACCATTGTTAGTGTCGCCTAGAGTCACGATACAAATTATTATTATTAGCTGAAAATTTATAATAACTTTATTTGAGTAAATGCGTTGTCAATTAATTAACTCTATTGCGATATTTCAACTTTGTTTTGGTTTAGCGGTGTCGTTTTAACTTATATATATAAATTAAATATATTACTCGGTAATATCGTCATAATATAATCGCTAATGTACTTAATAAGACTCGTGACGACTAGCTGGTTCGTGCACGCGTTATAAACCCAACCCACCTATACCAAACCTTAACTATTTAAAGAACTTATCATCTTCATCTTCTTACCTCCTTCAAAACCCTAGCCCCCAAGTGCATCTCCCTCAAATTTCACAAATAAACACACACCCCACAAATCTCTACAGCACATACACGTATCTTCACATGCTAGAGAAAGAGAGAGAGATAGAGAGAGAGCGATGGAGAGAAAAATGGGAGGTAGTTTCCCCCTTCGATAACTGTAGCGACCCCCCCCCCCCGTGGCGGCGGCGGCGCTGTGGTGTTGGGATTTCGCCGATGCAGGGAAGTGGTGATGCAGGGAAGCGGGGTTGTTGTGGTGGTGACGCGTCGGAGTGGAAAAGGGGGCAGAGGTGTTGGTGTATGGTTGTGGTGGGGGCGGAGCAGTGGTGAGTGGTACGGTCGCGACTGGTTGCTGCAGATGGGTGACAGCGGTGACTGGGTTCGAGCAAAAGGGTGGCGACAACAGGAAGCTAGGGCTGCGCTTGAACCCATGGCAGCGGCCTCGGCTGAGTATCGACGACAACAACGCGTAAGTATGTCTTTCAGGTTTCTATTTTCGGCTATAAGCCATCCTTTTGTCGTTCCAGATCTGATGTTTTTAGCTTGGTGGTGGTTGTTCTGGAGTGGTATAGCGATGACGTTATGACGGTCCGTGACCGAGGTGTGTGAGGGAGTGGTTGGGTTAGCGGTGCAATGTAGCTGATGAAAGTGTCGGGTTGTATCTTCCGAGGTTGTAGTGAAGACAGGTCTTGTTCTCTTGGTCAACTTCAGTCAACTCTCGGTCAACATAAGTCAATGCTGGTCAAAGCTCAAGTCAGCATGTCATATTTGAGTGGCACTCTTACCGAGGAGACCCTCTTTTTCGTGTCGGTGTGAACAATTCGTATGAGTAGGTAACGACTAGCACGAAGTCTATTCATTGAGTTTTATAATTAATATTTTGTAATAATTGAACGTGAAACGAGCTCTAGTGAACCCGACCCGATTAGTAGCATTGTATAATAATAGTAAATGGTTTGTAAGTGAGATATTCGGTTGTAAACGGACTTATACGTGTATGTGAAGATGTGTATGATAATAGATAATTATTTTAACAATTATAAATGATGCGCTAGTGTGTCCTTGACTCATTACTATGCTATGTGTGCTATACATGTCATATACTTTACCAGAACCTATAGAAGTCTACTTTATGTAAATTGATTGTTTATATGTATGACGATTATTCTGAAAAACCATATTAATATATTGGACATTTTACAACGTGTGCTATTCTAATACAGATACACACTTGATAACACATTGACACGATTTTATAAATATATTTAAGTATATATTTAATTAGTCGAGAACTAAGTTGTTCTTAAGGCATAGTACATACATGAAACATATGTGGAATTAAACAAACTTATGATTACTGTTTGCATCGCGGTAATAACCTTACCATCGGGTCGCACGTTTAGCGATTCAGTAGAGCTCGATCACACGTGAAACAACTTTACTCTAGTATTGGTTACTTATGATGTGCTAATATTATTAGGGATGTCTTGGTGAATATCGCCATGCTATGCCAGTTCGCTTCGCTAACACAATACTTTTGGATATAACACGCATTCTAAGGTGAGTTCACGGCCCCTACTCTTTTAAATGTTTTTAAAACACAGGGGAGAAAGCATGCACTACATTACGGTAAAGTAATGCCGTAACGTTACGGTAAGGTAACGACTCAACTGTTAGAGTTTTTGTTATATTAGTTATGGTCACAAAGTAGCATTATATCACATGTCTGTCCCCTTAAAACTTACGATGCCGTTGGTATTGGATTATAGCGAGGGAATTTTTAGTAGTACTACTGGGCCCGACAAGCCCCACTCGAGCTGGTCACGCCAGCTAGACCGAACGTTGATGGTCACGGGTGTAGAATTTGCCTAACACTTAGCCATGGTTGGTGATAGACCTAGCACAACAGGGGGAGCAACGTCAGCTTCGGATCGAACACTTTGTTGACATGACTTAGGTTAGCTACCTACAAATATAACAAGTACTGTTAAACATTACAACTTTCTGTTTCGGGTTTGAAACAGTGGAAAAATCTTGAGAAACCACTTACTCTATAATTGTAACTTAAAACCTGTGAACTCACTCATCATTATGTGTTGACACTTGTTCTTGCATGTTTTCTCAGGTTGCTAAGGTATCACACATCAGGATTAGGATGCATTATGGAGTCACATTGATTTTCAACAAACACTTAGACTCGGCTTTAATTACATTAGCTATTTTGGTTTTGTAACTAATTACGCTTACACAACTCAACTGTAAACATTATTTTTCTCATGAATGAGCAAACAGGGAAATTTAAAACTCATGTAGTGGTCGTTCAATATGACTAATGACTGTGATCCTGGTCTGTCACTCGCCTCGCGGTATAACTCTGCATGTGGAATTTGAGGGTGTGACAAAAAGTAAGCTCCATCGCGTCAAACCAACTGATCATGGTAGTAACACCGTCCATGCCAGTGAATTCTACTAGTTTACAAGCCATGAAATGCTTGAATTGGAAGGACGTTTTGGGGTTGTCAGTTTTTGAGTCGGCAGAGGATTTGGGGGTTTCGGTATTAATGGTTTGAAGCTGGCTAACAATATCAAGGATGACACGGGCCATTTGATCGGTCATTTGCTCGGTGACAAGACCGATGAGTTCTTGCTTGGAGATCGAGTCTTCATTATTGTTGTTGTTAGAACACTTATTGGACCTCTTGGATTTCTTGGATGAGTTAGGAGAATCCATCTAGAGGTTCAACATAGAAAAAGGGATGAGACTTGATCATAATATGGGAAAAACAAGTTTTGCATGAATACGCATGTTTCACAAAGTCTGCATGAAAGTATCAAGTATAGCATGGATAATCACGTATAAATGCGAATAAGGAGTATAAATTT
Organism: Scalesia atractyloides; assembly: GCA_947069175.1. Taxonomy (NCBI): domain Eukaryota; kingdom Viridiplantae; phylum Streptophyta; class Magnoliopsida; order Asterales; family Asteraceae; genus Scalesia; species Scalesia atractyloides. Next base: position 16,465,321 of record CAMTDV010000018.1, read on the forward strand.
AGGGTGTTCACGAGGATTAATATTGTTTTTTTATTGCGATAAACGTGCGAGATGTGTAACGGTTCAAACGAATAAGGTAACAAGTATAAATCACATAAAAATTGAGATAACATAAAAGATTGGCTCAATAAAACATGGGATTGTTTCGGGTAGAGAAACGTCGACAATTCCTTAGTGAATCGAAGATCCTTTCTAATTAGAGAAACGTGCTTTGGCCTATAGGTAAAATACTCTCATTGAGAAGCGACTAACGGTATTTTACCCTTCCAGTTACTACACGTCTCTAATCAATTAGAAAATCGAAACTTTGGCGAGAGCAAAAATTAAAGAATGGGACTTAATCGACAAGGTGCGGGTTTCACCCCTAACTTGACGATTTCGTACCCTAAGTGTTGTTGTTTCTTACTAAACGAGGAGCATATTACGACTCATTTGTAAGATCTACTAGAGCATGAAATGGAAGTTTCCATCAAGATGTGGATATCACTCCTAACTTGATGGTATAACTCTGTGAAAAATCGAATAAGCGGAATGAGGGATTTCACCAAAAATTGTAGGTCATTGGCCCTATCTTGGTGCAAATCGCCTCATTTGCATCATGAGTGTCTTCAAGTCTTCAAGTGTATTGTGTAAAATTTCTTAGGAAAGACATTAAGTAAATTTTAAGACCAAAAGATAAGGAAGAAGCAATGAGGAAGAATAAAGTATTAAGCATGATATAATATGGACACTTAAAATATAGACTAGCTCGAACATGGAAATTCTACCTAATTCCCTATAGTTATGGTTCTGATACCAATCTGTCACACCCCAACCGATGGCGGAAACATCGAAGTGAAACGTAAACGAGATTGCAAGAGACTTCATAACCAGCGACAATATTTAAACAAAACCCATATTTCATTCATTCAACGATAACATTGTCAAATTACAAGTCAATTACAATAATTTAGAAATTTAAAAGACGAGTACAACATAAGCATAACAACAAAATAATACAACATTTTAACCTAACGTCTAATGTGTATCTAGAGCATCATCACTACTTCAATTTCATGGGAAAATCTTCATCAACCTGTAACATGTTAAAAATACGAGTTCAATGCAAAAGCAAAGGCGAGTACACAAGTTTGGTGATACATAGCATAAGTATAAAAGTGTAACTCGAATCCACATGGCAATTGTAAGCAAAGTTCATACTAATCATGCAATACTAGATCAAACCCCAAGTTTCCACAAAAGTTTTAACGAGATCGAGCTTCCCTTGCCACAAAAGCGACAAGACTAAAATGAGTGTGAATATCTTAGCATAACCCCGACGGGCGGTGTGCTACTCCTATAGCGCTATATATGATAAGTTGGGCTAGCTAAGTTAATGATCAAGCATGTATAATCAAGCATGTATCTAGGCATAACAAGTATTCATGTATAAGGATTGAGCATGTAAAGCATGAGTTTGTGATATGTTTATTTTGATAGGTAAACATGTTACAACCCAAAAGTGATTAAAACGGTAAATGGGTCGAATGTACTCACGGTTTTGCTAAGTCTTCTACTTGACAAGTCCGTGGGAGTAGTGGTTTCATGGAGTGAACGTCGAGTTATCCTACATGAGGAAGACAAAGGCGTATGAGTATTTTGGGATAAGGATAGAGCATTCGGATTTAGGATACAAAATGTGACAAAGTATGTATTATGAAAATAGTCACTATGGTATTAGAACTTGTCCTTGACACTTGTAATAATCCATAAGGATTAGGTGTGGTTTCATAGGTTCAAGACCTATAAGAATCGTTGACAAGGAACTACACACATAGTGATAAACTTATTAACTTGATAGATGCTTATTTAGTCATTATCAAAGGTTCGGTTTTAAGGATTATATTATAGTCCATAAGTATATATATAAGGTCATATAACCATGTAGGAGGTGGGAGGATGAACCATCCACTTAGGTACCTCTTAGTGTCATATAAGTCAAGTAGGAGGTGGGAAGATTAACCATCCACTTTGGAACCTCGTATGATGTTCACCACTACACAAGTTACCATAGATAACAAGGAGGGTCTTAGAACAAGATTAACAATGATAATAATATGAACAAGAATGTAAATGACAAGAATGTAGGGTGTGTCACCACTATACCAAGTAGCCAAGTGAACTACAACTCGGAGAGCACACATCGACACACGTTGACGGCTAGACGGGGTTGTGACACTTTAGAGCTAGCAAACAACTTGGGATAATGATGAAAAACATCAAGTGATGTGTGGACTTAGAGTTAGGATAGCCCAAGCTAACCTTGCAGTCACACCTTCAACAAGTTCTTGACTTGGCATCACTTGTGAGCTTAAAGCTCTTCAAAAACAAAAAGTTTAGAGTGTTAAACACTCTTATTTACATGTTTAACAACCTTGGTTAGTCTCACTAATCATAACTTTGATTTAGAGCCCAAGAACACAAGGTTGTTTGATGAAAACATGAGTTTTGAAAGAATTTTGATTAAAACAGAAAGTTTGGAGCCCTTTTCGGGGAAATTCCAGGTCTGAATTCTTCAAGGAAAGACCATGGAATCATGTCCAAAGGAAAACCAAGCATGTAGGAAAAAGAATAGGGCAATTTCGTTGAGTATTGAGTGAGTTATGCTCACTTTAGTGTAGAGGTACAAATCTGCCCGAAAATTGGATTCAGCTACGAACTTGGAGTGTTTTGGGAGGCTTGGAGGCTTTGTAAAGTGGAAAAATGGCTGGAATATAAGAGGTACTTATAGGGAAAGGATTAGGGTTTAAGTGGGTTGGGTTTTGAATAGAATTAGTGGGTTATTAGACTTGAAACAAGCCCAAAAACATACCCAAACAAGGGCTGATTGCAAGGCTGATTTTTAGCCTTTATATTCTTTTTTTTTTGTTGTTTAAATGTAATTAAAGGTGTATTTGAGATGTACTTTATATAAATAAGACGTTACATGATGTTTGGTGTATTATTCATAGGTTATCAAGGTCTAAAGTGCATATTAAACATGTTTTAAAGTGCCAAAATGTGTGATAAAAATACATGTAGGTGACATATCAAAAGTAACAAGTATGTTTGATTTTTGGTTAGGTCTAATCAAGTGAAATTATATAACTTAATCTTAAAATCGAATAACCAAGTATTTGAATGTATGGAGATTTGAGAATTACGAATACACGATCAATGTTTACGAGTTAAACTTGCGTTTAAGCGAATTATGAATCATGTATCAACCGAATGCACGTATTAATGTATAGACATGTATAAACAATGTATAAAAGATTCATTTTATTACGATCAAAGTCTCGGATTTACAATGATGTGAAAACGAGATACGATTACAAGGGAAACAAGTTTCCAAAAAATAGAATTACGATACAATCTTGCTAAAAAAAAGGAAAGCTGCGAAAAGCGAGGCGTTACAGTCTCCCTCCTTTAGGAAATTTCGTCCAGAAATTTAGGAAGATGCCACGAAGCGGCCGAATTCTTTAAATTAAACTCATTGCCACTACAAATGGAGATGGATCAGATTCTAAATACCCATTGCCACTACAGATGTGGATGAGTCGGATTTTCTTACAAGCTCTGACATGGATATGTTTTATAAAACCCATTACCTTTATTAGTGGCGATGACCCCCTTATAGAAGGTAGAAAACATCAGCTATCCTAGTGATGAAGGTGCATTTTCAGCCCCATCATGCATACAAAAAACATGGATATAAATCTATGAAATACCCAACACAAGGTATCTATCATGTTTATAATGTGTTATTATCATTTTCCCAAATGTTAAAGATAAGTATAAACAATATATATATATATATATATATATATATATATATAAGTTTAATATATATAATCTTGATCATGAACTAATTCCATTCCATCTTCTACTTTGATAACACTTACTAAAATAAGAAAATATTAATTTGAAATAAAATATACTATGTATTTTGTATATTGAATAGATATAATAATCAATATAAGATTATTTCTAATATATATTAAATTTAATCATTTAATAGTTTTTATATTAATTTACTTATTATTTATTATATAGTTGAGGTAGCATAATAAATTGCCACATAACATTTTAGTGAAATACTTTTTATAAAAGAATGTCATGTGGCATTAAAGTTACTATTTTATTAGTTTTAATATATATAATCTTAGATCATGAACTAATTTCATTTCATCTTCTACTTTGATAAGACTTAATCAAATAAGAAAATATTAATTTGAAATAAAATATACTATGTATTTCGTATATTGAATAGATATAATAATCAATATAAGATTATTTCTAATATATATTAAATTCAATTATTTAATAGTTTTTATATTAATTTACTTATTATTATTTATTATATAGTTGAGGTAGCATAATAAATTGCCACATGTCATTTTAGTGAAATATTTTTTATAAAAAATGTCATGTGGCATTAAAGTTACTATTTTATTAGTATTAGATTAGATTAGGTTAAGCCTATTCAATATTCTTAATTCTTAATAATTAATATTAGTTATCTACTTACCTATAAATTAATATTAAAGTTACTAATTTATTAGTATTAGATTAGATTAGGTTAAGTCTATTCAATATTCTTAATTCTTAATAATTAATATTAGTTATCTACTTACCTATAAATTAATATAATATCTCTACTTTAATAAATAAAAACATACTTATCAAAAGAAGATGAGATAACCAAAAATTTATACATCCATCACTATTTGACGTAACCAAAAATTTAAAATATTATCATGTTTATAATTTGTTATTATCGTTTTCACAAATGTTAAAGATAAGTAGAAACAATATATATATATATATATATATATATATATATATATATATATATATATATATATATATATATATATATATTATATTTAGGATCATGTGAGAAGCATTAGGCTAATTGAGAAACTTGAGAAACATTCTGGACCACACATTTTCTCAAAGCTTTTCGTAATATACACATATGTATAGTTCAAAATTGACTATATACACGTGTATAGTTCAATATACATATATGTATATAGTCAATTTTAAACTATACATATGTATATTACGAAAAACTTATGGAAATGTGTGGTACAAAATGCTTCTCAAGTTTCTCAAATAGGGCGTGCTTCTCTTAGGATCCATATCCTATTATATATATATATATATATATATATATATATATATATATATATATATATATATATATATATATGTTTAATATATATAATCTTAGATCACGAACTAATTCAATTCCATCTTCTACTTTTATAACACTTAATAAAATAAGAAAATATTAATTTGAAATAAAATATACTATGTATTTTGTATTCAAAAACAAAATTCTTACTTCGTAAACGAATAATTTAAAATATTTAAAATGAGTAATGTTATATTTTCTTTAAGTTCATATGTATAGTTCATATTAGGGTTATATGTGGTCATATCAAAATTTATATTATGATGTGTGATGCAAGAAATAATATGAAATATCAAAAATAATTTAAAACCTATAATCGTTATGTCCTTCAAACACAACCAACTTCTACAATAATTTATTTTAAAAAACTCATTCAAGTTTATATATATGGAAAACACGTTTATCCCCCAAAGAACTCGATCAACTTCATAATTATCTTAAAACCTTTCATTTTGTATCCTAAAACCCATATAATACATATGTCTATAAACTAGTGATATTATACAACCTAACAGCTCAAACTCATATTTTGACCCCTACTAAGAAATTTCTTGTTGGTGCATTAATGTTCGGTACATTTGTGAAGTGTGTACAAGTAATAAAGGTATATGTAAGTCACTTTAGTTCATTCTATAACTTTGAATGTGTGACAAAGCACTTCAAATACAATGTTCCTTCTGTTGCTACTATTATGTCACATGCAGGTTAACACACCACCTTTAAGGCATCATTAGAGATGGAGATTTGAGTACGAAGAGATGAGATATTCACTTTTTCTCAGATTTTTGTTCTCCGATAAAAATATATGTGAAGTAAATGCACGGTCTCTTTCACATAGATGAGATATTTGAAACAAAAATAACATTTTTTTAACGATCAACATCTATCTATAAATTAATATAAAAACAACGATATATAATTAGTTTTTTACCAACGATGTTATGGTTGCCCACTTGCCCGGGCTTGTGATGGAAAATTTAACGGGTTTTGTAGCCGGTAAAATGGGTCAGCTTTAACTTCAAGTTAAAGTGGTTAAGTTGTATGAGCCAACCATTATTTTTACAAATTGTTGTCTTATTAATATCGCTCCTTACACTCTACTTTTGTAAGAGCATTCGCATTGGAGCTTTTAAATATATGTGAGTGGAGCCTCTATATTATATAGAATGATTGAAAGTGGTTGTGAGTGAAGGAAAGAGAAATGTTATTGTTCATCAGTAAATTTGGAGAAAACATTTTTCACCCTCTATATTTTTTAATATTTTTAAAAGTAGTTGTGAGTGAAGAAGAGAGAAAAAGGTAATGATAAAAGTATAAAAAGTTATTATTTAATTGGAAAGAATAGAGAAAATGTAGTAATTTTTAATTTAATTATAAAGATAGAGAGGATCAATTGCGAATGCTCTAATGTGATTTATGAGGTTTTGTGGATTTTAGCTCTGCGTGGCAAACCATGTGGGTTGGATCGAGATCGGGTGTCGGGTCAGAACAACTTCAAGTGAAAATGAGTTCGATTCAAAATGAGCTTTTGTAAAATTGTATCCCTTTGGTTAGCTTAACATGGGTCCGGACTATACTCAACTCAAATTAAAAAGAGTTTTTGGACAAAATAAGATCAAAACAGGTATACCGGCTATATTTATTTTTATGGTGATTAATGACAATGGGTATTGGCGGCAACGTAGTGGTTGTGCCCACATGGTGTTGGTGCCGATGATGGTGGTGGTTGTGGCAGTGGCGACAACGGTTGTGCTTGTGATGGTGGGGGGAAGTTGCATTGAAGATGGTTACATTGGCAGCATCAAAAAGCGTGAACGGTTTACATTTTGATCGGCACCATCTTTTATTCTTCTTTTCTTTTTTTATTTATAATTTTTATTTTGATTTATCAAACCTATTATATAAGGAGTCTTTTGTACATAGTTGGGGGCAACAAGCCGCGCCGCTACCCCTTTCTGAATAGAAAATCCTAGCCTGCTAAACACATAAGTTTGCCCCTTAACATGCACGGTGTTACTACTTACCACCTGCTGAACCCGCTTGAGGAAGCCCACCTACAAATTCGCCTACAACTTTTTGGGCCATGCCTAATTTTTTACTCTTAAAACTGTAATGCAAATAATAATTACAAATAATATAAAGCCCACTTAATTCTCTTTCAACGTCCCAATGCCCATCTTCAGCTAACTATTTTAGTTCCCGTTGATTTCCTTTTGTTGCCTCCAACTGCAAGCATTGAAAGTTTTAGACCCAAACAAATTTACATCCAAATATTATATTATGTTTAATTTAACTTGTAGAAACTTTATTTCACCTTGATCACAATTCTTTCTTCTTGTTTTATATAATTTTATCACTAGGTTATAACCCCGTGTATTACACGGGTTAATTAAATGAATTTTATGTACTAAATATTAAAACAATATATCTTTAAAAACGTCCTTTATTGCACGGGTTATATAAATGTAATTTTATATATTAAGAAATTATATAGACATCATATTGTATGGGTTGAATAAATGTAATTTTATATACCAAATAATAAAAAAAGTTATATCTTTAAAAACCTTCGTATTACACGACTTGAATAAAATTGATTTACCTTCCAAATAATAAGAAAATTATATTTTAAAAAATTAATAGATACATTCGGTACGCAATAGATATGGTGATTGCGATGATTATTGAAAAGAAGAGACAGTGGTCAAACATGTTATTCTTAGAAGCAAATAAGTAGCCATTTAGGAGTGATAAAATATAATTTATATTTAAAAAACCCCGTAATAGATCTAATTTTAAAAAACTAAGACTTTGTTATTATTAGTAAAATCAATGAATTAAATTTTGTAATTTTGTTTGGTATTATTTTATTATAAAGTGCATATTATACCTATAATTATATTATGTCTTAAGTTATTGATGTCATCCAAAATTTTTTCAATTTTATGTCTAGCATTATATATACTTTGGTAAAAGTTTAAAGTTTATTAGAGTTATAAATGAGAAGTAAACATTAATTTAAAATAAATAATAATTATCTATAGTTAAGTAGAAGAGATTAAACAAAATAATATTTTGTAAAAGAGTTATCTATAATTAACTAAAAGAGATTAAACTAAATAATAATTATCCATAAGATATTAAATTAAATAATATTTATAGTAGAAGGGTTATCTATAATTAATTAAAAAAATTAAACTAAAATAACAATTATCTATAAGACATGGACTAATATGATGACAAGTATCTCATAAGTGGTTTCTTTTATTATATAGTATAGATATAGATTTAGCATGCTTTCTCTTGAAACCTACAAAATGAAACTACAAAACATTTATCGGTTCGCATGAATTTGTTAATAAAATGCCTATAACACGAGTTTTACAAGCGTGATATTTATGTATATTTATGAACACATCAACACAAGATGCAGCGTGCAGCGAACGACTTAATTCAGACGCAATCATGTTGTTGAAACCTACAAAATCTAAATATAAACAAATGAAGCACCGGTTTAAGTGAATTTGCTAATTAAATGCCTTAAACACGGGTTTTATAAGTGTGATATCTATGTATATTTAAGCACAAATCAACACGCAATGCAAACTTGATAAAGCACAGGAGTGTAGGAAACGCCTAAGTTTCAAGCGTAGTCATATCCAGATTGAAGAACGGAAAGAAAGTTGCAGATAGAGACAATGAAGAGAGACATAACCCCTTTAAATGATTCATGGGCTTTGAGTTTTTATGCCTTTTTATTTTTCTAGTCATTGTCTTAGTTTTATTTATTTAGATTTTGTTTATGGGGCGAATTACACTTTTCTTCATTTATGCTTGTATCATATTGCGATCGATATCCTTAACTTCAATAATTGCACTCACAATTCTTTATTTGTAAAACATATTACACTTTACGTCCTTTTCCTCTAACCTGGTTAAAATTTTCAGTTAAGTATGGTATGTGCTTTGCACTTGAGGGTAGATTGCGGTTCAGTTTTGTATATCTTATTATTATATCGATTGTGGTTTAATTTTGTACTGCTCCCAAGTTAGGACTGGACAAATTATTAATTTTATCGAGTATTAATTTATAGAGATTTTATTGTATATATATATACATATATATATATATAGAGAGAGAGAGAGAGAGAGTCTTTAGAGAAAGAAAGAGTAGTGTGGGGGATATATAAATGAGTAAAATTACTAATGTATCTTATGTGCAAGGCACATGCCATACTTAACTGAAAATTTTAACCTGATTAGGGCCAAAGGACGTAGTGTGATGAGTTTTACAAATAAAGGATTGTAATTGTAATTATTGAAGTTAAGGACATCTATTCCAATCCGATACAAACATAAAGGACGTAAAGTGTAATTTACTCTTGTTTATAAGACTAGGATAAAATTATTATTGTATATTTGTGTATAAACTAGTTATAATTAGAACTAATTTCTTAATCGGATGATTTTGAAATTTTGATACCAACAAAAAGTTGGGAGTGTTTAATTTCCAATTATGTATGATTTTATTTATCATATTTCCGAATACTAATAATATTCTATAATTAAGTATGATTTTCTTTATCATAATTTCGGAATACTAATAAGATTCTACAATTAAAATCTAATCTACTTTTCAATTGAAATTGAAAAATTTGAATATGTGTTGATGTCATGGATAAAGAACTTATAAAGTAAAATTCGAATTCCCGGTTCAAAATTGAGATAATTATGACCTTAACTTCCTTAATTATATCGGATTTAAATTTCAGTTCACTTATTTATTTCATTGGTATCCTCTTATATTCATATTCAGTAGTTCTTCAATTCTCCAAAGCCTAACATCCTTTCGTTACAAATCAAAAACACACAAATTCTTATTCTGATGAAGATCGTCTTGCATGTTAGAGTCATGTTTGAGAGATCATCAAGTTATAAGATACACGGAATGTACATACAAATTCTTTTAGCGGAATCATTTAGGAGATTTCACGTTGGTTCAAGCATCATAACATGTTTGAACTTTTTGCATGATGGGGGCTGAAAATGCACCCTTCACCGCTAGGGGCTGGCTTTGTCCACCTCCTACAACGGCGTCATCGTCATCGTCACTACAAACGATGACGGGTTTTAAATATTATAGTCATGTAAGAAGTTGCAAGAGTGTTTAAGGGAATTCCCAGTACCACGTATTATAGTCAGGTATTTTAAAACTCATCGCCACTACAAAGGAGATAGATCTGACTTTTAGAACCCATAACATCTACAAATGGAGATGAGTCGGATTCTGTTACATCCTCTTACAACGTCTAACATGTCTATAGTTTTTTAAACCCATCATCACGATTACTAATTACTAGTGGCGATGACCCGTTGCAGAAGGTAGAATCAGCCTTCCTAGCGATAAAGAGTGCATTTTCAGCCCTATCATGCACACAAAAGATGCATAGATATAAATCTATGAAATATTATTTATATTATAGGTCTGATATGACACCCAAGCTCAACTCATATTTTCATCCTCCTGAGAAATCTCTTGTTGGTGCATTAATGTGTTGTAAATTTGTGAAGTGTGTAGATGTGTACAATTCATAAAGGCACATGTAAGCTTAGTTTAGTTCATTCTATAAGTTCTAGGGTGTGTAACAAAGCACTTCAAATAAAATGTTCCTTCTTTGTTATTATTTTGTCACATGCTGGTTATAAACACCTACTTTTATGTATCAAAGACGGAGATTTGATGACGACAATGATGAGATATTTAATGACAATATACGTGAAGTCTTTGAATATCTCGTCATTTCCATCCTCAAATCTATGTTATGGTCTATTTGGCATAGATGGTGTTGACATATTCAAATTAAAGTAACAGTATATTTGTTAGTTTTTGTGTTGAAGATGCTAGTGTTGCCCGGGCTTGTTGTGGACATGTTAACCGGTTGGATCGAGTTGGTTGCCGGTTAGAACGGCTTCGGTTGAAAATGAGTTCAAATCAAAACGAGCCGATTGAAAAAGGCATCAGTTTGGTTTAGGTCAAAATGGGTTCGGACTAGAATCAACTCTAGCTGTAATGAGTTGTTTTAGACAGAAAAAAAGTATCACAATAGATTTACATGCGATATTTATACACATGGTGACTTAGTGAATAGTGACAATGGGTATTGGCAGTGGTGCGGCTGGTGGTGTCGGATAAGGTGGTGGTGGTGGTGGTGGTTGTGCCGACGATGTGGTGGTGACGATGTTTGTTGCGTGCGGTGGTGATGGCAGCGTGGGCGTCGATGGTGGTTGCTTCAACGATTTATGGTGGCAACATGGTGGTGGTTTCAGTAACATATATCAAAGGGGCATGCTTTTAAGTTGAAATTGCCGCATCTGTCTCACTTAGTTACACAACCATGCGTTCAGGTTTTTCTAATCAACCCTTACTTAAATAAACTCAACCACAATTTTATATATAACAAAAGCCATAAAACATCATTTACAACGGATTTACTAGATGTTTACCAAGATCTAGGGGTGTCCGTAGGCGACGAAAAATAAGACTCTTTGCCAACACATCCCGAGCTTGTACTAGGTGTCGCCGTCACCGATCTATTTGATTCATCACATAACAATCTTGTATCAGAAGCTTCTTTTGTTTTTAATAAACTCAACTTCCCCTCTATACGATCCATTTTATCAATTAGTGTGCGCCTTGCCTTTATATTTGAATTAGATACACCTACAATGCTCGGAATATTCACACCGAGAAGGCTATTTTTTGGCATTGGTGAATTGGGGTCGCTTAAAACGTCTTCTTGAGAGATGTCTCCGATTCTCGTTAGAATGCTGAATGCCAAATTTTTAAGAACACGAGAATAGGCTTCTATGATTGCGTGAGCGACATCCTGAAATAATCAAAGATTAACTAGCTCGTTTCTCGTCTTTTGTAGTATGTAAAAACTATGAACAAACAGAAATGCATTTGAACGAAGTCAGGCCTAGCATAGTCAAGTATGCTTTGCTTGAATATGATTCGATATATGGGCTGGGCCAAGTGGAGCTGAGTCGACCCAAAGTTGCTTGGCCCATGATTCGCGTCTGGCAGCCCAAAATATTTTGGAATGGGATAAATTGATTTGAAGCAAAAATGTAGCATATACGAATTTTGTAGGAGTGTAAGTTTCTGACACGACACGAACCTAACACGAAATTTGTGGGTTTAGGTCTAGTCTAAAAAGATTCGGGTCAGTTTCAGGTTGAACCCACAAACCCGTTTAGCTACGGGTCGGGTTCGGGCCAACCTATTATATCATATAATATTATATTGCATTTACAAAATGTTTTATGTCATAATTTTGTTGGGTGTGTATTTTATGCCATAATTATAACTTAAAAAGCGGATTTGACTTAAGATTTTATAATTTAAATGTAAATTATTATACATTTGTATTTTTTGTACTAAGTTTTAATTTTAATATATTAATTTACGGAAAAAATTAAAAAATAGAAAAAATTCAGGTTGAAAGGGTCGTGTTTGGGCCAACCCACGAATATTCGGGTCGTGACACGATTTTCTGGTCCGGATCATGTTCGGGTTCGTCTAAAATTTTCGGGTTCAGGTCGGGTTGAACCTACGAACACGACCCGTTTAGCACCCCTATAATTTTGTGGTTTACTCACCTTTCCATATTGGATTTTCATGACATCAAGAAACTTTTGAGGGAGGTTTGGATATCTGATCTTGATTTCCCGTGAAAGATTTTCAGCTCGGTTTATTAGCAACTCGGTCTTGTCAAGTTCAGAGACGGGATCTCTGAATGACCATGATGTTCTTGCTGGAGATTTACCACTGTCATGTTCTACGATCTTGTCTTTCCATGCATGTATTGCTGCTTCCAGTCGGTTAATGGCATCAAGCGCGCTGTTTTCGGAATTTAAACTCAGGGATTGGAGCATATTGGAAGCCGAGGAGACTCTGGTTAGTACCCTATAAAGATCCTCACCAAGGCTTGCCTTCCCAGACTATGAAATGGAAAACAAGTCATTAAGCATAAGATTAGGGGTGTGCACGGTTCGGTTTTCGCAATGGTTCCGTTCGGTTTTTGAAACAAAATTACGTAAGATTCAAAAACAACAGGTATAATCCAAGATTTAAGAATCTTTCTTAGATGTTTACATTCAAGTTATTATGTTGAGCCTTTTTAATTAATATTGTTCTAACAAAACCTTTTTAATTAATATTGTTCTATTTTTATGTTTCTCCAATGTTTTTAATAAAGACATTTTCTTTTATAATACTTTGAAAATCATTTAACTTTTACATGTTGTGGCGTTCGTTTCATGGAATGTAATGGAATTGGAATTGGAATTCACGCAGGAACTGATATTTGATTTGGAATTTAGGTGTGTTCGTTTCACATAATTGAATGAAACCTGAATGGAATTGTAATATAGATTTCGATCCTTATGTTATTTCGCAATTTTCATTCCTTTTGTTGAAACAAACAAAATAAGGATTGGAATCTACATTCCAATTCCATCCAGATTCCATTTCATTATGTGAAACAAACACTACCTTAATGTTTTTATTATAAATACTTAACATTCAAGAATAAAACTAATAATTCTTGAAACAATGTACAACAAGCATTAAAAAATGATTGTTTAGGTTATTTGGTTTGGTTCGGTTTTCACAAAATGCAAACCGCAACCGAACTGCAAATTTCGGTTCAGTTTTTTACGGTTTTTTTCGGTTTCTGTTTGGTTTTTACGGTTTTTTGCTCACCCCAAAATCCTATATCTGAAGGGACGCTGCAGGATTTATTTGATCCGTTACTCATAAATGGGTCGATTTGGATTATTTTAACTCAAAAAGAGTAAAATCATAAAGCCATGCTAAACAGATAGTTTACCTTGGGAAGCGCATCACTGATGATCTTGGGTATAGGCATTTCAAGCAAGATAGCTTCATTAATCGATTTAGCAGCCTTGAAGATCTGAAGAACCAATTTCGCACATTTAAGCAACTTCTTCCGTTCACCGTCTGAAAGACCACCTACGGGTACTTGTGGTGCCGGAAGCCACCATCTTTTACTTTCCTTTACGTTTCCGTCTCTTCCTTCCGCTCGGCTACCACCTTCCTCATACCAAAACTCTGTCTCCGTCATAGAATCCAATGTTTCCTGTCAGTGTGTTTATGTAACACATACATAACAACTTTAGACAAACATCGGCATTGTTTTCGGATAACTCTAATGAAAGTGAAGAGGTCACCTACAAGAAGCATAGAGTCTAACTTTTGTAGCGCTGGGAGATTCAAATGAACGTCTACACGAGCTTTTGGTGTCATTATCTGTTGAATGAAAATATGAAGCTTTATATGTTGAATGTGAAAAATGAAGAAATTATAGGATCCTTTAGGGTGCTAAACGGGCCGTGTTCGTGAGTTGGCAGGTTCAACCCGAACCCGAAAACTTTAGACGAACCTGAACCGAACCCCAAAATCGTGTCACATAGAACATGGCTTGAATTCGTGGGTTGACCCGAACACGACACCCGATTTTTGTAATTTTTTCTAATTTTTTTTCATCAAATTAATATATGAAAACTAAAATTTACAAAAAAAAACACAAATATATATAATATAATTACGTTTAAATCATAGAATCTTATGTCAATTTCTCTTTTTAATTATAATTATGACATAAAATACACACCCAATTTAATTTATGACAAAAAATACTGTAAAAAAATAACACAATAAAAACGAGTTAAACCGGTCAACCCGCCTACCCGATTGGGTTGATCCAAACCTGACTCGTTTCGCTAAACTGGTTCGTGGGTTCAACCTGAAACAGGCCCAAACCCGTTTAGACTGGACCCAAACCCGTGAATTTCGTGTTAGGTTCGCGCCATGTCAAAAATTCACATCCCTAGAATCTTTCCATGAAGGGAATGGAAAATATACCTCTAGTGTCCTGCCATCGGGTCCACATTGCTTAGCAGGAATTAACTGAACCATATAGTTGGTCGGTGAAAGCAACCAGTCCATCTCTCTTCTCCACTTGTTCCTTTTATCCTCCGACAAAGCCTCGAGTTTCCATAACTCTCCAAAAACGGTTCCTATCGATTCATGGAGTTTTTATGAGGTTTTTTTACGAGTTTTCGTAATTTTAAAAGTGATTATGTGATATTAAATTAATCAAAATTACATATTCATGCTTAACAGGTTGTAGAAAATAATGTTTTAATGTGCTTCTGTTGTTTGAATCTATAATAAATAAAATAATCAGGTGTGTGTTTGGTAAATTCTGATTCTACAGCTTAAAAGGATGGAAAGCATATTGTTTCTCTTGAATTTTGTTGTAGCAGATATAAACTAGTTTTCTACAACAGTCAGAAGCAAAAACAAAAAAAAGAGTTAAATGCCATTTTAGTCCCTATGGTTTGGGTCATTTTGCCAGTTTAGTCCAAAGGTTTGAAACATTGCCATTTTAGTCCAAATAGTTTCAAACATTGCCATTTTAGACCACTGGGTTAACTTCATCCATTTTTTCTTTCAATGAGAAGAGCAATTCGGTCATTTTATATGTAATTTTGTTAACTAGAAGGGAATTCGACCATATAAAATGACCGAATTGCCGTTCTCGTTAACAGAAAAAATGGATGAAGTTAACCCAGTGGACTAAAATTGGCAACGTTTGAAACTATTTGGACTAAAATGGCAACGTTTCAAACCTTTGGACGAAACTGGCAAAATGGCCAAACCACAGGGACTAAAATGGCATTTAACTCAAAAAATAGTACCTTAAAAATCCAACGTACTTTCTTATTTTGCATAAAAAATCACTCATCCTAACTTTAGTGTTATTAAAATACACAAAAAAGTCCATCAAGCTAACTTAAGTATATTAAAGTCCCTAAAATTGAATAAAATTCACATACTTGTAAAAAATTGATAAAAGTAAAATAATGACTTGTTATCTCTTGAATTGATTCAAATAAAGATGGTATAATCTTTAAATGTTGTCACTTCATCAAATTTTGACAAGTTTAAAGTATAACAAGTCAATATTTTATTTATATTTTTCATAATATGTGTATTCTACACAAGTTAAGGGGCTTTATACTAACATTGGTTTAACAATTTTTTTCCTTGTATACTAAACAAGCAAGGGATTCTGATATACCCAAACAATGTTGATGGATTTTTTCGTGAAAAATAAGTAAGTATGTCGGTTTTTAGTATTAAATTTAAGAGTTAAATGTCATTTTAGACCCTGTGGTTTGGGCCATTTTGCCAGTTTAGTCCAAAGGTTTCATTTTTCGTCTGTGGGTCCAAAAAGGGTTTCATCGTTGCCATTTTAGTCCACTGTGTTAACTTCGTCTACTTTTTCTGTTAACGAGAAGAGCAATTCGGTCATTTTATAAGTAATTCTGTTAACTAGAAGGGCGATTCGGCCATATAAAATGACCGAGTTGCCCTTCTCGTTGACAGAAAAAATGGATGAAGTTAACCCAGTGGACTAAAATGGCAACGGTGAAACCTTTTTGGACCCACAGACGAAAAATGAAACCTTGGACTAAACTGGCAAAATAGCCCAAAACACAGGGACTAAAATGGCATTGAACTCTACATTTATAGTACTTATTACATGTAAAGAAAATTGCAATAATGAGATAATATACCAGCTAGATTTGTTATGGCATTGGACAAAGCCAAAGCAGGTGAGACTCCGTTACGTCCACCTGTAGCATCTTCACCCAACAAAAGCTTCGAAAACTTTTCCTTCATACCCTCAACATCTGCGTATTTAACCGTATACGACAAGTTCTCTTTGGTAATAAACTGTTGCGGGGGCCCCTCTGAGTCGTCCCATTCATCCAGACCATGTTCATGTTCGTCCCGTTTCATCATACTCCACTGAGAAAACGATGATCCAGATGGATTATTACTAGAACAATAGCTGGACGGGGAGTCGGTTGGGCATCCGTGTTCTTTACTTGCAACACTTTCGTTGTCGTAGGAGTTAACGTTTAGAATGCAGCTTTCAAGCCCGTTGTATGTCATGATTCCTGAGCGTTAAACACTACGCTGTTAGTTATGATAATACATATATTAGTAAAAAAGTTCTAGCACGTATGCATTTGCGTATGGATAAATACTTATAGTTTGTTTATTCATATTATTCATACAACTATCTAAATGGGGGTCCATCGAGTGGTTAAGATCTGGTGAGTGTAAAAGATTTGATCAACTACATGATGTAAACATGTATGGATGTTGTAATCTGCAATCTGTTTTTTTTAAATTTGAGCATTTAAATGCTGGAAATATTGCTCACATAGGGGTGGGCAAACGTTAACCATTAACCAAAATTAACTGATAGCCGAACCGCCACCGAACCAAATTAACCGATATTAACCGACGATTACGGATAATGCTATTTGATTAACCTATAAGTCAGTTATGGACATGGTTAAAGGTGCCCATAACCGAACCGAAAAGAATTAAGACATGCTTTTCAAATATATCTATATATAAAATATACATGTTCAAGGAATCAAACTCTATATACATAAAAAAACATATACAAAAGCATTTTATGTTATATAATTAGTTTTAAAATGTTAAAAAAATAACTGTTGTATAAAATTTGACTCATTTTATGCATTTGTATGTTTTTTTTTTGTCTTTTTTAATTTATAAAAACAATTGTAACTGAGACAATAATTGTCTAGTATGTTCTTTTAGTTCAACCTTAGATTGGTTAATTAACCGAAACCAAACCATAACCGAGTCTCATAATCGATTAACCCAAACGAAGTTCGGTTATGGTTATGGTTAAGGAAACTCCATAACTGAATCTAGCGGTTACGGATATGGTTGGGTAAAAACCGAACCAAACTGCGATTTGCACACCCCTAGCTCACACTATAAAATTCTTCGTCTTTGTCATTTTTTAAATATAATAATCATATTTATTTTATTTTATGTCTCTTGTTAAGCTGTTGGATCTAAAGTGGTTGGAGATCTGAGAGAAATTATATATTTATTATATATGGTAGTTAATGCATTATGTCTGTTATACTCCTGGATCTGCAGTACTGATAAGGAGGAGGATGAACAATTATTTGTTTCTGACTATTTTGCTCTTTAAAATTAAATGAAAACAAAATATTCCCTCATGTTGTTATATGAACCTTCAAAACCTTTGGTATGAGCTGTTGTATTCGCAAAAGTTATATATTGGACTAATAATTACTTAGGTTAGTTTGTTAATGATGAACTTGATTGGCTAATTATCAATATCATACTTACAGAATAAGTTTAGTGACACAAATCAATATGGATTTTATGATAGGTTCACCGATCAAACAGAGTGAGGACATTGTATGCCGATTATGAATTATTCGAGGTCGGCAATTCGAGGTTGGCTCGCTAAATGCTTGAATCAAACCGAGCTTATACTAGCCCGAGCACAAGCACATTCTAAAGTAAGCCTAAAGAGCCCATTATTTATAAGAAACATATTAACTTTATTTAATAATATGAATAGGGTTAGGTTCATTTGAAAACCGAGAAAACTATCAACCAATCAATTTTTTTTTTTACTTTTCATTTCCTTCAATTATAAGGTTAGTATTTTTACTTAAAAATAAAATTAAAAAAAATGTAAATTGGCGAGCTACATATATGTAACTCATTGATCTACATACATTTTTTAATTACCACGAATAATAGTAACATACAAAAAGAAGAAAAAATAAAAATTAAAAAATTTTGTTTAACAGTGTTTTTCTAGAAGTTTTCTCGTATCTTTTAAGTTTTCCAATGATCCATTTCCTTATTACATATTTAAATATATTTATATATATAACTTTGAAAAACAATTAAACAATAGATACTAACTTTTAATTATGAATAAATCTAAAAATATTATATGTTAATAAATAAAATAATTAATAAATAATAAACAAGTCAAGTCAGAGTCGAGCTCAAATTTGAAAATTTTCTCGATAGTTAGCTCGAGTTTAGGCTCCGTTCAGCTCATATACACCGGTAGATACAAGACTTACAACATAATAAAGAGAGCATTAAACTCATTGCCTCAATTACAAAAATCACTTTCTATATATTCTTAAACTTCCCATCTATACCAATCTGACGTATATATCATTTAATATAAAGATGTAACATATTCCCTACTAAAAGCTAAATATAAGTTTTATGTCCCCACTATCATTTATGGTATTAGTTGGGAAGTTTGGTACTACTATGTCACACAACATACCGTAAAACAATTAAGGGCCACATTTCTCTCAGTCAAATTTAAATTCATAAACAATAATCCTGCCATTTTGGGTGGGTTCTGCTATTGGGAGCTATGACATGTCACTATCACTTTTAATTATGGATTTTTTTTGCTTTTTCTTCCAACAGTTAAACTTTTTTCTGTGGGGTTAACTATTCTATTTTGTATTTTCTACTCTAGCTAGACAATCCTTGGGCCCAACTCCAAATTATTAAATATTGAATAATATACTATATAGTTATATATTTCTAGGTGCATAATTTTAAATTTTAAATTTTAAATCTTGATTTTGAAAAAAGTCTATCATGTTACCTATATATCCTTTTCAAATCCAACATTTAAAAAAAGTAGCTAAAAAGTCTACTCTATTTACAAAGAATTAGTAAACATATATATTTATAGGAGTATACTATGTTAGAAACCCGAGTATTTCACAGGTTGAATAAATTAAATATTAAAAGGTTAGCAATTAAAATTGAGGAATTATAACACGATATTTTAAGATAAGATACGTCTAAAATTATCTTTTTTTAGTTACGAAATAAGAAAAGCAGTAAAATAAATATGTCAAGTCTAACAGAATTGTGACACTTGACTAATTTATTAGGTATTTGATAAGTTATGTTATTTGCATCTTACTTTAATCAAAGGTATCTTACATAAAGCATCTTAGTGATTAGATAATTATTATTAGTGTTAGAATGCTCATGATAATGTTTTATCATGATATTAGTTGATTTAAAAGTTAATAAAATGACTATTAAATTTCATTAAACTACTATTAACAAATAAAAAACTTAAGATAAAAAAGGAAGATAACGTACGGTCCTGTGGTTGATCAAAGTCTATACTGTTACTGATTCCTCTGTTCCATGTACAGCAACTCAACCTTCTCCTTAATAACACCATCTTCAACAATACCTGTACTAGCATACAGTAAAATTATACATCAATTTCACTAGACTTATTTATACATATTTGTTAAATAATAATAAAATATCAAGTGTAATTTGCAATATATTTGGAAATAAATACACAATGCATCTTAATGCTCGATATATGGTAGTAATGTTACAATAAATTGCATTAAAATCCTTTATAATTAACATTTACTATAATTTAGCCATTTCATCATTTAATGCACGAAAAACGAGTTAACTTCTCGTTAATGCTTGCATCATCATCATTATCATCATCGTTAATTACACAATTAATATCATAATAAAAAAAGTTAAAAAAAAACCTAAATAATGTAGAAAATGAAGAACACAATGCAGATGAAAAATCGGAAAAGCTAACGGAAATAGAGTAACACACACACTGCGCATGTGTCATACGTGCTGATAATTTCCGTTAGTTTTTTCGATTTTTTCATCTACATAGTGTTCTTTATTATCGACATTATTTAGGTTTTTTTTTTTTTACTTTTTTTATGATGATATTAATTATGTAATGAACGACGACGACGATGATGAAGATGATGATACGTATGTGTTCATCGAGCAATATTGCAAACATGTATGATAATTTGAGCAATCAGATCGATAACAACATCAATTTTCCCCAAAATTACCGTCAAAATGCACCGATTTGAACCACAATGGTTCAAAAACGAACATAATTTGAAATAGAAGAGATGAAAAAACGGACCTGAAGGATTTCGGAAGTGATTTTGAGTTGAATTTCAGGTTGAGAGGGTCGGCGGTTGAAATGGCGAGAGAAAGTTGATGAGTGGAATCTGTAGCGGCATTGATGGAGAATGTGTGTGTGAAAGTGGAGATATTGAAGTCAAAATGATTAGGTAGCAACAGGCGATTGAGTTGAATTTGAGTCCATCTGCTTGTTTGTTTTAAATCAGGATGTTACTGTGTGTGTGTGTGTGGGTGGTGTGGTGGAGGGGATTTGGTTAAATAACAGTATGGGCTTGGATATAGTGGAACGATGGATTTTATTGGATGTAAATGATTTTTTCTTTGTGTTAGGGCATCGAATTTTTTAAAATTAAAGAGGTTTGTTGTTTTAGTTTAATCAGAATCAGGCACACGCTAGCTTTAGACTTTGGTTTGGGTGTTTTCATTGGAAATCATATTACCGATTGTCATTTGATAGACATTGTGCTACCACAAGAGCTTAATATTATCTAACGTAACGCATGGTGGGACGAAAACTCAGATGAGCTTAGGATAGAACCTGACGTCTCTACAAGGAGGCTAGGCTATATCCATTATTGTTTAATTCCACCAAAGTGACACAAGTGGGATTGAACTTTGTTCTCCATTGAAGAACCCAAGTCTCCAGTCCTTACCACTATGTCACACGTGGTGGATTGCTACCTATTATCTAGGAATATGTCTTTGGTAATGGTGATGGGTGTCACCTAATACCATAGTTGTCAGACACGGGTGAAACTTTTTAAAACTAGTCTCTTACCTAAATTCTCGTCGTATATTTTGGGTTTTAGGTATACACCAGTTGGATTCGTTTTACCATCCATGTCTTTTTAATGATGAAAAAGTCTACTGATGATGTATTTAAGTTTAATTTTTTGTTTAAAAACATGTTCGTGATAGTAAGTAGTAACGTTTCCAGTATGTCAACATAAGTAACACTTTAAAATAATATTCATTTTATTATAGCAAGAAAAAAATAGACGTAAAAACGTTGAACCACACATGCACTGTGTCGTGTTAACTCACAAAATTTGAACGAAGCACATAAAAACATTGAACCATACACGTACGTTGCACCATATTATCTCAAAAATTTAGAAGGAAATGTCAAACCAAAATTTGCGAAAGATGAAAAGTATAAGAACAAAAGTTGAAAGTAAAAAGTTGTGAGGTTAAATTGCAAATAATGAAAAGTTTTGGGTTAGAATAAAAAAATAAATTATGTGAGGTTAAAATTGCAAAAAGTAAAAACCTTTAGGTTAAAAGTAAAAAATCCAGTTTTTTTTTTTTTTGAACTCCCAAAGCATTAGGTATAACCCCATATGCCTAAAATTGTTGTTTATTAAAAGTATTTAAATTGTATTATTTTTTATAAGGCGATATTTACGCTAGCAAAAAGAGCCTATATGTCTGTAATACCATTATAAGGATGGAAATGGGCATGTCATAAATTTTTATAAGGCGATATTTACGCTAGCAAAAAGCCTAAAAGTCTGTAATACCATTATAAGAATGGAAATGGGCATGTCATGATTTTTATAAGACGATATTTACGCTAGCAAAAGAGCCTACATGTCTATAATACCATTACAAGCATGGAAATATGCATGTCATAGAAGGGTTTTTGTGATCCATATTTCTAGTTATCTTTATTATGTTTTTTTTTATGTTTATATAACATACTAATATATTCAATTTGTATCATGTTCAAACAATCAAAGGAGTTCACAAAATATCATACTTATCCTAAACCCATGAAATTTTAAAACTAATTCCATATTCATATTTGTTCCAAATGTTTCATCTCTTCAACGCAAGATGCGATCAATCTAATCTTACTGGTCAGCAAGGTATCGACAAGATCATGTATGTTTTCTGTTGGCCGGTTATCTTTTAGATTACTCGTCATGTTTCGCTTCGAGTGGGATACCATCCGGTGGCGGATCTAGAGGGGGTTCCCCGGTTTGGAAAAAAAATGAAAAATTTCAGTGTAAACCTTGTGTGAATGTGTGATTTGGAAAAATTAGTGAGAATCTAACAAAATAAACCCGTGAAGAAATTTTCTGAATCCGCCACTAAAACCATTCATCTTTACAAGTATAATTTATATATTGTTACCATTGACTTTATATGTTTATATATCTAAATAAATATCAAGGGCTTGTGTAATAATATTTTTTTGTACAAAATGTTAAATATGGGTTTATTTTACAGTCTATGTTTTTATGACAAGTAGATTGCATGGTGGCTTGACCCCTAGACAGTCCCCTCCCCCACCGGCGCCATTTATGCCCCTTAGAATATGGGATGAGGCGCCCCCCTATTGTCCTATTCTTGATACCTCGTTTTTTCCTTTCAATTTTATTATTAATATTAATTAAATTAAATACCGGGACACGGTTTTTTCCATAGTAATATCTCAATTTAATTCACTTTATTATAGATCGAATTTATTGATATATTATTACTAAAAAGTAATATATAAAATAATAATAATAATAATAATAATATAATATAATACGTAGAAGGATTAAAGGGTGTGTGTGAGAGCTATCCGATATAAAAACATTTGATATTAGACTATGTGTAGCGAACAGGTGCCCATGGTCTAATCAGCAAGTGGGGACGCCAAACACCACCCGTAGGAGCATTATGGGGGCGTTAAGGGCTCGGTGTTGAGTGTGATAACGGGTGCAATTATGGAATATGTGTATATGTGTATGAACCCCATGCAACAACTAATGAAATCACCTCATGTTGTAGATGAGGGTGTGATTCCACTACACATTGTCTTAACGTTACGAGTGTTCGTAGAAAAAACTCATAATCTGAAAAATAACACCAGTAAAAAATAACTTTGATCCAACATTTTATATAAATAATAACTCGTACATATGTCGCTAATAGGTATACTAGTTTGTCAATGCTTAAACTATGTAGATTAATACATGACACCAATTTCTTCTATCATAACATTCGTACAATCATCTAAATTCTTATAACTTTTTTTACTACATCCCCTGTGTAATATATTGCATGCAACAAGGAAGGTGATTTATACATTGTCATTACCATGTATGCCATCAAATATATAATTATATATTTATACTACACACAACATATGCTTTAAGATTTAGGGTTGGATTTAGTAGGGAATATAAAAAAAAAGTGAGGAACCGGATATTTATTAATTCTACATGTAAAAAAGTCTTTAAAATCATTTTTGCATAATTTTTCGGAGATATGTAGAAGTCATTCAAATTCAAAAAAAAAGAGTTTTTGTGAAAAAAAAGATATATAATTTTTCTGAACTATTTTTTAACTATTTTTATTATTTCTCAACTTTTTTATTGTAATAGTTTCTACATGTGTTTATATAAAAAACATAAAAAAAATTAGATAAAATTATTTTCTTTGCATGTAGGAATGAAATATTATAACTTTTTTATATAGTAACTCAGTTCCTCACTTTATTACAGTTTTCCATTCACTGTTGATCTCACGTAAAAGATAACATGTATATTGATGGTATGGTTTATAACATAAGAGATAATATGTATATTGATGGTATGGTTTTAAATATATAGCTAGGCTCTATTTTCTCTTCCGGGGAATTTTAATGTCGTCACTCCATTAAACACGACAAGGGAATGGAATTGAGGGGTAATGGAATAAACGAGTGAATGTAATGGATCATTACTATTTCATATCTTGTTTGGTTATTATGTGGAAAGGAATGAATTATTACCGTGTATTGTTTGGTTGACAAGAAAAGACGAAGGAATAAAATTGACGATGAGTGATGGTCAGTAGTGGTGATTATTGATGGTGATAGGTAGCAGCGATGATGGGTAGCGATGACGGTGGTGGTTGGTGGCGGTGACAGTGACGTTGGTAGGTGGTGGAGGTGGTGGTGGGTGGCGGCGACAACGAGTGGTGGTGGTGGCGGCATAAGAGATAATATGTATATTGATGGTATGGTTTTAAATATATAATTAGGCTCTATTTTCTCTTCCGGGAAATTTTAATGTTGTCACTCCGTGAAACACGACAAGGGAATGGAATTGAGGGGTAATGGAATAAACGAGTGAATGTAATGGATCATTACTATTTCATATCTTGTTTGGTTATTATGTGGAAATGAATGAATTATTACCGTGTATTGTTTGGTTGACAAGAAAAGACGAAGGAATAAAATTAGCGGTGAGTGGTGGTCAGTAGTGGTGATTATGGATGGTGATAGGTAGTAGCGACGGTGGGTAGCGATGACGGTGGTGGTTGGTGGCGGTGACGGTGGTAGGTGGTGGCGACAGTAGGTGGTGGCGTTGGTGGGTGGCGGCAACAGCAAGTGGTGGTGGCGGCGGCGGCGGTTGGTGGCAGCGACAGCGGTGGTCGTCGGGGTTGTGGCGATGGCGGTCGGCGGTGGTGACGACGGTGATTGGTTATGGCGTTGTTAATGAAGGGTGTAAGAGGGTATGTAATGAAAAAAAATATAGGGGAGGGGCGGATGGAATAATTTAAAGGAGATGAAATGCCTTATGTAATGGATGATTCAATTCTATTGACGAACCAAATATTTTTTTCTCATTCTTTCATAATGTTTCATTCCATTCTATGTCTCATTCTTACATACCAAACACTATTATATAAAAATCAGCTACACTGTTTAAATGTGCTCTATTATAATAAATGTGCTCTATTATAAAAAAATCACTTACTTATTTTAACACAAATTAAACGCAAAAAGAACAGTTTTATTTTAATCCAGTTCTCAATGTTGCTTTCATGATTACACACGCACAGACTTTATTTTATAAGAACAGATTTATTATAATTCATTTTTGCCTAAAATTAAATTATAATTATAATTATAAGTTATAAATCAGTTGTATATGAAATTCAGTTTAATAATAATAATTTAAATAAAAAGCATTATGCGTCTATCAATATAAACTAAATATTTATACATCAACAATAACCGACAATTATTAATTCATTCATAAAAAATAGAATGAATTGAATGAAAAAAAAGTATATTGTTATAATATAACAAGAATTAACACAAGATTAGTGCTAATACTTTAAGAACCTTAGAAAGATTATAAGAGCAAGAAGTAGAGAATTGTATAACTTATGAAAGTGTATACGTGTATTTTTTCTTCTACCTTGAGATAGTATTTATACTACAAAAAGATTAACTATTTGCTAGACAAGTTTAACTATTTGATGGACAAGTAGTATGGTACATTATTTATAAGTTTGACAAAGGGTTCATCCACTTGCTTGGTAGATCTAGAGGTAAATCTTGATCTTCATGGTAAATGTGATATAATACATATCCACATATAATATTCATAAAACTTCCCTTGAATGACACTTTGCAAACTTTGGGATCTTTAAGTACTGCCTCATTAAAAACCTTGCTAAAGAAAAACCCAATGGGAAAAAAAAACCTTAGCTAAGGGAAAAAGAATGCAGTCTGTAGCTCCTCCTCAAGTTGCAATTTGTAAGGCATCACATTCTCCGTACGTAACGCATGCCAATGGCATTAACGTGTTTCCTGAAAGTTGATGTAGGTAGTGCTTTTGTGAAAAGATCGGCTGAATTGTTGCTGAATTGGACATATCTCATCTCGACCCGATTGTCTTTAATAAGGTCCCGAGTATATGCAAAGAATCTTGGTGGTATATGTTTTATTCCGTCACTTTTGATATACCCTTCTTTCATTTGAGAGACACAAGCCGCATTATCTTCGTGAATGGGAATTGGCCTTTGATGTTTCTCTAACCCGCAAGAAGTCATTATGTGTTGTGACATAGATCTCAGCCATACACATTCTCTGGAAGCTTCATGTAGTGCAATGACTTCAGCATGATTTGAGCATGTTGCGACAAGTGTTTGTTTCTGAGAACGCCATGAAATCGCAGTTCCTCCATTCATGAATACATATCCAGTTTGAGATTTTTCTTTATGAGGATCAGATAAATAACCTGCATCTGCATAACCAACTAACCCTTCTTTTGAATCGTTAGGATAAAACAAGCCTAAATCAACAGTACCTCGAAGATATCGAAAAATATGTTTAATCCCATTCCAGTGCCTTTTAGCAGGAGCTGAACTAAATCTTGCCAACAGGTTCACTGCAAAAGAAATGTCAGGTCTTGTACAATTCGTAAGATACATAAGTGCTCCAATTGCACTGAGGTATGGTACTTCTGGACCAAGAACTTCTTCGTTGTCCTCACAAGGACGAAATGGATCATTTTCGACATTAAGTGATCTAACGACCATTGGAGTGCTTAAAGGATTTGCTTTGTCCATATTGAAACGTTTCAACAACTTTTCAGTATAATTTGTGTGATGCACAAGTATTCCATTGCTCATATGTTCAATCTGTAAACCAAGACAATATTTGGTTTTTCCAAGGTCTTTCATTTCAAATTCTTTCTTTAAAAGAATTATTGCTTCATGAATTTCCTTTTGCGTCCTAATTATATTTAGATCATCAACATATACAACTATGATCACATATCCTGACGTTGTCTTCTTAATAAAGACACATGGACAGATAAGATTATTTGTATAACCTTTACTTATCAAATACTCGCTCAAACGATTGTACCACATCCTTCCAGATTGTTTTAACCCATATAAAGTGTCACACCCCGACCCGCAGCGGAATAAGAATCGGGGCATAATTGGGTTATCACCAAAGCTCATGATATTTACTAATATGTTTCATATTTATTAAAGTCAAAATTACATTCCCAATAATCCAAACATGTCCATACAAATACAAAGAAAAATAACCAACTAAACAATTCCAAGCTCTAAATCATTTTATTCTTCTAGGCCAATCCTATGTGTTTCTTGCTGCAGCTGGTTCACCTGTATCATGTGTAAAAATGGGAGTTTTTTGGGTCAACATAAGTTGGCGAGTGAACCTTGTTAGATAAACATTTATTATTGATTTTCTTGTTATTTTATCAAGGAAAAATTGTGCATAATCATAAGTAAGCAAGTGTAAATAATCAATCAGTAACAATGACAATCACAAACTATAACATACAATAACATATAATAACATACAATAACATACCAACATCATACAATAAATAACATGAATGAAACTGTGCGATCAAGGCTCAATCAAACGAAGCCGATCGTATTGCATGTACTGAAAATGATAAATGTCTGTGCGATCAAGGCTCAATCAAACGGAGCCGATCGTATGTTGGCACGACAGGTTCACGCTCATAATGTAATGGGGAACATGCTCAACGCTCATAATGTAATGGGGAGCGGCGGCCTATGAAATTGCATGTACTGAAAATAATAAATTAAATCTAACAATCACCACACAACACTTGTAACAAGCTGAATACACATTTGTTCATGATATGATATATGCACAATGATTTAAATATAATAAATGGCAAGACACATGATACACCCCAAAAACGTGATTAAAATGGGGAATTTGTAAAGATTCACTCACATTGGGTGCGTTTGGTTAGAGATGATGAGATGCGCACGAGTTGGACGTATGAACAACGAGAATTAACTAACCTAAATAATAACGCAAATATAGAAAATGAGTGGATTTTATTGATAATTTTAATTAGGATTTTTAGATATATTTTTGTGAGTTTAAGGCTATTTCCTATCTTTAAAAACATTATTTTTAAGTATTTTTAATTGATTTTTAAATTAAATTAAATAAATAAAAATATAAAAATATGTTGACTTTTTGACTTTGACTTGTTGACCGGTTTATTGTGTAAATGTATGCGCCGGGTGAGGCTCGAACCCGAGACCTCACGTTCGCGTGCACGCAGCTCTACCAACTGAGCTACGTGTCTAACCTGAAATAATTCTGTTTTTAATTATACTTATATACTAACTCAGTTTATTCAAAATTCTTTTATTTTCAAAAATATTTTAAATCATCGAACCGGTGTCACTAACAGGTCTCGAACCCGGGACCTGTGCTTTAACGCTACACACAGTCCACCGCTGGACTGTGTGTCTAACTTGTTTAATATACAGATTTTTATTATACTTAACATCTAACGTAAGTTAATCCGGTTCAGTTAGAAAAACAAAACATTTTTATTACAGAGCATACGTGTGTCAAGGATCGAACTCACGGCGTGTGATTTGTATGTGCACACAGTCCACCACTGGACTGTGTGTCTAACCCGAGATAATATCCGTTTTTAATTAATCTTAACAACACTCACTACCTCGTCTTCTTCGTCTATAATACGGACAACTGTTATCTAACTGTTATTTGTTTAATTCGGTTAGCGAATACTATGAACAAGTTGAAAGGTGATGAACAGAGAAAGTTTGGGGAAAGAAAGTACCGGAACAGGTCGTCGTTCACAAAACTCCGGCAAGGATCGTCGGCTCTGTTTATGAGCTTCCTCTGTTCGGGTCAATTACCAAATTTGATTGATTAGTTATGAAACTAGAGTACTAAACAAGGATTAACGGAAGTTTTGAATGTTCATACCGATTCACCGCGTGAGATTGAAAATTTCAGAAGTTTTCCGGCGAAAGCTGAATATTCCGACTATGTCGTCTGGGATTGATTCTGATTGTTGGTTTGAAGTTAGTAACAGCCTAACAACGGACTGAAACTGAAATAGTCGAAGTATTTACCGTATTAATGAAGGTCTCGGTTTTCCGGCGACTTGCAGAGATTTTCCGGCGAGTTAAGAAAAGTTTTTCTGGCGAACTGAATGAATAGCGAAAGTGCAATTGAAGGTTTGTAGAATGTTTCTAAGTCGCGAGAGAGGTCTTTGATTGAAGTAAATCAGAAATTGAATACTTCGGTTATAAAAACCGATCATCATCAAAATTTAAGTTAATTCAAGACTGAATTGATTAGGATCGTCGGTGCATCGGTTATAAATCAGAATCCGCGAACACTCAACCGTTTTGGGACGGTTGAAAGCCGATTACGGTTTCAGTTTGGCGCAACAGGTTGCTTCATGATTGTCTATAAGATTTATTTGTTTCCTAGAGTTGACAGAAAACAACAAGTGGCGGAGTGGTTATGTGTGTATGTGTTAAGTCTTTGGAGTTCTATCCAGCTGACCCGGTTCGAGTCCCGGCAGCCTCATTTTCTTTTTAATTATTTTATTTTTACTTTTTATCAATTATAACTTTTATGGTTTAGTTTGTTTATTAATTATGTATCATTAAAAATCAAAATCGACATAAATACGCAACGTGACATTTATAACTTGATATTCGATTACAAAACGGAGCGGGTTTGGAAACCCGTTTTTGACAAATGTTACATAAAGATCTTTGTAATTTGATCGAATACATTTCTTTAGGTTTTGAACTTAACGCTTCAGGGAGTTTAAATCCTTCAGGAATTTTCATATAGATGTCACTATCAAGTGATCCATACAAGTAAGCTGTAACGACATCCATAAGACGCATTTCTAACCTTTTAGAAACTGCTAAGCTGATTAAGTATCTAAAGGTTATTGCATCCATAACGGGAGAATATGTTTCTTCACAGTCAATCCCTGACCTTTGTGAAAAACCTTGAGCTACAAGTCTCACTTTATATCTTGTAACCTCATTTTTCTCATTCCGTTTTCGTAGAAAAATCCATTTATACCCTACAGGCTTTACAGCCTTAGGTGTAACAACAATAGATCCAAAAACATTTGTTTGTTAAGTGAATCTAATTCAGCTTTCATAGCGCATTTCCATTTATCCCAGTCATGTCTATTTTGACAATCATTGACAGATTTTGGTTCAGGATCATCATCTCCACCCATGATGTCACTTGCTATAGAATAAGAAAAGATCTCATCAATATTTTCCATCTCATATCGGTTCCATATGATATATGTATGACCATAGTTGATTGATATCTCTTTGTTAGTATCATCAACATCTTCCTCATGAGAGGTTTCGGTATTCACTGTTTTATCAAGATCATTCTCTTTGTGGTCAATTTCCTTTACAAGTGCTTTTCTTTTTCTAGGATTCTTATCCTTCGAACCGATTGACCTTCCACGTTTCAAACGTTTTTTAGATTCATGAGCTATCTTATTATCTATTGCCTTTCTTGGGATCTCAACCCAAGCTAGAGCATTAGCAGCTGGTATATGAGATTTAGTAACTCTGTTTGTATCAGTAAAATCATCAGGCAATTGATTTGCAATTTCTTGCATGTGTATTATCTTTTGAACCTCTGTCTCATATTGTTTTGTTCTAGGATCAAGATGGGACAGCGAAGGCACACACCATGAGACATCAGTTTCTTGTTTTTTTATTTTCTCCCCCTAATGCTGGGAACATTGCCTCGTTAAAATGACAGTCATCAAAACTTGCTTTAAATACGTCACCTGTCAAAGGTTCAAGATATCGTATGATGGAGGTTGTTTCATATCCAACATATATTCCCAACCTTCTTTGAGGTCCCATTTTTGTGCGTTGTGGTGGTGTAGTAGGAACATATATTGCACACCCAAAAATTCTAAGGTGGGAAATGTCTGGCTCATAGCCAGAAACAAGTTGTAGTGGGGAGTATCTGTGATTTGTACCTGGTCTCACACGAACCAGTGATTCGGCATGTAAAATTGCATGACCCCAAACAGACACAGGAAGTTTTGTTCTCATTATTAATGGTTTAGCTATTAGCTGTAAACGTTTGATTGATGATTCAGCTAAGCCATTCTGTGTATGTACATGAGCAACAGGGTGTTCAACAACAATTCCCACAGACATGCAATAATCATTAAAAGCATGTGATGTAAATTCACCAACGTTATCAAGTCTCACCCTTTTAATGGTATAATCAGGGAAATGTGCTCGTAATTTGATAATTTGAACAAGAAATTTGCAAAGGCAACATTACGAGTTGATAATAAAGAAACATGAGACCATCTGCTGGATACATCTATCAAGACCATGAAATATCTAAACGGTCCATAGGGTGGATGAATTATTCCACATATATCACCTTGAATTCTTTCAAGAAACATTGGTGATTCCTTTTCAACTTTTAAGAACGAAGGCCTTGTAATTAGTTTTATGAACAAGATGTACATAGAGGCATTTTATCTGATTGGGGAATCTTTTGATATTTCAATGGATGTCCATGTGTGTTTTCAATAATTCTTTTCATCATTGTAGATCCTGGATGGCCTAATCTGTCATGCCATAAGTTAAATGTCTCAAGATCATAAACACTTTCTTTTACTGCCATATGTGCTTGAGGCACATTAATGTGTGTGTAATGCAATCCAGAATGGAGCATTGGCAGTTTTTCCAATATACGATCTTTGCTCATGATGTACAAATATTTTTTATTATCAACAATCCTTGACTGAGTATCATATCCATTATATATGTTTTTGAAACTCAATAAGTTTCTTGTTGATTTTGGGGAAAATAAAGCATTCTCTATTAATAGCTTTGTACCATTTAGTAATATTAAATTCGCCTTTCCCACTCCTTCTATCAAGTTTATATAACCCAATATTGTATCAACGGTTCCTTTTGTTGGTTTCAACTCATAAAAATATTTCTTAGATTTAAGTATAGTGTGTGTGGCTCCACTATCCGCTATACATATATCTGGATCATTCGTTTGCTCTTGTGCTCTAGTGGTATTCACTTTAATCTTGAAAATATAAAGAAAAATAATAATAAATGTATAACGAAGATATTATGAATTATTTTTAATAAGAAGTTTATTTATTAGTTGAAAACATTACATGAAAAGGGAAGACTAATGAAACATAATAAAGATACTTATAATAAAGGAAACTACATAATTGTTGCATATAATTATTATGGCTTAACAACATTTGTTTCAGAGTTCCATCTCATTGGTATAGTCGACGACATTCAGCTCGACATTGATATCATTAAAGTTATCCACATGGTTCACCCCTTTTCTATTCTTTTGAGAGAGACTTGGTAAAGTTCACATAAATGTGAAGGTGTACAACAAGCCTTTGACCAATGGTTTGTACTTCCACATCTGAAACAAGAAGTGCCATTGTTTTCGGACCTACCAGCTTCATTCCTTTTGTTATGCTGGTTGGAATTGGTATTTTATGAAGTGTGGTAATTGGTGGTTCTTTGATTTTGACCACGACCGCGACCACGTCCACGGCCATGGGAATTACCTCGGAAATTATTATTTCCTTTGAAGGAATGGTTGGGACCATTAAAATTACCTTTACCAAAACGGCCACGACCTCGTCCCCATTTTCTTCCAGAGTCTTTAGTATCATCATTAATAACAGCATTTGCTTCTGGAATGGCTAATGATCCAGTGGGACGAGCTTGATGATTTTTCATTAGTAGCTCATTGTTTTTAACTGCTACGAGGAGAAATGAATTTAGATCAGAATATCTTTGAAACCTTTGCAACCGATATTGTTGTTGCAAGTTTATATTTGATGCATGAAATGTGGAGAAAGTTTTCTCTAACATGTCTTCCTCTGTAATAGTTTGCCCACAGAATCGGAGCGTTGAGCATATTCTGAACAAAGCATAGGTGTACTCATTCACCTTTTTAAAATCTTGGAACCGTAGATTGTTCCATTCATCTCTAGAAGTGGGAAGTAAAACTTCCCTTTGGTGATCAAATCTGCTTTTTAAATCTTTCCACAAAACGTATGGATCCTCACAAATTAAATATTCAAATTGCAACATCTTCTCAATGTGTTTATGGAGGAAGACATCGGCTTTTGCCTTGTATTGATCGCTACAATTATTCCACTCCGTTATCTTTTCTAAAACACCCATTGATTTGAGATGTCGCTTAACATGTGCCGTCCATGACATATAATTTGTCTCCGGTGATATTAAGAGCCAGGAATTCAATTTTTGCGATGTTTGCCATTTTGTTGCTATACATGGGTACGACTATCAACAAATAAATACTAAAAAGATGAGGTGGAAGCTCATACATTAAGGTTGGCAATAATATTAATATTATGCCGGCCACTATTAAAATCGTGTGAATCATCTTCGAAATTTTTCTTGAAAAACCTTGAGAAGAAGAGTGTTTGTTGTGAAAAAATGAGATTGATAATTGGTAATTTATAGGGGTAAATTAAAACCGTTTTGTAACAGTTATATTATCGTTTTATATCCGTTATACAACGGTTATATATATGTACTAGGCTATCACCCGGGAACTTCCCAGGCTAGGAAAATTTAATTTACAATAAACAAAAGTACATAAATAACACTTTAAATGTGATATATGTGGTAATTCGAGCATGTAACAATGAAAAACAAGTTATCAATGAATGAAATATTATGTTTTATATGTGAATTTTGTTTATTTATTATGACAATTGCACACATTTGATTCTTGCACAATTTCAAAACTCTTGAATCGCTTCTATAAGCAAAACCCGTAAACCGATACGAAAACGAAACCAATTTAATTCAACGTATGTTCCGGAATAGTGATACAAGCTAAACATACCTTAAATAACCTTTACATAACTTAGAAATAAGTTTTGAAGGATTTGGTATATCAAAAACAAGATTATTCGATCACAAGGACTATTTACGACAAACTACGAAAGTCTGCCAATTCTCGTAGCGACGTACACTCCAGATCATTCACACAAGATTAACATACCTTAAATACCCTTTACATAGCTTAAAATTAAGTTTTGAGGGCTTCGGTATGGCAAAATCGCACTTTTGTAATTTCATGGACTATTTTGTAAATTTTGCGAAACTATGCCTTTTCGCGTATTTCGCCGTCCGGAACATGTACGGACATCCAAAAATTTTTGTAATCATTAAAATATTATATTTTAGTGATTAGAATGCAAAAATATCATTCGTTACGCTTTTACGGTCGCGCACGCGTTCGTTACGATTTTCGTCGTAATTAACCGAAAACTGCAACCGTACGACCAAACGAACAGACATCTGAAGAATTTTTGAGCACGTTTCAAGTTCCCTATACTTTATTGTCCTTATAAAGCTTAAAAATGGGGTTAGTTAACGGGTGTTAAAAGTGCCAAAACGCGTCAAGAACAAGTTCAGGGGCCATTTCTGCCAATTCTGAAACTTCAGCCCCTGCAAGGGCCATACGGACCGTAAGGCAAAACCCCATACGGTCCGTAAGGGGTCCTCAGCTCATCAGAATTGTTAAATCAAGGTGGCAGCTTCTTGTTAAATGCCTTGTTGACTCACCAAACGAATTTGCCACCGTCCCTTCTGCATTTGACACCTAAGGGGACACTAATCAAGTTCAGGGATGACTCATGGACACTTGTCATGATCACATGAACCCAATTCAAGTATAAAAACCAAGGTGTTCTTCATTCTTGAACTTTTGCAACCATCTATTTTGTCTCATTCTGCTTCAATCCGAATTTGGCAACCATCTTGGAGCTTTCTCTGGTGTTCTTGATCAATCTTTGGTGTTTGTAAGTGTTCTCTTTCATGCTTGTTTCAATTCTTGTAGTTTAATTGGATTAAAATTCATAAAATTTGACTTTTGTTTGACTTCCAGAATTGATCATGAATTGATCAACTTAAAATCCAATTGAACCTTACAATATGATGGTAATCAAGATGGTTAGGATCCCTATTGATCATACCTACTGATTTCTATCATTTCTAGTATTTTGACAAGTCAAAGTTTCGGTCAAAATGCGATAAATGCGCATTTCACGACGGAACTAATTTCGGGTGCCAAAACAGTTTGTTTTGATGCCAAAACTCTTTTATAAACTTATTTAAACATGTCAAAACATGTCTAAATCGTCACCTCCATTTTGATGCTTGTTTGGAGTCGTAAGTTGAACGGTTTGACCACCGCTTTGACTTTCGAATCTGACCCGTTTGGTGGAACTTTGGAGCCGACCAAATACATATTTGTGACCATAATTATAAAGGGAGTAACCCTCTGAGGTTATACCTTATGGTCATGTCATTCAGTTAATGTTATGATAATTAGTTATTACGTTCTTCAAAAAAAGACTAAAATGCCCTTTTCGCAAATAAATCAACTTTAAGTATATGGAACATAAAATTTGACAAGTATTCTGATCAAATAACATTTTCAAACATATTTAGGTATTAAAGACTTATCATAGCACATATCTAACCATCCGAATGCGTAGTTACGCAGATGACACGTTAAAGTGGCTTAAACTACCTTAACGGGTCATAACGGGTCAAAAGCATTTAAAAATCTTTCCAACTCAAAATGATAACTTTATTAAACCATGTCATATGAGTCCCAATACTCATTTGGTTTATAAGGTACCATTCTATCCAAATCCTCCGATTTCAAGTTTCGATATTTACATTGTTATCCACTTATAGGACACGCTTGAATTCTCGGATCTTTAAGCTTTGGATTTTCTTTTAATCCAAGATTACCTTGCTATCACAAGTGAGTACATAGTTCCCCTATTTTATGTTTTACAATTGTTTTGGGGTGATTCATATGTGCTAAATGTTTTCAAGTTTTCAATTGCAAATACTATGGTTTATATTAAACACAATGATTTCAATAATGTGAACAAACTTGTTGGTGCGATGTATTTATAACAAGAATAACATTCATTAACAATGGCCAAGCCGACCAGTAGTAAGTTAAGGCGCCTAGGACTGACAATCCCGAACCAAAATTCCCGGGGTTTGTGGGGAAATTTGGGAAGCGACTGAAACTGTATTTGTAACATACCCTTTGGTGGTATGTTATACGATTAAGGGACACCGTGGGTGGTCTCGAACAAGTCAACAAAGGTTTGAATGTATTCACGAAATGACCAAAAGTTTTCACAAATGATGTATTGTAAAATACATCAGTTATTCGTGTATAGTTTGTATAGTTTTTGTTAGTTTTAGTTTCGTTTTCCGTAGAATAGTTAGTCTTTTGATCCAATTGCGTTTTGCAGGTAGTATGAGTTTAAAGTAGCTGAAAAGGGTGAAAATTGAGTAGAAATACGAATTGGTTAAGTCCTGGAACGAATTGGAGGGCTCGGGAGCTGAAACGAATTAAAATCATGGAAAATAGAGCTTCTGGCGGGCCGCGGCTATTTATTTGATGTCTCTCGCCACCCGCGAGAGGCATACGTAATTATGACGTCATAAAGACGGTCGCGGGCCATGACTAGATGGTTAGGACCCTCTCATGGCCGGCGAGAGGGTGTTATCTGCAGAGGTGTTCGAAATTCAGTTGAGATTTGGGGTATAAAAGAAAAGTTTATCATTATGAAACCCTAACTACGAATTAGGAGAGACTTGGGCGATTTTGGAGCATTATTGGAGTAATTCGGAGCAGATGAAGCAGTCGGTTGAAGATCAATCAAGTGTAGCAACTTCGGGTCATCATTCTGTCGTCCGGGTGTTTTCGTTTGTGCTATTTGATCTTTATTATGTTTTGCATACTTGAAATTACTCTGTTTTGTTTTGTTTCCATGACTTTAGTTGGCTAAATCCTTTTAACTACCTAGATTAGATGAATGAGTTTCGATTTTTACTTTGGATTTATGATTTGTGAGGATTGTTTATGAATTGTAAAAGACTTTTTCTATCAATTGGATGTGTTTGCGTATTTGATCTTGTTTAGTTATTGTTTATTGCTTTACATGAATCTTGGTGACGGTCTATATCACATAATAGATGCATGTTAGGTTTTAGCTTTTGGTGTCTGTCTATTTCACATAAGAAAGCTAGAGTCTTTAAGGTGAAACCGCGGAATTAAACCTTAAAAGTGATACTTGGTAACTTTATAAAATCATATATTCTACTAATCATCAATAGCTGCAAGGTGCGAGGTTATTGCTAGGTCTAAGTCATTAAGCCGAAAGGTAGGAGCTTTCAAGGAAGTAAACCCATTGGCTATTGTCTAGCAAGTCCAATTGAGAAATTAGGTCTATCCTTGGTTTAGGACTCGACAGGGAGTGAGCCTCATAGGATACTTTTATAAACCCATTAGATATCTTGCAGAAGAGTCTAATAACTGGTATTTCAGCAACCTCGAGGGAACTATAGCGTGCTTTTGAGAAGGGTCAGAGGTCCTATTAAATATCCCGAGAGGTGAGAATTTAAAGATCCCAGTTCCTCATTAATCAATTTCCAAGTAAAATCGTTATTAAAATCAGTCAGGATTCCAGTCTAGGTAGTCCTCTCACCATCGGAGTAAAACCCAAGTCTAGTTCGTATTCCTTAGTTAATTTAGTTTAATTAGTCAATTTTACTTGGTTTCATAGGAACGTTAGAAACCCCCCCCCCCCTCAAACATTAAATCATTTTAGTCCATGTCAGTCAGAGTCGTATTATGTCTAAACATGTCTAAATCATCACCTCCATAGTGGTGCTTGTTTGGAGTCGTAAGTTGAACGGTTTGACCACCGCTTTGACTTTCGAATCTGACCCGTTTGGTGGATCTTTGGACCCGACCAAATACGTATTTGTGACCATAATTATAAAGGGAGTAACTCTCTGAGGTTATACCTTATGGTCATGTCATTAGGTTAATGTTATGATAATTAGTTATTACGTTCTTTAAAAAAAGACTAAAATGCCCTTTTCGCAAATAAATCAACTTTAAGTAT
Organism: Scalesia atractyloides; assembly: GCA_947069175.1. Taxonomy (NCBI): domain Eukaryota; kingdom Viridiplantae; phylum Streptophyta; class Magnoliopsida; order Asterales; family Asteraceae; genus Scalesia; species Scalesia atractyloides. The sequence continues at coordinate 16,504,100 of CAMTDV010000018.1, forward strand.
ATGGAACATAAAATTTGACAAGTATTCTGATCAAATAACATTTTCAAACATATTTAGGCATTAAAGACTTATCATAGCACATATCTAATCATCTGAATGCGTAGTTACGCAGATGACACGTTAAAGTGGCTTAAACTACCTTAACGGGTCATAACGGGTCAAAAGCACTTAAAAATCTTTCCAACTCAGAATGATAACTTTATTAAACCATGTCATATGAGTCCCAATACTCATTTGGTTTATAAGGTACCATTCTATCCAAATCCTCCGATTTCAAGTTTCGATATTTACATTGTTATCTACTTATAGGACACGCTTGAATTCTCGGATCTTTAAGCTTTGGATTTTCTTTTAATCCAAGATTACCTTGCTATCACAAGTGAGTACATGGTTTCCCTATTTTATGTTTTACAATTGTTTTGGGGTGATTCATATGTGCTAAATGTTTTCAAGTTTTCAATTGCAAATACTATGGTTTATATTAAACACAACGATTTCAATAATGTGAACGAACTTGTTGGTGCGATGTATTTATAACAAGAATGACATTCATTAACAATGGCCAAGCCGACCAGTAGTAAGTTAAGGCGCCTAGGACTGACAATCCCGTTACCAAAATTCCCGGGGTTTGTGGGGAAATTTGGGAAGCGACTGAAACTGTATTTGTAACATACCCTTTGGTGGTATGTTATACGATTAAGGGACACCGTGGGTGGTCTCGAACAAGTCAACAAAAGTTTGAATGTATTCACGAAACGACCAAAAGTTTTCACAACTAAAACAAGGAACGATGAACGATTGGTTTATAACAAGAACAATGAACAATGTGCGATTGGTTTATGGTAAGCGATTTAGATAACGGTACATGTGTAATGTGATAAAAGCATGGTGGATACGCCGCTGGTACTTCCTATATATAAGTGCTTTTATCGTATTACATTCATGACGATATTTGCATCACTTGGACAAATGTTTTCAAACGATGACACGCAACGGTTTCAATTAAAGATATAAACCATACAAGTTATTTCAAGACGATTTACTACTCGAATTTACAAAACAAATGTTTCCGTCAAGATTTATGGCTACAAGTCTTTTATAAACTATAACTAACTTGTTTTAGATTGGTTAGTTATCATTGCAATATCAAATACTTTTCGATAACAAGATTTTCAATTAACGACTCTGGTAGTTTGACAAGGTATTGCAATACATATTCAAAGCCATAAACTCGACACACACACAAAACCTATGTACTCGCCGGCATATTTTTGTTGACTCGTTTTCACATATGTTTCAGGAAACGATGCTAGATGTACTGATGCATGCTCACGTAGGAATGGACTTGGACCTAGTGCCTTAACAACAAGAAAGACAATAATTATGCATGCTTGTTGTTTCGTTGTTTAAAAACTTCTAAGACAATTATGACAGTATAACCTATGTTTAATATCTAATTAAAACGAAATATGAAATACCATGTGTTGTTGAAACAATCTGTTAACGTGACTCCCCAAGTGTTTCCGCCGTGTGTTGTTTTCTGCGATTTGGGGTGTTACAGGTTGGTATCAGAGCACTGGTTATAGGGAATTAGGTTATTAGTAATGCTTTGACCTAGACTATAACCTTCCTAGGACCCTAGCGCGTGTTGATTTGCGTTTAGATTCATAAAATACAATGCTATTACTTATCCTTAGGTGATTACCAAAACAAGTTCACAAATTACAAACTCGTTGTAACATTCGTCGAAAAACGGGTTTCAAAACCCGCTTCGTTTAATAATCAAGTATTCAGTTATAAGTTCGTTGCGTATTTATTGTTCAGATTATTTTAAATAATACATAATTAATAAACATTTTAGAATTTAAAAATCATAATTAATAAATAATAATAATAAATAAATAAAAAATAAAATAGAGTCGCCGGGTCTCGAACCCGGGTCTCCCGCAAACACAAACACACACCACACCACTCCGCCACACACTTCACTTGTGTTAAATACAAAAACAAATAACACTTAAAGTAAAATCCGAAAGTCAAAACCGGTAATCAGCGCGCCCAGAACTCGCAGTCGCCGGAAAAACCGAAATTTCCGCAAATGTGGCTATTTTCCTTTGACTGAAACGCGTAAACTGATTTCGACATCAGTTATAACCGTTGCCTAACCATCAATTTTAGTCAAAACCGTTTCCTTTGAAGATTGAAACCTTTGACCGCGAATCGTGGCCTCTAATTTGAAACCAATCGGCCTGTTTCCATTATAAATACCCACCCAAACTTCTTGTAAACATTTCGCTCAGAACCACACTCACTTCCTGAAGCTTTAGTCCTTTCAGAGCACGTCGCCGGAGATTCTCGCACTCGCCGGAATATCACCGGAGAACCGAAGCCTTACTCCTAATCGGTATAATCATCTAAACCTTTCTTGCTATCTCTTGATTAGTAATCTAATTGCTCAACACAATAATCGAAACTGTTAAATCAGTTCACTCAGCCGGAAATCGCAAATCAGAGACCGACGAAAACTTGCCGGAAATCTGAAGAAAACTCTCTGTTTTGGTATATCATATTACTTAATCTTCTTTTTCTATTCTATTTCAATCGAGTATAAGTTTGTTGGTCGATTAAGCAAAACAGTCGGGTTCACGGTTCTGTGTTCTTCTTAACGAAGAAGACGAAGTTTAAGTTGTATATTAATGTAATTAAAATCGGGTATTTAACCGGGTTAGACACACAGTCCAGCGGTGGACTGTGTGCAAATGTAAAACACACGTCCCGGGTTCGAATCACGCATGTTTCCGACTTTCTGAAATAAAACCAACATTTTAAAAAACCTATTCAGATCAATTCACAGTATGTATATAAGAGGAATATAGTCTAGTAGTTAAGCAGATTAGACACACAGCCCAACTGGTTGGGCTGTGTGCACTCGAACCGAAGGTCCCGAGTTCGATTCCGGGTTTCTGTAACCGGTTCGGCCGTATTAAAACATTTTTAATAAAAACTAAATAAGGTTAAAGTTAATTAGTATATATATATAATTAAAACAGAGAATATTTCGGGTTAGACACGTAGCTCAGTTGGTAGAGCTGCGTGCACGTATACGAGAGGTCCCGAGTTCGAACCTCACTCACCGCATAGAATTCATACAGTCTGACCGGTCAGACCCGGTCAAACCTGACAAGTCAACCCAATTTTTTTATTTTCTGTTTTCTTTTTATATTTATTTAATTGAAAAATTAATTAAAAATACTTAAAAATAAGGTTTTTAAAGTTAGAAATTTGCATTAAACTCATAAAATTAAATCTAAAAATCTCATTAAAGAGCACTAATTAAAAATAATAATCTCAAATAAACTTTATTTATTTAATCGAATCATGTCGTTATTATTTAGGTTAGTTTTTCCCTCGCCGGTCGAATCATAATATTCGTGCGCATTCATCGTCATCAAGAAACGCATCCACTGTGAGTGAATCTCTACCAATTCCCCGTTTTAATCATATTTTGGGGTGTATCATGTGTCGTACTATTCTTTTATTTTATTTAAACACTTGTGCATACATCATATCCGTGATCAAATGTGTATCAATTATTGTGTGAATTATATGTAGATTGAATTTCATCATTTCAGTGCACGCATTTCATTAGGCCCATCAGTTCCCCGTGGGATACGGGTTGAGCATCAGGAGCCTCATTAGATCGGCTCCGTTTGATTGAGCCTTGATCTCAAATACATCATCATTTCATGTCATATACTCATCCAAAGTGGTTTGTGATTGTTTACATATATGTTTGCTCACATGTGATTAATGCACGAATTTTCTTTATTAAATAAAACAAGAAATTAGTTAAAATGTTTTATCAAGGTTCACTCGCCAACTTTTGTTGACCCAAAATCTCCCCCGTTTTGCACATGATACAGGTGATCCAGCTGAGACAGGAAACACTTAGGAAGGCCTAGAAGAATAAACAAGTTTATGCTTTGGAATAAATATTTAGTTTCATTTTCTTTGTAATTGTATGAATTTTGTTTTGGATATTTAAGTTTGTAATTTGAATTTAATAAATATGAAACATCTTAGTAAATATCATGAGCTTTGGTGATAACCCAATTATGCCCCGACTTTTATTCCGCTGCGGGTCGGGGTGTGACAGATTGGTATCAGAGCTTGTGACTATAGGGATATAGGATAGGTTATTAGAACCTTAGAGCCTATACTATAGTTGATTAAATTTTAATTGCTTATGCGTTACATGCAAAATTCATGATGTTTATATGTTTCATGTTTATTTTCACACTCAATGTTATGCAAGCACGCTCACAAATACATGTTATTATGCAATGCTCATCATGAATCATATCCTCATAACATATCATATCCATGAGAGCACACACCTCACGATTCCCATGATTTTTGCAATGATTTTTGTATTTTTCAAATCACATCAAAGTGAGTTCTCATGACGGGCATGTAGTAACTGGAAGGGTACGAGTACCGGTAGTCGGAACGTCCTGTCTAGGCTTGGCATTTGTATAATTCCAAAATAAAGGACCAGTTTGCCTACCTAGGGACTAACGATGAGAGTACGAAGGACCTATTAGGCCAAAGCATGCTATACCAAACGTCATGCGAGCTAACCCCACTTTGAGTTGTCATTGTGTCTACACCTGGACACCCTCCGACCATACATCACGCAATCATGTTTTACGATTTTCATTCGGGTGGTGCGAGTGTTAACCCGCCGACACCAATGTGAATCCTACCAAGCCCAATGGTCATGGGGGCCCACATGACTACACAGGCAAAGGTATGGGGGACATTTGGAGGCCCAAACATGAGCAAACCCAAGACATCCTATGGATGTAGTTAAATTATTGTCAGTTATGTTATTTTTCATTCTTTTTACGACACATGACACCTAGAAAATTCTTAAACTCACAATCTTTCTATATATGTTCCTGTAGATGTCGGCTAGGCAACTACGTAGAGGAAGAAAGTCAGGAAAGTCAAGTGAACGCTTGGCCACACAAATTGCTAAACAAATGGCCGTAGTACTTCCTGACATCGTACTTCAAGTTCAACAAGCTCTCACCGCTAATCCCATCAACCCTCCCAACCAAGAAGACCAGAGCGTCGCCAACCCTCCTTCCAAAACCCCAAGTGCACCTACAAACACTTCAAATCCTGCGATTCTCCAAAGTATGAAGGGACCGAAGGTGTTACCGCCCTCCTTCACTGGTTTGAAGAAATGGAAAACACTTTCCTCAATTGCGATTGTCCCGAGGACCGTAAGGTACGTTACGCTACTGGAAGACTGTTTGGGGTAGCCCTTACCTGGTGGAACACTGAAAAGGGTAAGCGAGGAGTTAAAGATGCCATGGCCTTAACATGGGAAGAGTTAAGGGAACTCATGACAAGACGCTTCTGTCCAAGGAGCGAAATCAAAAAGTTGGAAGACGAATTCCACACACTGAAACAAAAGGAAGGAGATCACACTTCCTATAATAAGAGATTTCTCGAGCTAAACCAGATGATCCCTAATTTGTTCACCCCCTTGTACCGCTTAGTTGAACACTACATTCGAGGCCTCCCCTCGAAAATTCAAGATTCGGTTTTAAGCACATCGCCTGCAACACTTGAAGCCGCAATGGAGTTAGCTACAGAACTCACTGAAATCGCATTCGAAACGGCAAGTTCAAAGATGAAAAGAAGAAAGCACCCATTGAGACCCCAACTCCAAACCACCCAGTCTCATCCTCAAAATTTGCTGGTAAGAGGAAGCGTAATGGCAAGAATTTTGCCGTCACTCAAACCAACCCTCCTATCACTGTTACACCAATCACCCAAGTTGCTCCCCCAGCTGCACCATTCAAAAAGCCATATACTGGCCCACACCCAAAATGCAACCGCTGTCAATACCATCACCCTCCCGAAAATCCCTGCCAACATTGCACAAGCTGTGGCCGTGCAGGTCACACCATCCAAACCTGTCATACCCTTCAGCGAATGAACCGCAATCAACCTCAAACCCAAACCAACTACCCCATGATGCAACCCATGCGAGCTTGTTTCAACTGTGGGGACCCAAACCACTTCAGGAACACATGTCCACGCCTAGTGAACATCATCCATGCCCAAGCTCACGCAAACCCGGTAAACCAAGCTAACCAAGCTCCCCCACCTACCAGAGGGAGAGCTTTCAATATCAATGCCAACCAAGCCAGGGCTGACAACAATGTGGTCAACGGTACGTTTCTCATCAATGGTAGTTATGCATCCATATTATTCGATACTGGTGCGGATAAGAGCTTTGTGTCCTTAGAATTTGAACCTATCCTCGACCAACCTCGTGTTAATCTCATCGAATCTCTAACGGTGGAAGTTGCTGACGGAAAACCCGTTTCATAAAATTCTATTATACGCAATTGTACTCTCACCCTAAACGATCACGATTTTCCAATTGACCTTATTCCTATGAAGTTGGGAAGTTTCGATGTTATAATCGGTATGGACTGGCTCAGCCAGCATCACTCTCAAGTGGTGTGCCACGAAAAGTTCATTCGCATTCCTCTTGCAGACGGTCAGACACTACGTATTTTTGGGGAAACCCCTTCGAAAGGACTCAAATTAATGTCCTGCCTTCAAGCCCGAAGATATCTCCGCAAGAACTATGTCGCATTCCTAACTCACGTCGTCAAAAAGGGAAACAAGGAGAGGAAACTCGAAGATATCCCAGTTGTGAAAGAATTCCCACAAGTCTTTCCCGACGACATTTTAGGACTTCCTCCTGTGAGAGAAGTCGAATTTCGCATCGATCTTGTACCTGGCGCTACACCAGTCGCAAAATCTCCTTATAGGTTAGCCCCATCCGAAATGCAAGAGCTGGCCAGTCAACTGCAAGAGCTGACTGACAAAGGATTCATACGTCCTAGCTCATCGCCTTGGGGTGCACCTATTCTTTTTGTGAAGAAGAAAGATGGAACGTTTCGCATGTGCATTGATTATAGAGAACTCAACAAGTTAACGGTTAAAAATCGCTATCCACTGCCTCGCATTGATGATCTCCTAGACCAACTTCAAGGCGCCACCTGCTTTTCAAAAATCGACCTTCGTTCTGGTTATCATCAGCTCAGGGTGCACGAAGAAGATATCCCAAAAACCGCCTTCCGGACTCGTTATGGTCATTACGAGTTCATGGTCATGCCTTTCGGTTTAACCAACGCCCCCGCTGTCTTCATGGATTTAATGAATAGGGTATGCAAACCCTACCTCGACCGTTTCGTCATAGTCTTCATCGACGACATCCTTATCTACTCCAAGTCTAAATCCGATCATGAGCGACACCTTCGACTCATCCTTACACTCTGAAGGACTGAAAAGCTTTACGCTAAGTTCTCAAAATGCGAATTCTGGTTAGGAGAAGTACAATTCCTTGGACATGTCGTCAATGACAAGGGAATTCATGTCGATCCTTCAAAAATCAAGGCAGTACAGGAATGGCAAGCGCCACGTACCCCTACCGAAGTCAGGTCATTTCTTGGTTTGGCTGGTTACTATCGACGCTTCATTGCCAATTTTTCCCGTATTGCTGTACCACTCACGGCCTTGACTCATAAAGGAAAACCCTTCATATGGGGACCTAAGCAAGAGGAGGCCTTCCAAACTCTAAAGCAAAAACTTTGTGACGCACCTATCCTCACACTCCCTGAGGGTTGCGATGACTTTGTGGTATATTGCGATGCATCAGGGCAAGGGCTAGGCTGTGTATTGATGCAAAGAGGAAAAGTGATAGCCTATATCTCTAGGCAACTCAAGGTTCACGAGAAGAATTACACCACCCACGACCTGGAACTTGGAGCCGTTGTGTTCGCTCTCAAGATATGGAGACATTACCTCTACGGTACCAAGTGTGAAATATACACTGACCACAAGAGTCTCCAACATATCTTCAACCAGAAAGAGTTGAATATGAGGCAACGAAGATGGGTCGAACTTCTCAACGACTACGACTGTGAAATTCGGTATCATCCTGGCAAGGCAAACGTGGTGGCCGATGCGCTCAGTCGAAAAGGTTATGCGAACTCCATTCATCTTCTATGTCCGCAAATCATAACCGACATCAAAGATCGAATCCGGGCAGCTCAACATGTTTCTGTAACAGAAAATGACGTACGCGATGAGCTGTCATGTGGAGCTGAACTCAAAATCGAAACCAAATACGACGGTATTCTATACTATTTAAACCGCATATGGATTCCTGATCGCGATAACCTTCGTGATTTCCTCATGAATGAGACGCACAAAACACGATACTCTGTACACCCAGGAGCCGACAAGATGTATCAAGACCTACGATACACCTACTGGTAGCCTGGCATGAAAAAGGATATCGCTGTTTTTGTTTCCAAGTGCCTTACCTGTTCCAAAGTAAAAGCTGAACATCAAAGACCTTCAGGACCTCTAGTCCAACCCGAAATACCTGTATGGAAGTGGGAAAACATAACCATGGATTTCATTACCGGGTTACCTCGCACCTCCAGTGGGTATGACACCATATGGGTAATAATCGATCGTCTTACAAAGTCATCTCACTTCATTCCGATTCGCGAGGACTTCAAGAACGAGAAGTTAGCTCGTATCTACATCAGCGAGATCGTAAGCCGTCATGGTGTACCATTAAGCATCATTTTAGACCGTGATGGTCGTTTCACTTCACGAACATGGCGAGTCGTACAAACCGCTTTGGGTACACGATTAGACCTCAGTACCGCTTTTCATCCTCAAACTGATGGTCAATCTGAAAGCACCATCCAAACCCTTGAAGACATGCTGCGAGCATGTGTCATAGACTTCAAAGGGAACTGGGATGCTCACCTACCATTAGTGGAATTTTCGTACAACAATAGCTATCATTCAAGTATCGGCATGGCTCCTTTCGAAGCATTATATGGTCGTAAGTGCCGATCTCCAGTATGTTGTCACGAAATTGGGGAAGCGCAAATCACCGGACCGGAATTAATTCAAGAAACAACCGACAAGATCCTTCAAATTCGAAACAATCTTCTAGCGGCTCAAAGTCGTCAAAAAAGTTATGCAGACAAACGACGAAAGCCCTTGGAGTTTGACATTGGTGATCAAGTACTTTTAAAAGTATCACCGTGGAAGGGAGTGGTTCGTTTTGGCCAGAAGGGCAAGCTAGCACCACGCTACGTAGGACCTTTCAATATACTCAAAAGAGTAGGTCCTGTAGCATACAAGCTTGACCTACCAGAAGAGCTCAACAGAATTCATCCTACATTCCACGTATCAAACTTGAAAAAGTGCCTTGCCGATGAAAATCTCCATATTCCTCTAGAAGACATTCAAGTCGATGAATCAATGCACTTCGTTGAAAGACCAGTAGAAATCATGGATTTCGGAGAAAAGCGTTTAAGGCGAAGTCGTATTCCGATTGTCAGGGTACGTTGGGAGTCAAAACGAGGACCCGAGTTTACTTGGGAACGTGAAGACTCAATGCGCGAAAAGTACCCACATCTCTTTCCAGTTACCACTACTACTTAAATTTCGGGACGGAATTCCTAAAAGTAGGGGATACTGTAGCATTCGTCGAAAAACGGGTTTCAAAACCCGCTTTGTTTAATAATCAAGTATTCAGTTATAAGTTCGTTGCGTATTTATTGTTCAGATTATTTTAAATAATACATAATTAATAAACATTTTAGAATTTAAAAACCATAATTAATAAATAATAATAATAAATAAATAAAAAATAAAATAGAGTCGCCGGGTCTCGAACCCGGGTCTCCCGCAAACACAAAATGCCGAAATGGCATCCATGATCGCTCAACAAATTGTTGTTGTACTCCCGAACCTAGTAACTCAAATGAACCAAGCGAACAACAATAACCACAATAATAACAAAGCACCAGCTCCGTGCAACTTCAAACAATTCTGTTCAGCTAAACCACTTCAGTTCACTGGGTCTGAGGGAGCTACGGGACTTCTTCAATGGTTTGAGAGTCTCGAAACCATGTTCTGTTATGTTCAATGTCCAAATGAGCGAAAGGTCGAGTTTGCATCTAGTGTGTTCAAGAAAAGAGCTTTGACATGGTGGAATAGTATTATGAGAGATAGAGGTGCCGAGGTGGCCTTGGCTCAAACCTGGGAAGAGCTTCGGGCTCTTATGATGAAGGAGTTCTGTCCTTGCCATGAGCAAAGGGCACTCGAGAATGAATTTCATGATCTTAAGCAAGACAGTGGTGAGAGTTGTGCTTATACCAACAGATACGAGGAGTTGAGTTTACTTTGTCCTTCAATGGTGACGCCTTTGGATAAGGCGATCGAGAAGTATATCGATGGTTTACCTGATCCTGTGCAAGATACCGTCACTGGTAGCAACCTTACCACCGTTCGACAAGCTATTGAATTAGCTGCAACCTTAACCGATTCACAAGTCAGGAAAGGTAACCTTCATCGCAAGGGCGATAAGAAATCCTCTGCTAAGTCAACTCAAGAGAAACCGAAGGGAAACAAAGCTGAGCCTTCCAAACGATCGAAGAAGCGAAAGGCTTCTCAAAACTTTGCTGGTACTACTCACCTGCACAACCCACTCCAACTGCTCCCCAAAACCAACCAGCTCAACCTCCGGCAAAGAAACCTTATGCGGGAACTACACCGCTTTGCAACCATTGTAATGGTCATCATCAAGTTCATATACCATGTCGTCAGTGTACTACCTGTGGAAAACTTGGTCATCTGGTGAATATTTGTCGCTTTAACCCAAACCCAGCTGTGCAGAACCCAGTTCAACCACAAGTCAATCCTGCTCGACCTCATTTCCCGCCTGGTTCCTGTTACAACTGTGGTGAAATGGGTCATTACGAACAATTGTCTGAGACTAGTCAATGCTAACCCAGCCCGTGGTCGTGCCTTTAACATCAACGCCAACGAGGCTAGTGCTGATAATGAAGTGGTTAACGGTACGTTCCTTGTCAATAATCATGCTGCTTCTGTTCTTTTTGACTCGGGTGCCGATAGGAGCTTTGTGTCATTAACTTTTGAGCCTTTGCACCTGCCGTATTCATGGACTTGATGAATCGGGTTTATAAACCTTATCTAGATAACTTCATCATTGTTTTCATTGATGACATTTTAATTTATTCTAAGTCTCGAGCCGAGCACGAACAACATCTTCGTTTGACAATGGAACTTCTAAAGAAAGAACAGCTTTATGCCAAACTCTCCAAGTGTGAATTCTGGCTGAAGGAAGTTCAGTTTTTGGGTCACATTGTCAACGAGCAAGTTATTCATGTGGATCCTTCTAAAATCGCTGCGATTAAGGATTGGAAAACACCCACTACTCCCACGGAAGTTCGCTCATTTCTGGGTCTTCCTGGTTACTATCGACGATTTATTGCGAAGTTCTCAAAGATCGCGGTTCCCCTCACTGCTTTGACGCAAAAGAATAAGCCTTTTGAGTGGGGACCTAAACAAGAGGAAGCTTTCCAAACCTTGAAACAAAAGCTTTGCAATGCTCCTATTCTATCTTTACCTGATGGTAATGATGATTTTGTGGTTTATTATGACGCGTCGAATCTAGGCCTTGGTTGCGTTCTCATGCAACGAGATAAAGTCATAGCCTACGCGTCGAGACAATTGAAAACCCACGAGAAGAATTACACAACTCATGATCTTGAGTTAGGAGCTGTTGTCTTTGCTCTCAAAATCTGGAGACACTATCTTTATGGCACGAAGTGTGTGGTTTTCACAGACCACAAAAGTCTCCAAGATAATTTCAATCAAAAAGAGTTGAACATGAGGCAACGACATTGGGTGGAACTACTTAATGATTACGATTGCGAAATTCGCTACCATCCTGGTAAGGTGAACGTTGTGGCTGATGCGCTTAGTCGCAAAGAACGTGTCAAGCTTCATTGTGTTCGAGTTCGATCCGATATCCAAACACGTATTCTTGAAGCCCAACGCACTTGTGTAACCCAAGGTTTGTTGAAAGATGAACTACCTCATCAACTCGAACTTCAAATCGAAACGAAAGACGATGGATTACTCTATTACATGAACCGTTTGTGGGTTCCGAATCAACATAATCTCCGTACTCTATTGATGGACGAAGCTCACAAGTCTCGTTACTCGATTCATCCTGGTGCTACAAAAATGTACAAGGATCTTCGTACCCAGTATTGGTGGCCGGGTATGAAGAATGACATTGCCTTGTATGTATCGAAATGCCTTACTTGTCTCAAAGTCAAGGTCGAACATCAATGTCCGTCTGGTTTGCTTGAACAACCGGAAATACCGGTATGGAAGTGGGAGAACATTGCGATGGATCTCATCACTAAGTTACCGTGTACATCAAGAGGTCATGATGCAATTTGGGTGATCATTAACCGTCCAACGAAGTCAGCACACTTCATAGCGATTCGTGAAGATTATCCAGCTGAAAACCTTGCCAAGATCTATGTTGATGAGATTGTGTCTCGTCATGGTGTTCCTTTGAATATCATATCTGATAGAGATGCTCGATTCTCATCTCGTTTTTGGAAGACTCTACAATCTGCTATGGGAACCAAACTTAATCTAAGCACTGCTTATCATCCTCAAACGGATGGAAAATCTGAGAGGATGATTCAAACATTGGAGGATATGCTTAGAGCTTGCGTGATCAATTTTGGTGGTAGTTGGGATTCACATCTACCGTGGCTCGAATTCTCTTATAACAATAGTTATCACGCCAGCATCAACAAATTTACTTGGGAATGAGAGGATCAAATGAAAGCGAAGTATCCACACTTATTCTTACAAGTTTCCTCTAATTAAATTTCGGGACGAAATTTCCTGAAGTAGGGGAGACTGTGATATCTGTGGTAATCCGAGCATGTAACAATGACAAAAAAGTTATCAATGAGTGAAATTTTATGTTTTATATGTGAATTTTGTTTATTTATTATGACAATTGCACACATTCGATTCTTGAACAATTTCAAAACTCTTGAATCGCTTCTATAAGCAAAACACGTAAACCGATACGCAAACGAAACCAATTTAACGCAACGTATGTTCCGAAATAGTGACACAAGCTAAACATACCTTAAATAACCTTTACATAACTTAGAAATAAGTTTTGAAGGATTTGGTATGTCAAAAACAAGATTATTCGATCACAGTGACTATTTACGACAAACTGCGAAAGTCTGCCGATTCTCGTAGCGACGTACACTCCAGATCATTTACACAAGCTTAACATACCTTAAATACCCTTTACATAGCTTAGAAATAAGTTTTGAGGGCTTCGGTATGGCAAAATCGCACTTTTTTAACTTCAGGGACTATTTTGCAAATTTTGCGAAACTATGCCTTTTCGCGTATTTCACCGTCCGGAACATGTACGGACATCCAAAAATTTTTGTAATTATTAAAATATCATATTTTAGTGATTGGAATGCAAAAATATCATTTGTTACGCTTTTACGGTCGCGCACGTGTTCGTTAAAATTTTCGTCTTAATTAACCGAAAACCGCAACCGTACGACCAAACGAACCGAAATCTGAAGCATTTTTTAGCACATTTCAGGTTCCCTACACTTTATTGTCCTTATAAAGCTTAAAAATGGGGTTAACGGGTGTTAAAAGTGCCAAAACGCGTCAAAAACAAATTCAGGGGCCATTTCTGACAATACTGAAACTTCAGCCCCTGCAAGGGCCTTACGGACCGTAAGGCAAAACCCCATACAGTCCGTAAGGGGTCCCCAGCTTATCGGAATTGCTAAATCAAGGTGGCATCTTCTTGTTAAATGCCATGTTGACTCACCAAACGAATTTGCCACATTCCCTTCTGCATTTGACACCTAAGGGGACACTAATCAAGTTTTCAGGGATGACTCATGGACACTTGTTATGATCACGTGAACCCAATTCAAGTATAAAAACCATGGTGTTCTTCATTCTTGAACTTTTGCAACCATCTCTTTTGTCCCATTCTGCTTCAATCCGAGTTTGGCAACCATCTTGGAGCTTTCTCTGGTGTTCTTGATCAATCTTTGGTGTTTGTAAGTGTTCTCTTTCATGGTTGTTTCAATTCTTGTAGTTTAATTGGATTAGAAGTCATAAAATTTGACTTTTGTTTGACTTCCAGAATTGATCATGAGTTGATCAACTTAAAATCCAATTGAACCTTGCAATATGATGGTAATCAAGATGGTTAGGATCCCTATTGATCATACCTACTGATTTCTATCATTTCTAGTCATTTTGACAAGTCAAAGTTTCGGTCAAAATGCGATAAATGCGCATTTCACGACGGAACTAATTTCGGGTGCCAAAACAGTTTGTTTTGATGCCAAAACTCTTTTATAAACTTATTTAAACATGTCAAAACATGTCTAAATCGTCACCTCCATTTTGGTGCTTGTTTGGAGTCGTAAGTTGAACGGTTTGACCACCGCTTTGACTTTCGAATCTGACCCGTTTGGTGGATCTTTGGACCCGACCAAATACGTATTTGTGACCATAATTATAAAGGGAGTAACCCTCTGAGGTTATACCTTATGGTCATGTCATTAGGTTAATGTTATGATAATTTGTTATTACGTTCATAAAAAGACTAAAATGCCCTTTTCGCAAATAAATCAACTTTAAGTATTTGGAACATAAAATTTGACAAGTATTCTGATCAAATAACATTTTCAAACATATTTAGGCATTAAAGACTTATCATAGCACATATCTAATCATTCGAATGCGTAGTTACGCAGATGACACGTTAAAGTGGCTTACCTTAACGGGTCAAAAGCACTTAAAAATCTTTCCAACTCACAATGATAACTTTATTAAACCATGTCATATGAGTCCCAATACTCATTTGGTTTAAAAGGTACCATTCTATCCAAATCCTCCGATTTCAAGTTTCGATATTTACATTGTTATCCACTTATAGGACACGCTTGAATTCTCGGATCTTTAAGCTTTGGATTTTCTTTTAATCCAAGATTACCTTGCTATCACAAGTGAGTACATAGTTCCCCTATTTTATGTTTTACAATTGTTTTGGGGTGATTCATATGTGCTAAATGTTTTCAAGTTTTCAACTGAAAATACTATGGTTTATATTAAACACAACGATTTCAATAATGTGAACGAACTTGTTGGTGCGATGTATTTATAACAAGAATGACATTCATTAACAATGGCCAAGCCGACCAGTAGTAAGTTAAGGCGCCTAGGACTGACAATCCCGTTACCAAAATTCCCGGGGTTTGTGGGGAAATTTGGGAAGCGACTGAAACTGTATTTGTAACATACCCTTTGGTGGTATGTTATACGATTAAGGGACACCGTGGGTGGTCTCGAACAAGTCAACAAAGGTTTGAATGTATTCACGAAACGACCAAAAGTTTTCACAACTAAAACAAGGAACGATGAACGATTGGTTTGTAACAAGGAACAATGAACGATTGGTTTATAACAATAACAATGAACAATGTGCGATTGGTTTATGGTAAGCGATTTAGATAACGGTACTGTGTAATGTGATAAAAGCATGGTGGATACGCCGCTGGTACTTCCTATATATAAGTGCTTTTATCGTATTACATTCGTGACGATATTTGCATCACTTGGACAAATGTTTTCAAACGATGACACGCAACGATTTCAATTAAAGATATAAACCATACAAGTTATTTCAAGACGATTTACTACTCGAATTTACAAAACAAATGTTTTGGTCAAGATTTATGGCTACAAGTCTTTTATAAACTACAACTAACTTGTTTTAGATTGGTTAGTTATCATTGCAATATCAAATACTTTTCGATAAAAAGATTTTCAGTTAACGAATCTGGTAGTCTAACAAGGTATTGCAATACATATTCAAAGCCATAAACTTGACACATACACAAAACCTATGTACTCGCCGGCATATTTTTGCTGACTCGTTTTCACGTATGTTTAAGGGAACGATGCTAGATGATACTGATGCGTGCTCACGTAGGAATGGATTTGGACCTAGTGTCTTAATAACAAGAAGACAATAATTATGCATGCTTGTTGTTTCGTTGTTTAAAAACTTCTAAGACAATTATGACAATATAACTAATGTTTAATATCTAATTAAAACGAAATATGAAATACCATGTGTTGTTGAAACAATCTGTTAACGTGACTCCCCAAGTGTTTCCGCCGCGTTTTGTTTTACGCGATTTAGGGTGTTACATTAAACCTCTTAAGTATTCTCTTTCCCTTCTCCACCACAAATTTTTAGTTCGGTTTCATAAGTATCCCAACTTTGCCTCCATACGTATTCAAAGTTTTCATGTAAAACTAATTCCTTTTAATTGATATTGAGACCTCAATACAAGAATGTTTTCTAAACCCATACAAAATGTTTTATTGATTTATGTTTTTTTAAATTATAATTAAAATATGTTGTTACTTTAATTTGCAACGAATGACATTAATAAAGAAATTATAATCAACGTTTTTTTATGAAATCAGATGTATTATGTTTTAGTGTTTCTTTTATTAAGATTCATTGATTAATGTTAAACATAATACTTTGATCATTGTGATCAAAGCCTTAAATGTCAGGTTGATTAACTTTAAAAAAAACAAATAATTTACTTTAAAAAGGATAGAGTTATTCAATACATAATGCAAAGAAATTAAAAAAAAATCATACGATAAGAACAACAAATAATTTCATGGGTGCTCCACTCATTTACACCTCTTTAGCGAGTGGTCAAGCTATAAAAAGTTACCATGGTTCTGTGCCCACGCTTAGCAAAGCCTTTGGTAATGCGCCCGCAACATCTCCAAGACCACCTATAGATGCATAATTGTTAAAATACATGTAATTATAATAAATTTCGCACATATAGATACCTATTTACCTGTTTTAGACCAGGGGCAAATTCAGCTGCAACCAATATGACATTTGGGCCCAGCTACATGAGGGGGTTCAACATCCCATCATCACTTGCAGGTTCACAATTCACCTACTTTGTACTGATGTCTTCTGAATCAGTGCATTTTCCTTTTGTAATTTTGTACGGATGTCTACTAAATTAGTGCATTTCCCTTTTGAAGACCGATCTTGTGCATCCATTATAACAATTAGAAGACCAATCTCAATACACCTATCTTGTGTAAGAAGAAACCCAGGGGGATTCTAGTGATATGGATGTAATTAAGTTTAAAACATGTAATAGACCAGGAGAAGTAAAAACAATAAAAAAAAAAAAGAATTAAATGGAAATTTTTAACGTTTTGAGTTTGTGATAAAAGATTAGATAAGGTCATGTTCGTCATAGTATGTAACGATATGAATCTATCTTAGATAACAACACCTTTTAGACTTTAGCCTTTTAGTTTTCCCAGGCTCGCATAATCAGCCCCTCACCTTTCAACAAATAAACCATAATAAATAAAATATAAACAAAATGTCTTAATAGAACCTACAAACAACTAAATTGAAGAATAACAAATAGGCACTTAGCTTTCTTTTAATGGCAAATAGCTTAATCATACACAACACTTAACACATGTAATCTAGTGGAAATTCCTGCGCATGACATGACAAACTTTGGAGGAGCAGAAATCTATAACCATTTCTAACTATGCGACCTTCACATTAAGAACCATCAGACTTCCCTATACCATCATTCGAGCGTTATGAAAAACAATCAGAGGAATCGATCGAACCCATGTTAATGTCATAAAAAATAAAGACAATGTTGGGCACACACACCTCATCAAATGATTAAAAAATGTGTGTGCTTGGTTGATGAATTGTGCATACAACAATTTTTGTGTCAACAATGTTTCTTAAAGTATGCATGGCAATAGCAGCAACTCTACCATCAAGGCCAGAAGTCAGTTCACCCAAAAAGATGATGGATGGATTTGCAACCAACTCAATAACTACTGTCAGCCTTTTTCTTTGTTCTATTGAGAAACCATCCACTCCATAAGACCCACTAAAGCATTCCTTATTGGATTATGCTCCATCAGTTCCATCAATTATGCTACAACATCTGCTATTAAAAAACAACCAATCTTACATGCTATGTATCAAAACAATCACTTTATAATAAAATTTTAATAAATTAAAAAACTAAACATAAATTAAAAGATACAAAACACAACTGAGACAATTAATGAAATTCCTTGAGTGTCCATTAATGATAGGTATTTGATAGAAAGGAAAATGTCATTTACTTGTATCTTCACTTTCCACCAGAAAGTTCAGTACAAAGAGCCCCAACCAGATTCTTGTCAACATTATTGCAATAAAATTATTGTAAGACAATTTTGCACAAATCATACTACTCGCGCATTCGGGGGTAAAGTGGTAGATTTACCCTTACGTTCTCATATTAACCATCAATGCAACCAGTAGCTGTAGCTGGTAGAATAGAGCAAGAACAACTCGAGGGCCTACATATCATCGAACAAAGGTACATGTATGAAAACTTAAAGCCCGTATAGAATGTCAAACGATGATTGTATGTGAAGTTGAAATCATTAGAATTTTATTCTTTATTTGGAAGAAGGGATGGAGGTAACTATAACATGCCTCACCAATAAATTTTGGTATTACCATAGAAACCGCGTAAGTTGGACATATGTCCTAAGTTGCATTCCAAGGTTTTGCTTCATCATAGTACTTAGCACAAGCATACATCTTCGACTAATCTCTGAATGTTAGAAAAAGAAACTAATAAATACATAATAATGAGGGTAAACATGAAGTTTGTATTTCTGAAAGGGCACACAAACCTTAAACTTCTATGTTGTGCTTTGATGTCATTAAGGAAAGATAGTTTCATGAAATCAAATCCACCATAAAAAATACTTGATCTAGGTCCTACTGCAGTTTCATAATTATCTGATTACTTTGATATTAGTGGTGGCAAGATGGGCGGTTGGGTTACCTGTCAAAACAAACTCATGTCAAGACCATCCAAGTATCCAACCCGCAAAATACTTAACTTTTCTAATAGTTAACCTCACGTATTATTACATAAATGAACTTAGAGCAACTTCCAACTTGTATGACCCGTTTGACGTGTTACCTTTTTAGCAAAAGTGTTGAGATTAAACACAACCCGAGTATTAATGCTTGATGATAAAGTATCTGCAGAGTATCAACCTCTTCACCCGTCAAAGAAACACTTAATTTGCCCAGCACATCTTTAGTAGTAGTCTGGAGCAATGATGCCTAAATGTTATAAAGAAAACAAAAAGTTAAACCAGAAATCAAGTAATCGTTTTCTATAACATGTATCACTATTAGACGAGGGTACTGAGACTTCCAGAATCAAAAACATCCAATCAAGCCATAATTAGTCAAAGCTAATTCCTAATATGAAGTACCCAAACACTAAAGATAACTAAATCAGTTCAAATTCTGTTATTAAATGATAATTCAAACACGCTGAAATGGTATCACATATTGCGTTAAAGAACCATAATATTAATTCTTACCAAAATACATTATCAATAACATCAACTTAAAGTAGACATACATATGGTTTAGGTTAATAAGATTACCGTAAGCGGTTAACCGCCTTTTGGATTAGGTGGAGAAGACACCTCTGGCATATCTTTATCTTGATCACTCGCAAACGACACCCCGTCGGTCCTAATTAACGCTACTTTCAAGCGAATAAAAATGCCGTCTAATAATAATATGACGACTCGGTGAATCGCTCCATAAAAACAGGTATGTTATGATTAGTTTGTTGCTCCACCACCGTTAATATAACCTACATACAAAATTTTGTTACATAAAAAGGGGTATTATTTATACAGCAGAGATCCAAAAAGAAAGTGATAAATATGCCCCTCCATTTAAGATAAATTACCTAAAATACCATAAGGTTTGTTTTAACTTATTCTGGCTTCATTCGTGTTGGGCTACCAGATTAGTATCTATAATTCGACTTTAACCATAGTTTGGATTTGCAACATCAAAAAAAAAGACATAAGCAGTCAATAATCATAATAATCAAGGACGTCATACTTGCTAAATCACATACTTGTATCGTGTCAAGCTGCAAGATATTGTTGCAAACAAATTCATGCAAATTTCACCGGAGTTCTCTTCAAATCTATGTAGTTAATATCCCGATATATCAGTGGTATATTGATTATCGGTCCCCTGCCGAGATATCGGTACAAAATATCGGTCAGAATATTGGTATCAATAATATCAGCGATATTGACCGATATTGGACCGAGATTTGACAAATATATCACCGATTTTCCCGACATCAGTACCTTCCTTCTTAGTTCTACCATCTGTCTTTTTTCTTATTGCTGTTATTAGTGTTTTAAGTCTTAATTGTTAGTTAAAGAAACATAAATAGTTAAAGACAATCTAAATTGAAACTGTGATATACACGTATTGCTAAGATCATTGTTTAAAGAATCTGTATTTTGTCCGCCAAAACACATATCACATTCTCCAAACCAATGCCACATGTCCCAAACTCATTTTTTAGGAAGCTTCATGCCTTAAAAAGGTTGTCGAGACTAAGCTCTAAACTAACATTTTTTTAAGGTTATTTTGACCTTTGCCGGATCAAGCTATCTTATTCAAATATATGTTTTTTTATGTTTTGATAAATTATGTGAATAAACTAACTGCATGAAACTAATAAAGATTCAAAGTTTAAACATCATATAATTTAACTCCTAAAGATTTTGCATATTAAATTGTTTTAGTAAGGATTGAGATCTAAGTGTGTTGAATTCGTGAACCTACACATTTCGTGAAACTTAATCTTATGGGTTGGCCCATTTTTATTTTTAATTTGTTTTCATACATTAGGCAATAAAAAATATTCTTAATTCAATAACTAAAACTAATCAAAATTAGATCGAAGAGTGATCTAACCATGCACTAAAATACAAATTGGAATCCGTTTTAACTCAATTATGTTTGATAGAAAGCATGCCCGAATCAACAACATTGAGTAAATAAGTTGTAAAATCAAACACTCTGACACCTGTATGAACTACTAATTAAGGAAAGAAGTCTTAAAAGAAAACTTACAGAGACGTGACGAGGACGCTCTCTAAAAACATCAAGTGCATGGGATAGAATTAGCCTCTTTATTATCTACTTTTTATTTGACACAAAACAAAACCCAAATTAACCGAGCCTCGACACCTCTATGAACTACTAATTAAAAAAGAGGGTTTAAAAAAAGAAACTTACAGATATGTGAGTACAATCCTCTTTAATAAAAATCAAGTGCATTGGGGATAATCAAGATCAACTGATTGAGATACATCAATGGTGTACATGTGACCCTGCAAGAAAGAAACACTAATCAATTAATAATCACCAAACATATTCATCCACAAATAAATGGGTCAAAATTGCCACATCGAATATTTGTAAAACAATCTCAACGTACATCATCATAACGCTCCAATAACTTATATAGAGACAATGCGATATCTCTAAGTCGAGGTGCGGCCCATCCGGTGGTCTCCGAAAATAAAAAAAATATATAATTTTATTAATCAATAACCTAATAATCCACACAAGTAGGCCCTACTAAAACAATTACATGACCAAAAGCAAACCAATAGGTCTAGCTTAAAACGATCACAATACACACTTCCAATGCAAAAATGGTCTGACCTGAGTTTTATACGCATTGAAAAATGGACAAACGAGCGACTTCTCTAAATTTTAACCATGGATGCATCGAGTACACCCAAAATGACGTTTTGTTGAATAATTGTCGCAAATCACTTCGAGATATTACTTGTTCCTCAATAACGTGATCGGCTAGTGATAAGACCTGTAATCGAGTTCCGCAAGAGTATTAGCAATACATAAAAAAGGGGATCAGCCCGAGACACCAAAAGAGTACATACAAAATATAAGTGGCATCATAACATTTATATATAAAAAAGAGTAGATACAAAAAATAAGTGGCATCATAACATTTATATATTTTTTTATATCACATAATATAATTGGCTCGACTATAGGTCCTATCACATACCTATTTTTACCGTCCAGATTTATATGTCTGAACCGGTTAAGTCAAACCACTTACGACATAGATCTATTAATTATTCATACCTTCATCAGGTGATAATATAAAGATCTCTTATCTCTTTACATATTGGGCTTTTATCAAGTAAACTTTTAAATCATTCATAATTTTTCATCTATTTGGCTGTTTTTACATATCAACCTCCTACGGATCCAATATTTAACCCAAAAGTGCATGAAGGGTTGCTTCAAGGCCCTGTGGCGTTTTCCAGACCGCCTCACGCCTTAGGCACACTTTTAAAAACAAAGATAAAGATGCACGAGAAAGACAAAAACCTTTGTAAGAGGGACACAAATTAAGCCCTCCTTTTCCTTTGGAGTACCTATGACAAGTGCCCAGTACCTTTGATAACATGCATCATTCCCTGCCTAAAGTTGAGATTACAGATAGGATTAGCATTATAAACTTATAAATTATGTGACATCAATCATCAGACATGTGTGTCAGTATACCTTAAATGGAGATTTTCTTTTATTGATGTCATTAAACGACCAATGCAGATGAGATATGCCCTCTTTTGATCAGCCCATTAGAATAATCCCGCATTCCCGCTTCATTCTCTATCAAGAGGATGGTCCTAAATTGCAGTCACATATTGAAAAAAGAAGGATTTGACCCGCAGTCACATAATGAACATTACAAAAATTACATTATGTCAGTAATACTCTTGAATTAAACCATTTAGACGACCTTATTCCTTATAGATACGCTTTGAGTGACTCTGGCCCGTTTGACCCGTTAGAGTTAAATACATAGCCGAAGAAAATGTGTGAGAAACGTCATTGTACCACACATATTAAAAAGGTGGATAAATATTATTTTTTAGCGAAAAAGAAAAACATGAAAAGAATGCATAAATGGGCCAACTTACAGGAACATCGGTAACATCTCCAATCGCAAAAATATTAGCGAAAACCCTGACCTATAATTCTCATCAACCATTAACCGTCCATGATCATCCAAACAATGAACCATCTAATGATTTTGTATCAGAATATTGGATTGTTTTCATAATCTGCAACTTCATCCACGAGTTCCACAACGGTGGGCCCTCCGCCAACTATTAATATTGTATCATAATATTCGATCTTTTCATAATCTGCCAAAAAAATATTTTTAACTCTAAAAAAATCATTTAGTGTATATTGTCATGCATGGTAAAAATGTTAATAGAATACAATCCTGACTTTAGGTAAGCCTATGACTTGAGCATTATAAATTAAAGAGGGTTGAATGAAGTAAAATTACCTCAGGGTTTCATGCCAATTAATAATTAACTAAACTGATTTCAGGTATAAAAACTACACATAAATTGCCCACACCAAATTAACATGAGGTTAAATGAACTTGAGAATCACACATGCCTAAACTTGTGATTCCATTTCAAATTAATATATTATCGTCCTTGCTGTTTGTTTTCAAAGAGAATGTCTAGACATGAAGCTAAAAAATAATGTATGAGAAATTAAAAATCAAACTAATTAATTAAGCGTTTAAATAAATATAATTTAATGATTAAAATACTTCAGTTGTATACTGACTAAAATGGAGAGAGCTAGACATGTAGCTACAAAATAAATAATAACTTAGAGAACCAAGAAGAATGTTTTGAAGAAATGGAAGTAAAGATGGTACTTCTACTTAGTTTTGTAAGAATTTGATATATTAGAATCCAATTGAACTGGTGTGCTTGGATCCATAATTCTGAAAATTTGCAGAATCATTTTGCTTAAAAATGGATAATTATTTATACATTTGATATCTTTTAGGTCTTTATTGATGGGTTGCTTTCATATGGGAAAGTCAAAACTGGCAAAAGCAAAGATGAAAGTTGCAAGATTTGAATTTAATGATTTGAAGGCATGATAAAGTGATTATACTGCTACCAAAATTAGCATACCAACTGCAGATCATTTTGTCTTCATCAGCAGTGAATTGCAGTGAATTGACCATGTTTAATGTTGGGTCTCAGATAGTTTAGCCATCTCAATCTGCAACTCTTTCCTCATATTTTTTAGACCTGCAAATATAAATCCATCTTGAGTTATAAGAATTAAAACACAACCATCAGTGAAACCCCACAATATTACTTGAGTTGTCAGCAAATTCGGTTTGAACCCTGAGTTTAGTCGGCGTCACAGTCACCTATTCACCGGATCGAGTCATTAGGTCCTTTATATATGTTTGTTCACCGGATCGAGTCATTAGGTCCTTTATATCTGTCAGAGAAACGAATGTGGGATCAATAAAACTATGTAAAAGTTTGATGCTTCCATCATAAGGGTGATATTATCTTTTGTTTCCGGGAGAGTAAATCAAATCTCAATCTATTTCAAATGATAGAAACGATTTACCACGCACCTTAAAGTAGCCATTTGAGAGAACTGTTCTTGACCAACCTATAAATATAATGACAATTTTTACCACTCTTTTGTCAGTTGGTAAAATCTGACACACATGGTAACTAACACTTTGAATCTCAGCAACTTTGCTTACAGAAGTTAGGGCACCAATTCGAACACCAAGAAAAATAGCTGTTACAAAATCAAATCAGCATATAAAATTGCAATATGAGTTACAACTAAAAAGAAGAAACACCACCTAATAAAGTGATTGCCTTTATGATCTCCTCACAAATTTTGGAATGGTTCAATAACAAACAATTATTCATGTAAAGAGTTAGCATCCAGATATAGAATCATAAAAAAGCACACACTTTATGTTAACATGCATAATGGATTCAACACAAACAACAAAACGACCTCATTTGTTATAAAATTATTACCTAGCACAACTATAACCTTGTATAACAACATTTCTGTAACATCCGTTAAAAACGGATTTTACCAAACCCGCTCCGTTTATTAACCGAACAATCAGTTTAAAATTTCGTGGCGTATTTAATGCCCAAATTAATTTTAAACGATACATAATTAATTATTATATTGGAATATATAATTTGTTTTTGAAAAATTGTTAAAAATAATGAAATAAAAATTAAATGTTTCTGCCGGGTTTCGAACCCGGGTCAGTCAACCGTTTCAGCAAACAACTTAACACTAAACTCTCCAACCACTGCGCCACTAGTGTTTCTTGTTAATTATTAGAATCAATTAATTCATAACATGTTTTTTCCGAATTCAAAACCGGCGCCCAAATTTCAGTTGTCGGAAATCCCGGCGATCTCGCGAGATTGGACGGTTTCTTTCATTCTTAACGTAAACTTTAAACCCACATCGGTTATAACCGACGCCTGAACCCGCGACACAAGCTATAACCGCCGGAGAATTTCTAACCGACGAATCAAGTCGGAAATTGGACCAAATTCATCGATAACCTGCCTTATAAATACCTCCTCGAACCTCTGCAAGCTTTTTCGCTCAAAACCGCACCTTTACCCGACGTAATTTCACTCGCCGGAAAACTTCTGCACATCGCCGGAAAACTGAACCCTTCACTTCTGAGCTTTACTGAACCCCTGAGCTTATACCGAAGTCACCCACACCCTTTTCAAGCTTGCTGAAGACTCTCTGCCACAAGACACACGACGCCGGAATCTTTGGCTGTCACCGGAGTTCCGCCGGAGAAACAGAGGAGTCCAGTCGGTATACCTTACGCCTAATTTTTCTTTCTTTTTATTTATATCTCACCTGTAATTAACTGAAACACGCTAACGAACATGATTAAAACTTCGAACCAGTCAGTCATCGTTTCTGGTTAAAACTGACGAAGAAGACGAAGTTTCGGTAACATATAAGTATAATTAAAATCAAGTTATAACTCGGGTTAGACACACAGTCCAGCGGTGGACTGTGTGCACATTAAACACGTAAACGTCTCGAGTTCGAATCTTGTCCCACGCATGCTGCCTTAATAAAAATGTCTTTTTTTGTTAACCGAACCGGAGTCACAGCTGATATATGTTAAGTTTATTAATAACCGGATTAAAAACCAAGTTAGACACACAGTCCAGCGTTGGACTGTGTGTATGTTTAATCACAGGACGCGAGTTCGAGTCCGGTCTTCTGCACCGATCCGGATAATTATCTAACTTTTTAAATAAGTCAGAAATGAAAATACTTAGTTTGTATTTAAGTATAATATAAATCAGGTTATATAACAAGTTAAACACACAGTCCAGCGGTGGACTGTATGTTAACATAAACCACAGGTCCCGAGTTCGAGACCTGTGGAGCGCACCGAGTCACTGATTAAAATCTTTTTAGAAATAAGTTGATTTTCGGATTAATCTAATTAATATATATATATAATTAAAAACAGAAATATTTCGGGTTAGACACGTAGCTCAGTTGGTAGAGCTGCGTGCACGTGTACGGGAGGTCTCGGGTTCGAGCCTCACTCCGCGTCCACTTACACGCATGCGAACCGGTCAAACAGTCAAGGTCAATGGTCAACGGTCAACGGTCAAAAAAAGTCAACTTTTTTTTTTTATTTTTATTTATTTTAATTAAAAATCAATTAAAAATACTTAAAAATAACATTTTTAAGGTTAGAAAATAGCCTTAAACTCACAAAAATACACCCAACAATCCTACTAAAATGGATTAATAAAATCCGTTTACTTACCGAACCATAATGCTATTTATCTAGGTTAATTTCACTCGTGGTTAAAACCACTTCGCGTGCATTCAACATCATCAACCGAACGCACCCACTGTGAGTGAATCTTACAACTCCCCTTTTTAATTACACTTTTTGGGGTGTGTCATGTGTCACAAAATAATTAACTCGTTTATTTAAACTTGTGCCATACCATATCGTGATCTAAACTTAGATTGTTTATATTGTTGTGATTATGTATTCGTTTTGTCAACTTATATGAAATTCATTCATTAAGCCCATCAGTTCCTCGTGGGAGACGAGTTGAGCAACGCGTGCCTCAAAACCAATCCATTATTGTTCATGTGTGTATTATTGAGTTTATATTGTTTGTAGTTATGTCTTTCATATTATCATGTTTATGCAATTCATTCATTAGGCCCATCAGTTCCTCGTGAGAGACGAGTTGAGCAACGCGTGCCTCTAAACGATCCATAATTGTTCGTGTGTGTATTGTTTAATATTAAATTGACTGATGAATAAGTTTACATCTATTTTTACTCATGTGTGGTTGCGAACTTTATTTCATAATCAGTTAAATAAACTTGTTCAAATGTTTTTCATAGGATTCACTCGCCAACTTTTTGTTGATCTAAAAAAACCCTTTTACACATGATACAGGTGAACAGGATGAAGCAAGGAAAACATAGGAAATGCCTTAGAAGAAAACAAAGAAGCTTAGATTGATGTTTAGGTCATGATGTAATTATGTTTGTAATTTTCTATTAAATTGTATTAATGAATATGAAACATTAAAATAAATGTCATGAGCTTTGATGATAACCCAATCATGCCCCGATCACCTTTTCCGCTGCGGGTCGGGGTGTGATAATTTCTCCATGCTCACATTCTGGAGGATAATCATCTTCAAAAGTCCCTTCATATGCTTCCATGATATAAATTGCTTTTGATGCACTTGTAAAAGAAGATATATAAATACGTTATAGCCGACCAAAGAAAAATACCCAACAAACTCACTACATTACGATGTTGTATGCAAGCTAACAATTTACTTTCATTTGTAGATTCTCTATTCTCTGAAAGCTTCTTCACAGAAATTTCCCTGTCATCATACAGAACCATAAGCCAATTCATATATTAATAACAGTAATCAACAACTCATCATCTAATCAACATAAAAAAATATTGTTTACCGATGTTTTTTAATAACAGTACACATCCGCTTGTTTTGAAGTAAAAGCCCTAAAATCAAAGAAGATGAAAAAAAAAGATTAGGGATATAATTTATCGCTGAAATCCCTAAAATCGTAGAAGGTGAAGCAATCACAATAATAATAACTATCGACTCATGAAAACACTAATATCGTTAAAATGAAACTACATATCCTGTATACAAAAGATTTGTGATAACCCTAAAATAGTAGAACATTAAAAGGGTAAGGAAATCGAACCTTGGGGATGATTAAATCGTTGAATATCTTTAGTTTTCTAAACCAACAAAATCAGATCAGTTGATGAAGTTGTGAATCTAGGTTTCAGAGCTTGGAGAGGCGAAAGAAGAAATCATTTGACGGTTTGAAGAGAATGGTGGTTATTGGGTTTTGATCAAACTTTGATTTTGTTTGTGGGTGACTGTCGGCGGCAGTGGGATAGTGGTGGTGGGGATGATGCGGTGGTGGTGGTGGTGGTGTGGTAGTGGTAGTTCAGAGAGTGAGATAGGGTGTTGTCCAGAAGTGGCGGCAGTTGGATGGTGGTGTTGGGTTTCAGTGGGATGGTGGTGTCGGCGGAGTGGGATGGTGATGGTGGGGATGATGCGGTGGTGTGGTGGTGGTGGTGTGATGGTGGTAGTTCAGACAGAGAGATAGGGTGTTGTCCAGAAGTGGCGGCAGTTGATGGTGGTGTTGGGGTTTCAGTGGGATGGTGGTGTCGGCGGCAGTGGGATGGTGGTGGTGGGGATGATGCGGTGGTGGGGGGTGGTGGTGGTGTGGTGGTTGTAATTCAGATAGAGAGATAGGGTGTTGTTTAGAGAGAGAGTTTGCAGATCTGTATTTTTTAATACGTATATATAGTGATGCTAATATGACCAAAATACCTCTAAGGATAAAGATAAAATATCAGGATTTAAGTAGAATCTGATCAAATTTGAAATTTAGACTAAAATGACAACAAAATGCAAACCACAGGGACCCAGATTTAAGAAATTTGGATTTTGGATTAAAGTGACAAAAGTAAGCAAACCTCAGGGACCATTTTGACATTTAACTCTATCACTTTTTTCCACATTTTCCGTCAAAACACCTTGCATCATGTGAGGACATGTGTCCCAAACCTTATTCATATATTATATATATAGATTTATGATAAATGAGGTATTAAAGAAATATTATTTTATAAGATATAAAATTAGGATGCATAATAATAAGAATAAAAATGTTAGTATACATAAATAAACGTAAACTCTAAATGAAATACGAGCGTGTGTACATAAATAAAAGTTAGTTGCGATAAAAGTAAAAGTTAGATGCATAATTAAATATTAGATTGTTAGTAGTTTCGTAGTTATGAAATATGTATAATAAAATGTTCTTTTGTACTTAATTTTTTTTTCAAAGTAAATTATAGAGTTAATGAAGTGCTTACAATGCTTATGATGGATATCTTTGTGCTTAAAGCCTATATAAGCGACTCTTGCTGATAACGTGTTATAATATAACAAGAATTAACACAAGATTAGTGCTAATATTTTGAGAACCTTAGAAAAATTATAAGAGCAAGGAGTAGAGAATTGTATAACTTATGAAAATGTATACATGAGGTGCATTTTTTTCTACCTTGAGCTAGTATTTGTACTACAAAACGATTAACTATTTGCTAGACAAGTTTAATTGTTTGATGGACAAGTAGTATGATACATTATCTATAAGTTTGACAAAGGGTTGATCCACTTACTTGGTAGATCTAGAGGTAAATCTTGATCTTCGTGGTAAATGTGATATAATACATATCACATATAATTCATAACATATATAACTAGCATATCTACTCAAATTATAGAAAAAGGTAAAAATACGGTTCAATCATAAAACTTGTTAACTTAAAATGAGTATAAAGGTATGTTTAACAAGGAGCTTATAGCTTTAAGTTTTTAAGAAAAAGTTCCTACTCAATAAAAAGTTTTGTTTTGGTTGAAGGAGCTTGAAGTTTTTGGTTGAACGCTCCTACTAGTAGCGTTTAGAAGGAGCTACAAGTTTTTAGGGAAAAAATGACTATTTTAACCTCTAAAGCTCTAGCTAGTCTGCCAAACACCTAAATATATTTTATTAGTTATGTCCATTTTGGTCATTTTATACATTTTATTAAAAGCTACAGTTACTCTGTCAAACACCTAAATATATCTAAAAAGCTACAACTACTAGCTACCAGCTTCCAGCTTCCAGCCACCAGCCACCAGCTACTTTTACCAACATACCCTAAATGTAAACACCATCCAACATCCACCAACTCGATAGTCACTGATTGTGCCTCTGCCTCAAACACCTTCGTCGATCTAGCTATCACTACTTTTGATGTCGTTGCCACCACCTCCACGACCATTGCCCACACCACGGTCGACAGTATTGTGTCCGCCGCATCCCAACGCCTCCACCGTTGCCATCAATGCCGCTAGCCGTTTTGATATTTTTCTAAAAAGACATATTTCAAGACAAACTGACTTTGGTCACTACTGTTTTGACCGAATCAAAATGATATTTTTTAACAACCCATTAGTCTTAACATTAACATTACCATTAAGATTAACGTTTATGATGCATTTCGATACATATGTTCTGTATATCTTTAATTTAAGATTAAATGGAAATTAAATTACACTTTTGTCTATATCTTTTATAAGAAAAAATTAAATTCCGCCAGCTTTAGCTTTTTGATTAATTTTGCTTTAAAAAGCCTTTAATAATGAAAGAAAAAGTTACTAATATACAACCAAAACTTACAATGGTAAACTGTTGAAACTTCTTCATAGAAGTTGGCCATGTTAGAAGCAAATTTTAATGTTTGTCTTCAAGTATAATTTAAACTAGGTTCGTTGTCGTCGCGCGTTGCGGCGAAACGAAGCAAATGATAATGTAAAACAAACGTTATTTGAAAATGAAGCATGTAGTTTAGAAAGATAAACCGTCAGAATCGATTTAGTTTACCATTTTACTGCATCAGATAAATACTATATTTTGAGTACAATTACATTTCAACAAAACTTATCAAGGAATGTAGAAGGAAAAAAATAAACACTCGTACCTAAATTTTTAGAAAAAAAATAACAAACCTAAAGTTATTAGAGAAATTTTAAATTAATTGATAATGGAAATATATTAAAAAAGAAAATGAATTACTAAAAACAAAAAATTAATGAAAAAAAAGTATGATTTTAATAAGAGTATAATAGAAACAAAAGCTATATTTTTTAAAACTTAAAAATAAATATAATAATTAAACTATTATAATATTAAATAATAAAATATTAAAAAGCTATATATTATTATAAAAAGAAAATCAATGTTTATGGTCTTAAAAACAATTAATCAACATAAGTTATTAAATAAATATCAAACTAATTCATAAAGAAAATATGATTTAAGAAGAAAAAATAAATAAATAATAAATGAAAAAGAAACTACGGTTTTACAAAAGTAAAACAACAATATAAAAATATTTTAAACTAATATGCTATTATAATATTAACTTATAGAACATTAAAAAACTATATTATTATAAAAATAAAGTTACTATTCATAAGCCTTCGTCAACAAAATATATGCATTTGATTCTTCTCGAATATCTAATTTTTGACTAAAGAATTTATTAAAAGTGACAATTTTAAAACCATTTATGAAGAAGTGTTAAGTTTGGATACTTTTAATTAGTAATGGATCAAATTTGCATAAAGTACTTAGCTATAAATAATGAGTTGATCAAATAGTCGTATTCTTACGTTTTGTTGTTTTAAGATGACATGAATTATACTATACTATTATACTATAAGAGTAGGGTGTCCGTACGTTGCGACAGAAACTATAACACTTCAGTTAGTGAGTTTAAGGGTGTGCACAAGTTGCTGTTCATTTCAGTTTGGCTAGAGCCATAAGAAGAACCCAAACCAAATTTTTTGATTAAGGTATTTCAAAAACAGATGGATTTCAATTACTTCCGTTTGGTTAATCGATTATAAACATTGGGTCCAATAGGTTTTTGATTAATAACCGAAAATTTAACTTGGGCCAAAAATGTTGACTTGGATTGAAATACTCAAGAAAATGTTGACTTGAGCCGAAAATTTAACTTGGGCCATGATCTGAAGATAAAAAATGGTTTAGTTTCATGAAACATTAAGAAACCCTAAATTTCACATAAAAAACCCTTGAATTTCTCATCCTCTCCAAGAAACCCTAGAAATCTTACCATCTGCGCAATACAAACCGCCATCGAAGAAGATGAAGTAGACAAAACCAGCGAAGGGCCCACAAAACAAGTTCGTGAGGTCCAAACTGCCATACTTGATACGAACCAATCATTATATGGATCATGTAGAATCAATCACAAAAATGTATGGATCATATGTTATATATAATATAGAAATTGAGTATGATGTATAAAGTTTGAGATTACGTCATAATATGGATATAACTGTTTTTACAAAGTAACATTATATAAAGTAATTAGATATAAAGAAAATGGTTAAGTTAATTAAATAACATTCCGTTCTAAGATATTATGTGCATCATACTATTGACTATGGTATATAAAGTGTGATATTACGAGTTAATGTGGATATATTAGTTTTAGTAAAGTGTAATTTGCGTCTCTGAGGTTTAGGAGCGGAGTCACATTGGTCCCCACAATAATTTTTTGGATGCTTGGGCCCATGCGTTATGAAAAACGCTACATTCTGTATCCATCAAGCCAACATCTATTTGTTTAACCGTTAGAGGCAGACGTAATAACGTCATTTAACACCTATAAACCACAAATACATCAAATATATACCTCGAAACCTTGAAATTCATTAATTGGGTGATCGATTAAAGTAATGGTTGAGGATTCGTGGTGGTGGTGAGTATTTCGACCCAAATGAAATATACCATAAGTTGAATAATTACATTGTCATTGAGAAATTAAGCATTCAAGTAACTAATTATGGTTGTTTGTTTCTTTATAGCAGATCATCCAACGTTTTTCTCACTTAAAGTTCACCATGGAGGTGAGTTTTCTGAGTATCTGGTAAGCAATATGATACGTGGTCGAAAACCGGTGATAGCTTATGCTTAAGTTGATGTTTTTACATAGCTTTTAATCTTGAATAGCCTACTTTTAATGGGATTTGTGTTTTACAGGTCTAAGAGAGTTTAAGGAGCTATTCGGGAACTTTACGGAGCACCGGGAGCGAACGTGGTCAACCGGGGATGTGAAATGAACAAAACCGGGTTAACCATGAAGATTGGATGTGTTTTGGGGGAATGATAATTTAAATGAAGATATTTGAAGATGGCATGATAGAGGGCTGAATTACGAGTGCGTGGGTGAAAACGGTGAGTAAAACAAAGCTAAAATGAAGAAGTTATGAAGAAAACAAAAAAATGGGATTTAGAGGCACCGTCGCTGACGCCCAAAATGGCCGTCGGCGACATCCTTCGGTTTGTTCCATGCCCGAAAACCTCCGTAAACAGCAGTTTTAGCCGTCATACAAAACCAGAAGAAGCACGGGCCGTCGCCGACGCCCAAAAAGGCCGTTGGCGACACCCTCTACTGATCCACATCGCGAATTTTCTATTCCCATGGTTTTGGAACGGGTTATATGCTTGTTTTTGACCATTTTCGGGGTGTTACGACTTTTGAAGCATAAAAACACATCTTGGAACCATTCTTGAGCATCTTTTTCACCTCTAACCTACCTCTAACATCCCTAACCTCTAACCCATCACCATCTTCACAACCACCAATCTAAACCCTAATTCACTATCACCATTACCACCATAACCCAACCTTCCCACCATCATCCTCATCCATCCACACTCACCTTCCAAACCCTAAAACCTAACCTTCATCCTTCCTCCAAGACTCAAAGATCATGGCTCGGTGTTCATGCTCGTCACCCGGTGCTCGCGTCCATTCAACCACGAGCGGCTAGTTTTCTCGGTTTCACCCCGGTGTAGAATGTTGTAAGAATTCTAGGGTTTATGCATTTGTATTTGATTTGATTTTGTGACAAGTTGTTTAGTATCTGAAACCTTTGATAATTCTCTTGCATTTGTTTCGAATTCGTAAATTGTCGAGTGATAATAAAATATGACTTTGCAAGATGGTTATGTGCAATTATGCCTTATCTTAGGTTAGGATTTACATGTCCGAGGTGACGAAATGCATTGTGGTACGTTGTCTATGACATTGATAGCAATTGGTACCTAAGCTTCGTCATAGAAATCCGTTAATCACTTTATGCAACTAAATCAAGTTAAAACATGTAGGAACCCTAGGTCTTGCAATTATCGAACCGGCTGTGATCCGTATTCCCAATTCTTGTTTTAAATCAAGTAATCTAGTTTTTTTTTGCAATTAAGTAAGTAATCATTTCTTTTGTAGTGAATAGTAACTTGTCGATTTACTCTGATATCTTTTCCAACCACTCAAATAAACAAAGAAAATTAGTAAGCTTCATAATTACCTTGTACATTTTTGTAAATAATCTAACTAATCGAACAACTAGTGCAATACTGACCACATGCTCTTCGTGGATACGATACCCGACTTACCCTAGCTACCTAGGTTAATATGGGATTTTGACTGATTAGGACGACACGGTCTGTCACAATACATAAACGGTAATATTAGCTTCCTTGATAGTGTTAATATTGATGATTGGATATGGATGTTTTGGAGGAAATGCTTAAACAAGTTGGATATCAAGTAGATATGAGTTTTACCTATCATTTTAAGGCTCCTTGTGTGTGTTTGGATTTTCAGTCTTAGACAGTTGAGTAATAACAATGATTTAGAATGTATGTTTGATCATGTTAGAAAAGGAATTAGGCTAATTGAAATCTATGTTGAACATGGGCATTCAAGAGAGTTGTTATATTCATAAGATGATGATGTCGTTCCATTTAAGAAGATTGTTCCATCTAAGGAGACCGTTCCATCTAATGTTCCATCTATGAATACTGTTCTAATTGAAGCTGCTCCATGTAAGGCTATTGCTCCATCTAGCATTCTAGTTGAAAATGCAAATTTCATTGAAAGTCAAAATTTTAGTTCATCTAGAAATGCATATGACAGTCAATCAAACTACAATGATGGACTATATAGAGGAGGATAGTGATGAAGATGACTCTGATTATAACGTAGAGCAGGATCATGATAATATTTTGTTAGATGTCGAAGTGGACATGAGACAGTTTAAGGCTTTTGTTGAGTTTGATCCAAAGGAAATTATTGCTATCGTAAATGATTAAAATAATCATGGTAATAAGTGGATCTTATTTAGGAAGACATTGGTTGTGATCCGGATGATTTTAGTGAAAATGATGAGAATTCAATAGTTTTAGAAAAGGTTGCAAAGAAGTTGAAAAGGAAGAAAAGAAAAGGTGTTGCTGATGACTTGAATAACATAGTTAACACATATGCTCTTATATCTAGAAGCCAAATTTATATACTAAAAAATGAGCATTTAAAGTATAGACTTGTTTGTTTGGGTACAAATCCAAGTATGGGTTTAGTTCCAAGGTTAAATAGTCGTGAATGGTTTGAGGGGCAAAATTGTAATTTTAGGGGGTTAGCTAAAAATGCAATAAAAGGTACATTAAACTCACTTTTCCTTAAGTAGTTTAGATCTCAAGAAGAATGACTCGAGATTCTTGGTGTGTCAAAACAATTCATGCCTCAACATCATTATCTCCAAACCAGAGAAATTGGTCTATACATGATGAGTTGTATAGACTAGGAGATTCAACCATTGATTGAATCCAACCTAGAAATTCCCTTGACTGCTATTCAAGATACAATTCAAAAGAAGCATCAGATCCAGGTTTCATTTCAGAAAACGTTTAGGGCCAAGAGGATTGCAACAACAAAGATAATTCAATATTATAGGGAGTAGTATGGTTTACTTACATCTTGTTGTGAAGAACTGGTAAGAGCAAACCCTGGTAGCACAATCAAAACTGGTGTGCAGCCATGTTCTAACTTTAGTCTAACTAGGCAATTCAAAAGAGTTTATATATGTTTTGCATCAATGAAGAGAGTGATTCTGATGTGTGGTTGAGAAATATTGGGCTTAGCTGGTTGTTTTATGAAAGGTCCATTTCCAGGACAGAAATTAAGTGCCATTGGTGTAGATGGGAACAATGGTATCTATCGAATGGCATATTCACTAGTGGAGGCTAAAACTTCCCAATCTTGGAGATGGTTTCTGGAATTATCTTGACAGGATCTTGACATACCAATCATTTCCATTTTCACTTCCATTAGTGATAGGAAAAAGGTAAAGGTTATATGTTTATATTGTATGAATTATGTTCTGGTTTACGAATCTTATGTAACATCCCAATTCCTAGATTTAATAATCATAAAATTTTGTGGATAATTAAACTAAAAGGTTTATTATATAATCTAAATATTGGTATATTGTACATTAATATAATATCAAGTTAATATGGTAATATAACTATACTAAGTATCATTATGAAACATAAATGAAAATGGTGACATTGCTTAAATAATTTACGAGTAGAAGTATGATAAGAGTTTTACTTGTGGTATTATAACTTATACTTATGTAGTGAACGTGTGAAGTGAAAGAAGTACTAGAATAAGATTAAAATAAGTACCTTATTAGATTTGAGGGACTCAAGTTGTGAAAATGAAAAACTTAAATAAAGGTGGTGAGGCTTTGAGAAAGCCACATATCTTTCACTTTCTAGAAAGAGGGTTTGGGTGTTTGTGTGTGGAGATGAACTGATTGAAGTAGAAACATCGGTGGTGGATCCGATTCTGGAAGAATTATCATCTTTAGCTCAAGAATCAAAGTAAAGGTGATTAAGAAGTTGTCATCTTCATACAAGAACTTTAAGGTATGAAATTTTGACCTAATATCTCTCAATTAACATTCATGAGTTCTATGTGTTTTTTTGTCTCTATAGGGATATAATACTAAACTCTTGGATAGATGGGTTGAAAATCTGTTAGAAATGGTTAAGAATGCTAAGAACCTAAAAACCTCCATTGTTAAAGTTCAAGTTCGTTGCATATTATGAAGATATTTTATAATCAAGTGAGTACGGGTTATATATAAGTTTAATGGGCCAAGGGTATCATAATCGAGTTAAAAGAAGTTTCTCTGACGCATACATACTTTTAGAATTAAATTGTTTTGATGAAGATATCAAATATGTATCTTGATTTGATATGAAATTGGAGAAATGTGTATGCATACAAAGTTGCTTGACAAAATGCCTCACTTGAGAATGATGTGAATTTTGAAAGGTTATAACAATAGTATTTAGTTATATTAAAATTGTCTTTAAGGATTAAAATCTCGATGGAGAGCAATTTTATAATGAACAAGTAATATCATGACGGAATTCTTGCAAAGAGTTGATCTATAAATCTATTGCCATTCAATATGAAAACAGGACACTACATGTTGTTTTGTTTAGTAGTTCAATTAAGTTACTTAAGAATATCCTATGATTACCTCACTATGTCTTAACATGTCTTGATTGTTTTATTAGGGTTTAAACTATGAAAAAGGGGGTGCAAATACGTTTTGGGTCGAAATGGAGAAAGAATAAGTGAGCTGAATTTTCCAGCTTCTGTCAAGAGTTTAACCTGTTTTGAAAAGTTCATATAAAATTAACCGTAAGCCCGATTGAGGTGTTCCTTTTTTTTGTTTCAAAGCTATTTTAGTCTATTTCATTTTGTTTTGTTTTTGTACATGAGAAGTAAATCGGAGCTATGAGAGAGTCAAAACTGCTAAACACAGCAGTTGTATTGAAAATACAGAAAATATAACTAAAAATTTATAAAAAAACTTAATTGAAGATGAATGGTTGTATACATTTGAGCCAAACATGAAATATTGGTTTCAATTGGTTAATTACACCTAGTAAAGGGTGTTCGAAGAGTTAAAGTATTCGAATGTGGATTATACAAGTACTTTCACTAAACGGGTCAATGGTTCAAGAATGGGTATAATGAACTTAAAATAAATTAAAGTTACTAACTGATAAGTGTATGTGTGAGCTTTAATGAGGTTGACCTGCATGAAATAAAAAGGTTGTGATATTGGGTTAAGATCAACGCCATAACATGAGTTTGACTTCAAAAATGTCAAAGGATCGAAGCAGTTAATCAAGATACAACCTTTCCTGCGGGCGAAGGTGAGCATTCATAATCTATTGTTAAGGAATTATTTATAAATATAATTTTAGTAGAAAACAATCATAGTGAGTTATTGTTGATGCATATGTCTGTTGCCTACGTCATCGTATAAACGTCAAGTCTGTGTTTAGGAGCGAAACGTAAAGTTTACGTATGTAAAAGTGCAAGTTCGCCCGAACTTGTAGTGTACCTGAACAAGTTCACCCGAACTTGTCCATGATATATTCCGGGCGAACTTGTACTACTATATATAGGAGTCTTTGGTTTCTCATTTGTAAGATTCGAAGATTTTGGTTACAAGACGGCGAAGCTCTGTCCAAGTGTTTCCAGGATTTGTAACGTTTAATCAATGAAACAGTGATTAAACAGTAAAGAACTTGTATCCAATGTCGCCTATGCAAACGGATTCCGCATGTTTATCTTAGGTTTGCCAAATTAGGACCAGAACGATCCGTATAACGGACCTTCAATTGGTATCAGAGCAGGATTGGCCTAATTTGCAGATATTGGACATAGAACATCTCACTTTCTACTCATTTCTCTTAATTTTGATTTTTCTTGGACATTATACGGACAAAATGGACTGATTTTCAAGTATAATACTTATGTCGAAAATTTGAAAAAACCATGTTTGAAAACACATGTTCGCTCGAACTTGATATCAAGTTCGCTCGAACTTGACTGAAAAATTCACTATTTTTCATCAAGTTCGCCCGAACTTGATTGATTTTTCAAGATTTTTGGATAAGTTCGCTCGAACTTGCTAAGTTTTTCCTCAAATTTAATCAAGTTCGCCCGAACTTATCAAAGTTTGCTGAAAATTTCTTACAAGTCCGCCCGAACTTGATAAATCTCTTGAAATTCCATCAAGTCCGCTCGAATTTGTATTCAGAGTGAAATTTTCATAAAATCTCAACAAGTTCGCCCGAACTTGTTAGGTAGCTAATTTTCACAAGCTGTGACAAGTTCGCCCGAACTTGTCCAAGGTTTGTAAAAAAAAGGCATGAAAATTCAGAAAAACGTCTCGGACATTATCGTTAGATTCGTATCGAGGAGACGAGTTTAAAGCTCTAATCTGGTAAAAATAGTTTTCAAAAAAATTTCAAACGTTTTTAGCGAACCGATACGTTAATATTGTCGATTAAAACGTCGATTTTTTTGCTTAAAACTTCTGAAAACTACATTTTTTGTCAGAAATGGAAGTTATTGATTTTGAAAAGATAAATGATTGGTTTATGGTATTGGGTATTCGAGGAATAGAAATGACAATAAAAATACTTGGGTTAAGAGATTTGAACATTTGTTTGTGTAAAAAAGATGAATCGTTAGATCAGTTGAAAAAACGCTATGATGTATTACTTGACAATTTAAAAGAATACAATATAAAAATGTCAAGTGCTGAACAGATTTCAAAATTTGTAGAAGCGTTACCTTCAGAATGGGATGAAAATTTGATTGAATTGAATAAGGATTATAGATTTTCAAAGTTTTATCCAAATGAGTTTTTCTAAACCACGATTTAGAAATTACAAAGAAGAAGAAAGCTTTGATTGAAAAGATAGAAGAGAAGCTAGATAAAATAAGCTTGGATGTGGTTTTGAAATAAGCAGAAGAATAATATATGTCTTAAAGAAAAATCTGTTATGAAATATGATATTAAGAGGGGTTGTTATATAGATGAAAATATGAATCATGTTGTTGACTTACTAAAAAAATTTCTACAGGTACACTCAAGACAGATTCAACTCCAAAGAATGAAGAATCAAGTACATCAACAAATGAAGCTTCAAGTTCTGAATCTGTGTGCTCAAAGTGTGAAAAATCCAGATCTGATATTGTTAAACTTTTGAAAGATGTGGAAAGTTTGACATTGTAAAATAAAAAGTTAAAAGAAAATGAAAAGATTTTTGAAAATAGAATAAAAATTTTAGAAAATGAAAAATCTGTTTTAAATAAAAATGTTTTTGAAAAACAAAATATAATAAACTCGCATCTTGAAAAAATCAGGAAACTTGAGCAAGATGTTGAGAATGCTAAAAAAAAGATGTTAATTTAGAAAAGAAATTGAAAGGTTTTGTGACCTCGTCATTGATTCTAGACCAGATATGTTCAAAACCGATCAATGAAAATAAAAAAGAAACTCCAATAAGTAACATTGTTACAAATTATGACGATGTCATAATTGAAAATTGTGACGATGATACCGATGATGAAAATGATAAAAATGATAAATGAAATATTTTTAAAACTAAAAGAAAAATTTGAAGAAACTGTTCTACAATCTACTGAAAAAGGTGAATGCTCAACGCAAAAACCTTCTAAGCAGAATGGAGAACAAAAACAAAGTTCTAAAAATTCTAAAGTTTTTAAAAATAAAAGTTTATCGGTACGATCATCCAATCATTATAAAAATTCAAAACAATTTGAAAATCAAAACTTACAAAAATTTGAAAATAAGTGGTGCAGGTCGGACCGCAGTGCTTCAACGTCAAATCAGAGTTATAAAAGAAGCATGAAAGTTGGATATCACACTTCAAGTCATTGTTAGGATTTGAGTGTATGATATGATATAAAGGATCGATATGATAACAGGTTGTGTCACAACTGTGGAGTAAATGGACACATTGCTAGAAAATGTTTATAAATTAATCCTAAACCTGTTCATATTGATAAGAAAAATTCTAAAGATTTGAAAATACCAACTCAGGTTTGGAAACAATGTACAGAAACTACAAACAAGGTGAAACCAGTTATTGCTAAGTTTTCAAATTTTGAAACTGGTGAATCCTCGAATAGTAATGAACAAATAGTTTCTACATTGTATTTCAAGAAAGCTTTAACGAAAAATCAAACATGGTTGGTAAAAGGAAAGGAAGTGACACAATCAGTGAAAATTGAAAGATTAGAGGACTTTCCAAAACTTGAGAAAGTTCAAAATAAACCTGATTGTGAAATGAAAGTCAAAATCAAGGTTGAAGAAACAACGCCTAAGACTGTAAAGGCTTGGGTATTACTATTCAATTAATTGTTTGAATTTTTGTGCAGGAACTTCTGAGATGAAAGTAAATTACTGAGAATGGAGTTCCGTAGCACACATTAAAGACGACAGGCCGGGTTAACAAGTTTTATATAAAGGCCATTTTTACAAAATTTGAAACTCAAATAACGTTTACTTTACAATTTTTGAAAATTTTTGGAGAAAATTTTTCGAAAAACATGTTTCAATAACGTTTACTTTAAAGTTTTACAAATTTTTGAAGAAAATATGAAAACTATCACAGAACCCTCACTGTTGAATAGACAAAACTCAGGGATATAAATGTTTTATTTATATAAAGGTGTCATGGTTTTTGTCATCATGAGGGGGAGAGGATTTAAAAGAAATTTGTGAAGCAGTAATGGATGGAGAATTGAAGTGATTCTCATTGGTTGGTCAATGTTTTTCCATAAATCAAAAAATCCAAAAATATGTTTTTGAATTTTAGTGGGAGAAACTTTTTTATCAGAAAATCCAAAAACATATTAAAAGCAAAAAGTACAAAAACATTGAAATAGTCAAAAAGAGTTTTGTGGATAAAAGGAAATGATAGTGAATCAGTGGACTATCGCAGTATGCTAAAGATTTGTAAAGTTTTAAAAAGTGATAAACAAGTCTTACTATGGTTGTGTCGATAGGCTTTACACGTTCAGTAAATTGTTTCCGGGATATAAACTAAATTTTACAACCGCTTAAACTTGTCGCTTAACATCTCTCGGATATATGGACTTAGTACTCCGAAATTTCGTTTGAGAGATTGCCTGATTCTGAGATACGAAGTCTTTATAGATAGTTGATATCTGGGGTATTATATAAGTTCTTCTGATTTTGCGGAAGAAATGGCCTAGAACTTCTATAATGCTTTTGCAAACCCTAAAATTGCAT
This sequence comes from Scalesia atractyloides, assembly GCA_947069175.1. Classification (NCBI taxonomy): domain Eukaryota; kingdom Viridiplantae; phylum Streptophyta; class Magnoliopsida; order Asterales; family Asteraceae; genus Scalesia; species Scalesia atractyloides. The sequence continues at coordinate 16,546,130 of CAMTDV010000018.1, forward strand.
TCAATTGAAAATATCGAAAGATACTACAATTGCAGTACAAAAAGATTCCATTTTAGAACACTACCTTATAAGTCGAGCCTTCAACTCTCTGTTAGTACGGTGGTACTAACCTGAGCTCTTAAGGTCTCGCATAACCCAGATATAGATATCTACGCTATATTCACCTATAAGATGAAATCTAGGGAATCTTGATACGGGAGTATATTCTGAGATGGGAACCATAGTTAAGTCAAGTTTCTTAAATCTACCTAACATATCTTGGAACATTTGAGAAATGTGTCGAAGTTTAAATGGACAAACATATCGACAATCTAGGTAAATTTTTTTAAAACTTAGTGTCATGAAAAATGTCAATGGTACTGGTGATTTGTCTTAGAAAACTGATATGATCCTTTAACACAAACTCAACAAAAATATGTATGTAAATATGTTTGTACATAGTTAGTGTTTGATATTCATTTCATAATACAAAAAGATTATATTATCTTTTAGTTTCGACCACTGATGATGAAAAGCTGATTTTCAAAGTCTAGAGTTGCTGAACAAAATCTAAAAACTTTTGAAAATTGATCTGAAAAGTTTAAAAGTTCATTAAGTTGAAACTTACATTTGAATAAATGTGTCAGTTGAGTGTCAAAACGTTTAATCAAGATCATTAAGTTGAACTTGATACATGAATCAGATATTCAAGATCATTAATTTGAACTTGTTTAACTGAGAGGGTTTAAAAACTGATGAGGAGATTAAATTTTGAAATGTTGGTGTTTAGAAATTTCAAAGTTTGAATCTGAAATATTTGTTAGAATGTTTGAAGAACTTTGAAACAGGAAGTTGATTTTAAGGGGGAGCTAGATAAAAACGTTGATTGAAGATACCAGAAAGTTCAAAGCAAGGGGGCATGGTGATTAAAAGTTTTTATCAACACAAGCTCAAGAAAAGAGAGTAGGATTGAAGAAGATATGAAGATCAAGGGATTTAAAGTTATTCAAGAAATAAAGATCAAGAGAATATTAAAGACTCGGGAATTCAATTGAAGAATGATGACTACGGCAACATCCAAGGGGAGTCTGTTGATGCATATATTTGTTGCCTACGTCATCGTATAACATCGAGTCTGTGTTTAGGAGCGAAAGGTAAAGTTTATATATGTAAAAGTGCAAGTTCGCCCAAACTTGTAGTGTACATGAACAAGTTCGCCCGAACTTGTCCATGATATATTCCGGTCGAATTTGTACTACTATATATAGGAGTCTTTGGTTTCTCATTTGTAAGATTCAGAGATTTTGGTTACTGGACGGCGAAGCTCTGTCCAAGTGTTTCCAGGGTTTGTAACGTTTACTAATCAATGAACAGTGATTAAACAATAAAGAACTTGTATCCAATGTCGCCTATGCAAACGGATTCCGCACGTTTATCTTAGGTTTGCCAAATTAGGACCAGAACGATCCGTATACCGGACCTTCAGTTATTAATTTAATGACAATGGATTTGAAGTAGCATAAACAAGAAGAATCGTTTATGTATATAATGAATAATTATAGAGAGGGGTACCAGAAATGTGATGGTATGAACATGATAGCATGATAATTGACTAATGGGACATATAAATGTGCACATTTGGTGTATGTACTAATGAAGGTATAAAGTAGTATAATACAAGGGTAGATTTGAAAATGATAAATGAAGTTCTAAGCTTGTGTTCCATGCTATTTTGGATTTATAATAGCATCTAATACTTTATATAGTTATTGATGAGTATGTTATATGATGTTACTCTAATTAGTTTAATGTGGATTAGCAAGGATCAAAGTTGTTAGATGATAGTTTTATTTGTTTCACATGGTTGATCGTGTGTATATCGAAAGGTTTGTAGTCAGCCTCATGCGTGAAACTAACTTTAATTAGAGATATAGAAGAGTCCTATTGAGGGCCGTAAAATAATAATTTCTGAGTCATTATTTGAAATGGTAAAATTCGTAGATACGAGAGTATATGATGTCATGAAGGGGCTATACAGTTTGTAAATGATTCTTCATAGTAATTTATACAAGAAGTCTATTGTTCTCATAATCCTACAATATTGTTAATACGTATCGAATGCATTCATATTTTAGAGAGGATTTAATAAGGATGGTTCACCCTATTATGACCTGTATGATGCGTAATTTAAGTCACAATGACATGTGACATTATGTTGCTAAAAAGGGAATAAAAAAGGCATAGGATATGTTAGTATGATATTTACATGATTTAAATCTAATTAGCTTGCTAGGGTATGTTTTCTATCTATGTAATTATAATGTTTTGGATGGTGGTTATTCATTAAAATAAGTATCAAATGCTTTTGGTGAAGTTATACTTTCTCTAATGTGTTATCAATTGATGCTTGGTGAAAGGAAATATACCAATCAAGATGAGATGAAGGTGGCGATGGTACGCCCAAGTAGCGTATCGTACTCTAGGCCATATGATGTACGCTCGAAACATTTTGTCCTACGATGATGTCTTATGCAATGATGAAAATGGTCCAACATAGGTGAGTGACCATCCGGATTAAAAATGATCAAAGTGTGAGCGACATTCCACTGTAAGAGTCACAGACCATTCGGTGTAAAAGTCACAAGATGTGGAGTTAATCGACTGTAAGAGTCACTGGTGAGTGACCATCCAGATTAAAAAAAAGGCCCCCTCTATTTTCACACCCCCTATATCTTATTTTCACATCTCTATTGTATAACAGGTCGTATAACCTTATACGGCCCGTATAGAATGTTGTTGCACAGAGATATATGCAGTGGAATGTGTTTTTGTTTTCTTGTATACGGGCAGTATAACCTTATATGATCGGTTTATTTTGTGAATTTTAGTCATATTTATCGTTTTAACACATGTGTATGGGTCGTATAAGGTTATACGACCGTATATATGTATATTTTTTGTGAGAGTTCAGAAAGTTTTTATAAAACAGCGAAAGTATTTGATTGCTGATGTCATGTCAAACGGTGAAAGCCAGATAAAGTATTTGATTGCTGAAGTTTTTGTGAGAGTTCAGAGAGTATGATTGCTGAAGTTTTTTAGTATCCGGAGTTTGTTGGGCGGCGACGACGGTGGGTTGTGAGAGTTCAGAGAGTATGATTGCTGATGTTTGTCAGTATCCGGAGTTTGGTGGGTTGTTTGCAGCTAGGGTTCAGAATACTTGAAGTTTTATTATAAACCGTATTAAACCGAAATCGAATAAGAGTTCTTACAAAGGAGCTGGTTTGGATAGGGAGAATGTTCTGGAAATTGAAGGAAAAGGAAGGTTGTAGCAATTTAAGATTAACTAATAACTTTGCAGTCAGTATGTGTTCAGAAAAAATATGTCCATACATGCATTTAATTAACTCACATCATTACAAAATTGTCAGAACATGAAATAAGATCAACTTTAACGTAATGAAATAATCCCAACACTTCTCCTTACATGCAATGTAATGATGTGGGGAATTAAACACATGTACGTGACACTACGTGTGATTTATAACCCTAAGCGTGTTGGGAACATTGGTTACAGAATCTATAAACGCGGGGATGGGTACAAAAATTCTGACAAACAGTCTTGCAATAAGTCAGCAGTCATTACTTCTTAGATGAACATTAGTTCAATTGATTAACATCTATCATTACCTTTTCACACAGACGGCAACACAGTAGTCTACTAGGCACAATACGCATGTGTCATTTCATGGGGTCACTCTGCTGCTTTGTGAAGATAGGTGAATGGTTTAAATGAGATGAACAAAAACCTTTGGTTATCTGTTTAGTTTTTGCATTTAGACGCCACATTAATCTGAATCTAAAAGTTAACTTTGACATACGAGTTGAAATTAATTAAGTAGATCCTTATATAGCAAAGTATATTCAGGTTCTAGAGATAAACTTATTAGTATTAGTATTTGCTATTTTGGTTACGACACCCTATTCTCATAAATTCCAATGTCGTACAACTACAATCGTACATTATTAAAAATCATTGTATCACCACCGTTTATCTTCTGCAATACGTCTTCCTTCTTTCAAAATTCAAATCAAACTCACCGATCACATTATCCTACTGCTTTGACCATTGTTAAACCCAATGGACTTCACCTATCAATGCGGGGATGGGTACAGTGTCACACCCCTAATTTTCAACCAAATCCCGGTGGGCCCGGGTGGGGAGTATCTTGACGTAAGATTGATATCGTCATAGTCAAATAATCACAAATAGCATAGCGAAAGTCTTGGAGTACAAATTATTATTATAAACCAAATGTACAAAAGTTCAAAATAATATACGGACGGCTCGTAATAATAAGGATCCACAGGCGGCTCGAAAATGTGCAAAATGAGATCAACAAACTACTCGGCTACGTGCAAAGGAGTTGCAAATTCCTCTTAAAGCAATATGAGGCAGCTTCCAGCCTATTTACGTATCCTTGCAATGTAACATCTCCAAAAAAATTATTTATAAAAATTTAACATAAAGTATATGGAAACTTATATTATTAAACGGGTTGATTATGGGTAAGTTGATTGTTAGAAATATGAGATATTTAGACGAACACAAGAACAGTTTAAAAAATTAAGATAATAAAAATACATTATACTTAACCTTACTCCGTTTTTATTGAAACTTAGGTCAAAATGTAGATAAAAATATTCTCATTCTAATGACATATTCATCATTTTATAAAACGTCATATTTTAGAAGTTATAAGCGATAAATGAGTGAAGCCGCTAAATTAATTGTAATATATATAAAAATATAATAATAATAACTAAACATTCAATTGAAATGTGTACGTGTAAGAGATGAGGCGTATCCTCCACGCTAAATTTTAGTATAAATAGGATTCCCTTTTCCTTCTTTTCTCTGCTCTCCATCTGACCTTTTCTCTCCCTCTTACATATATACACTTCATTTTATTTAGTTATTCACCCCTAAATACTCCCAAGCCCTGCCTCATTTTAAGTGTTTTAACCTCTTATCGCTAATTCGTTAACCTATACGATTGATTTAAAACTCATCAACGCATGTCAAGGCTTTGCCTGACTAAGTTCGTTGGGGTTCTGTCTCGTGTTGTATGTGACAAGGGTTATTACACTTAACAAGAGTGCATTATATATTTTATTAAGAGCTCAGGAGTTATGCCCAAGAGATACCAGAGAGGCCTGTAGTTAGACCCTAAAGTTACCAAGTGAGTACATTCTCTTTTCATAAATCTTTTGTGAGTCAAACTGTTTTACCAAACCCTCAAATGTTTTAATTATGCTTAACAGTGATTGAGTCTATGTATTCTAAAATTACTGTCAGTATATTGGGGTTTTTTATATATTACTTTTAATCCGTTACCATTGGACGAAGAATTGCCAATGAGTAATATGACCCACAAGTCAGGTGTTGACAGCACTGAATGAGTAACTGTGTAGATATAAACATTGTAATCGCTGATGCTCTCAATACTGTAAAGTTATAAAAACTTGTTTTGATTAAACTGGGATGCACTCGCCAGTATTTCTTGCTGATAAAATATTTTTAAAACACGTTTCAGGTAACTCGCTGTAGAGATAATAGAAGCCAACTATGGAGCACCGAGGCTTAATAAAGTGGCTATAATTACATGAATAAAATTAATTAGGGTTTATCCCTATAAAAACATTTGAATGGAATATGGGTTTTAGCCCATTTGTTTATTATTATAAGTTTGGTGTTTTACAAACTCTGAAATTGTTTCCTAACTACGATCCTGATGAATAATTTTTCCGTTGTGTATTTAATAAACATCAGTACCTACTTAACTGGTTCACGGCTTCCGCTCCCAGGGAGGGGTCGGGTGTTGTGACAGAAGGTGGTATCAGAGCCACTAGTTTAAGCCATTTAGGTGTTCTTTAATACCTAAAACTTAAACATTATGTTAGGAAATTAATGTAATAATCTATGTGTTATTCTGTGTAGGTAAATGTTAATATTTATATTATGATTTTTATTTTTTGAGTTCATAGTATGAGTGATCAATATGATTAAGTGTACCCATAGACTACCTAGGCAGATATATTATTATATAATACTACAAAAAGCAACTTGGGTCATCCCCATTTGTTGTTGCGTTTGTTAGAAATACTATAAATATACAAAAAAATTGTTAAATAATAAAATCAATTGTGTAATTTTTAATGTAAGTTAAATATTTCTACCGGAGCCTAATTAGTATATTCCTATATATTAGAGAAAGTTGTGTGATTTTATTTATATTCCTATATTTATAAGTACTTTAATATATTAAAGTACTATGGGTGAATCTTACCTGTAACTTATCATGGGTTCACAGAAAAAAATGTTTTTATTGTGAAACTAAAATTTGTAGTAAAATAAATATGTATATGGTAACCTGTAAATACCTACAAAAGATGATGAAGGTGAAGCTAATTCTAAATTACGTAAACAAAATAAAACAACTTTGTTGGAATTGTGTTTTGTAATCATGTCCATATACCCTACTAAAAGTTTTTAAGGTCAAATAAAATATAAAATATGCAGACAAGATTGGTTAATCTTATCAGATATAGTTTTGAATTATAATATTTTTCTATATACTAGAAAAGAAACTGCTTAGTAAAAAGTTCATTTAAGATATTATTATTATTATTATTATTATTATTAAATTTAAAATCTTAGAACACACGCAAAACGGAAAGTCATCTGAAGGTTTAATGGTTAAACTCTAAAATATTTTATTTTAATCGATAAAATGAAAGTAATTGAAATTTTCTTAAGGTACGTACATATTCTGAACTATTTACTACATACATTTCGTAATTTAATATTAATAAGATTCGAAGATTTATATAAATAATAAATATATAGATAAATATATTCTCTTTTAAAAACTGATAGAAAAAACGAATAATTTAAACATAGTTTTGTGAAGCACAGGGTCCGTTAATCTTTCACTTTGTAACATAAATATACAAAATTTATGTTAGTATACATAAATTTATATAAGATTAAAATGAACCATTAAAAACATATTTTAGTATATATAGCTAATTGATAATTTAAATTAATATACTAATAAATAAAAGTTAATTTTTACTAGTATATTAAATATATTTATAATAGTATAATGTCCGAAGATACTATTAATTATTTTATATCTATCAAAAACTATATAAACGAATACAATTAATGTTATAACATTTTGTATAAAAAGGACTAATTAAAAAGGTTTTTCAATATATTTGAGTAGAACCAAGCTCAAACTTTCCTATACTCCTTCAAGTTATTAACTTAACATTTTATATTTAGTAAATAAAAAAAATTGACTTTTATATTATTATTGCAACATATGGTTACGCCAGAGAAGTTGATGCTTTTTCAACCCTGGCCATATAATTTCTTGCCTTCTAATTTTGGACATATTGTTTTATTAACGGTAGTGGTGGTGAAAAAAATGAATATTTCTACCTAAGGTAAAAATTTGAAACAAATTAATATTTTATAGTCAAAATTGTAGACAAACGGATACATTTTTGCAAACATTTGTATGAAATCTATTGTGTTAAAAAAATATCCTCGATACATGGGTAAAAAAGGTTTTATTCTAAATAAAGTATTCTCTTTTATAATTTATACAATTGTTGAACCGATACCCTGACGATCCAAACTAATAACGATTGAATACCCGCCGCATCGTACGGTGAATTCCACTAGTTAAATTTAAAATATTAAAAGAACTATATATATATATATATATATAACTATTCATTGGTTTTCATTATTAATATAGGATAATATATAATTATTTTAAAAGCATTACAATTCTTTTTATTTGAAATATATATACATAGTAATACATTTAATTAATATTTATATGTTTATAGGTTTGTATCACATAAACTAAAATTTATTTTACGTAGGATATATGTAAAATTTTATACATTTAAAACTATAACATAATTTAAAGAAAGTGTATGTTCAAAAGATTATTATATATATTATGATAATCATATATAAATAATCATGTTTTATTCACTATCATCTAGAATATTATACTTAATAAAAATAATAATTTTCATTTTATGATGTATTATAAAAGAAAAGAAAAGATGGGTCTGATAGTTTGTACAGTCGGTATATATACAAAAGAGATTAGATAATTAAAATTTTAAGAAGTAAAAGATATTACAATGGAAACATCTATTCTTACCCGACTTAAATCAGTAATTTAGTATTTATTTATTTATTTTACCTGGCACATTAAATTTTCCTAAACATTCTAGTTATTGTTTCATTTTCAAAAGCTAGAATTAAAATAAATGCCCCACATAAAAATAATTGACTCAAATGTGTATTTAATACATTTGTCCTTTATATAGCTTTATTTAAAAATCAAATTACAATTTTATTACTTCAGATATATATATATATATATATATATATATATATATATATATATATATATATATATATATATATATATTCTAATATAAGTATATTACTTAATTACCTAATATATTTAAAATCAATTTTAGAAAAGTCAAATTTTATATTACCTACTGTAATACTTCTCTGAATAAATAATATAATATAAATTAATAGTTAAGTTTTAATATTTTAAACCAATATGGTCAACCCACTAGTTAAAAATGAAATTGTTCACATGAATCCAAAAAAGTTTATATTTTAATAAATTTATTTCTTTAAACTTTTATTCCAAAATATTATATTCAATAAATTTACCAAAAAGTTTATTCCAATATACTATTACTATTTTTATTATTATAAGAGGGTAAATAAAGTTATAGAAATAAGCTTGATAATTGATACCTTCGATTGTATAGTTGGATTTTTTAAAGATATTACAAAATAAGTTAGTATCATATATATATATATACTACGTAAGTTATGATATTAACAAGAGATTTGAAATTTTGTGTTTCTAAATAATAAATATACACATATATGCGTATACATAATAGAATTTCTTGATTGTATACACAATATAATAATCAAATATCTTCTGTAGATAAACATAAGAAAAAAATATCGCTAGTGATTCATATGAAAACATTAAATCATTATAAAGATGAATCATGAAACGTGTTATGTTCTAAAAATGGCATCTGTCTGAATAAAACATTCCTTATGAAAGAATTTAATGTTGTATAAGCATGAATAGAGTTAGCTATAAGCATACTCATCACAACGAACCAAGCCAGAGTGTCAATGAAGACAATGATATTTTTATCGGAAGTCCATTTTCCAAAGAAAGGAAATCACAACCATAACAGTATCTATGCTTAAAACAAAAGAGTTAGGATATTGATATTTACTGATAACACCCAGGATAGTATTTAGAATTGAACCTAAGAGAAATGTCTTAGTATAAAGATTTGAGATAAGCTAATTACTTGCATAGATAAAGTGTGATGGGTATTGGTATACCGTGAGGATGATAACTAGAACAGTGCAAGTATGATAAATAAGTGATAACACCTGGCCACTGTTATTTCTTCTTTATTAGTACTATTCGATTCTAGAATATGATCAATCATGAGAATACTAATTTCCTTGTTTCTTGACACAAGCCATAATAAATGATGCACTTTTAAAAAAATATGATTTGAGAGAATTCTATTTATGGGAAATATCGTGATAATTTCCTCTCTGGCAAGACTGGGTATGGTGCGATAGACTCTCCAGCTTGTCCGAGTAAGATGGGGTTACCTCTCCGGCGAGACCGGGTAAGATGGGGTATATGTTATGTTAATAAAATTCCCTAAATAGTACCATGACCTGATGTCTGACCTGTTTTTGGAAATATGAATTTGTTGAATACATTGACCTTATGAATGGTGTGTATATTATAATATGTGAAATATATGAGTGTATAGATATGTATATCTATAAAGAAATCCAAAAGGCCTTAATGATTGACAATTAGGTGTAAATCATAAACAGGGTGTCAATAATAAATTTTAGATTTATTTATCAGGAATTTCTCGTATACATCTATAATTCCAATATCAAACACTATTTCGTTTGATCATCCGTCTCGTAACCCGTATGACAAGTTGAACGACGGGAACCCTATAAGTTGGGACGCCATCAAAAGTATAAGAATTCCCCTTGCGATTATCAACGCATTAGGAAACCTGTAACTAAAATTTTTGCTAGGAACTTATGCTAATAATTTCACCTTCATTAAGAACTCTTGAGAAGATAAGAGTAACCACGACTAAATATATTTACAAAGACTCTCTTCCCCTATAATTCTACTAAGAGTTACCATCCGGAATCATTAAATTGAATCAGTAGCTTATCAGCTAAAAATTACCAGGAGAAATGACAGGAATACATGATTTATTTCATATATATAATTTAAGGAAATGCCTAGCTAATGAATCTTTAGTTATACCTCTTCAAGATCTAGATGGAGAATTGAAAGACCATACAAGTCAAAGATAATAATCTCAAAGCATAGAGAATAGTTCCAGTCAAAGTAAAGTAGAATCCAAAGCAAGGACCATAATATACTTAGGAACTAAGATCAATGATAAGCTAAAAGTGTTCCTCTATATTTCAGTGAATCTCGAGGACGAGATTTAAAACTAGGTGGGGAGGATGTAACATCTCCAAAATTTTTATTATAAACATTTAGCATAAGGTATATGGAAACTTATATTATTAAACGGGTAGATTACGGGTAAGTTGATTGTTAGAAATATGAGATATTTAGACGAATACATGAACCGTTTAAAAAATTAAAATAATAAAAATACATTATATTTAACCTTACTCCATTTTTAATGAAACTTAGGTCAAAATGTAGACAAAAATATTCTCGTTCTAATGACATATTCATCATTTTATAAAATGTCATATTTTAGAAGTTATAAGCGAAAAATGAGTGAAGCCGCTAAATTAATTATAATATATATATAAAAATATAATAATAATAACTAAACATTTAATTGAAATGTGTACGTGTAAGAGATGAGGCGTAGCCTCCACGCCAAATTATAATTATAAATATATTTAAATTTTAACCTTGGCATCTCCTCACAAAATTACTGTAGCTATTTTAGTTGCTTTTAGATCATGCCATGTAGCTTTCAGTTACAGCTCATCTTCATCTCAATAATCAGATCCAGTACACCAACAGAGAGAAAACGATGGTTGTGTCTACCCACCACCGCTCCGAAAACAACAAATCACCAGTGAACTCTCTTGGACCGGTAAGACATTACTCAGTTGCCAAATCTTTCTTCCCTGTGGATTTCCTCCGTTTGTTGAACGACGCCGGTGGTCTACGTTGACGACATTGTTACCGCTTCCGATGCTTTTGATAGCAATAGGGATGGTAGAGAAACCCATGATGGATTCTTTGCCTCTCCGACGTTGCCGGTGTCAGGAATCGGTGACTGTTGTCCGTTTTGTTGGCTGATGATGATGAAGATCGCATCGTCATGAAATTTTAGCATCAAAGGTATGTGAAATCTGATTTGGAGTTTTTAATTTATTTGATTGATTTTCAATATAAAATCTTTGTCAGTAGTTTGGGTGTGGGGTGTTCATCCAGATTCACAGCAACTATTTTGATTCACAGTAGTGGGTTTGCTTTGGGGTAGGTGTTCATCGAGATTCTTTAGTAGGATTTTAAGTTGGTTACAGTGGGGGTGGGGTGGTTTGATTTAACAACACCACTTTAGGTTTTAGTGGGTTTGACATGGCGCCAATATGACACTACTGGACCAGTAGTACCGGTTGAACCGTCCAGTAGAACAGTTAAACCGCCCCGTACACCCGGTTGAACCGCCTAATACACACGCTTAAATCGTTTCTGAGCCAAATTTGGTATGGTATAAAATCCAAACTTTAAGACATTGTTACTGGTTGATGGTTTTCCGGCGACCAAAGTCCAGTAGATTTTCCAGTTAAGTTCTGGCACGATTTCGGTAACTCGGTTTCGGTCTACATGTCATAGATCAGTGTAGATAGACGTAGATAAGGTAAGTTTCACGAACCCGAGCTACTGAGTTTTGCATTAATTGTGGTGGAGTTAGGTTTCGTGAGTTGCTTATATTTTTTCGGAGAGTTAAGTTAGGTGCACGACCGTGAAGATAATAAGCGGTCATTATGGTGGTTGTGGTGGTGTTTCACGGCGGCTATCTAAGGTACATTTTGACAGGAACAACAAAATAGGCTTAGTCACCTATTAGTTAGTTAGGATCACAATAATGTTCTATTCTTAACGGACTGCAATTGTGATGAAGCCATTATGATATCTGCAGAGGGTCATTATTGAACTGCTACCATACGAGTTTAGCGATTTCTAGCAAAATATGTTGAAAGTCAATTGCATAAGAATACTTGGGAATACAAGTAGACTACAGGTAGACAAGGCAGCTTAATTAAATTTTAAATAGATTGAAGACCTTTAAGTTTAATAACTTTAAGACTGATTATTAAACAGCTTGACCATTTATGTGACATATACTTTTTCTAATGCCTCAACTTCCAAAGTGATATACATAAAGTTATTAACTATTTTTTTCCGTTACCATGCCTACAACGTTGGTTGTCCTTTTATTATGTTCATTATTGTTATCTGCCAACTACAGGTATCGCATGATTGCAATCATCACCGACAATGCCTCAGATACCAGCGTAGTTTTCTTTGAAGAAGTAATGACCAGTTTAGTCAACGTCGCATGATTGCAATCATCACCGACAACGCCTCAAATACCAGCCTAGTTTTCTTTGAAGAAGCAATGACCAGTTTAGTCAACGTCAGGTGCGAGGAAATAATAACTATGTAAGGTCACTCTGACCCAACATATATTACCAGTTGAAATGCACTCCATAATTAACAAACCAAAGCTCAAGCTGAACCACAAATACTCGCACTACCACCAAACACATCAAAGACAATGGGTACGCTAAAGCCAACAAAACGATCAAACAAACGAAGCAAAGGTGAAGTTTAGATAAACACTAAACATAACAAGTATGATTTTAGCACTCCACAATTTCAAAATTAACTTGAACAATTGCTCACTCAACCTCTTTCACTTAAATGGAGACAAGGAAGCATTACCACAACTAATACAGTAAGCTAAAAATCAGCCCTTTTGTGATATCTAACGTGGTGAAACTAAAGTCTTTTGTAATAGACTATCAAGAACATGTAATGCTTAGTTATGTCATCATCTAACTAGACTTTAAAATGGTCTGTAATAGACATAAAAAACTGTATGAAACTCTATTTTCACTGTATGAAGTAACATCCTTAGCTTTAAAATATGTACGACCGCAGCAACGCGCGGGGTTAATAACTAGTTTTAGTATAAATAGGATTCCCTTTTCCTTATTTTCTCTGCTCTCTCTATCTCGCCTTTTCTCTCCCTCTCACATATATATACTTCATTTTCTTTAGTTATTCACCCCTAAATACTCCCAAGCCTTGCCTCATTTTAAGTGTTTTAACCCCTAAGCACTAATTTGTTACCCTACACAATTGATTTAGGACCCACCAACTCATGTCAAGGCTCTGCCCGACTAAGTTCGTTGGGGTTCCGTCTCGTGTTGTATGTGACATGGGTTATTATACTTAACACGAGTGCATTATATATTTTATTAAGAGCTCAGGAGTTATGCCCAAGATTATACGAGAGAGGCCTGTAGTTAGACCCTAAAGTTACCAAGTGAGTACATACTCTTTATGTAAATCTTTTGTAAGTCAAACTGTTTTACCAAACCCTCAAATGTTTTAATTATGCTTAACAATGATTGAGTCTATGTATTCTACAATTACTTCCAGTATGTTGGGGTTTTGTATACATTACTTTTAATCCGTTAACATTGGACGAAGAGTTGCCAATGAGTAATATGACCCACAAGTCAGGTGTTTACAGTACTGAATGAGTAACTGTGTAGATATAAACATTGTAATCGTTGATGCTCTCAATACTGTAAAGTTATAAAAACTTGTTTTGATTAAACTGGGATGCACTCGCCAGTATTTCTTGCTGATTAAATATTTTTAAAACGCGTTTTAGGTAACTCGCTGTAGAGATAATAGAAGCCAGCTATGGAGTACTGAAGGCTTAAATAAAGTGGCTATAATTACCTGAATAAAAGATAAAATTTATATTTTTATTAATTAGGGTTTATCCCTATAAAAACATTTGAATGGAATATGGGTTTTAGCCCATTTTTTTATTATTATAAGTTGGGTGTTTTACAAACTCTGAAATTATTTCCTAACTACGATCCTGATGAATAATTTTTCCGTTGCGTATTTAATAAACACCGGTACCACTTGACTGGTTCACGGCTTCCGCTCCCAGGGAGGGGTCAGGGATTGTGACATGCAACCTGAACTTAGTCTTTTGAAAATACGTCAGTTTACACTGGTAAATACAATTAACCGACACATTTTGAAAATATTTCAAAAATGTTTTATGTGCACAAGGCACATGATTTTTATAAATAACTTGGGACAATTCAAAATGATCTTATATACAGTTTTCCAAGTATGTCAATACATATGGGGTCCTGTGCAGAAACCAAATAACATGATTAACCGACATGCTACTTAAACCCACGAAGGGTATCCCCAATATGGGTAAGAAAACATTTTATATAGCATAAGTATCTGTTAGGTGTATGCCTACACCCCGTGCACAAGTCATGGCCATTAGCAATTTAATGAGCCGAGGATATCCAGAACACGGTCGAATTAACCCCCAATGATTAAGTTATCAGACAATACAGACTAAAACGGGTTATCCGGATTTTCTAGTCACAATCCGACATATGATCCCATACCCGACCCAGAGGTAATAATATATCGTATCCCAAGCCGTATAGGGAAAATAGGTTAAGAGTATTTACCTGGCTTAGCAAGTCTTAATAAATAAGAAAATTCAATAAGCACTATCGTATCCAATTAACTTGCTCGGTTTGCAATTTACGGGAAGGCCCTAGTCTGGAGTGAATGGTATTAATAACTAATTAGATTGTCAACAGGTCTTATTCAAGTCATAGACTTGGACCGGTTAAGTTAAATTAATCGAAAACGGTACGATACGCTAGATTAAGCGATGAATGTTATAGAAAGTGGTTTAAACCCAACAAGTATTAAGACTTGTATAATATGGGTAAACAAATAACGTTTTGGAATTTGAAGTAAAAATGATAAGGTTTGACCCGTTTCGGTAAACTTACGTAAAAGCTTAACCGTACGCGTATAAGCGATATCGAGTAACCGGATAAGTCATGAATAAGTTCTGTATGCAATATACTTTAAATAAGTTATAATATAAGTAGGATATCAACTTGTATGTCCGTTATGGTTTTAAAATCAAACTAAGCCTCATAAGGGCGTTTTAGTCATTTTGTGACGTATAAAAGGAACTTGCATATATTCTGATGTTATGATCATAAACATTCTGGAAAAATACTTAAATTGTGATATAATATCAGTAGGATATCAATCATATGTGAATTATATGATTTAAGACCAAACTATGCACCGCAGGGGCATTTGGGTCATTTTACACATAGTTTAATAGCTTATTTGGGATTCTGAATTTATAACATGTACCTACTGTAAAAAAAATTAAGGAATTATAAAATCAGTAGGTAACAAGCCTTGGTTGATAAATAGGGTTTAAAACCATACTATGTGCCGAAACGGCGTAAAGTCGTTAAATGACGAATTATGCGATGTGTTATGAAAACTGATGTTATGATCAGGTTTATATGATCAAAATATTTTATTTAACATAACATATCAGTAGGTAAAAAGGTTTTGTATAAAAGGAATAATTAAAAACCAATTTAGGTACCATAAGGGCATTATCGTCATTTATCAACATAACACAAGAACTCGTACTTAAACTCAGAATATAAACTAATTTGACATCCCAAATAATTCTATATATGATATTACCTCAGTAGGTAATGAGTTTTATAAAGAAATTATGTTTAAAACCATTTTAGATGCCGAAAGGACATTTTAGTCCTTTAAAAGCATTATTTACGATATTATATTAAAACTCAGTTTATGATCAAAATAATAACATCATAATATGTTAATTATATTAATATATCAGTACATCAGTCATTTACAAGTTCGTTATTTATTAAAACCATATTTCTTGCAAAAAGGGCATTTTAGTCAAAGTTTGGCATAATAACGGATCTTGCGCATAAACTCAGAATATGATTATGATCATGTAATATAACCTCATCGGGTTATGCTACACTATATTACAATCGTAATGCAACCTTAGATCAGTAGCAAACTATTCTAAATCGGGTCAGAATCGAAAGTCAAAGCAGAAGTCGAACTTTGCGACTTTCGGTTGCGAACCGACCCTAGAACTGGGATTAACGAGTCGAACATGTTTACACATGTTCTAATAATTATTACAAAGTTATTAAAGTGTTAAAACATATTTTTTAACACCTATATTATCAGATTTTGATTATTTTCAAGACTGGCTTGTTTGACTTTTAAAGCAATAATATGGTGACTCGTCAATTGACCAAGCAAACGTGATTCTTAAGAGGTGCACTTTTGAGGGATAAACACCTTCCTAATTACGATCACGTAGCCATGTTCATGTCGAATAATGGCTGGACCATAAAGGTCTAAACTAAAAGTCAAAGCATTTATCAAAAATGCTTGACTTTTGGCTTTAAAAGCCTATAAACGGAAATAGAATTGAAATGAGCACTTACTAGTGGTCCTTAGATGAAAATGCACTTGCTTAGGAAGTCCCCAATGTTCAGGAACCTCCAGAAGTAAAGATAAGAAAGAAATGAAGAAGGTGCAAGTTCAATCAATAAAACAGCTACCTATTTATAGTGTTTGGAGGATTTGGGAGATGGATCCAAGTGTAAGGAGGCTTCAAGAGATGACAACAAGTGTCCTAAAATGTGTCATAAACTGCCAACAAGCCCATGGTTTCATTTTGATGGGTTATGGAAGCTTGGGGTGGCCACCAAGCAAAGAAAACAATGCTGGCAGACCTCCACCATAAGCTAAGGTCCAGGGACCCTAAGTTACGGCAGGGCCTGGCCAGCCACACCCACAACTTTCATTTTGTTGTCAATTTTGGCCCTTTTGACTTCCATACTTGCGTGTAATGTTATAAATAGCACATAAAGCCTTCCTTGGCCAATATTAGGCACACCCAAAACATCAAAAAATCCTGGTTCGTTAAAAGGTCACCCAGATGTAAGAATTAACATGTTGATGCTTTTAACCCTTCGTCACACAAACTCTCTAACAATTCTACAAATGGCTTCTCACGTCCAACAAGTGGCTCAATTGAGAATACAAACACCGTATCAAGTCACTCAGAGGCATAGTTTCAGCATGTTGACACTTTTAGTCCTTCCACATCCATTCTTTCATTGTTAAGAAAAAATAGTCCCTCCTAGTCAAAGTTTGACATTATTAGGATTATGGACACGTGTCATTACATTATTGGACATAATTTTATGAGGTGTTACATCCTCACCCCCTTAAAAGAAATCTCAACCTCGATATTTACTCAAAAAGATAGGGGTACTTTTGTCGCATAGTGGACTCGACCTTCCACGTATATTCGGGGCCTCGACGGGCATTCCATTTAACCTTTACAATAGGTATCCATTATTTTCGGAGCTTTTTAATCTTCAATCGAAATTGGTTTCTCAATGAACCTCAGGTTTTCATCAATCTGCACATCATGATGTGACATTACTAGCGACTCATCGGCTAGACATTTCTACAAATTATAGATGTGGAACACATTGTGAATTTCACTAAGCTCCTCAGGTAGCTTAAGCTTATAGGCTACTGATCCGGCACATTCAATTATCTCAATGGTCTAATATATCTTGGGCTCAACTTGCCCTTCTTTCCAAAACGCATCACACCTTTCTAGGCTGATAGCTTTAACAAAACTTTGTCCCCTACTTGGAACTTAAGAGGTGTACGCCTCTTATCGGCGTAACTCTTTTGCCTATCTCATGCAGCTTTGATCACGAATTTTATTATCTTATCTGTGCTCTCTAGGACAATCTCCAGCCCTGATAGTTGGGCTTCCCCAACTTCAGCCCAACAAACGGGCGTTCTAGATTTTCTCCCATACAAGGCCTCAAAAGGAGCACCCTTGATACTTGTATGATAATTGTTGTTATAGGAGAATTCTATTAGGGGTAAGTGGTCATCCCAACTTCCACCTAAATCAATCACGCATGCCCTAAGCATGTCTTCCAAAGTTTGGATGGTACGCTCACTCTATCCATCAGTCTGTGGATGGTAAGCCGTACTGAAGTTTAATCTTGTGCCTAATGATTGCTGGAAACTTTTCTAGAAATGAGAAGTGTATCTAGTATCTCTATCGGATACAATAGATATTGGCACACCAGGTAGGGACACAATCTCGTCCACATATAACTTAGCCAACTTTTCGGAGCTATAAGTCTCCTTTATGGGCAAAAAGTGTGCTGACTTAGTCAGTCTATCCACAATGACCCAAATCGTGTCCTTACCACGTTTGGTTTTAGGTAACTTGGTAATCAAATCCATAGTTACCATTTCCCATTTCTAGGTGGGAATTTCAAGTTTTTGTAGTAGTCCTGACGGCTTTTGATGTTCAGCTTTAACTTGCAAACACGTCAGACACTTAGCTACATAGTGTAATAACTCTCCAAAACACCCCAAACCGAGCCATAATCGGCAAACCGGACACGCACCACGAGACCCGACATGAAAAACGAAGAGATTCCACCAGGACGTCTCAGGCGACATTTGCCAGAAACCCTGGCATCTCCCTCGACGCGCGGGAGACGTTTAGGTGACGTGTTATCGTTTCGCGCCATGTGGCAAGGCTATGCTGATGAGGAGGCTGACCTAGCCTAGCTAGGTGTCTCTGGCGCCACGCGAGAGGGAACCCAGCATCCCGTGTGACGCGCGGGGGAGGTCAAAATAGGGTATAAATAGAGCAGCGTGGGATTGAGTCCAGTGCTCAAAATCGATCGAATTCTCTGATTGTATATCCTCTCAAATCTCTGTTTCTGTCAAAACCCCCTCCCCCTAAACCCCTAAACCTGCGAAGCGCTGCCCGCTATAAGTATCTTAACCCCCGATCACTAATTCGTTACCCTACCCGAGTTAGAATCCGCCAACGCATGTCAAGGCTCTGCCTGACTGAGTATGTTGTGGTTCTATCTGGTGCTGTATGATTGTCCTACCCGATTGATTTAGGACCCACCAACGTATGCAAGGCCTGCCTGACTACGCACGCCAGGGTTCTGCCTCGGTTGTATGGCTAAAAGTGACCTGGGTTAATTTACTAACGCATGTGCATTGTATGTTTTAAATAGAAATTTCCAGGAAGTAATCAAGAATTTTCACTAGGAACTCCGTAGGAATACCTAAGTTTTCAAAGTTAGTACATTCTCTTTTTGTTAACCTTTTTGTGAGTCAAAATATTTTAATTATGCTTAACAGTGATTGAGTATATGTATTCTACAATTACTGCCGGTATGTTGGGGTTTTGTATACGAAATTTGAATCCGTGACCGTTGGACAAATGGATTTTTGCCAATGGGTAACATGACCCACAAGTCAGGAGTGACAGTACTGATTGAGTAATGCTGTAGATATAAACATTGTAAATGCGGATGCTCTCAATAACTGTAAAGCTATAAAACTTGTTTTGATTATAATGGGATGTATTCACCAGTATTTCTTGCTGATAAAATCTTTTTAAAACGCGTTTCAGGTAACTTAATGTGAAGCTAATAGAAGCCAGCTGGAGAGCACTGAAGGTTTAGAAAAGTGGCTATAAAAGTTACTTAAATAAACGGAGTTTATGTTTTCTATAAGTCAGGGTTTATCCCTACAAATGTATTGTAATTGAAACTTGGGTTTTAACCCCTTTTATGTAATATAAAAGTTTGGTGTTTTGAAACTCTGATCAATTATTTCCTAACTACGATCCTGATGTTGTAATTCCGCTGCCAAATTAATAAACACCGGTACCACCAGCTCTGTGTCTCGCGGCTCCCGCTCCAGGGGTAGGGGTCGGGGGTTGCGACAGAAGGTGGTATCAGAGCCATGCCACTGGTTTAAGCCATTTAGGTGTTCTTTTACATACCTAAATTTTATCCTATTGTGTTAGGAAATATCTATAACTTCAATGATTATTTTGTGTTAATCTGACAAATTTTCTTAGTTTACAGTATGAGTGATCAGGGTACCTCTGACGCTTATCGTCACCTACCTCATTCTCCCACAGATGAAGGAGACTCCCAGTCAACCGCTGGATCCACTACTGATTCTGAGGGAATCTTTGTTTTCAAAGCCGAAGCTGTAGAACCTTTTCCCCCTAAAAAGAGAGGTTGGTTTAGTCGAGGCCATGGAGAGAGGAGGCAAAGATTAAGACAACCTCAACAGCAAGCCATAGCAGTTAGAAATACCCAGAACCCAGAACCTAGGCCCTTGTGGGAAGAAGAGTTGGATAGACAATTAGCAAATTTTCGTCTGTATGGAAATATAGGAGGAGAGCCTAATTTCAACCAAGCAGCAAATCCAGAACCACAGATACTTCCTTTATTTCCCAACCAACCCATGAATCTAGACCAGAACCAGGGGAACCAATTTCCAATCCCAGCCTTTGACCCCAACGAGGAACCCAGGATTCCAGCACCAAATCCTCTAAACCTATGGTGGGCCAACAACTGGGAAATACAACAATTACTGGAAAACCCATTCCCCTACGAAGAACTAGTTCCACCTTACCCTGAACCAGTGCCAGCCCCAGTGCTACCCATGGAGCATGAGGAAGAACTCCACCAGCTTGGAGATGAACTGGTGGAGGAAGGAAACCGAATTCGCCAAATTGGAGAGAAGCTCGTCTGGAAGTATGACGAGCGGGAAATGCAGTTTTAAGCAACCACCACCTACTATATATGTATATATATGTGTGTGTATTTTGTTACATAGTTAGAAAAAAAACTAAACTAAAATAGATATAAACTATATACCACCTACATACATATATCAATGCATAATTACTAATGTTTGAATTTCAGTTATATTTGTAATAGACGCATATATATGAAAAAAGTAAAAGTCGCAATGCTCGACGATTTTGATTCACTGTGTTGTGTGATATTTATTATTCTGTAATATTAATACCTGATAAATGTTTACGATTCAGATGTCAGATGAAGTAGATCAGGAAATCCAGAATAACGATAATAACGAGAATCTAATGAATAAAAGTGCCATCGAACACATAGTAGCCCAAGGAATCATAGATGCTATGCCCTATATTATCGATACCATTAAAAAGGCAGAAAACGATAAGTCCGGAAACGGAAGTAAACGCGTATCCTCTGAACCAAATCATAGCATGAACGGAAATCATGAATTATTAATTCAAGCTCCTGTTCCAAAAAGAAGAAGAACCATTTCATATGGTTGTTCTTATAAAGAATTCTTATCATGCAAACCGATAGAATTCTCAGGCAGTGAAGGAGCTATTTCAGCCTTGCGCTGGATAGAAAAGACAGAAGCAGTTTTAAAAATAAGTAAGTGTGCCAATGAGGATAAAGTTATGTATGCTTCTAATCTTTTTAAAGATGCAGCTTTAGAATGGTGGAATACCATTCTCCAGTCTAGAGGAAGTGACAGAGTTTACAGTATGGAATGAAACAACTTTAAGGAAATAGTTGAAAGGAAATTCTATCCTCCTAATGAAAAGGAACAGATTGCTAATAAGTTCCTAAATCATAGAATGACTGGGTAAATTGCAAAGATTATACCACCACATTCTTTGAATATGCAAGGATTTTACCAACCTTGGCCTCACCAGAACCAGTATTAATCTCCCGTTACATTTGGGGATTAATCAGTGAAATCAGACATGTGGTTAAGGCAGCTAGACCACAAACTATTGAAGAAGCAATAGAGCTAGAAAACACCTTGACAGATGAATTGGTACGTACAGAAGAAGAAAACCAGAAAAGGAACCTAGCTCAAAAGATTACTCAGGATCTGCGTTATGGTAATTCCTATCGCGGACAAGGGGTAAGTTCTTCGGCACCCCTATGTAAGTACTGGAAAAAGAAGCATTCCGGGAAATGCTCTACCTGCTGCAATTTCTGCAAATTCCCAGGGCATAAGGAAGAAGACTGTAGAAAGAAACCTAATAATAGGCTATGCTACAATTGTGGAGAAGCCAGTCATATTAAAACCAACTGCCCGAAGAAGCCAAGATGTCCGGACGTGATTGCCGGTACGTTTTTAGTTAATGATGTTTATGCAAAAGTATTATTTGACTCAGGTGCAAACCAAAGTTTCATAAATACTTCCTTCTGCAATTTTCTTAATCAACCATTAACTAAACTTCACCAAGACTATTTGGTGGAGACGGCAGATGGAACCTCTATCAAAATAAGCGAAATACTGCAGGGAGCTAAGATAGAACTTTTAAGTCAAAATTTTTCTGCTAACCTTCCTATGGATCTAGCCGGATTCGATGTCGTGTTAGGAATGGATTGGTTGGTAACCAATCAGGCACGAATTAAGGGAGATAAGTCGACAAGATCAACAAAGTTCATCTCCGTGATGAAAGCGGCAAGTTATACACGAAAAGGGGGAATGGTGTATATGATTTCCATAATCATCAACACTAAAGGAAAAGAATTAAAAGATATTCCTGTAGTATCAAATTTCTATGATGTCTTTCCAGAAGAGTTTCCTGGATTGCCGCCAGATCGAGAGGTTGAATTTAGAATTCACCTAATACCAGGAACAGCACCGATTGCCAAAGCCCCCCATCGCCTAGCACCGACGGAAATGCAGGAACTGAAGAAGCAACTGGACGAATTACTAGAGAAGGGTTTCATACAACCTAGCTCATCACCATGGGGAGCACCGATGGTATTTGTTAAGAAGAAGGACGGATCAACGCGAATGTGCATTGACTACCGAGAATTGAATAAGGTTACAACTAAAAATCGGTACCCATTACCGAGAATCAATGATCTGTTTGATCAACTCCAAGGAGCCCGATTCTTTTATAAGATCGACTTACGCTCAGGATATCATCAGCTGAAAGTACAGGAAGAGGACATTCCTCAAACTGCTTTCAGAACGAGGTACGGTCATTATGAATTTACAGTCATGCCATTTGGTTTAACCAATGCCCCAGCTGCATTTATGGACATGATGAACAGGATATGTAAACCATACTTGGATAAATTCATAATTGTCTTTATAGATGATATTCTAATTTACTCTAAGAGTAAGGAAGATCATGCAGAGCATTTGCATATACTCCTAACATTGTTGAGGAAGGAAAAGCTTTACGCAAAATTCTCAAAATGTGAATTCTGGTTACAAGAAGTAAAATTCCTTGGACATTTGGTTAACCATGAAGGAATTCATGTGGATGCCACAAAGATCGAGGCGATTACCAGATGGGAAGTCCCCAAGTCGCCTACGGAAGTAAGAAGTTTTCTTGGATTGGCAGGATATTATAGACGTTTTATTCAAGATTTTGCTAGAATAGCCATTCCATTAACCAAGCTAACTTGCAAATCGGTTAAGTTTGAATGGGGACCAAAGCAGGAAGAAGCATTCAGGATTTTAAAACATAAGTTAACCAACGCGCCAATACTCGCATTGCCAGAAGGAACTAAAGACTTCATAGTTTATTGTGACGCGTCTAAATTAGGATATGGATGTGTGCTAATGCAACGTCAAAAAGTAATTGCTTATGCCTCTAGACAACTCAAGAAGCATGAAGAAAATTATACTACACATGACCTGGAATTAGGAGCAATAATTTTTCCCTTAAAATTTGGAGACACTATCTTTACGGTAGTAAGTTTGTGATATTCACAGATCATAAGAGTTTAAGATATGTCTTTGGACAAAAGGAATTAAACATGAGACAAAGGAGATGGATGGAAATCCTTAGTGATTATGATTGTGATATCCAGTATCATGCAGGAAAAGCCAACGTAGTAGCTGATGCTTTAAGTCGAAAGTATCATGAGAACCCGAAAAGAGTACGCTCTCTTAAACTAAATCTTCAGATAGATTTAAATGAGCAAATTAAACAGGTTCAGGAAACATCCATCGAGGACGATGCTGAAGGATTAAAAGGAATGATTAAGGAATTAGAAAAAGGAACCGATGGAGTTTGGAGATTCCATAAGAAAAGAATTTGGATTCCTATTCAAGGAAACCTGCGAAATCGAATTTTAGAGGAAGCCCATAAGACTAAGTATACAAATCCTGGAAGTGATAAGATGTATAAAGATTTAAGAAAGAATTTCTGGTGGATAGGTATGAAAAAGGATGTAGCAACCTACGTTGCTAAATGTCTAACATATTCACAGGTTAAAGCTGAACATGTCACACCCCGACCCGCAGCGGAAAAGGTGATCGGGGCATGATTGGGTTATCATCAAAGCTCATGACATTTATTATGCGTTTCATATTCTTTAATACAAATTAAATGGAAACTTACAATAAAGGTTACAACTGTTCTAACTAACAATCTAAACTTCTTTGTTCTCATCTAAGGCATATCCTATGTTTTCCTTGCTTCAACCTGTTCACCTGTATCATGTGTAAAAGGGTTTTTGGATCAACATAATGTTGGCGAGTGAATCCTATGGAAAACATTTGAACAAATATATTTAAATTGATTATGAAATATGTGCACAACCAAACATGAGTAAAAATAGATGTAAACTTAATCAACAATCATAAGATATTAAGTGAAACACACATGAACAATAATGGAACATTTAGAGGCATGCGATGCTCAACTCGTCTCTCAGGAGGAACTGAGGGGCCTAATGAATGAATTGCATAACCATGATAATATGAATGACACAACTACAAACAATATAAACTCAATGATATACACATAAACAATAATGAATTTGATTTGTGGCACGCGTTGTTCAACTCGTCTTCCACGAGGAACTGATGGGCTTAATGAATGAGTTTCATATAATTTAACAAAAGGAAATAAGTAATCACAACAATATAAACAATCTAAGTTTAGGTCATGATGTGGTATGGCACAAGTTTAAATAGATAAGTTAATTATTTTCATAACACATGACACACCCCAAAACGTGTAATTTAAAAGGGGGAGTTGTAAGATTCACTCACAGTGGGTGCGTTCGGTTGATGATGTTGAATGCACGCGAAGTGGTTTTAACCACGAGTGAGATTTAACCTAGATAAATCGCATTATGGTTTGGTAAGTAAACGGATTTTATTAATCTATTTTAATAGGATTGTTGGGTGTATTTTTGTGAGTTTGAGGCTATTTTCTAACCTTAAAAATGTTATTTTTAAGTACTTTTAATTGATTTTTAATTAAAATAATTAAATAAAATAATAAAAAAATTCGATTTTTTTCTGACCGTTGACCTGACCGTTGACCGGTTCGAGTTGTGTATACAAGTGCGCTGAGTGAGGCTCGAACTCGAGACCTCCCGTACGCGTGCACGCAGCTCTACCAACTGAGCTACGTGTCTAACCCGTTATAAATCTGATTTTAATTATATATATATATTAATTAGTTTAAACCGAAAATCATTTTATTTTAAAAACAGTTTAAATCAATTCGGACGGTGCGCTCCACAGGTCTCGAACCCGGGACCTGTGGCTTAAACTAACACACAGTCCACCGCTGGACTGTGTGTTTAACATGTTATATAATCCGATTTTTATTATACTTAAATACAAATTAGTTATTTCCTTTTCTGCCTTATTTAAAAAGAATAGATAATTGTCCGAGTCGGTGCAGTAGCCCGGACTCGAACGCGTGACCTGTGATATAAACATACACACAGTCCACCGCTGGACTGTGTGTCTAACTTGGTTATTATTTCGGTTATTAATATACTTAACATATACCAGTATGACTCCGGTTCGGTTAATCAAAAAAATCATTTTTATTAAGGCGACGTGTGTGAAGCAGGATTCGAACTCGAGACGTTTGTATGTTTAACGTGCACACAGTCCACCGCTGGACTGTGTGTCTAACCCGAGTAATTTCTTGATTTATATTATACTTATATGTTATAGCGGTCATCATCTTCTCCGTCCGATTTTGACCAGAATCGGAAAATCCGACTGGTTCAAAGTCTTAATCGGTTTCTTTAGTTTTTTAGGTAATTATAGATGATATATGAGTGAAAAGATAAAGATATTAGGCGAAGAGGTATACCGACTGGACCCTCTGTTTTCCGGCAGAACTCCGGCGACAGCAATAGGCTCCGGCGACGAGTGTCTTGCAGCGGAGAAACTTCAGAAAGCTTACAAAGGGTGTGGGTGACTTCGGTATAAACTTAGAAGGTTCAATAGGGCTCGGAAATGGAGAAACCGGTTTTCCGGCGACAAACAGAAAGATTCCGGCGAGTGGAATTACGCCGAGAAAAGGTGTGGTTTTGAGCGAAAAGGTTTGCAGTGGGTTGTGGGTGAATTTATAGGGCAAATCGTCGAAGAACTTGGTCTGATTTCCGACTGGATTCATAAGTTATAAAAACTCCGGCGGTTATAGAAAGTGTCGCGGACTCAAACGTCGGTTATAACCGATGTCCTAATAATAGTTTACGTTATAACTGAAAATGTTGTTAAAAGCTCGCGAGATTACCGGGATTCCGACGACTGAACTTTTGGGCGCCGGTTTTGAATTCGTAACGTCATGATATCAATTAAATGATTTCAATATTTAACAAACAAAACAAATGGCGCAGTGGTTTGTGTGTGTGAGTTAAGTCTGTTGGCTGGTTCGGTACTGACCCGGGTTCGAAACCCGGCAGGAACAATTTATTTTTATTTTGCGATTTTTAACAGTTTTTCAAAAACTAATTATATATTCCCGTATAATAATCGATTACGTATCGTTTAAAATTATTTTGGGCATTTAATTCGCAACGAAATCTTTGACTGACTGTTCGGTTGATAAACGGAGCGGGTTTGGTAAATCCGTTTTTGACGGATGTTACAGTATCCCCTGCTTTTTAGAAATTTCGTCCCGAAATTTTAAATTGTGATATATTTGACTAAAAAAAAGGATGATGTTGTTTAGTTTGACAGTTGTATGCTTAGAAAAATAAGGGTTTAAGTTTTTGTTCGAGGCGGTAACGTTCCTTGTAAGGGTTAAGTACCCTATTACAGGAATCGCTGTTTGTTGCCTACTGAATAAGTATTGATAAGCAGGAATGATTTGCTAAAAATGATATCATGCATAAGAGTTAAGATACGTTTGGGAAAGTATGGTTATATCCTAAGGCAAAACTTCTAACACTACAACCTACATGGAACATAAATAAAAACACAACAGCTGATATTTGAACATAAATAAACACAACAGCTAATATTCGAACATGAATAAACACAACAGCAAATATTTGAATCCACATTCTGATAGCATATATGTTTGAATGGTGGTAGTTCCTCTCTCGTTTGTTATGATGGAGAGGTTAGTTTATGTAGAAATGAAACACAATCCAATCTCTTTAAATAACATGATGATATAAATGTAACACAAATTCCAACCAAGGCAATACTAAATCCTACATGGAACTTCTCATAACCGCCTGATAATGCCTCTGATCCTTTGGCAAGAATACTTATATATAGGAAGTACCAGCGGCGTATCCACCATATTCTTGCCAAATTTTCATTAGTTTTATCCACAAGTTATGATTAGTTACCAAGAATCTAATAAATCTTACATAGAACTTCTCATAACCGTCCGATAATGCCTCTGATCCTTTGACAAGAATACTTATATATAGGAAGTACCAGCGGCGTATCCACCATATTCTTGTCAAATTTTCATTGGTTTTATCAGTGAATTATAATTAGTCCTATAACTCTACAACCAATACAACAAACAAAAAATACTGAAATGAAATATATCTGTGCGATCAAGGCTCAATCGAACGGAGCCGATCGTATTGCATGTACTGGAAATGAAATGTCTGTGCGCTCAAGGCTCAATCAAACGGAGCCGAACGTATTGAATGTACTGAAATTGAAATTGTCTGTGTGCTCAAGGCTCAATCAAACGGAGCCGAGCGTATTGCATGTACTGAAAATGAATAACTTAACCACACAAACAGCCTATGCATGGAACCTCTCATAACCGCCTGATAATGCCTCCGATCATTTGACAAGAATACTTATATATAGGAAGTACCAGCGGCGTATCCACCGTATTCTTGTCAAATTCTCATTGACTTTATCCGCAAGTTATGATTAGTTCTATGCGATTCTACAACAAACACAACAACCACAAGATACTGATAATGAAATTGTCTGTGCGCTCAAGGCTCAATCAAACGGAGCCGAACGTATTGAATGTACTGAAAATGAAATTGTATGTGCGCTCAAGGCTCAATCAAACGGAGCCGAACGTATTGAATGTACTGAAATTGAACAACTTAATCTAAACAACCATCACACAATCAGCCTATGCATGGAACCTCTCATAACCGCCTGATAATGCCTCCGATCATTTGACAAGAATACTTATATATAGGAAGTACCAGCGGCGTATCCACCATATCCTTGTCAAATTTTCATTGACTTTATCCGCAGGTATGGTTAGTTCGATGCGACTCTACAACAACACCACAACCACAAGATACTGATAATGAAATTGTATGTGCGCTCAAGGCTCAATCAAACGGAGCCGAACGTATTGCATGAACTGGAAATGTAAATTGAACTGTGCGCTCAAGGCTCAATCAAACGGAGCCGAACGTATTGCATATATTGAAATGTAAAATGAAATGACCGATCAAGGCTCAATCAAACGGAGCCGATCGTATTGCATGTATTGAAATGGAAAATGAAATGACCGATCAAGGCTCAATCTAACGGAGCCGATCGTGCGGGCACGCCAAGATCAACCGCATAATAAAATGGGGATCCAACTCAACCTCAATGGATGGGGAGCCACGGCCTCGGCAAATGCATATACTGAAAACAATATATAATATACAATAATTACTCTAACAGTCTACACATGGAGCCTCTCATAACCGCCAGATAATGCTTCTGATCCTTTGACAAGAATACTTATATATAGGAAGTACCATCGGCGTATCCACCGTATTCTCGTCAAAGTTTCATTGGCTTTATCCTTAAGTTATGTTTGGTTCTATGTGATAAAGAAAAACATAAAACTAAACGATAGGAGTTGAATCTGGATCTTCGGCGAAGAGGACTAGCTGAGTATCTTCGTTTGGGCCGTCATTATCTTCGACAGGATTGGCGTTGATATTGAAGACTCTTTCTCTTGCTGGTGGCATAGTGGTTGGGTTTTCTTGGTTTACTTGGTTAACTGGGTTTGATTGGGCTTGAGTGTTGATAACGTTAACCAATTGAGGGCATGTGTTTCTAAAGTGGGTAGGGTCGCCACAATTGAAGCAAGCTCGAGCATATGGGAACATGGGGTATTGGGGTTGGTGATAAGTTTGGGCCATGTTTTGAGTAGGGGAAAAGGTTTGGTTTTGAAAGGTGCGACAAACATTGCTCAAATGACCATAGCGTCCACAAGTTGCACATAGACGACAAGGTAGGGTATGGGGATGGTGATAAAAACAGTTGTTGCATCGAGGGTGAGGTCCAAGATATGGTTTCTTATCTGGGTAAGCTGAGTTGGGTGCCACTTGGGTGATTGGGATAGCTCAGATGGGTATGGCGTGTAAAACTGGTGGATTTCGTTGGGTAGCAGCGAAAAGTCGCCCGACTCTTCTTCTCTTAGGATTGGGTTGAGAAGGGGATTCGGTTTGAGTGGAGTCGGAGGTTTCAGTCGATTCTTTATCCTTCTTCTTCTCCTCCTTGAAGTCTTTGTTTCGGATTCGGTTCTCGGTGAGCTCTGTTGCTAGCTCCATTGCTGCTTCCAAGGTTGCAGGCTTGGCACTTATTACAGGGTCTTGAATCTTTGACGGAAGACCACGAATGTAGTGCTCGATCAAACGGTAGAGGGGAGTGAACATGTTGGGAACCATTTGATGTAACTCGACGAATCTTTTGTTGTAGGTGATGTGGTCTCCTTCCACTTGCTTCAATGAGTAAAATTCATCTTCTAACTTCTTGATTTCGCTCCTTGGGCAAAATCGTCTAGTCATGATTTCCTTCAATTCGTTCCAAGTTAAGGACATAGCATCTTCCACACCTCGTTTGGCCTTCTCTGTGTTCCACCAAGTAAGTGCTATCCCATATAATTGACCGGTAGCATATCGCACTTTGCGATCGTCAGGGCAATCGCAATTTAGAAATGTGTTCTCCATTTCTTCAAACCAATGGAGGAGAGCGGTGACGCCTTCAGTCCCTTTGTATTTCGGAGGGTCGCATGATTTGAAATGCTTTTAGGTGCAGTTAGTGGTATTTGGGGAAGAGTTGAAAATGTTTTGGTTTGCTTGATTGACAGGATTAACGGTAAGTGCTTGTTGAACTTGGATTACAATGTTGGGTATTACGGCAGCCATTTGTTGAGCGATTAAGGCAGCCATGCGCTCGCGGGCTTTTCTTGCTCTCGTCTTCCTACGGGCGAGGTTAGAAGACATCTACAAGGAATACATGACAAGAGTATGAGTTGGATGCTTTTGGGTTCATGGGTCGCATTAGGAATGAACATTCATAAAATAATTATAAATAAATGAATCTACTACATCCATAGGATGTCTTGGGTTTTGCTCGCTGTTAGGCCCTACATGCCGCCATACTTTACCTGTGTAATCATGTGGGCCCCCATGAATACCGGTTTTTCATATGGTTCGCACGGGTTTGCCAGGTTGCGTACACAAAACCCGGAGAAAATCGAGAAATATGTATACAACGTGTGATATTCGGAATGTGTCCAGGTGTAGACACGGTGACAACTCAAAGTAGGGTTAGTTCGAACGACGTTTGGTGTGGCATGCTTTGGCCTAATAGGTCCTTCGTACTCTCATCGTTGGTCCCCAGGTAGGCAAACTGGTCCGTTATATTGGATTTATACGAATGCCATCCTAGACAGGACGTTCCGACTACCGGTACTTGTACCCTTCCAGTTACTACATGCCCGTCGCAGAACTTACTTTGATGAGATTTGAAAATTGCACAAAATCTTTGGATAATGAGAGTATGAAAATAAATTGAATACATGAACATCGATATATGTATAATGAATATGTATATATGTATAATGAATATGTATATAAGCATGTATGTTTGACTGTAAATGTAAACAAATATGAAACAAATAAATATCACAAGTTTGTATGTAACCACCTAATCAATTAAAATTTAGGCAGACTATAGTATAAGCTCTAAGGGTCTAATAACCTATCCTATATCCCTATAGTCATGGCTCTGATACCAATCTGTCACACCCCGACCCGCAACGGAAAAGGTGATCGGGGCATGATTGGGTTATCATCAAAGCTCATGACATTTATTATGCGTTTCATATTCTTTAATACAAATTAAATGGAAATTTACAATAAAGGTTACAACTGTTCTAACTAACAATCTAAACTTCTTTGTTCTCTTCTAAGGCATATCCTATGTTTTCCTTGCTTCAACCTGTTCACCTGTATCATGTGTAAAAGGGTTTTTGGATCAATATAATGTTGGCGAGTGAATCCTATGGAAAACATTTGAACAAATATATTTAAATTGATTATGAAATATGTGCACAACCAAACATGAGTAAAAATAGATGTAAACTTAATCAACAATCATAAGATATTAAGTGAAACACACATGAACAATAATGGAACATTTAGAGGCACGCGATGCTTAACTCGTCTCTCACGAGAAACTGAGGGGCCTAATGAATGAATTGCATAACCATGATAATATGAATGACACAACTACAAACAATATAAACTCAATGATATACACATAAACAATAATGGATTTGATTTGTGGCACGCGTTGTTCAACTCGTCTTCCACGAGGAACTGATGGGCTTAATGAATGAGTTTCATATAATTTAACAAAAGGAAATAAGTAATCACAACAATATAAACAATCTAAGTTTAGGTCATGATGTGGTATGGCACAAGTTTAAATAAATAAGTTAATTATTTTCATAACACATGACACACCCCAAAACGTGTAATTTAAAAGGGGGAGTTGTAAGATTCACTCACAGTGGGTGCGTTCGGTTGATGATGTTGAATGCACGCGAAGTGGTTTTAACCACGAGGGAGATTTAACCTAGATAAATCGCATTATGGTTTGGTAAGTAAACGGATTTTATTAATCTATTTTAATAGGATTGTTGGGTGTATTTTTGTGAGTTTGAGGCTATTTTCTAACCTTAAAAATGTTATTTTTAAGTATTTTTAATTGATTTTTAATTAAAATAATTAAATAAAATAATAAAAAATTTTGATTTTTCTGACCGTTGACCGTTGAC
Source organism: Scalesia atractyloides (assembly GCA_947069175.1). Taxonomy (NCBI): domain Eukaryota; kingdom Viridiplantae; phylum Streptophyta; class Magnoliopsida; order Asterales; family Asteraceae; genus Scalesia; species Scalesia atractyloides. The sequence continues at coordinate 16,578,626 of CAMTDV010000018.1, forward strand.
CTGACCGTTGACCGGTTCGAGTTGTGTATACAAGTGCGCTGAGTGAGGCTCGAACCCGAGACCTCCCGTACGCGTGCACGCAGCTCTACCAACTGAGCTACGTATCTAACCCGTTATAAATCTGATTTTAATTATATATATATATTAATTAGTTTAAACCGAAAATCATTTTATTTTAAAAACAGTTTAAATCAATTCGGACGGTGCGCTCCACAGGTCTCGAACCCGGGACCTGTGGCTTAAACTAACACACAGTCCACCGCTGGACTGTGTGTTTAACATGTTATATAATCCGATTTTTATTATACTTAAATACAAATTAGTTATTTCCTTTTCTGCTTTATTTAAAAAGAATAGATAATTGTCCGAGTCGGTGCAGTAGCATGGACTCGAACCCTAGACCTCCCGTACGCGTGCACGCAGCTCTACCAACTGAGCTACGTATCTAACCCGTTATAAATCTGATTTTAATTATATATATATATTAATTAGTTTAAACCGAAAATCATTTTATTTTAAAAACAGTTTAAATCAATTCGGACGGTGCGCTCCACAGGTCTCGAACCCGGGACCTGTGGCTTAAACTAACACACAGTCCACCGCTGGACTGTGTGTTTAACATGTTATATAATCCGATTTTTATTATACTTAAATACAAATTAGTTATTTCCTTTTCTGCCTTATTTAAAAAGAATAGATAATTGTCCGAGTCGGTGCAGTAGCCCGGACTCGAACGCGTGACCTGTGATATAAACATACACACAGTCCACCGCTGGACTGTGTGTCTAACTTGGTTATTATTTCGGTTATTAATATACTTAACATATACCAGTATGACTCCGGTTCGGTTAATCAAAAAAATCATTTTTATTAAGGCGACGTGTGTGAAGCAGGATTCGAACTCGAGACGTTTGTATGTTTAACGTGCACACAGTCCACCGCTGGACTGTGTGTCTAACCCGAGTAATTTCTTGATTTATATTATACTTATATGTTATAGCGGTCATCATCTTCTCCGTCCGATTTTGACCAGAATCGGAAAATCCGACTGGTTCAAAGTCTTAATCGGTTTCTTTAGTTTTTTAGGTAATTATAGATGATATATGAGTGAAAAGATAAAGATATTAGGCGAAGAGGTATACCGACTGGACCCTCTGTTTTCCGGCAGAACTTCGGCGACAGCAATAGGCTCCGGCGACGAGTGTCTTGCAGCGGAGAAACTTCAGAAAGCTTACAAAGGGTGTTGGTGACTTCGGTATAAACTTAGAAGGTTCAATAGGGCTCGGAAATGGAGAAACCGGTTTTCCGGCGACAAACAGAAAGATTCCGGCGAGTGGAATTACGCCGAGAAAAGGTGTGGTTTTGAGCGAAAAGGTTTACAGTGGGTTGTGGGTGAATTTATAGGGCAAATCGTCGAAGAACTTGGTCTGATTTCCGACTGGATTCATAAGTTATAAAAACTCCGACGGTTATAGAAAGTGTCGCGGACTCAAACGTCGGTTATAACCGATGTCCTAATAATAGTTTACGTTATAACTGAAAATGTTGTTAAAAGCTCGCGAGATTACCGGGATTCCGACGACTGAACTTTTGGGCGCCGGTTTTGAATTCGTAACGTCATGATATCAATTAAATGATTTCAATATTTAACAAACAAAACAAATGGCGCAGTGGTTTGTGTGTGTGAGTTAAGTCTGTTGGCTGGTTCGGTACTGACCCGGGTTCGAAACCCGGCAGGAACAATTTATTTTTATTTTGCGATTTTTAACAGTTTTTCAAAAACTAATTATATATTCCCGTATAATAATCGATTACGTATCGTTTAAAATTATTTTGGGCATTTAATTCGCAACGAAATTTTTGACTGACTGTTTGGTTGATAAACGGAGCGGGTTTAGTAAATCCGTTTTTTACGGATGTTACAGAACATCAGAAACCTTCAGGACTATTGCAACAATTGGAAATGCCAATTTAGAAATGGGAATTAATAACAATGGACTTTGTTACCAGACTACCCAGGACGCGAAAAGGCAATGATGCAATCTGGGTGATTGTAGACAGGTTAACCAAATCTGCTCATTTCTTACCAATGAAAGACACTTTCAGTATGGAACAGGTAGCTAAATTATATGTAAATGAAATAGTTTCATTGCATGGAATTCCTTTATCTATTGTGTCTGACAGGGACACCTGGTTTACTTCGCATTTTTGGACAAGTTTCCAAAAAGCAATGGGAACCAGATTAAATCTAAGTACAACATATCATCCTCAAACAGACGGTCAAAGTGAAAGGACAATCCAAACAATGGAAGATATGCTTAGAGCTTGTGTAATTGATTTCGGAGGAAACTGGGATGAAAATTTGCCTTTGATAGAGTTTTCCTATAATAACAGTTATCAAACCAGCATCAATGCTGCACATTTTGAAGCACTCTACGGACGGAAATGTCGAACACCAGTGTGTTGGGCAGAAATTGGAGAAAAGCAATTATTAGGTCCTGAGATTGTACAAGAAATAACTGACAAAATTATTCAAATCAAGGAAAGACTGAAAACAGCCTGAGATCATCAAAAGAGTTATGCAGATAACAGAAGTAAACCTTTGGAATTTCAAGTTGGAGATAAAGTGCTATTAAAAGTCTCACCATGGAAAGGAGTTGTAAGATTCGGTAAGAAAGGGAAACTAAGCCCCAGGTATGTTGGACCTTTCAAGATTGTCAAACGAATAGGGCTAGTAGCTTATCAGCTACAATTGCAGAGGAAATGGCAGGAATACATGACGTATTTCATGTATGTAATCTCAAGAAATGTCTAGCAGATGAATCATTGGTGATACCTCTTCAAGATGTAGAGGTAAACGAGAAGCTTAAATTTGTAGAGAAACCCATTCAGATTGAAGATAGAAAAATCAAGAATCTCAAGCACAAGAGATTAGTTCTGGTCAAAGTTAAATGGGATTCAATGAGAGGACCAGAATATACATGGGAGCTAGAGTCAGAAAGGCAAAGAAAATATCCACACCTATTCAAGTGAATCTCAAGGACGAGATTTAAATCAAGGTGGGGAGGATGTAATAACTCTCCAAAACACCCCAAACCGAGCCGTAACCAGCAAACCAGACACGCACCACGAGACCCTACAAGAAAAACGAAAAAATTCCACCAGGACGTCTCAGGCGACACTCGCCAGAAACCATGACATCTCCCGCGACGCGCGGGAGACGTCCAGGTGACGTGTCACCGTTTCGCGCCATGTGGCAAGGCTATGCTGATGAGGAGGCTGACCTAGCCTAGCTAGGTGTCTCTGGCACCACGCAAGAGAGAACCAGCATCCCGCACGACGCACGGGGGAGGTCAAAATCGGGTATAAATAGAGCAGCGTGGGACTGAGTCCAGTGCTCAAAATCGATAGAATTCTCTGATCGTATACCCTCTCAAATCTCTGTTTTTGTCAAAACCCCTCCCCCTAAACCCCTAAACCTGCGAAGCGCTGCCCGCTATAAGTATCTTAACCCCCGATCACTAATTCGTTACCCTACCCGAGTTAGAACCCGCCAACGCATGTCAAGGCTCTGCCCGACTGAGTACGTTGTGGTTCTATCTTGTGTTGTATGGTTATCCTACCCGATTGATTTACGACCCACCGACACATGTCAAGGCCCTGCCTGACTACGCACGGTGGGGTTCTGTCTCGGTTCTATGGCTAAAAGTGACCTGGATTAATTTACTAACGCATGTGCATTGTATGTTTTAAATAGAAATTTCCAGGAAGTAATCAAGAATTTTCACCAGGAACTCCATAGGAATACCTAAGTTTTCAAAGTGAGTACATTCTCTTTTTGTAAACCTTTTTGTGATTCAAAATATTTTAATATGCTTAACAGTGATTGAGTATATGTATTTTACAATTACTGTCGGTATGTTGGGGTTTTGTATACGAAATTTGAATCCGTTACCGTTAGACAAATGGATTTTTGCCAATGGGTAACATGACCCATAAGTCAGGAGTGACAGTACTGATTGGGTAATGCTGTAGATATAAACATTGTAAATGCGGATGCTCTCAATAACTGTAAAGCTATAAAACTTGTTTTGATTATACTGGGATGTGTTCACCAGTATTTCTTGCTGATAAAATCTTTTTAAAACACGTTTCAGGTAACTTAATGTGAAGCTAATAGAAGCCAGCTGGTGAGCACTGAAGGCTTAGAAAAGTGGTTATAAAAGTTACCTAAATAAACGGAGTTTATGTTTTTCATAAGTCAGGGTTTATCCCTACAAATGTATTGTAATTGAAACTTGGGTTTTATCCCCTTTTATGTAATATAAAAGTTTGGTGTTTTGAAACTCTGATCAATTATTTCCTAACTACGATACTGATGTTGTAATTCCGCTGCCAAATTAATAAACACCGGTACTACCAGCTCTGTGTCTCGCGGCTCCCGCTCCCGGGGTAGGGGTTGCGACACATAGATAGCTATGGGTTTCTTCACACCCATCCACCAATAATTCCTTTTCAGATCTTGATACATTTTATCACCTCCGGGTAAACTGAGTATCTGGAATTTTGCGCTTCCTGGAGGATTAGTCTCTAAATCCTCCAAATATTGGAACCCAGATTCTATCATTAAATCTAAGAATTCCATCTTTTCCAGGTGTCAACTGATCAACCGTTCCACCTAATTCTTCGCTAGGAACATTAGCCTTTAACAGGGCTTGCTTTTGCGCATCTAACAGCTTCTCATTCAAGTTGTTTATGAGCTTAATGCTCTTGGCGTTAATCCTAATCGGCTTAACCCTTTCCTTACAACTCAGGGCGTCAACAACGACATTTGCCTTGTCGGGATGATAAAGAATTTCGCAATCATAATCGTTAAGAGTCTCCATCCAGCGGCGTTGTCGCATGTTTAAATCCTTTTGATTGAACAGATGCTGGAGACTTTTATGGTCAGTGTATATAATACACTTGGTGCCATATAAATAGTGTCTTCATAGCTTAACCGCAAATACAACAGCATCCAATTCCAAGTCATGGGTGGTGTAATTCTTTTCGTGCACTTTAAGTTGTCGTGATGCATAGGCAATTACCTTGCCCCTCTGCATCAACACACAACCCATGCCAGTGTGCGAAGCATCGCAATACACAACAAAATCCTCAATACCCTCAGGTAGAGTTAGCACTGGAGCATTGCTCAAATTGTCCTTTAGAATTTCAAAAGATTCTTGTTGTTTTGGACCCAGTCAAACTTGACATTCTTACGGGTCAGGGTAGTTAAAGGAGTGGCTATCCTCGAAAAGTTCTCAATAAACCTCCTATAATAACCAGTCAATCCTAGGAAACTACAAATCTCAGATGGAGTCTTGGATACTTCCCAATTCATGATGGCCTCAATATTGGCGGGATCCACTTGGATACCACGCTCACTTACCACATGTCCAAGAAACTGGACTTCTCTAAGCCAAAATTCTAAGATGCACCGAATATTTTCTCGTGATCAGCTCGATTACGAGAATAAGTATGTCGTCTATGAAGACAATGACAAACCTATCCAAATATGGTTTGCAGACTCTATTCATGAGATTCATGAATGTTGCTGGTGCATTAGTGAGCCCAAAAGGCATCACTAAGAACTCATAATGGCCATATCGGGTTCTGAAAGCAGTCTTTGGAACATCCTCGTTCCTAATCTTCAATTGATGATATCCCAATCTCAAGTCGATCTTTGAAAAGTAGCTAGCCCCTTGAAGTTGATCGAACAAGTCATCGATCCTTGGCAAAGGATAGCGATTCTTGATCATTATCTTGTTTAACTCGCGGTAGTCAATGCACATCTACATTGAACCGTCTTTCTTCTTAACAAACAAGATAGGAGCTCCCCAAGGTGATGAGCTAGGCTGTATGAAGCCCTTCTCCAAAAGCTCATCAAGTTGAGTCCTTAATTCTTTCATCTCCGTAGGTGCTAATCGGTATGGAGCTCTAGCTGTAGGAGCAGCTCCAGGTAAGATGTCGATTTTGAACTCCACTTGTCTATCTGTAGGTAGATCGGGTAATTCTTCAGGGAACACGCCAGGGTACTCGGAGATGATGGGAATATTTTCAATCTTAGGCTTTGGTTCATCTATTGTGACCTGTGCCATGTAAATGACACAGACTCTTTTTAGACACTTGGAGGCCTTAAGTATTGACACTTCCTCAGGCAATCCATAGTGGGAATCTCCATGGATGGTGAGCACTTCAATAGAAGGGGTTTTAACTTCAATGAGTTTCTTATTTATCTCAGGCACTGCGGGCTTGGTAATAGGATAACCAATCCATGCCTAAGACTACATCGAACCCTGCCAATTTCATTGGCAGAAGAGAGATAGGAATAGAATGATTCTTAATGGATATAAAACATCCATCAAGAATAGATGATGCGGTTTCTATGGTTCCAGCGGCGAGCTCTACTTCATAAGTTATGTCTAGAGTTCTTATAGGTAAGTTTAATAGTTTACTAAACTTATGGTCCACAAAAGACTTATCAGCTCCCGAATCAAATAGAACTCTAGCAAAGGTATTATTGATTAGGAACATATCCATTATGACGTTATTGGCATTCAAGGCCTCTTTGGATTCATTTGAAAGGCCCGGGCATTTCCCTTCTTAGCCTCTCCAGGTTTAGTTGAACCTCCTTTGGCAGCTTTAGGGCAGTTGGCCTTAATGTGACCTTTCTCACCACAACCATAGCACACAACATCCTTAAGATCTCTACAATCTAAGGTTTTATGCCCCGTTCTCTTGAAAATACCGCAAGGCTTGGCCTGCTGATCGGAACGACACAGTCCCCAGTGCTTCCTATTGCAGGTCTTACACACTGGTCTCTCATCAGACCTATGCTAGTTCTTTTTAAATCCAGACTTACCCTTTTTCTTAAACTTTTGGGAGTTATCATCCTTCTGTTTTCTCTTCCCGTCAGTCTCAGTCTTGACTGACTTTTTTCTCACCATATCCATGGTGAGAGAAAGGAACAGATCAACCGCTGACCTATAAGTGGTAGGCTGAGCAGCCTTAACCATACCCTTAATTTCTGGTGCTGAACCATTAATACATCGCGCAATGCACTTAGGCTCATGGGTGATCAAATAAGGTACCAACCTAGACAGAGAGTTAAAGTCGGTGACATATTGCCGACAATCTAGGTTTTTCATTGTGAGTGTCAGAAAATCTGACTCTGTCTTCTCCACTTCATGAGGTCGAAAATAGGTTTCTTTGATAAGGTCCACAAACTTGGACCATCCCAAATTATACAGGGTACCTTCCCTGTCGATTGAATTATAGCCTTCCACCAAATAAGGCATCGCCCTTGAACGATTGTGAAACAAACTTCACAACGTCTTTATCAGCACAACTGCTGATATCCACAATGGTCTCCATCTCATCTAGCCCTCCCAAGGCATCTATAGCCCCCTTTTCACCATCAAAGACTCGGGGATTACATGAGACACAGTATTTATAGGTACAACCGTCCTTTGAAGAACGTGACCTTTTTCGAAGCTCTAACTTCTTTGGTTCACACCTCGCATTTGAAGAGTGAACAGAGCTCTCCTTACGAGCTGATGAATGTGGAATAGATAAGGGCTTGGAGCGGGTAGCACTCGACTCCTTTTGATTAGCTATGAAAGCATTCATAGCATGGAGATTAACTCTCTCGCTATTTCGACTAGCATTCGCGTTATCATTTTCGTTGCGTCTGTTATTGGCCTCATCAGAATGAGCCATTTTGCACGTTTGGTACTGTCACACCCAAACCGATGGCGGAGACATCGAGGCGGGACGAAATAGATTGCTCATTGCTCATAAAACTAATAGTGACAATAATTAATTAAACCGGATTTCATTTCATACTTAAATTGTCATACCTTACAAGAGAAATTCAAATAAAACCATATAAATGACAAAATTTGATATAACAATAATAAACCTAACGTCTATGTGTGTATCTAGTCTCGACGCTACTTCATTTTCATAGCATCATCTTCATCAACTTGTAACATGTTTTAAAATACGAGTTCAATGAAAAAGCAAAGGCGAGTATACAAGTTTGAGAATAGCATACGTATAAGCATAAGTTTAAACAAATCCACATGGCAACTAAGTTTACATACGAGCATATACAAGGCATGCGATATTTCTAGTCAACCCTCTATTTACGCAACTAGTATAAATAATTCAAAATGACCACTCGTTCACGGGCGGTGCGTTACTCCTATAGCGCTATACATATCAAATGGAGGCTCAAAATAAGCTAATGACTATAATATTACATAGGTTCGGTCCTAGTATAAGCATAACATACGTATCAAAGCGTTCATGTATAATGGATTGTTTTGTGCAAGTAATAAAGCATAAATTTAGTATTGTTTTGGTAAAGTAACATGTTACACCCCAAAAGTGATAAACGTAAAAGGGGGGATTCGAGTATACTCACGGTTTTGCAAGAGCTTTCCGATTAGCAAAGTCCGTGAAAGGTTTGTAAGTTGATGGAATGACACCAAGTTATCCTACAAGAGGAAACAAAGGTGTGAGTTTTGGATGATGTCAGGAGATTCGGATTTTAGAATTTTAAAGTAAATTAGAAGTATAACAAAATATCTTACATGAAAATAATCACTATGGTCTAGCACTCGTTTTGACACTATGATAACCCCTTAGGGTTTATGTGATTTCATAGGTTTACACCTATTAGAATCTCAACGAGGAACTAAACACTATAGTGTCTAACTTAGTAGCTTGATGATTAACCATATAGTTATCATCAAGGGTTCGGTCTAGGATTATTATATGTACCTACATTATATTATCAATCTAGCAAGATTGTCATATAAGTCATGTAGGAGGTAGGAGGTAGCACCATCTATTTAAGACCTCATGTAATGTTCACCACTTCGCAAGTTGTCATAGACAACAAGGAGGGTCAAGAACAAGATTAACAAGAATAAAATGTACACTAATTCTAATCATACGCCAAGTGATGTGTGGACTTGGATGTAGGATAGCCCAAGCTAACCAAGTTAGTCACACAAGAACAAGTTCAAGACTTGCACCACTTGTGAGCTTAAAGCTCATACAAAAACAGAAACTTTGTGAGGATAAATCCTCTAAATTTGAATGCCACACCCTTGTTTTTAAGCCCAACTAGCCATACAAGTGATTATGAGCATTAGGACATAGGAATGTATGAAGAAAACATGAGTTTTCTTCCAAAACATGAAGAACCAAAAAGATGAAAATGAGCAGAGTTTTAAGTGCACTTTGGACCTAGTTTTGGATGAGGATTCACCTTAGTTTGCCCAAGAAAACTTGTGAAAACCTTCCTAAAGGTTTTCCAAGTGTTTTAGAAGAAGAAGCAAGAAGAAAATAGAAGTAGAAGTGAGTTAAAACTCACTTTAATGGCTGAAACATTCTGATTTCGCTGCTGAAACTCAGCTGGGTTTAGAGGGTTTTGAGAGTGTTTAAGGGTTGTAAATGTGGAAAAGAGGCTGATTATAAGTTGTTTTGTAGGAGGAACGGTTAGGGTTTCAATGGGTTGGGCTTTGGACAAGGTTAGTGGGCATTAAGGCTTGAAATAAGCCCAAATATACCCTTAAAAGTGGGCTGCCAGTTTTTTATTTTTATTTTTTTGCTAATTAAAGGTTATTAATTGGTTAATTTGTTACCTTATAATGGGTTATGAACTTGTAATATGCTTACAAGTATCACAATTTAGGTATAATATGTATAAATGTATGAATATGTATAACATGAATAGGAATAAAACACGAGTTTTTATTATGATTCAAAGTCTCGGTTTACAATGATTACAACGATTACAACGAAAAAATGAATACAAGATACAAAGCTTTCCAAAAATAGAAATATAAACACGAGCTTTCTAAATATGGAAAGTATGAAAACACTGGGCGTTACAGTCTCCCCTCCTTTAGGAAATTTCGTCCCGAAATTTAGGAAGATGCAACGAAGAGATGCGGAAACTTAGTCTTCTATCACTCTCGAGCTCCCAAGTAAATTCAGCTCCACGTTTACCTTCCCATCTAAACTTGACGATGGAAATTCGACTGTGCCTTAATTGCTTGATTCCTCGGTCCATGATTTCAACTGATTCTCCACAAAATGCAAAGTATCGTTGATTTGAAGATCTTCGAGTGGAACTTGAAGTCCTTCTTCAGCTAGACACTTCTTTAAGTTTGAAACATGAAACACAGGATGAACGTTGTTGAGCGTTTAAGGTAGATACAGATGATATGCTACCTTGCCAATTCTCTCAAGAATCTTGAAAGGACCCACATAGCGAGGAGCGAGCTTGCCTTTCTTACCAAAACGGGCAAGTCCCTTCCAAGGGGATACTTTGAGAAGTACTTGATCACCAACATTAAATTCCAACGGTTTACGTCTTCTGTCGGCATAACTCTTTTGTCGGCTTCATGCTTTGAGGAGATTATCACGTATTTGTAGGATCTTGTCCGTTGTCTCTTGTATCAGTTCGGGACCGGTGATTTGAACGTCTCCGATCTCGTGCCAACAAATAGGCGAACGACACTTGCGACCATACAATACTTCAAATGGAGCCATTTGAATACTTGCGTGATAACTATTATTGTACGAGAATTCTACCAATGGTAAGTGTGAATCCCAATTGCCGCCAAAATCGATTACGTAGGACCGAAGCATATCCTCTAAGGTTTGGATAGTACGCTCAGTTTGACTATCAGTTTGAGGATGAAAAGCTGCTAAGGCTAAGACGAGTGCCGAGAGAGGATTGAAACGTTTGCCAAAGGCGGGAGGTGAAACGAGCATCGCGATCGGAAATGATGTCAGCGGGAGTACCATGGCGACAAATGATTTCATCCGTGTAGATACGAACCAATTTCTCGACTTTGTAATCTTCACGAATGGCAAGGAAATGAGCGGATTTGGTCAATCGGTCAATGATAACCCATATACTGTCATGACCAGACGAAGTACGAGGAAGCTTGGTAATGAAATCCATAGCAATACTCTCCCATTTCCAGATGGGAATTTCTTGTTGTTCGAGTAAGCCAGAGGGGCGTTGATGTTCAGCTTTCACCTAGGAACAGGTAAGACACTTCGATACATAGAGAGCGATATCTTTCTTCATCCCAGGCCACCAATAAGATGCATGAAAATCATGGTACATTTTGTCGGCGCCAAGATGAATAGAGTGTCACACCCCAACCGATGGCGGAAACATCAGGGTTAGTGGCACTAGGTGACCAGATTGTCTCACGAGAAATTCCGTAACAATTATCCAACAACATTACTTAATGTTTAACATCCCATACTATTAAACATAATAATTCAAACAACCATTACAGAAATTCTGATTTTCTCATAAAAACAACATGGTTCGATATCCCCTAGATTTTTATTACAACCGTTCTAAACAAGATAAGCAAAATACTAAATAAAACTACTCCAAAGCAATCTAAAACGGTGAAGTTTGAGTTGAGCAGTAGGCAGTAGGCAAGTTCGGGCGAACTTGTGTGTAACCACACAAGTTCAAGCGAACTTGTATGGTTTTGGATGGTTTAGATTCAAGTTCGGTCGAACTTGTTAAGTTTCTTAGGAAACTTGTCAAGTTCGGGCGAACTTGTAAGAATATCTTACTGAAATGACAAGTCCGGTCGAACTTGTGGAGAATTTGGTGAAAATAGCCCAAGTTCGGTCGAACTTGACCCATTTGGGTGCAAGTTCGGTCGAACTTGACCTGGGGAGTTGGTGATTATTGAGCAAACTTGATATTTTCGGGTCCAAAATCTTGCGTTTTCGCGTCGTTTGCTGAGTAAATCGAGTGTTCATCCCTCCAGCCCTGTGCTACTGAGCAAACTTAGGTCGGAGAGGTCTTTTAGAGCGGTTTTAGCCATTTTACAAAAAGCGTGGGCTAATCCGGACGAACTCGGGGTTCGTTCGGGTTAGTACGGCTTGTGTAAACCAATATAAACGTCCTTGTGCTTCCAGATCTGGGATCTTGAATGATAAATGCTTCATTTCATAACAGAAAATGAACAAAACATCATCAAAAGTCCGTAATGTTGTGAAGAAATCAAGTCTTTAAAAGGTTTTGCTCATATCTAAGCATAGATCTGAGTGAAAAACAGAAGTTTTATGTAAAAAGACGAAGATTTTCGTAAACAGAGAAGATTTGTTGAAAATGAAGGCTATGCCTTATGCCAAAATCGTTGTAAACCTTTGTAAAACGTTGATAAACGTTGTTGTAGTTGAAATCGGGTTGATTCTTACTTAGAACATGAAGGTTTCGGGTTTTGAGTGCTCTGGGCGAACTTACAGCAAGTTCAAATTAGAGGAATGAGCTGGGTATTGATAGGTGAAGGCAAGTTGAGAGCTGATGGGAGTCAAGTTCGGCCGAACTTGCATGTTTTCATGCAAGTTCGCGCGAACTTGTGGGATTTTGAGAGAAAGAGAGCCAAGTCGACCGAGCTTGACCTCCCTGAGGTTAAGTTCGAGCGAACTTGAGGTTTCTGAGGAGTTTAATTGGCCAGTCAAGTTCGGCCGAACTTGGTAACACCAAGTTCGAGCGAACTTGACCCAAAAGTTGGGTTTTCTTCGTTTATTTCGCGTTAAGCGTTCGTTTGGCGATTCGGTTCGTATTAGTTAGTTATATTAAGCATTTTAGTAAAGCGTTAAGCGTTATCCTTGGTATAATAGTGCGATTTAGCGATTCAAGAGTGTGAGAGCGATGCGATAGCGAGCGTAATCATAATCATAAACACACATAACACATAAATAATATAAAACCACATAAATAATTGCGATTTGCGATGCGATGAGATTAGCGATGCGATGTAATAAGCGATTAGATGTGATATAACATACATACTCATAATTAGTTAACATAAACTTTATTAATAAGCGAATCTCGGATTTACAAATGATAGATACAATCGATAAATAAGATAACAACGAGAAAATCGGAGTTGTTACAGTCTCCCCTACTTCAGGGAATTTCGTCCCGAAATTAAGTAGTGGCCTAACAAAGAGATGCGGATATTTCGTCCTCATATCACTTTCGAGTTCCCAAGTGAACTCGGCGCCGCGTTTGCCTTCCCATCGGACCTTCACGATAGGTATGCGAGAGCGTCGGAGTTTCTTGGTCTCCCGATCCATGATTTCAACGGGTTTTTCCATGAAATGGAGAGTCTCGTTGATTTGTAGATCTTCGAGAGGGACATGCAGATTTTCTTCGGCTAGGCACTTTTTAAGGCTAGACACATGGAAAGTCGGATGTACATTATTAAGTTCCTCCGACAGTTCGAGTCGGTAAGCCACTTTGCCGATCCTTTCCAGAATCTTAAAGGGTCCTACATATTGTGGTGCTCCTTTCCTTTATTTCCGAAGCGGACCACTCCCTTCCAAGGTGCAACCTTTAGGAGTACGTGATCTCCCACTTCGAATTGCAGGGGCTTGCGTCGTTTGTCGGTGTAACTCTTTTGGCGACTCCGAGCTTTCAAGAGATTGTCTCTGATTTGGAGGATCTTGTCGGTTGTTTCTTGAATTAGCTCGGGACCGGTAATTTGTGCTTCTCCGATCTTGTGCCATGCAATAGGCGATCGACATTTTCTTCCATACAGTGCCTCAAAAGGAGCCATTTGAATGCTGGTATGATAGCTATTATTGTACGAGAATTTGATTAAAGGTAAATGTGTATCCCAGTTACCACTGAAATCTATGATGCACGCGCGAAGCATGTCTTCGAGGGTGCGGATCGTGCGCTCAGTCTGGCCGTCGGTTTGAGGGTGGAAAGAGGTACTGAGATTGAGAGTAGTACCGAGAGCAGATTGAAAGGTCTCCCAGAAACGCGAGGTAAAGCAACCGTCGCGGTCAGAAATGATGTCACGAGGCATCCCGTGTCGACATATAACTTCGTCAGTATAGATTCGGGCTAACCGTTCGACCTTAAAGTCTTCTCGAATAGCAATAAAGTGCGCAGATTTAGTAAGACGATCAACGATAACCCAAATGCTATCGTGACCAGAGGAAGTGCGGGGAAGTTTGGTAACGAAGTCCATAGTATACTCTCCCACTTCTACATCGGGAATTCGGGTTGTTCGAGTAAGCCAGAGGGCATCTGATGTTCGGCTTTAACTTTCGAACAAGTTAAGCACTTTGAGACGTACAAGGCGATATCCTTTTTCATGCCCGGCCACCAATACTTAGGACGAAGGTCCTGGTACATCTTGTCGGCTCCGGGGTGAATGGAATATCGGGATTTATGAGCTTCGGTCATTAGCAAGTTACGAAGGTTATCGCGGGTAGGAATCCAAATGCGATCGAGATAGTAATAAATACCATTAGGCTTAGATACAAGCTGAGTTTCACCACCACATTTCAATTCGTCTTGAAGGGTATTCTCGTTAAAACAAGAAAATTGAGCGAAGCGAATCATGATTTCGAGATCATTCAAAGCTTGAGAGTCACGAACCCTATATACATAGCTTCGTCGACTTAGAGCATCGGCGACGACGTTTGCTTTGCCGGGATGGTCGTGTATCTCACAATCGTAATCGTTGAGAAGTTCAACCCATCGACGTTGTCGCATGTTTAGTTCTTTTTGAGTAAAGATATGCTGTAAGCTCTTATGGTCGGTGAAGACCGTACACTTAGTACCGTAAAGGTAGTGTCGCCATATCTTTAACGCAAAAACAACTGCACCGAGTTCGAGATCGTGGGTTGTGTAGTGCTTCTCGTGGATCTTGAGTTGGCGAGATGCATACGCGATAACCTTGTCTAGTTGCATGAGAACACAACCAAGACCAAGGTTAGAGGCATCACAATAAACAACGAAATCGTTGTTTCCATAGGGTAAAGCGAGGATAGGAGCGTTGCATAGCATACGCTTAAGAGTTTGAAAAGCTTCCTCTTGTTTAGAATCCCAAACAAAAGGTTTGTCTTTATGAGTTAAAGCGATAAGCGGAACCGCGATTTTTGAGAAGTCGGCGATGAATCGAAGGTAGTAACCCGCCAATCCAATAAATGAACGGATTTCGGAAGCATTCTTCGGTGTAACCCAACTCTTGACAGCTTCGATCTTTGCAGGGTCGACGTGAATTCCTTGACTATTAACGATGTGGCCGAGAAATTGGACTTCTTCGCGCCAGAATTCACATTTAGAGAACTTAGCATAAAGGCCATTACCATGGAGAAGTTCGAGGACTAAACGGAGATGACGCTTGTGTTCGTCTCTCGACTTCGAATAGATAAGGATATCATCGATGAAAACGATAACGAAACGATCTAAGAAGGCTTTACACACACGATTCATCAAATCCATGAAGACCGCAGGTGCATTGGTAAGACCAAAAGGCATGACCACGAATTCGAAATGGCCATAAAGGGTATGAAAGGCGGTTTTCGTAATATCTTCTTCCAATACGTGCAATTGATGATAGTCGGAAAGTAAATCGATCTTAGAAAAACAAGTAGCACCTTGAAGCTGATCAAATAAGTCGTCGATATGAGGAAGAGGGTAGCGGTTCTTTATCGTAAGTTTATTAAGTTCACAATAATCGATGTCGTTCGAAACGATCCATCCTTCTTTTTCAGGAAGAGGACGGGTGCGCCCCATGGCGAAGTGCTCGGGCTTATGAAACCTTTATCAAGAAGTTCTTGAAGTTAGCTTGATAGCTCGCGCATTTATGAGGGTGCGAGGCGATAAGGGGCTTTAGCAGCGGGAGTAGCACCTGGAATCAAATCGATACGGAATTCAACATCTCGAGTAGGGGGTAAACCGGATAAATCATCGGGAAAGACTTTAGGAAATTCACAAACAACGGGAACATCTTTGTAAGTCTTCTTTTCTTTCTATGGGTTCATGATATGAGCGAGGAAAGCAACACATCGCGTTTGCAAGCATTTGTGTGCTCGAGTACATGACAAAAGCATCAACTTCTTTGAGCGAGTTTCGCCGTAAACATGAAGTTGATCACCGTTTGGAAGAGGGAATCGGATCATTTTATCGAAACATACAACTTCAGCATGGTTTTCACGAAGAAAGTCCATACCTACTATGATATCGAAGCTACCTAACTGCATAGGTATGAGATTGATCGAGAAGACATGGTTGTTGAGATCGAGATTACAACCACGTAAGACGGAATTAACGGTAACAGTTCTTCCAGTGGCGACTTCCACATCAAAAGTCTTTGGAAATTTAGCGCGTTTACATTTTAAAACCTTTTTGAATTCTAACGATACAAAACAGTTATCGGCACCAGTATCAAACAAACAGGATGCATAAATACCATTAGCGAGAAACGTACCATTGACAACATTGTTGTCATTCTGAGCCTGGTGGTGGTTGAGATTGAAGGCTCTGCCACGCGCAGCTTGTGGTTGCTGCTGCTGCGGCGGCTGAGGCTGCTGCTGAAGCTGCGGTGCTGGCTGCCCTTGATTGACAAGACGATTCGGACAGACATTGGCGAAATGATTCGGATCACCACACACATAGCACATATATGCTTTTGGAGCTTGCTGCTGATTGGCTTGAGGAGGAGCGGGTAAAGCTAGAGCTGCTGGAGCCTGAGGAGCTAGCTGACGAGGACCTGATCGGCAACTCACAGTAAAATGGCCGTAGATATTGCAGTTTGTGCAAAAACGGCAGTTGCCACCAACGGCATGATGATAAGTGCACTTGGGGCACAGAGGGTGAGGTCCGGTATACACACGCTTAGCTGGAGGTGCGTTCGGAGCGGCTGACTGAAGTGGCTGAGGGTTTGCTTGAGCGGTGAGAGCATAGTTCTTACTCGGGTTTCCTCTTTTGCGTCCCTGACGCTTTCCCTTTGGTTCTCTTGATGAGTCGGTAGCAGCGGTTGGTTCGACGACGGCTTGATTGGCGACTTTAGCAGAGTTCTTGAAATAACCATCCTCAACTCGCTGATCGTTGATCTCCGCGGCGAGCATGTAGTTTTCCTCGATGGTTGTAGTACGAGCAACTTTCATGAAACTTGCGACACACTCGGGTAAACCACGGATGTACTTGTTGATAGATTTCTCATTCGTATCAACCTGGCTGGGACATATGATGCTCAAGATCTTAAACCAAGCAGTAAAACCAGCATTGTCGGGACCATCTTGTTTGATACCCCAAAACTCATTCTCGAGCTTTTGCATTTCATGCGGAGGACAGAACTCCTTCATCATTACTTCCTTGAGTTCCTCCCAAGATAGACTGTAGGCTTCATCATTTCCACGCTTGTTTCTTTCAGCTATCCACCAGTCGAGAGCGCGGGACTGGAAGACTCCGGTAGCGTTCACGGTGTGGAGGCCATCGGGGCATCCATGTCACACCCCGACCCGCAACGGAAAAGGTGACCAGGGTATGATTGGGTTTTCATCAAAGCTCATGACATTTATTATAAGGTTTCATATTTATTATTTCAATTTAAAAGAGATCATACAATCATATCAAACAAATACAACATGTTCTATTCATCCTTCTAAACTTCATTATTTTTCTTCTAAGGCAATTTCCTATGTTTTCCATGCTTCATCCCGTTCACCTGTATCATATGTAAAAATGGTTTTTGGGTCAACAAAAAGTTGGCGAGTGAACCTTGTTAGAAAACATTTATTATTTATTTCTGATTGTATTTAATATGGAAAAATCGTGCAATATTCATATATGAACAAATGTAAATAAACATACAATAACAACAATTAGCATACAATAACAAACCACAACAAACAATAACATACATTAACAAACCAACAGCATATAATCACAAACCATTAGCATACGATATCAAACAACAACAAACAATAACATACATTAACAAACCAACAGCATACAATAACATATCAACTCGCATAAATATATAACATAAATAAACTGTGCGATCAAGGCTCAATCAAACGGAGTCGATCGTATTGCATGTACTGAAAATGATAAATGTCTGTGCGATCAAGGCTCAATCAAACGGAGCCGATCTTATGTTGGCACGCCAGGTTCACGCTCATAATGTAATGGGGAACATGCTCAACGCTCATAATGTAATGGGGAGCGGCGGCCTATGAAATTGCATGTACTGAAAATAATAAATTAAATCTAAACAATAACCACTCAAACAGTTTATACAAACTGAATACACATTTATTCATGATATGAGGTATGCACAATGATTTAAATATAATAAATAGTAAGACACATGATACACCCCAAAAACGTGATTTAAACGGGGAATTTGTAGAGATTCACTCACCTTGGGTGCGTTTGGTGAATGATGATGAATGCGCACGAGTTTAGAGGATTGATCGACGAGGAATAACTAACCTAATTAATAATGAAAAAGTAAGGTAAATAAATGGATTTTATTAAAAACTTTAATAAGATTTTTGGGTATATTTTTGTGAGTTTTAAGCTAATTTCTAACTTTAAAAATGTTATTTTTAAGTATTTTTAATTGATTTTTAAATAAAATAAATAAATAAAAATAATAATAAAAAAATATTGACTTTTTGACCGTTGACTTGTTGACCGTTGACCGGTTTTATTGTGTAAGTGTATGCGCCGGGTGAGGCTCGAACCCGAGATCTCCCGTTCGCATGCACGCAGCTCTACCAACTGAGCTACGTGTCTAACCTGAAATATTTATATTTTTAATTATATTTATATACTAATTGAATTAATTCGAAATTCATTTATTTTAAAAACGATTTTAATGTCACGACTCGGTGCACTCCACAGGTCTCGAACCCGGGACCTGTGGTTTAGTTTGGCACACAGTCCACCGCTGGACTGTGTGTCTAACTTGGTAAATATCCTAATTTTTATTATACTTAACATATTACTGAATTAACCCGGTTCAGTTTAAAAAAAAATGCATTTCATTACAGCGAATGAGGTTGGGACAGGAATCGAACTCGCGACGTGTATGTATTTATTTGCACACAGTCCACCGCTCGACTGTGTGTCTAACCCGTTTATAATTCCGATTTTAAATAATCTTATAACATAACTACTTCGTCTTCTTCGTTCAAAACTCAGGCAACGGTTATCTAACTGTTATTTGCTAAATTAATTTAACGAACATTATGAGCAATCGAAAGGTAATGAACAGGAACAGGTTTGGGGATTGATTGTACCGAACTGATCGTCTTTCTTCAGAAGTTCGGCAAAGACCGTCGGCTCTGTTTTGGGAGCTCCTTCTGTTCGAATTCAACAATCAGTTTGGATGAAATAGATGTGAAATTGAACCATTGAGTAACGATTATCAGTAGGTTACATGATCATACCGGTTAACAGCGGGATTCTGAAACTTTCAGAAGTTTTTCGGCGAAAACAGAAAAATCCGGCAATGTCGTCTGGGGTTGATGCTGAGCGATGAAATGGTGTTAGAATTTGTTTTATAATGGAATGAAACAGAAACATCGAGGTAATTACCGTGTAGATGAAAGTCCCGGTTTTCCGGCGACTTGCAGAGAATTCCGACGAGTGAAATTTCTTGCAACATAGATTCTTTAAAGGTTTAAGGTGAGTGGGAGTGATGTCAGTATAAGTCCTATGATCTTATTTTTGGGTAAGAAGAAAAGATGGGTTGAACTCGGTTTTCCGGCGAAAATTTCCGGTAAATTTTCAGAGAATTCCGGCGAGTTTTCTGAGCGAAATGAAGAGTATAATTTTGATAAAGTCGCGCTCAACTGATGAATGATGTACAATTCAGATTGATTTACATTTTCAGTTTCAAATTCCCAAATCTTTCGGTTATGGTTTAGCGATTTGAATGAGGGTCATTAACGTTTTTCAGTTATAACAGGCGAGGATTTAAATGCATCCGTTATGACAAAAGAACACTTCAATGTTTGATGAATTCGTCGGGATTTCCGGCGAGAATGATTTGGGCGCTGAGTGACCAAAATCGACTTCAGTTTTTATTATATGTATTAATTGAATCAATAAATTAACAAGAAACACAAGTGGCGGAGTGGTTGGGCGAGTGTGAGTTAAGTCTTTGTGTAACCTTTGGCTGACCCGGGTTCGAAACCCGGCAGCAGTATTTTATTTTTATTTCATTATTTTTAGTACATTTTCAAAAATAAATTTTATATTCTAATATACTTATTAATTATGTATCGTTTAAAATTAATTTGGGCATTAAATACGCAACGAAATTTTTAACTGGTTGTTCGGTTAATAAACGAAGCGGGTTTGGTAAAATCCGGTTTTTGGCAGATGTTACAGTATCCCCTACTTTTAGAAATTTCGTCCCGAAATTTAAGTAGTGGCATATTTGTCTAGAAAGGATGGCGTTTTAATTTGACAATTACATACTTAGAAGAGAGTAAGAGTTTAAATTTTGTTTGAGGCGGTAACGTTCCTTGTAAGGGTTGAATACCCCGCTACAGGAATCGCTTTTTGTTGCCTAAAGTGTATGAATACGGAACATGGATACACAGAGTTGATTGACTAAGTATGATGTTATGCATATGAGTTTGGGTACGTTTGAAAGATTAGGTCATATCCTAAAACAAAACTTTTACTACTAAAACCTACATGGAACTTCTCATAACCGCCTGACAATGCCTCTGATCCTTTGGCAAGAACACTTATATATAGGAAGTACCAGCGGCATATCCACCATATTCTTGTCAAATTTTCATTGGTTTTATCAGTAAGTTATGATTGGTTCTATGATGTGACTCTAGAACATAAATAAACACAACAACCAATATCTGAGTCCTAATTCTGATAGCATACATGTTTGATTGATGACACAATCCAATTCCTTTAAATGATAAGATGATATGAATGCTAAATCAGTGAGTATAACACAAACTTCAATCAATACAATACTAAATCCTACATGGAACTTCTCATAACCGCATGATAATGCCTCTGATCCTTTGACAAGAATACTTATATATAGGAAGTACCAGCGGCGTATCCACCATATTCTCGTCAAATTTTCATTGGTTTTATCGGTAAGTTATGATTAGTCCTATGTGACTCTAAAACATAAACAAACACAACAACCAAAACTTGAGTCCTTGAATGATGACAATACCTCTCTCGTTTGTTATGATGGAGAGGTTAGTCTATGTAGAAAATGGAACACAATCCAATTTCTTTAAATGATGAGTTGATATGAATGTTAAATCAGTGAGTGTAAAACAAATTTCAACCAAAACATTACTAGATCCTACATGGAACTTCTCATAACCGCCTGATAATGCCTCTGATCCTTTGACAAGAATACTTATATATAGGAAGTACCAGCGGCGTATCCACCATATTCTTGTCAAATTTTCATTGGTTTTATCAGTAAGCTATGATTAGTCCTATGTGACTCTAAAACATAAATAAACACAACAAACAATGCCTGAGTCATAATCCTGATAGTATACATGTTTGAATGATGACAGTCCCTCTCTCGTCTGTTGTGATGGAGAGGTTAATCTATGTAGAAGTGAGACACAGCCCAACTTCTTTAAATAATGAGATTGAAATACGTTGAGATGTATGATGGTATGAATGTTGAATCAATGAGTATAAAACAAAACTGAAATAATAATTCGCATTAAGATCCTTGGATAAACTTCCAATTTAGAATTGAGACACGTGAGAATTGAGATAACATAAAGAAAGCATAAAACTAAGCAGTGGGAGTTGAATCTTGATTTTCAGTGAAGGGAACTAGTTGGGTGTTTTCGTTTGGGCCGTCATTATCTTCAACCGGATTAGCGTTGATGTTGAAAATTATTCCTCTTGCTGGTGGCCCAGTGGTTGGGTTTTCTTGATTTGCTTGGTTAACTGGGTTTGCTTGAGCTTGAGCGTTTATGATGTTAACCAATTGAGGGCACGTGTTTCTAAAATGGGTAGGGTCGCCACAATTGAAACAAGCTCGAACATATGGGAACATGGGGTATTGGGGTTGTTGATACGTTTGGATCATGTTTTGAGTAGGGGGTGAGGTTTGGTTTTGAGAGGTGCGGCAAACTTTGCTCAAATGACATAGCGTCCACAATTCGCACATAGTCGACAAAGTACGGTAGATGGATGGTGATAAAAACAGGTGTTACATCGAGGGTGAGGTCCAAGGTAAGGTTTCTTATTTGGGTAGGTTGAGTCGGGTGCTACTTGAGTGATTGGGATAGCTTGGAGGGGTACGACTTGTAAGGATGGTTGATTGCGTTGGGTGACAGCGAAAAGTTGCTCGTCTCGTTTCCTCTTGGAAATAGGTTGAGAAGGGGATTCGGTTTGGGTGGAGTTGGAGGTTTCAGTTGATGCTTTATCTTCCTTCTTCTCCTCCTTGAAGTCTTTATTCCGTATATGGTTCTCGGTGAGCTCTGTAGCTATCTCCATTGCTGCTTCCAAAGTTGCAGGTGTGGTACTTATTACAGAGTCTTGAATTTTTGAAGGAAGACCTTGAATGTAGTGTTCGATCAAACGGTAGAGGGGAGTGAACAAGTTGGGAACCATTCGATTTAACTCGAGGAACCTCTTGTTGTATGTAGTGTGGTCGCCTTCCTTTTGTTTCAACGAATAGAACTCATCCTCTAATTTCTTGACTTCGTTCCTTGGGCAAAACCGTCTTGTCATGATTTCTTTCAACTCTTCCCAAGTCAAAGTCATAGCATCTTCAACACCTCGCTTGGCCTTCTCTGTATTCCACCAAGTAAGTGCTATTCCAAATAAACGACCAGTAGCATATCGCACTTTGCGATCATCGGGGCAATCGCAAGTTAGAAAAATGTTTTCCATTTCTTCAAATCAAAAGAGAAGAGCGGTAACACCTTCAGTCCCTTCGTATTTTGTAGGGTCACAAGATTTGAAATGCTTGTAGGTGCATTTAGTGGTATTTGGGGGAGGGTTGACAATATTTTGAACTTCTTGATTGACGGGATTAGCGGTAAGGGCTTGTTGGACTTGGACTATAATGTTGGGTATTACGGCAGCCATTTGTTGAGCGATTAGGGCAGCCATGCGCTCGCGAGCTTTTCCTGCTCTCATCTTCCTACGAGCGTGACTAGAAGACATCTACAAGAAAGACATATCAAGAGTATGAGTTGGATGCTTTTGGGATCATGTGTCGTATTTAGGAATGAACATTCATAAAATAAACATAGCAAAATAAACCTACTACATCCATAGGATGTCTTGGGCTTTGCTCGTAATTGGGCCTTGCATGCCGCCATACTTCACCTTCGTAATCATGTGGGCCCCCATGACTACCGTGGTTTTTCATATGGTTCGCATGTGTTTGCCTGGTTACGTACACTAAACCCGGAGAAAATCGAGATATATGTAACGTGTGATATTCGGAATGTGTCCAGGTGTGGACACGGTGACACCTCAAAGTGGGGTTAGTTCGAACGACGTTTGGTGTGGCATGCTTTGGCCTAATAGGTCCTTCGTACTCTCATCGTTAGTCCCCAGGTAGGCAAACTGGTCCGTTATATTGGATTTATACGAATGCCAACCTAGACAGGAAGTTCCGACTACCGGTACGTGTACCGTTACAGTTACTACATGCCCGTCGCAGAACTCACTCTGATGAGATTTGAAAAAATGAAAAAAAATGCGACAAAATCTTGAATAACGGAAGTATGAAGATAATTTGAATATGTGAATATTGTAACATGTATGATGAATATGTATGTAAGTATGTATGTTCAACTGTAAGCATAATTTACTATATATCACAAAATGTAACATTGGAAATGTTTGCATGCATTTGTGTATGTAATAAATATGAAACAAATAAATATCATAAGTTTGCATGTAACCACATAAACAATTAAAATCTAATCAACTATAGTATAGGCTCTAAGGGTCTAATAACCTATCCTATATCCCTATAGTCAAAAGCTCTGATACCAATCTGTCACACCCCGACCCGCAGCGGAGAAGGTGACCGGGGCATGATTGGGTTTTCATCAAAGCTCATGACATTTATTATAAGGTTTCATATTTATTATTTCAATTTAAAAGAGATCATACAATCATATCAAACAAATACAACATGTTCTATTCATCCTTCTAAACGTCATTATTTTTCTTCTAAGGCAATTTCCTATGTTTTCCATGCTTCATCCTGTTCACCTGTATCATATGTAAAAATGGTTTTTGGGTCAACAAAAAGTTGGCGAGTGAACCTTGTTAGAAAACATTTATTATTTATTTCTGATTGTATTTAATATGGAAAAATCGTGCAATATTCATATATAAACAAATGTAAATAAACATACAATAACAACAATTAGCATACAATAACAAACCACAACAAACAATAACATACATTAACAAACCAACAGCATATAATCACAAACCATTAGCATACGATATCAAACAACAACAAACAATAACATACATTAACAAACCAACAGCATACAATAACATATCAACTCGCATAAATATATAACATAAATAAAACTGTGCGATCAAGGCTCAATCAAACGGAGCCGATCGTATTGCATGTACTGAAAATGACAAATGTCTGTGCGATCAAGGCTCAATCAAACGGAGCCGATCGTATTGCATGTACTGGAAATGATAAATGTCTGTGCGATCAAGGCTCAATCAAACGGAGCCGATCGTATGTTGGCACGCCAGGTTCACGCTCATAATGTAATGGGGAACATGCTCAACGCTCATAATGTAATGGGGAGCGGCGGCCTATGAAATTGCATGTACTGAAAATAATAAATTAAATCTAAACAATAACCACTCAAACAGTTTATACAAACTGAATACACATTTATTCATGATATGAGGTATGCACAATGATTTAAATATAATAAATAGTAAGACACATGATACACCCCAAAAACGTGATTTAAACGGAGAATTTGTAGAGATTCACTCACCTTGGGTGCGTTTGGTGAATGATGATGAATGCGCACGAGTTTAGAGGATTGATCGACGAGGAATAACTAACCTAATTAATAATGAAAAAGTAAGGTAAATAAATGGATTTTATTAGTGAGTTTTAAGCTAATTTCTAACTTTAAAAATGTTATTTTTAAGTATTTTTAATTGATTTTTAAATAAAATAAATTAATAAAAATAATAATAAAAAAATATTGACTTTTTGACCGTTGACTTGTTGACCGTTGACCGGTTTTATTGTGTAAGTGTATGCGCCGGGTGAGGCTCGAACCCAAGATCTCCCGTTCGCGTGCACGCAGCTCTACCAACTGAGCTACGTGTCTAACCTGAAATATTTATGTTTTTAATTATATTTATATACTAATTGAATTAATTCGAAATTCATTTATTTTAAAAACGATTTTAATGTCACGACTCGGTGCACTCCACAGGTCTCGAACCCGGGACCTGTGGTTTAGTTTGGCACACAGTCCACCGCTGGACTGTGTGTCTAACTTGGTAAATATCCTAATTTTTATTATACTTAACATATTACTGAATTAACCCGGTTCAGTTTTAAAAAAATGCATTTTATTACAGGGAATGAGGTTGGGACAGGAATCGAACTCGCGACGTGTATGTATTTATTTGCACACAGTCCACCGCTCGACTGTGTGTCTAACCCGTTTATAATTCCGATTTTAAATAATCTTATAACATAACTACTTCGTCTTCTTCGTTCAAAACTCAGGCAACGGTTATCTAACTGTTATTTGCTAAATTAATTTAACGAACATTATAAGCAATCGAAAGGTAATGAACAGGAACAGGTTTGGGGATTGATTCTACCGAACTGATCGTCTTTCTTCAGAAGTTCGGCAAAGACCGTCGGCTCTGTTTTGGGAGCTCCTTCTGTTCGAATTCAACAATCAGTTTGGATGAAATAGATGTGAAATTGAACCATTAAGTAACGATTATCAGTAGGTTACATGATCATACCGGTTAATAGCGGGATTCTGAAACTTTCAGAAGTTTTCCGGTGAAAACAGAAAAATCCGGCAATGTCGTCTGGGGTTGATGCTGAGCGATGAAATGGTGTTAGAATTTGTCTTATAATGGAATGAAACAGAAACATCGAGGTAATTACCGTGTAGATGAAAGTCCCGGTTTTCCGGCGACTTGCAAAGAATTCCGGCGAGTGAAATTTCTTGCGACAGAGATTCTTTAAAGGTTTAAGGTGAGTGGGAGTGATGTCAGTATAAGTCCTATGATCTTATTTTTGGGTAAGAAGAAAAGATGGGTTGAACTCGGTTTTCCGGCGAAAATTTCCGGTAAATTTTCAGAGAATTCCGGCGAGTTTTCTGAGCGAAATGAAGAGTATAATTTTGATAAAGTCGCGCTCAACTGATGAATGATGTACAATTCAGATTGATTTACATTTTCAGTTTCAAATTCCCAAATCTTTCGGTTATGGTTTAGCGATTTGAATGAGGGTCATTAACGTTTTTCAGTTATAACCAGCGAGGATTTAAATGCATCCGTTATGACAAAAGAACACTTCAATGTTTGATGAATTCGTCGGGATTTCCGGCGAGAATGATTTGGGCGCTGAGTGACCAAAATCGACTTCAGTTTTTATTATATGTATTAATTGAATCAATAAATTAACAAGAAACACAAGTGGCGGAGTGGTTGGGCGAGTGTGAGTTAAGTCTTTAACCTTTGGCTGACCCGGGTTCGAAACCCGGCAGCAGTATTTTATTTTATTTCATTATTTTTAGTACATTTTCAAAAATAAATTTTATATTCTAATATACTTATTAATTATGTATCGTTTAAAATTAATTTGGGCATTAAATACGCAACGGAATTTTTAACTGGTTATTCGGTTAATAAACGAAGCGGGTTTGGTAAATCCGGTTTTTGGCGAATGTTACAATCCACTTTGCCCAAAAGTGACCTCAATAGCATCGAACCAGTGAAACATAGAAGTCGGTCCGTCATTGCCCGTGAAGGCGAGAGGTGCACAAGCCTTGAAGTTCTTGAAGCTGAATCGCGGCTTGGGATTCTCAGTTTTTGAGTCGACTGATGAGTTGCTGCTTAAAGCATGAATTTCCGAGACGATTTGCGGAATTACTTTAGCTATCTCCTTGGCTACCATTGTAGCGATACGCTTGTCGGCGTCGCTGCGCTGGAGATTCCTTCGGGTGTGCGATCCCATTGAAGACATCTACACGAAGAATTTAGATTAGATGAGATTTGATTATAATAGAGTTATGTTTAAATATCTATTATTATTATCATTCATTCAAGGCACAAAATCACATAAACACGTAGGCACGTAAGCACATAAGCACGTATTTCATGTAAGCATATACTTTGCACATATTCACCTTCTTATAAGTAAAGCGTAGCGCGTTGGAGATGCGATATAATAGCGAGATATAAGCGACATAAGCGAGGTAATACCGCTTATGAGGCACACATGTCCTCATAGGCGTGAGCGAGTTAAGCGATTAGTTTGGTTGGTGTATTAATTAGCGTTTTAGATTACGAGAGTTGTGTGAGTAGTGCATGCGTTCTGTGAAGTGTAAAGCAATAAAGCGAGAAATTGGTAATGCGAGAAATAAATAAATAAAGCGAGAAATCGAATAAAGCGAAAATTCTCAAAATTTTAAACACATAAATAATAATAAACTCGGTGATGCGTAAATCGACGATATAGGCTTAAATCAATTGTGAGTGTCCGGGGTTTTGAGACGTTGACTACCCAAAGTGGTTCGACTACCCTTTGCATTTGGACCCACGCTTTGGCCTAGTAGATAAACATTCTCACCGCAAGCGGCTAACGACGTTTACCCTTCCAGTTAATACGTGTTCTAAACAATCGGCATATCCGAGACTTTGGTGAGATTGAAAATCGAAGCACGAAATTAGTTATTAAGATGCGGGTTCCACCCCTAACTTAATCAACATCATTCCTAGTTGTGGCCACGCTCACCGATCACATCTGGCGTTCCACTAGATAGAAAGGGAGAGGTTCGTCGAGGTTTGGATGTCACTCCTAACTCAACGAAGATATCTCGTGATGAGTAATACGCGGAATGAGCGATCATATTGAGAGTTCTTGGTTATCACACCTAGTCTCAACTTGATCCTCGTTTGTGGGATATGAGCGTTTCATAATCGTGTATATTGTATTAACCTTAGGAAAGGCATATTTTAGCATTTATGGCAAGTAGATTAACATTTAATTCAAAGATAGTCACTCGGGTACTTAAACATGTTACTAGGTCGAATCTTGGCAATTCTACCTATTATCCTAAGGAATTCGCTCTGATACCAATCTGTCACACCCCAACCGATGGCGGAAACATCGGGGTTAGTGGCACTAGGCGACCAGATTGTCTCACGAGAAATTCCGTAACAATTATCCAACAACATTACTTAACATTTAACATCCCATACTATTAAACATAATAATTCAAACAACCATTACAGAAATTCTGATTTTCTCATAAAAACAACATGGTTCGATATCCCCTAGATTTTTATTACAACCGTTCTAAACAAGATAAGCAAAATACTAAATAAAACTACTCCAAAGCAATCCAAGCTAAATCCTCAACCTGTTACATACGTTAAAATACAAGTCAATACAATTAAGTAAAGGTGAGCATACGAGTTTGAATAATACTAGCATAATCGAGAAAGCGTTTGCGAAACAATCTAATTACATATCATGATACACCAAAACACTTAACATAACATAGGCTTATTTCTCATGCTAACTACCATGAAAAGGCTTGCGCGACCATCCTAACTAGACCCCGTCGGGTGTTAGCCAAACTATAGTACCATACTAGCTAAGGAGGCAAGTTAACGAAAATAAGTCCTAGTCACATGTTTCCAGTATCACGTATCGAGCATATACAATCAGATTATTCGCGTGCGATAAACCGTTTTGATTTGTGAAGTGATTTTGATATAGGAACGTATGTAACACCCAAAAAGTGCATTAAAGCGAAAATGGGTCAAGTATACTCACTGTGGATGCGTTTTAGTAAGACTTAAGATTCTGAGGAGAGTTGCGGAGTGCGCCGGATCAGCCTGTAAACGAACAGAAGTGCATCAGTCTTCCGAAAAGCCGAAACGGTGAAGTTTGATTTGAGCAGTAGGCAAGTTCGGGCGAACTTGTGTGTAAACACACAAGTTCCAGTGAACTTGTATGGTTTTACATGGTTTAGAGTCAAGTTCAGTCGAACTTGGTAAGTTTCTTAGGAAACTTGTCAAGTTCGGGCGAACTTGTAAGAATATCTTACTGAAATGACAAGTTCAGGCGAACTTGTATAGTTTCCTAAGAAACTAGACAAGTTCGGTCGAACTTGTGGAGAATTTAGTGAAAATAGCCCAAGTTCGATCGAACTTGACCCATTTGGGTGCAAGTTCGGTCGAACTTGACCTGGGGAGTTGGTGATTCTTGAGCGAACTTAATGTTTTCGGGTCCAAAATCTTGTGTTTTCGCGTCGTTTGCTGAGTAAATCGAGTGTTCATCCCTCCAACCCTGTGCTACTGAGCAAACTTAGGTCGGAGAGGTCTTTTAGAGCGGTTTTAGCCATTTTACAAAAGCGTGGGCTAATCCGGACGAACTCGAGGTTCGTTCGGGTTAGTCCGGCTTGTGTAAACCAACATAAACGTCCTTGTGCTTCCAGATCTGGGATCTTGAATGATAAATGCTTCGTTTCATATCAGAAAATGAACAAAACATCATCAAAAGTCCGTAATCTTGTGTAGAAATCAAGTTTTTAAAAGGTTTTGCTCATATCTAAGCATAGATCTGAGTGAAAAACAGAAGTTTTATGTAAAAAGATGAAGATTTTCGTAAACAGAGAAGATTTGTTGAAAACGAAGGCTATGCCTTGTGCCAAAATCGTTGTAAACCTTTGTAAAACGTTGTTGTAGTTGAAATCGGGTTGATTCTTACTTAGAACATGAAGGTTTTGGGTTTTGAGAGCTCTGGGCGAACTTACAGCAAGTTCAAATTAGAGGAATGAGCTGGGTATTTATAGGTGAAGGCAAGTTGAGAGCTGATGGGAGTCAAGTTCGGCCGAACTTGCATATTTTCATGCAAGTTCGCGCGAACTTGTAGGATTCTGAGAGAAAGAGAGCCAAGTTTGACCGAGCTTGACCTCCCTGAGGTTAAGTTCGAGCGAACTTGATGTTTCTGAGGAGTTTAATTGGCCAGACAACTCGGCCGAACTTGGTAACACCAAGTTCGAGCGAACTTGACCCAAAAGTTGGGTTTTTCTTTGTTTATTTCGCGTTAAGCGTTCGTTTATTCGGTTCGTATTAGTTAGTTATATTAAGCGTTTTAGTAAATCGTTAAGCGTTATACTTTGTATAATAGTGCGATTTAGCGATTCGAGAGTGCGAGAACGATGCGATAGCGAGCGTAATCATAATCATAAACACACATAACACATAAATAATATAAAACCACATAAATAATTGTGATTTGAGATGCGATGAGATTAGCGATGCGATGTAATAAGCGATTAGATGTGATATAACATACATACTCATAATTAGTTAACATAAACTTTATTAATAAGCGAATCTCGTATTTACAAAGGATAGATACAATCGATAAAAAAGATAACAACGAGAAAATCGGAGTTGTTACATAGAGTATCGGGATTTGTGGGCTTCATCCATCAAGGTGTTTCCAAGGTTAAGACGATTGGGAATCCAAATGCGATCATGGTAGTATAGGATATCATCAGGTTTAGCTGCGAGTGGGTTTTCGACTCCACAATTCAACTCGTTATCGAGGTTATCCTCGTTAATGACGGCAAATTGCGCTTGGCGAATTAGCTCATGAAGTTTTCCACGAGTTGGTGACAACGAACACTCTTGACATGAGTTTTACGACTTAGTGCATCGGCTACAACATTCGCCTTGCCAGGGTGGTAGCGAATGTCACAATCGTAGTCGTTTAACAATTCTACCCAACGATGTTGACGCATGTTGAGTTCCTTTTGATCAAAGATATGTTGAAGGCTCTTGTGGTCGGTGAAGACTGTACACTTAGTACCATAAAGATAGTGTCGCCAAATCTTTAATGCAAAAACAACTGCACCAAGTTCAAAGTCATGCGTAGTATAGTTTTTCTCATGGATTTTGAGTTGTCTCGAAGCGTAAGCGATAACCCTGTCCCGTTGCATAAGAACGCAACCAAGACCTTGGTTTGAGGCATCACAATACACGAAGAAATCGTCGTTTACATCAGGAAGTGCAAGGATAGGAGCATTACAGAGCATGTCCTTGAGGGTTTGAAAAGACTCCTCTTGCTCGGGACCCCAAACAAAAGGTTTATCTTTCTGAGTCAATGACGTTAAAGGAACGGCAATCTTGGAGAAGTTCGAGATGAAGCAACGATAATAGCCAGCTAAACCAAGAAAAGAACGAATTATAGAAGGCGATTTAGGTGCAATCCAATTCTTCACACTTCTATCTTTGCGGGGTCAACATGAATACCGAGTTCATTGACGGTGTGACCAAGAAATTGAACCTCTTTTAGCCAAAATTCACACTTGGAGAATTTGGCATAAAGACGTTCGGTACGCAAAAGCTGGAGGATAAGTTGCAAATGTCGCCCATGTTCTTTTTTTGTTTTGTAATAGATGAGAATATCATCGATGAATACGATTACGAAACGATCGAGGAAGGGTTTACACACCCGGTTCATGAGATCCATAAACACTGCAGACGCGTTAGTCAAACCAAAAGGCATGACCACGAACTCATAGTGTCCATAACGTGTGCGAAAGGCAGTCTTAGTACATCTCCCTCGAAAATTCGAAGTTGATGGTAGCCAGAACGGAGGTCGATTTTCGAGAAACAAGTCGCACCTTGAAGTTGATCAAAGAGATCAGTGGGTATCGGTTCTTGACTGTAAGTTTACTGAGTTCACGATAGTCAATGCACATCCAAAAAGACCCATCTTTCTTCTTGACGAACAAAACAGGAGCGCCCCAAGGGGAAGTACTAGTGCGTATAAAGCCTTTATCAAGAAGCTCTTGAAGTTTGCTAGATAGCTCTTGCATCTCCAAGGGTGCTAAACGATAAGGAGCTTTCGCAACCGGAGTTGCGCCAGGTATGAGGTCAATACGAAAGTCAACAGGTCGAGGAGGCGGAGGACCAGGAAGATCCTCTGGAAAGACATCAGGGAAATCACAAACAACAGGAACGTCACTCACGCTCGGGCCTTTATCTTTCTTTTCCACAACATGGGCCAGAAAGGCAAAGTACTCCTTGCGCAAATATTTGTTTGCTTGGATACACGACATAAGCTTAAGACCCTTAGAAGGTTTCTCGCCATAGATGTGTAAGGAATCGTTGTTAGGAAAGGGAAGGCGAATGAACTTTTCCGAACAAACAACTTCGGCACGAACTCGCTTAAGCCAATCCATGCCTACTATGACATCAAAACTACCCATTTGCATAGGTATGAGGTCGATTGAAAACGTATGATCGTTTAGAATCAAGGAACAATTAGAAAGGATAGAATCAACAGAGACGGTTTTACCATTTGCGACTTCGACAGCGAAAGGATTAGGCAATTTGGAACGTACGCACTTAAGTAAAGGTTCAAATTCAGTTGAAACAAACTTTTATCGGCGCCAGTAACAAATAGACATGAAGCATAAACATGGTTAACAAGGAACGTACCAGTGATAACGTCGTTTGAACTTTGAGCCTGAGCGTTGGTGAGGGCGAATGCTCTTCCGCGTGCCGGTTGAGGCTGTTGCTGCTGCTGAGGCTGCTGGTTGACGTTGCGCTGAGGACAAACGTTGGCAAGATGGCTCGGGTCACCGTACTTGAAACATGCTCGCACAGGAGCATTTTGAGGTTGGGTTTGAGGTTGAGCAGGGTTAGGCATGAGGGCTTGAGGTTGAGTGTTTGGGGTTGCGGGAAGTTGCAGCAACGGTTAGCAAAGTGCCCAAACCTTTGACATTGGGCACACTTGCGGCATGGGGTACCAGTGGGATGATGGCGTAAACAGGTAGTACACTGGGGATGAGACCCAGCGTAGCCCTGCCTTCGCTGATCAGGGTTAGCAGGGGTGATGGCTGCAACAGTTTGGATGGGTTGAGGGTTTGGTAACAACCGCACAATTTTAACTAGAAGCCTTCCGCTTCTTGTTCTTGGGGTTGTTGTTGCTTCAGCGGTGGCTTGGTGCGTGCTTTTCAGCAAGGCCTTTGCGGCATTCTTGCGCTCGACCTGGTTGTTGTTAAGGCGAGCAGCCAAGCGGTAGGTTTCCTCGATAGTCGCTGGGAAAGCAGCTTCCACGAGGTTCATGAAAGAATCGGGTAGGCAATGGATGTACTTGTTGATAGCCTTTTTCAGTGGTATCAACTTGGCTAGGACAAAGGATGCTAAGCTGCTTGAAGCGTTGGGTTAAACCATCATTATCATCCCCATTTTGCTTGAGGTACCAAAACTCTTGTTCTAGCTTCCTAAGCTCATGTGGAGGGCAGAACTCGTCCCTCATGATCTTCTTTAATTCGGCCCATGGTAACGCGTGGGCGATATCATCTCCTCTTGTGCTACGTTCGGAGGTCCACCACTTGAGAGCCCTCGAGCGGAACACCCCTGTGGCGTTCTGGGTGCGCAAGTCATCGGGACAGCCACTTTGGCGAAAGGTGATCTCCATGGCTTCAAACCAAGTCAACAGAGCGGTCGTGCCATCGTTACCTGTAAACTCCAGAGGTTTGCAGGCAACGAATTGTTTGAAAAGGAATTGTGACTTAGGCTTTTCAACCTTGGAGTCCATGGAGCCTTGTAGTGATTCGGTATTGGATTGGATCTTGCTGACTATGTCGGGTATAACTCGGGCCATTTAGTCGGCCATTTGTTCAGCGATGAGGTTCACGAGTTCTTGCTTGGAGATAGAGCGGGAACCCTTCTTGGCCTTCTTGTGGTCATTGGATGAGTTTGGAGAAGACATCTAGGGTTGAAATAAAAAGGAAAAGGATGAGACTTGATCATAATGTAAAAATAAGTTTTACATGTATAAGCATGGATAGTTCACGTATGTTGCATGTATTTAACGGGTATTCAACATGTATTCAATAAGCATAATCACGTATGAATGCGTATAAAGAGTATAAATTTAGTTGGTTCACGAGGATTATTATTGTTTTTGATTGCGATAAACGTGCGAATTGTATAACGGTTTCAAATGAATAAGGTAATAAATTTAAAATCACATAAAAATTGAGATAACATAAAAGATTGGCTCAATAAAATATAGGATTGTTTCGGGTAGAGAAACGTCGACTATTCCAATGTGGTTCGTAAGATCTTTCGAGTTAGGGAACATGCTTTGGCCTTATAGGTAAAATACTCTCATCGAGAAGCGATTAACGGTATTTTACCCTTCCGGTTACTACATGTCCCTAGTCGATCGAAAATTCGAGACTTTGGCGAGATTGAAAATCGAGGAACGGGACTAGTTGACAAGGTGCAGGTTTCACCCCTAACTTGACAACATCGTACCCTAAGTGTGGTTTGCTTCTTACTAAACGAGGAGCATATTCCGACTCGTTGGTAAAATCCACTAGAGTATGAAATGAAAGCTTTCCATCAAGGTGTGGATGTCACTCCTAACTTGATGGTGTAACTTCGTGAAAAATCGAATATGCGGAATGAGGGATTTCACCAAAAATTGTAGGTCATTGGACCTATTTTGGTGCAAGTCACCTTATTTGTATCACGAGTGTCTTCAAGCCTTAAAGTGTATTGTGTAAAATGTCTTAGGAAAGACATTATGTATGTATTAAGACCAAAAGATAAGGAAAGAAGCAATGAGGAAGAATAAAGTTTTAAGCATGATAATAGAATGGTCAAAACAGGACGCTTAAACTATAGACTAGGTCAAACATGGCAATTCTACCTAATTCCCTATAGTTATGGCTCTGATACCAATCTGTCACACCCCAACCGATGGCAGAAACATCAAGGCGGGACGAAATAGATTGCTCATTGCTCATAAAACTAACAGTGACAATAATTAATTAAACCGGATTTCATTTCATACCTAAATTGTCATACATTACAAGAGAAATTCAAATAAAACCATATAAATGACAAAATTTGATACAACAATAATAAACCTAACGTCTATGTGTGTATCTAGTCTCGACGCTACTTCATTTTCATAGCATCATCTTCATCAACCTGTAACATGTTTTAAAATACGAGTTCAATGCAAAAGCAAAGGCGAGTATACAAGTTTGAGAATAGCATACGTATAAGCATAAGTTTAAACAAATCCACATGGCAACTAAGTTTACATACGAGCATATACAAGGCAGGCGATATTTCTAGTCAACCCTCTGTTTACGCAACTAGTATAAATAATTCAACATGACCACTCGTTCACGAGCGGTGCGTTACTCCTATAGCGCTATACATGTTAAATGGAGGCTCAAAATAAGCTAATGACTATGATATTACATACGTTCGGTCCTAGTTAAGCATAACATACGTGTCAAAGCGTTCATGTATAATGGATTGTTTTGTGCAAGTAATAAAGCATAAATTTAGTGTTGTTTTGGTAAAGTAACGTGTTACACCCCAAAAGTGATAAACCTAAAAGGGGGCATTCGAGTATATACACGGTTTTGCAAGAGCTTTCCGATTAGCAAAGTCCGTGAAAGGTTTGTAAGTTGATGGAATGACACCAAGTTATCCTACAAGAGGAAACAAAGGTGTGAGTTTTGGATGATGTCGGGAGATTCGGATTTTAGAAGTTTCAAGTAAATTGAAAGTATAACAAAGTATCTTACATGAAAATAATCACTATGGTCTAGCACTCGTTTTGACACTATGAGAACCCCTTAGGGTTTATGTGATTTCATAGGTTTACACCTATTAGAATCTCAACGAGGAACTAAACACTATAGTGTCTAACTTAGTAGCTTGATGATTAACCATATAGTTATCATCAAGGATTCGGTCTAGGATTATTATATGTACATACATTATATTATAAGTCTAGCAAGATTGTCATATAAGTCATGTAGGAGGTAGGAGGTAGCACCATCCATTTAAGACCTCATGTAATGTTCACCACTTCGCAAGTTGTCATAGACAACAAGGAGGGTCAAGAACAAGATTAACAAGAATAAAATGTACACTAATTCTAATCAAAACTCCAAGTGATGTGTGGACTTGTATGTAGGATAGCCCAAGCTAACCAAGTTAGTCACACAAGAACAAGTTCAAGACTTGCACCACTTGTGAGCTTAAAGCTCATACAAAAACCGAAACTTTGTGAGGATAAATCCTCTAAATTTGAATGTCACACCCTTGTTTTTAAGCCCAACTAACCATACAAGTGATTATGAGCATTAGGACATAGGAATGTATGAAGAAAACATGAGTTTTCTTCCAAAACATGAAGAACCAAAAAGATGAAAATGAGCAGAATTTTAAGTGCACTTTGGACCTTGTTTTGGATGAGGATTCACCTTAGTTTGCCCAAGAAAACTTGTGAAAACCTTCCTAAAGGTTTTCCAAGTGTTTTGGAAGAAGAAGCAAGAAGAAAATAGAAGTAGAAGTGAGTTAAAACTCACTTTAATGGCTGAAACATTCTGATTTCGCTGCTGAAACTCAGCTGGGTTTAGAGGGGTTTTGAGAGTGTTTAAGGGTTGTAAAAGTGGAAAAGAGGCTGATTATAAGTTGATTTTGTAGGAGGAAGGGTTAGGGTTTCAATGGGTTGGGCTTTGGACAAGGTTAGTGGGCATTAAGGCTTGAAATAAGCCCAAATATACCCTTAAAAGTGGGCTGCCAGTTTTTTTGCTAATTAAAGGTTACTAATTGGTTAATTTGTTACCTTTTAATGGGTTATGAACTTGTAATAAGGTGTGACATGATATTCCTAATCTTTGGTTATTATAACATAAGGTTTTATAAGCAAAAATAACATGTAGTAAAGGTTACAAGTATATAACGAATAAGAATAAGTATAGGAATCACGTTTAAGCCTCATATGAAGTAGGAATGTCATGTATTTACAAGTTTGTCACATGTTTACAAGTATCATGATTTAGATATCATATGTATAAATGTATGAATATGTATAACATGAATAGGAATAAAACAAGAGTTTTCATTATGATTCTAAGTCTCGGTTACAATGATTACAACGATTACAATGAAAGAATGAATACAAGATACAAAGCTTTCCAAAAATAGAAATATAACACGAGCTTTCTAAATATGAAAAGCATGAAAACGTTGGGTGTTACAGGTACTAAACACCAAAATAGATGTGTATTAGCCATGGTATTATTAAACCATATAGGCTTTAAGGTTTGGATATATAAATCCTTCGCCCTTTTGGATCATTGTGCATAAAGTCACAACTACCAGGCTTTAACATTTCAATTGAATGTTCTCTAGGGTATTTAAGTATAATTAGCCTAGGTCTCAAAGGACCATCAAGGGCAACTGAAATTTGGACATAGTCCATCAGTTATTGGATAGTGGATCATAAAGTCACAACTGTCATTGTCTTAATGACAATTATAGATAGCTCATACGCTTGTCACGAAGGACATTAAAATATGGCACATTGGCCTGTCACGAAGGACATTAAGATATGGCACATAGGCCTAACACACAGGACATCAAGATATGGCACATAGGCCTGTCACAAAGGACATTAAGATAAATAAGCCGCGATCTAATCTGATCAAGAGGCTTTAAGGCTTGAACTTAGTTCACTATCTTTGGGCAGGGAGTTATAGTGACCACAACTGTCGTTGTCATAATTGACAATATAATATTGCCCGTAGGCAAATCAATTAACATCACATAAGATGTTATGATAGATGGTCATCACATTGATGATATTAGTCCTGATTTCCTTGATCATATAGACTATGAGGTTTGAGCATAGCTCACCACCTTGGACAGGGAACCATAAGGTTACAACTGTCATTGCCTTAGTCGACAATATAGCCCGCAAGCAACACATCACTAATGGATGTTAATTAATAGCCCGTAGGCAATACATCACTAATGGATGTTAAATAATAGCACGTAGGTAGTACATCACTAATGAATGTTAAATATGATCATCGTATTGATGATATTAGC
Organism: Scalesia atractyloides; assembly: GCA_947069175.1. NCBI lineage: Eukaryota > Viridiplantae > Streptophyta > Magnoliopsida > Asterales > Asteraceae > Scalesia > Scalesia atractyloides. The sequence goes on from CAMTDV010000018.1 coordinate 16,616,673, forward strand.
CGGGATCAAATTTGATTACATAGGCTATAAGGCTTGGACATAATCCATCACCTAGACGGCTAGTATGCCTACACCTTGCTTAAGTCGTGGCCACTAGCACTTTAGTGAGCCAAGGATATCCCATAAACGGTCAAGCCAACCCCCAATGTTTTACCGTATCCCAAGCCCGTATAGGGAAAACATAACTTCCATACCTGACCAAGCGGTAATAATTTACCGTATCCCAAGCCCGTATAGGGAAAATAGGTTAAGAGTATTTACCTAAGCTAAGTCTTCGAGAAGTCCAAAACTCAGTCGCAGATCCAAGATAAGTATAGGCACAATTCACCGGAAGGCGTTCGGTCTGGAGTGATGGTAATTTTTAACCAATATTAGAATGCTAACGGGTCCTTAGTTAAGTCTTAGACTTAAACCGGTTAGTCTTACGCTAAAACAATGCGGTACGGTACGCTAGATTAAACGGTGACCGGAATAGGATGTTAGTTGGACCCGACAAGTATATAAACTTGTCCAATATGGGTAAACCAACAACATTCTGGATTTTGATAAAGAAACGACAAAGTTAAACCCGTTTCGGTTAGATTACGTAAACTAGTTACGTATGCTTAACCGAACGTGTATAAGCGAAACCGGGTAACCGTAGAAGTCATATACAAGTTCCGTACGAATATGTGTTTAAAATATGTTATGAAATCAGTAGCTTTGCATAAGATAGTCCCTGGAAAGTATTTAAAGCCGAATTATGCCTTATAAGGGCATTTTAGTCATTTTAAAGTTTATAAAAGATGTTTAATATGAATCTGATGTCAAGGTCTTTAATATTATGTAAAAACACTTGTTTTATGATGTTCTAATAGTTGGGTATCAAATATATGTGTGCTTGATGGTTTTGAAACAAACAATGTCCCGTAGGGCATCTTAGTAATTTCACACATAGCTTTGAAGCCAAAATTGGGATTCTGAGTTCAAGACTTGTACTTACTATTAAAAAGTTGAAAATAAATCTATAAACCAGTAGGTAACAAGTCTTGGCTCATAGTTATGGTTTTAAACCATACTATGCGCTGAAAAGGCGTAAAAGTCGATAAATGTCGTTATATGCGATGTTTAAGGTAAACTGAAGTTATGACCTGTTTTATATACCCAAAATATGTCAATTAACATATTATATCAGTAGTTTCAAGTTTTGGTTATAAAAAGTTTAATTAAAGTCTCTTTTCGTGAAAAGGGTAGTTTGGTCATTTATCGACGTTTAACGAACCGTAGACAGATTCAGGTTATAATCTGAATGACCATCCCAAATGGTCCTACCTATCATATTACATCAGTAGGCAACTTGATTTTTACCAAGAGTTTATGTTTAAATCCTCAAAAATGCCGAAAAGGGCATTTTAGTCATTTTTAAGCCATAAACGGGTCTTTTATGAAAACTCATATTATAATCAGATTCTTGAGATCAAAATAATTAGATCGTGATTAAAAATCAGTAGATAACTTGTTTATACTTTTACAAGTGCTCAAAATCTCAATTTGCACAAATAGGGACCTTTTTGCAAAGATTTAAATAAAACTATGGAACTTGTACAAAAACTCAGATTTCCAGAGAAACAAATAGTGAAACCTTAGGAGGTTATGCTATACATAATTATGGTCCTAAAGTGACCAAAAGTCAGTAGCCAAAATGGCTAAATCGGGTTAGAACCGAAAAGTCAAATATAGCGACTTTCGGTTGCAAACCGACCCTAGACCAAAACTTGACGAGCCAAATCAGTTGGTATAAGTTCTAATACTTATTTTTATGTTGTTCGTGCATCAAAACATATTTTATAACATCTAGATTGTTAATTATGAATTTTTATAAAACTTGACAGTTTGACTTTCTTTGACTTTTAGTTTGACTCGTCAATTGATCAAGAATTTGTGGTAATCAGGAGGTGCCCTTTTAAGGGATTAACACTTATATCATTACAATCATGTAGCCACTTTCGGGACGATCAATGGCTAGGTTATCAAGGCCTTAGCTTAAAGTCAATGTGTAATTACGACAAGCCTTTAACTATGGCATAAAACTTAAAGAAGAGACTTAGCACGAATTTGGAACACTTACATAGTGTTTAGAGGTTGCTAGGAACAGAGTGAAATGCTTCAAGATGGCCAGGAGCTCCTCTGGATGAATTTGGTGAGTTTAAGTGCAATAAAGGTGTGTTGCAACACCACCAATGCTCATTATACATAGGCAAGGAGGGTCCAGGAGTGTTGCTAGCTGTTGAGGGATGTTTAGTCGATGGCAGGTCCTTGCGGACCATATGGGCTTTGCCTTGCGGTCCGTAAGGACCTTAGGCGCCCACAGTTTTGAAGATGGTTACGGACCGTAACCTATATGGCTTGCGGTCCGTAACCGCGTCCCAGAGATGAAAAAAATTTGGCATTTTTCATATTAGCCCCTCAATTTCACATACTAACACAAAGAGATCATAATATTTGTATTGACAACTTTGGTCCCTCTCGTTTAGCATACGCTTACGAGTTTTAACGAGACACGTGTCAGAACTTAATTGGACGTAAAAACACGTAGTGTTACAAAAGGAGTTGCAAATTCCTATTAAAGCACTACCAGGCCAGCCTATTTACGTATCCTTGCAACCTGTAACTTAGTCTTTTGAAAATACGTCAGTTTACACTGGTAAATACAATTAACCGACACATTTTGAAAATATTTCAAAAATGTTTTAAGTGCACAAGGCACATGATTTTTATAAATAACTTGGGACAATTCAATATGATCTTGTATACAGTTTTACAAGTCTATCAATACATATGGGGTCCGGTGCAGAAACCGAATAACATGATTAACCGACACGCCACTTAAACCCACGAAGGGTATCCCCAATATGGGTAAGAAAACATTTTATATAGCATAAGTGTCTATCTGGTGTATGCCTACAGCCCGTGCACAAGTTGTGGCCATTAGCAATTTAATGAGCCGAGGATATCTAAGACACGGTCGAATTAACCCCCAATGTTTTAGTTATCTGACAATACAGACTAAAACGGGTTATGCGGATTTTCTAGTCACAATTCGACATATGATCCCATACCCGACCAAGCGGTAATAATACACCGTATCCCAAGCCCGTATAGGGAAAGTAGGTTAAGAGTATTTACCTGGCTTAGCAAATCTTAATAAATAAGAAAATACAATAACCACTGGCGTATCCAATTAACTAGCTCGGTTTTCAATTTACTGGAAGGCCCTAGTCTGGAGTGAATGGTATTGATCACCAATTAGATTGTCAGCGGGTCTTATCAAGTCATAGACTTGGACTGGTTTAACTTAAATTAATCGAAAACGGTACGATACGCTAGATTAAGCGATGACCGGAATAGAATGTGGTTTAAACCCAGCAAGTACTAAGACTTGTATAATATGGGTAAACAAATAACATTCTGGAATTTGAAGTACAAATGATAAGGTTTGACCCATTTTGGTAAACTTACGTAAATTGGTCACATAAGCTTAACCGTACGCGTATAAGCGATATCGGGTAACCGGATAAGTCATGAACAAGTTCTATAAGCCAATATACTTTAAATAAGTTATAATATCAGTAGGATATCAACTTGTATGTCAGTTAAGGTTTTAAAATCAAACTAAGCCTCATAAGGGCGTTCTAGTCATTTTGTGATGTATAAAAGGAACTTGCATATATTCTGATGTTATGATCATAAACATTCTGGAAAAATACTTAAATTGTGATAAAATATCAGTAAGATATCAATCATAAGTGAATTATATGATTTAAGACCAAACTATGCACCGTAGAGACATTTTGGTCATTTCACACGTAGTTTAATAGCTTATTTGGGATTCTGAGTTTATAACATGTACCTACTGTAAAAAAGTTTTAAACAAGTTATAAAATCAGTAAGTAACAAGCCTTGGTTCATAAATAGGGTTTAAAACCATACTATGCGCCGAAACGGCGTTAAAGTCGTTAAATGACGATTTATGCGATGTGTTATGAAAACTGATGTTATGATCAGGTTTATATGATCAAAATATGTTATTTAACATAACATATCAGTATGTAAAAAGGTTTTGCATAAAAAGCATGATTAAAAACCAATTTAGGTGCTATAAGGGCATTATCGTTATTTATCGACATAACACAAGAACTCGTACTTAAACTCAGAATATAAACTGACTTGACATCCCAAATAACACTATTTATGATATTACATCAGTAGGTAATGATTTTTGTAAAGAAATTATGTTTAAAACCATTTTAGATGCCGTAAGGGCATTTTGGTCCTTTAAAAGCATAATTTACGATATTATATTAAAACTCAGTTTATAATCAGAATAATAACATCATAATACGTTAACTATATTAACATATCACTACATAAGTCATTTACAAGTTCGTTATTTATTTAAACCTCATTTCTTGCAAAAAGGGCATTTTAGTCAAAGTTTGGCATAATAATGAAACTTGCGCATAAACTCAGAATATGATTATGATCATGTAATATATCTCAGGGGGGTATTCTACACTATATTACGATCATAATGCAACCTTAGATCAGAAGCAAACTATTCTAAATCGGGTTAGAATCAAAAGTCTAAGCAGAAGTCAAACTTTGCGACTTTCGGTTGCGAACCGACGCTAGAACTGGAATTGACGAGTCGAACATGTTTACACAGGTTCTAATAATTATTACCAAGTTATTAAAGTGTTAAAACATATTTTATAACACCTATATTATCAGATTTTGATTATTTTCAAAACTGACCCGTTTGACTTTTAAAGCAATACTATGTTGACTCGTCAATTGACCAAGCAAACGCGATTATTAGGAGGTGCTCTTTTGATGGATTAACACCTACCTAATTACGATCACGTAGCCATGTTCATCTTGAACAATGGCTGGACCATAAAGGTCTAAACCAAAAGTCAAAGAATTTATCGAAAATGCTTGACTTTTGGCTTTAAAAAGCCTATAAACGGAAATAGAACTGAAAGGAGCACTTACTAGTGGTCCTTAGATGAAAATGCACTTGCTTAGGAATTCCCCAATGTTTAGGAACCTCTAGAAGTGAAGATAAGAAAGAAATGAAGAAGGTGCAAGTTCAATCAATGAAACAAGCTACCTATTTATAGTGTTTGGCGGATTTAGGAGATGATTCCAGGTGTTAGGAGGCTTCAAGAGATGACAACAAGTGTCCTAAAATGTGTCATAAACAGCCAACAAGCCCATAGTTTCATTTTGATGGGTTATGGAAGCTTGGAGTGGCCACCAAGCAAAGAAAACAATGCTGGCAGGCCTCCACCGTAAGCTACGGTGGGGCATGGCCAGTCACACCCACAACTTTCATCTTGTTGTCAATTTTGGCCCTTTTGACTTCCATATTTGCGTGTAATGTTATAAATAGCACATAAATCCTTCCTTGGCCAATATTAGGCACACCCAAGAGTATGATCAGCATCATAAAACTCCCGGTTCATTAAAAGGTCACTCAGAGGTAAGAATTAACATGTTGACGCTTTTAACCCTTCGTCACTCAAACTCTCCAACAATTCTACAAACGGCTTCTCACGTCCAACAAGTGGCTCAATTGAGAACACGAACACCGTATAAGGTCACCCAAAGGCATAGTTTCAGCATGTTGACACTTTTAGTCCTTCCACATCCATTCTTTCATTGTTAGGCAAAATAGTCCCTCCTAGTCAACGTTTGACATTATTAGGATTAGGGACACGTGTCAATACATTATTGGACACGACTTTACAAGGTGTTACGTACAGAAACGATCAAGTGGATAATGGATATGGTAACAACTACCACCCACAACGGTCTTGCAATTAGTCAGCAGTCATTACTTCTTATGATATATGGCAATGATTGATGTCAATTAAAGTTACACAAAATTAAACCTTACAAACACCATCTAAAAGTTTATAATAAAACTTCAAGCATTATGAACCCTAGCTGCAAACAACCGAGCAATTGTATACGTGTCGTAATGATGTTAGTGAATTAAATGCAGTATGGACGGAGATCCTCCATTACTGCTTATAAATTGTTTGGAAAGTGAAGTCCATTGGGTTTAACAATGGTGAAGCAGTTTAAGAGACTAGGGTTCCGGTAGTAGGATAATGTGATCGGTGAGTTTGATTTAAATTTTGAAAGAAGGAAGACGTATGGCAAAAGATAAATGGTGGTGATACAGTTATTTTCAATTATGTAGTGTTGTAGTGATTTTCAATGGTGAAGCAGTTTATGAGGATGAGGTTCCTGTTTATATATACTTTGATGTGTTTAAAGTGAAATTTACTGAATATGTTTCCTGAATCGAGTTCATTAAGAAGTAATGACTGCTGACTAATTGCAAGACTGTTTGTCGGGCTTCCAACGCTCACCGTTTCCATAGCCAAAGCTTCTGTAACCACTGTTCCCATTTAGTGCTTCACCATTGTTGATATATGCAGGCATCGTTTGAATGTTGGATATGCATTTGTAAACTTCACTTCTTCGTTCGAATGCGGGGTCTGTTTCAAAGTAAAAAGATTACTGACGTCAACCGTGCAAGAATTCAGGTGCTTGTAGTAATTGTAAAAATTGTTATTCATAGAATGACGTGTAGTAACAAATAGGTCAATCCTTTTAAGTTTCTCCAATTCATGTATGGACATATTCGCTCTGAACACATACCGACTGCTTTATCTTGATTCCATACATGCATTTAATTCCTCACATCATTAAAAATTATCAAAACATGAAACAAACGAATAGTTAATAAAGTAGTTCGTTATTAATTAACGTGACAATGAATGTGATTTGTAACCGTAAGGATGATTCAAATTTATATATGTGAATCTTAAAAAGTAAAAAATCGAAACCTTAATTTGTGAATTAATACTAAGAAAAAGGAAACCCGATGTATACGGGTCGTATAAACTTATATTTTTTTTGAACGGTGACTTTCTTTTTGAGTGACCCAATATCACACCGCCTAATCGGCGGCCCTAGCCAAGATCTGCCCAGACTACGTTGTCTTAACCGGGCCCACGCTGGGTTGGTCAGACTTGGTTACGGCGTTCCCCCGGAAACCGTACTGCCTCCACACGAGTTGCCTCGCTGAAGTAACAGCCGGATGAAAACCGGGGCGTGGCTCAGGATCGAACCCCCCTCGGTGGGTTTGTCACTATCATTGCCCAATATCCGCCCCCAATATGACACAAGTGGGAATTGAACTTGAGTCTCCAATGTAAAACCCAAGTCTCCTACCACTAGGCCAGTATAAAACAATCGTATACATTGTATACGACCAATTAATAGTGTATACGGGCTATATAACATTATACGGCCCGTATACACCATGTGAAAATAAGTTCTTACCATATGTGATTATTAGGACCCTTTAAAGAGGATCAAAGTATGAGTGACTATCTGCTGTAACAGTCATCAACTTGCACAAGTTGTTTTTCAACATCATCAACTTCAGTATGTGGTTACAACACGACTACCAAAATACAAAATAAACAACAACCAACTAATCACTAAGAAAATAACCAACAAACAAGAACAAAGTAATCAACGTAATTTGTTAACATTATAAATAGATCCATTACAGCTTATAAAGAGTATATTACAAATACAAATTAAATTGGTCTAGTTAAACAAACAAATAAATAACAAACAACCAACTAATCACTAACATCTTCAATTTCATTACTTCCTTAGCTTTGGTGTTTGCCAATTCATCTTTCTTGTCCATACTCCTTAACAAAGCAGGGATTACCCTGTCACATCCGAGGCAGGTGAGTGTATCGGCCCACCGTAGCCATCCAAAACTGCCCTTCTATAAACAAGTTGTGTAAATTACGCATGCTATATCAGTTTTTATGTGTGTGCACTATGATCATTAACACGGTGATCATTAACATGTGCACTATGATATTTATCATGTTTCACATCTGTGCAAAATGTCACACTTAACGTGTTCAATTAACAACCTAATTCACATTAACACAATGTAATTAAACCTTAAAAACCCCTTAATAGGTTCAATTAACAACTTATTTAACATTAACACAATTTAATTAAACATTAATCAACAGTTAACACACTTACACAGCACAAGAAGCGTTGACCTGGAATTTGCATCCATCTTTGTAATGTGATAGCAAGTACCGGCACCACATGAGCAAAGGGCATCCGACTCCTCAAACCTATGCGATGAGTTTTGTGACATTCTCGTTTTTGGAGTGGACAATATGAGCTCTGATGAAGAATTTTGATGAAAGGGTGGAATTTGGCTGATGGTCTTTGAATTCGTCTGGCCAAACAGGGAAATTGGGGGTAAATTAGCGCTCATAATAGGGAAGGGAGAATAAGACTAGGGGTAAAAACAGAAATTTACCTCGTTAAAACGATAAAACTGATATATGTTGGTTGGAGGGACGCATAATGTAGCGCTTTTCATATGATGGGGACTCAGGTATCCAAAAAATTATTAGGGGGACTCAACGTGAATCTGCCCTAAACCATAGAGACGCAAATTGCACTTTACTCTATTAATTTTTTCGTAATGATATAAACTTTAGGATTACGGGTAATTATGGATATAGTTGTTTTTACTAGGTGACATAACTTGATGATATGGGGTACAAATGACGTATAAGCGACGTGTGTGTACAAAGATTATGATCTTTTATTGAAAGAGGTGGTGATTGAGCCTACACTAACGCATATATCATTGCAAAATACATAAAAACAAGACACCACATTAGTCATAAACGATAGATCATAGCTCAATACATGAACATTCTTCTCTTCATTCTATCAATGTATTGATTAATTTTGTCAAACCAAATGTATGCACCATATTAGTTTTGAGTTTGCAGATTGCAACACTATGTTACAAGTCTCAGTTTAAGACTCCCCGACAAATGGACCTCGTCCGAAGATTCCTCAGTACATTCTCGGTTTCAACTATGAAAAACAAAAAGTTGTTTGATCCCTCGGGTTTCAGTTATGATTTTGTCATGGAATGGAATAACTGAATTCCAGGGTAAGTAAACATATTTATGTTGAAAGCTGAAATGCATAGGATTCCGACACTCGATGCCCTTTCAAAAAGAAACATCTAAGTTAATTCTCATGATTGTTGTCTTTGTGGCGAGTCTTCCGATTTCCGAATCAGCATTCACAACTATGGCGATAAAGGTTTTTATCAACATTCACAACGGCATCGTCGTCTGAATGGCGATCAATACCTAATCACCTAGCTCCGTCAGAGATGGCAGTATGAGATTGTCAAGCCAAGGAGACCGCGTTTACATTGTCACCAGTGACACTGTTGAAATCAGCAATGCATCGTCATTTCTAAGAGAGCCCGGGGCGCTCCGTGATACACCCGGCATAACACGTTTTACCGCGTGATACACCACCGCCGGTGGTTTGTATGACGCGTGAATCTGACCACGCGTTGCCGTGAGCATGCATTAACAATTCAAAAGGTTCGAACGTGGAGATGAAGATGACCATTGATGATGATGAGTGATAGGCGTTTCCACTAAAATCCATCACTAGTTATGGAATAAAGCTCGATGACGTGGTGTATGGTGATTGGATGTTGTGAGTGATGAGTGGGTGCTGCGTGATGAGCGCCCCTACCCCCTAATTGTTAAGTCTTCAACTCATCATCATTCCTAAGGGTAAAGTGTCAACTCGTAGCCATTCCTAATGATGAAGTCAAATGTATACCAACACAAATAACACCACACATTCATGTCATAAAGTATCACATGATGTTAAAATACCGTTAAATCATTTACTTTAATTATAGTATAACGGTAACATTCTTTTATCCATCCCCACAAATATAGTTTTGCTACAATCAAAGTTCCTACCATTTTGTCTCCCCAAACATTCCTCCATTGTCTTGTTTGTGATGCCAAAACAAAAGGTTTTTAAACTTGGGGAGAAAGTGGTGGAATTTGGAAGAATACATGGAAATTTTGGGAATTTGAAACTTTTGGCTTAGTTTATCGTGTATTATTTCCACTAAATGGTACTTCAAGTTGATTTATAAAATTTTGCTTTACCCAAAATTTTATAATATTTTAACAAGTTACGTGTATAGCATACAACAATAAAGTATTTGGTTAAAAAATAACAAAAATTGTACAAATGTTAAGAGCATTCACATTGGACTCTTTATCTCTATCTATATAATAACACTAAAAACACATTTCTCTATAATTTGTTTATTTCCCAAAAACCTCCCAAATCCAACCCTCTATCTTTAACTCTATCCCACTCACAAACATTTATTATATTAGTTTTTTCTCTTTCCTACACACTCAAAATAAACATATAGAGTGTTAAATGTGAGCCTCAAAACATAAAGGTGTGTACTTTAGTTTCTATATATTTTTCTCTTTTTTAGAGATTTCAATGTAGTTGTGTTTTTATTGTTTTCTATTTTTTCCCTCTATATTATATAGAATGCACGTATATAAAGGCTCTAATGTGAATGCTCTTAGATGTAACCTTTTTATATAAGGTGACGAAAAACAAGTTAGATGAATTAAATCAACAGAATCATCCATTTATCATGTGTCAAAATAACATAAATTTTGTTCCCTTTTATAGCTAATGATAGATTAAAATCCCTAAATTCACACAAACATACCCAATATAAATCCCACCCATAACGAAGCTATTGACTGGGTCTAGGAGGGTGGGATGTAGGCAGTCATTACCTCTATCCCGAAGAATAGAAATACACCCCCAGCTCAGACAAACAAATTCTCAAGACCACAAAAAATGATTATTTTTCTGTCAAATGTACAAGTTGAGATAGGTTAGCACCACGGCACGTTGGTTGATGTGTCCCGTACAACATTGCACTAAGCCACCACTACTACTACTACTACGGGTGTTATACCCAAGGGAAGGCCCCCAGGGTGCTTAGGTGGAGAGGTGGGGGAGCGAGGAACACCACACTGCTTCCCCTATCCCGTCGTTTTCCATGGTGCCCTTGGCCTCACTTCCAGGCTTCCCTGATCCATTCCTCTATCTCTTATTTTATTTCTCTCTCTCTCCCCCCTATTTAATCAAAACTTAAAAAATAGAAAGAAAAGAGGTGAGAGATGAGTGATACATACATAGGTTGAGTGGTGGAGATGGGAGACAGAAGGAGATGGTGATGTGCTGTGGAAGTGACAGTCAGGGATGAGTTACATATAGCCAGAGCAGACCTAGGTAGAGCCATGGGTGCGCACCCCTTAAAAAAAGAATTTAGTGTATTTTATAGGGCAAAATCTCGATCACACCCCTTGAGAATTTGATTAAACCTCGTTCGCACCCCTTAAATATATTTTCTGGGTCCGCCACTGCGTATAGCGTTATACTGTATGATACAATTCTGCAATGCACCCGGGACAAATTATCCAAGCTCACAGCTTCGCACATAAGGCAACTGTATATAAAAAGGCATGTAGCATTTAAGACTTTGTAAGCTATAAACAGGCTATGTAGCACTTAAGACTTTGTAAACTATAAACGGGTTTGATTTTTGTTGACTAAATATTTAAAACTAGAGTAAATTACTTTTTGATTTTAGTGGTTTTAACCACTTGAGTCCAAAATCAAAAAGTTTAACGCTCCGAGACCCTAACCGTTCATCTTATAACATTTTGAGTCCCTGTGTTTTAGTGGTTTTAACCACTTGAGTCCAAAATCAAAAGCACAAGTGTTAAAAATTGGACTCAAAACGTTGTAAAATGAGCGGTCTGGGTCTCAGGGCAACTTTTTTATTTTAGATTCAAGTGGTTAAAAAAGTAATTTACTCTTAAAACTAATCTAAAAGCAAAATGTGACATATTGGGTTGAGTGAACAAGAGGGATGTTGCGTGGTTGACCATCTGTATTAAAAAAGTACCAGTTTTATTACCCAGTTCAGTTCTAATCTCCAACTTATGTCAGGGACTATATACCTGCAGAAGTGAAACAACGTAAAAGCATACCTACTAATTTAAGATCACTTCCAAGATAAGCGACGACTTAATCAGCAGAACGCGTCGATGAGCATCTGCAAAGATGTGAAAGAAACAGATGTGAGTACATGGAACATAACCAAAATACATGCAAAAATTCTTATCAAAAGATGAGAAAATCACAAAAAAACTCATAAGTCTAATCTTGATTGAATGGAACATGTTGCAGAAACAGTTTCTGATCTGTAAACCAGTGTTGTAAAAATCGCGACTAGGCGACGATTAGTCGCCGATTAATCGCTAGTCGTCCAGTTACCGAGTAATTTTTCTTAAATCGGTCCATTAACCGACTAGGCACGACTAGGTCCGACTAGGCCAGCCAAAAGTCGACGATTCCAGCAAAAAACCTGTATATCCCGGCCAAAACCTCTAAATTCCGGTCAGTTTCCAACCAAATCATATGATTCCAACATTAAATCATGTATACTTAAATAAATGAGTTGAGTAAGATTTAAAACCTAGCTACTTAAAATATTTACCTATAAAAATGTATATATTTATACATAAAACTGAAAATTACATATAAAAAACCCGATCCGATTAATCCTGATTAATCCCGAGTAGTCGCTAGTCCCCACTTCACCGGCCGACTAGCGACTAGCGAGTTCTCCAACCTTGCTGTAAACAGTACAAACCCTTTTGTATGAGAAGTTAATCTTTCCTTGTTATCTCAGACATGCTTGGTAGAGCCTAGAACCAGTAATCATCCACATGAACATCAAGTCAGAGACCTTGGTTTAAAAAAGCAGGAAGCGCACAAAAGCGATGAGGTCTAAAACCGATTTTAAAAAGCGAAGCGCAAAAGCGGTGAGCTTTTCGTATGCAAAGCGCAAAGTGATTATATAATTTATTTTATATATCCCATAAGTGTTTAGCATCCAATACCTATGATTTAGCTATAATTAAGCTTTATATATGTTTTAAAATGGAAAAAACATAAACGTACAGCATAAAAAGCCAGTTGTACAACACTCAGCTGCATAGAAACACCCCATGTACAAAAAGCGTGCGCCTCAGCTGCGCCTTAGGTCGATTTTTACCCTAAAAAGCGCGCCTCAGCTGCGCTTTTTGTAGGCGCGCTTTTTGTACACCCTGCGCCTTATGTCACACAAGGCGATTTGGTTTGCGCCTAGATGCGCTTTGCGCTTAATCGCGCTTAAGGCGCGCTTTTTTAAACCAAGTCAGAGACAACCATGATTAGTGACTAACGCAAATAACTTGAAGTTTAAACTGCATACATGCTATAAAAGAAATGAACTCACATAGACCAAGATCTAAAATGCATGAAAATAATGTAAAGTTGTAAACTACATATATTTATAGCCAAAATGAACAAGTGAACAATTATTCTCACCTTCCAGTATCCTACATATAAAGCCTTGACAAAACGGTGGTGGAGAGAGACATTGGTCATGGGTGGTGCGTTAGCAAGTTATAAGAGTGGCCCATTTTGACCCATTATAAATTTGAGTAGACCCAAATAAACCCGCTTGTGTGATTTGAGCTGACCCAAATAAACCCATATGCAAAATCCTTTATCCAAATCAACCCATTTCTTCATACTTGCCACCTCTACCTACGATTAACCAGGTCTATGTAAGTATGTATGTCCCCAATATCTGCAGCTCGGGTCAGATTCCATTAAAAAAAGAAACGAAGGTTCCTATGAAGATTAGCAGATAGCCGGATTGCAAAAAATGTGTGGAATAACATGGTAATCTGGAAAGCCGGTATAAAGGGTGCCAGTTGCAAATCTCGGGATAATTTGGTAACAAGAAAGCTAGTATATATTTTTGGCAACATATAGACGATAAAGTCCATGTTCATGGGCAATAATGGAGCTACATTAACCCAGTAAATCCCACATGTTTACTTAATAACAAAAGATACCGACAACCAAGGTTTAAAAGAACGGAAACGAGTTTCAAGGCGTTTTCCCTTCGCCTCACGAGGCGTAAGCCCAAGGCGGAATTAAAAAAATAAATATAAAATTATATATCTTATAAAAATAATAATACTAACTAAATTCATCATCAAAATCATCAAAAACACACATAAAAAGACATAAAATGCTTGAAATTGACACAAAAAGTCAAAAACATCAAAACCAAATATCAAAAACCCCTGAGGCACACCTGAGGCGCAGCCTTTTTAGCGCCTCAGCCCCTCTGAGGTGCACATACCAGATAAACCCCGTGAGGCGCAGCTCAGAATCGTTTTTTGGTCGTTTCGCCTCGAGGCGCACGCCTCAACCGTTTTTTAAAACCATGCCGACAACTAAGTTGATATCAGAATAATCATAAGAAGCGCTGAAATAAGTACGGCAAGTAAATGAAAATCCAACCCAAACAAGAAAAACACTAGGGAAGAAGAGAAAGATTTAACAAATGTTATCTTTAGAAGAATATAGCCAGCATGGTTACTTAGCAACAAGGTTTAAAAAAATGGAAACGAGTTTCGAGGCGTTTTCCCTTCGCCTCACGAGGCGTAAGCCTCGAGGCGAACCGAGGCGTAAGCCCGAGGCGGAATTAAAAAATATATATATAAATTATATACCTTTTAAAAAATAAAATACTAAACGTAAAACATGTAACTTTCCTCATGTAAATAGACTTGTGAGAATTGTTTTGGGTTAAATAGGATAAAAGTTTAATGTTTAAGGGTCCTAATGTAAGCTTTTGTGAATGGAATGAATAAAAGAGCCGTCCTTTTCTCAGTAACCCTAAAAAGTTACGCCTCCATCATCTTCTCCATTCCTGAAACCCTTTTTTTTCTTTGTCACTCATCGCTACAAGCCCAGGTACGTCTCCATCTTTAATCTACCTCTGTATTTCGTCCAGCCTCCTTCAGAATCGACCCTGTTTTCTTCTGTAACCCTATAAAACCCTAATTTCTCTCGCCTAAAAAGACATGTACGCCTCTTAATTTCCATTCCGCCTCGACAAGAAACGTCCGCCTCATACCACTGAGGTACGTATAAAAACAAGCAGTGAGGCGCCGCCTCTGATTCAATTTCTTGACGTTTCGCCTCGAGGCGCGCCAAAAACGGACGCCTTGAGCGTTTTTTTAAACCATGCTTAGCAATAAGCAGTTCTGACTACTAACTTGATATCAGAATAATCATAAGATGCACACCAATAGCATTCTGCCAACAAACTAACCCAAAGAAATTTTTACCAACATTCTAACCTAAACAAGGAAATCTTAGTGAAGAATAGAAGCATAATAATCAATAGTAGTCGATAAAAGGTAAAAGGTGATTAACAATGACTCGATCAGTGAACATATAGTAGTCGATAGTTTTTCATTATATTAATATAAACTGAGTATAAAACACCGCTAACCACGTCAAAAAAGATCGACTTATCTAATTCCTTTACCACAACAGAACACAAGAATACTGGCCTGAACAACTGATACATCCCATAACCGCTACTGTCAAACTTAATAGTTTAAGACACAATAACAATGGAGAGATAATCAGATAGCATGCTTAAAAACAACATATATCACCATTACTTTCGAAAACAAACCAAAGCCATAGCATAGGGTTACTGTTCTAAAATTGCTCTCATCTAGCACTGCAAATTTAACAAATAATATTCTGAAAGACCAAAACTTTTTTAATACGATTACGCTCGAGCAAAAATGCTTTAATTTATGCACTAACAGAACAGCTTTCTAGAATGCAAACCATATCAAAGTAGATCCATATATATGAGAATAAATACTTTCTTATCTTCTTCAAACTTTATAATCTAACTTATACAATCTCCAATGGCACAAACAGAACCATATTATATAATTATAGTTACCCCAATTCAAACAAAAACAAAATCCATAATCACATTTCATTTGCAATGTCTAACCTAATACTTTACAAATACAAATTTCATATAAGTCAGATAATCATGATAATTAACTCATTCTATATGCAATACTGACAGTCTTCACAAATTATATTTTCACAAAACAATCCAATTTAAAAACAATATATTCACATCCAAATTAAAAAAAAAAAATTTCTTTATATCAACTAAAAAACTGAGATCTAATCATCTAAATCACATCCTACAATCAAACACAAACTCAACAGCAAATTTCAAGTAATTTCACCAAAATCAAACAAAACCTTAAAATCTACCAAAATCAACTCAAAATCTCAAATATTCTCCAGCAGCAGCTCCTGGAAAAACATTCACTCCGGTTTCTGATTCAGTTGATCCAAGGCGGGACCAGTAATCACCAAAAACAAATCCTCTACGACACCGTTTCACCTTCCGGTGCGCAAAGTTACGAAACTGCCATCGCCGGCGATGCCGTTCCCGACCTGTACCAAGCGAATCAGAAAACCGCCGTGAGAAAAACAAAACCGTCGTATCTCCGCCGTAGCTACAGGTGGCGGTAGATCTGCATGTTTTTAGAGAGAGAGGAAGAAGAACCCTATCTTTGACGGAAGGGTTTAGAGAGAGAGAGATTGTTTTGTTTTGTGAGTCGGTTAGGTTATATAGAGAACAGACGAGTAAGATGAGGACACGTGGCGGAAGGAGAAAGAGTGTGGTGCAAGGTTGCAAATATGTGAAGACAAGTTGAGGAGAATCACTGTAGGAGTGGGGGAGGAACAGGAAACTCACGTGCAGGACGGTCAAATTGGTTGTTTGTGGAAAACAGAGTTGACCCGTTCAAAAAGTCGGATCCGGATCGGAATATATTCACGTTTGTTCACCCTTTTTTTATTTCACGCTAAATCTCTAACATTCTTGAAACGTATTATTCGGTCTAAAAAACTAATTTCAGTTAAAAAATCCAGTTAGTTCAGAGGTAAAATGATTATTTTACATGATGGTTCGGAGGTTGGTGTATGATGGAGGATATGTAAAATCCCCAAACCACTATGTACAATGATTGTTTTACCCCTAAGCTAACTGGTTTTTTAGACTGTAGGGTATGGGGCGTGGGTTGGCGGGCAACGCCTAAGTCATCACCCCGGAGGCACTTGGCTTATGGCGTGGTCCGTTGGGCGGTACCCTGGCACCCGGCGTTGGGTGGGGCTAGGTGGGTGAGGTGGCGGATGGTAATTGGCGGGTCAACCTAGCCATTTTAAAATTTAAAAACAAACCGTTTGGCTTGGCCAAACGGCTAACCGGAGGGGTTATAAAATGAACTCACTTTGATGAGATTTTGAAAAATGAAAAATGCGACAAAATCTTGAATAACGGAAGTATGAAGATGATTTGAATATGTGAACATTGAAATATGTATGATGAGTGTGTATGTAATTATGTATGCTTGACTGTAAGTATAATTCACTATGTATCACAAAATGTAGTATCGGAAGTGCTTGCATGCATTTGTGTATGTAATAAATATGAAAGAAATAAACATCATGAGTTTGCATGTGACCACATAAACAATTTAAAATCTAATCAACTATAGTATAGGCTCTAAGGGTCTAATAACCTATCCTATATCCCTATAGTCAAAAGCTCTGATACCAATCTGTCACACCCCGACCCGCAGCGGAAAAGGTGATCGGGGCATGATTGGGTTTTCATCAAAGCTCATGACATTTATTATAATGTTTCATATTTATTATTACAATTTAAAGGAGATCATACAATCATAATTACAACATGTTCTATACATCTTTCTAGACTTCATTATTTTCTTCTAAGGCATTTTCCTATGTGTTCCTTGCTTCATCCTGTCCACATGTATCATGTGTAAAAATGGTTTTTGGATCAACAAAAAGTTGGCGAGTGAATCCTATGAAAAACATTTAAACAAGTTTATTGAATTGATTATAAAATAAAGTGCATAACCACATATGAGTAAATGTAGATGTAAATTTATTCACAAAACACTTAATATTAAATAATGCACACACATACAATAATAGATTGTTTTGAGGCACGCGTTGTTCAACTCGTCTCCCACGAGGAACTGATGGGCCTAATGAATGAGTTTTGAGGCACGCGTTGTTCTACGAACTGATGGGCCTAATGAATGAGTTTTAAGGCACGCGTTGTTCAACTCGTCTCCCACGAGGAACTGATGGGCCTAACAAATAATTTGCATACAACTTGACAATATGTAATACAAAACAACAAACAATATTTACATTCTAAGTTTAGATCATAATATGGTATAGCACGAGTTTGAATAAACGAATTAGTTTAAGCGACATATGATACACCCCAAAACATGAATAAAAAGGGGAATTTATAAGAATTCACTCACAGTGGTTGCGTTTCTTGGATTGATGATGAATGCGCACGAATTTAGATTTAACCACGAGAGAAACTAACCTAGATAATAACATAACGGTTCGGTAAATAAGCGGATTTTATTAATCTATTTTAATAGGATTTTTGGATATATTTTTGTGAGTTTAAGGCTATTTTCCAACTTTAAAAACGTTTATTTTTAAGTATTTTAATTGATTTTTAAATTAAATAAATAAATAAAAATAATAAAAAATGTTGACTTTTTGACTTTGACCGTTGACCGTTGACCATGACTGTTGACCGTTGACCGGTTCGGTCGGTTATATTGTTGCACTGAGTGAGGTTCGAACCGGTGACCTCCCGTACGCGTGCACGCAGCTCTACCAACTGAGCTACGTGTCTAACCCGAAATATTTCTGTTTTTAATTATATTTATACACTATTTAAGTTAATCCGAAAATCATTTATTTTAAAAAGGATTTAATTGTATCAAACCGGTGATCTCCACAGGTCTCGAACCCGGGACCTGTGGTTTAGTTTGGCACACAGTCCACCGCTGGACTGTGTGTCTAACCTGGTAAATATTCCGTTTTTTATTATACTTAACACCTTACAGTGAGTTAACCCGGTTCGGTTTTGAAAAAAAAACATTTTTATTTCTGAGGATAGGGTCGTGATAGGAATCGAACTCGAGACGTATGTGTATTGTTTGCACACAGTCCACCGCTGGACTGTGTGTCTAACCCGTTCATAATATTGATTTTAATTAATCTTATAACATAAACGACTTCGTCTTCTTCGCTCAAGAACACAGACCGCGATTATTCAGCTGTTACTTGTTAAATTAAATTAACGAACTTTATAAACGATTGTAATGTGATGAACAGAGAGGGTTTGGGGAAAGAATGTACCGGACAGATTGTCTTTTTCAGAACTCCGGCAAAGATCGTCGGCTCTGTTTTGTGAACTCCCTCTGTTCGGATTCAATTAACAGTTTGATTGATTAGATATGAAATTGAATTACTGAGCAACGATTATCAGGATGTTTAGATGATCATACCGATTAACAGCGTGATTTCGGAAATTCCAGCGTTTTTCCGGCGAGTACAGAATATCCGGCAACGTCGTCTGGAATTGATTCTGGGTGATGGATTGATGTTAGTAATGGTCTAACAATGGATTAAAACAGAAAAAGTCGAGGTATTTACCGTGTTGATGTGAGTCTCGGTTTTCCGGCGAAAGTCCGGTGATGACAGGAAAATTCCGGTGAGTGAAATTGATTCGAGAATCGGTGCGACTTTGAGCGAAAAGATTACCAGAGGCTAGGGTGTGTATTTATAGGAAAGAATATTGATGAATTGGGTCCGATTTCTGTCTTGATTCGTTGATCAGTCGTTCTTCGGCGGTTACGACTGATGTCGCGGAACTAGACATCGGTTATAACCGATGGCGTCGTTAATACGTACGTTAAGTCAAGAGTAACCGTCGATAATTGGCGAAATCGTCGGATTTTCCGGCGTCTGCGGATTTGGGCGCGCTGAGTAATTGAATTCGATTTCCAGTTTTATTATATGTATTAATTGTTTCAATAAATCAACAAGTAACACAAGTGGCGGAGTGGTTGAATGTTTGTGTGTTAAGTCTTTGAGGTTACCCGGCTGACCCGGGTTCGAAACCCGGCATCAGCATTTAATTTTTATTTCATTATTTTTAATAAATTTTCAATTATAAATTTTATATTCTAATATACTTATTAATTATGTATCGTTTAAAATAAATTTGAGCAATAAATACGCAACGAAATTTTTAACTGGATGTTCGGTTAATAAACGAAGCGGGTTTGGTTAACCCGGTTTTTTACGGATGTTACATAACCCACCCGCTAACCCAAACAGCCCACCACAGCTGTTCACCTTCGCTACCCACTACCGCCACCCGAAATCGACACTTTCCAAACGTTGATCATGGCCTCGTGGACCTAAGAAGAGCTTGCACTTGTCTCGTGCGTCGTCGACGCGATGAAGGCTCGCCAAGCCGGCGAAACCCGTTTCTGGCCGGAGGCTTTCGCAAGCTTTCAGCATAACGTCGGGAACGATCGGCACAACCTAAACGCTTGCTAACACAAGTGGCGCGACCTACGACCGAAACTCGAGCGGTTCAAGGCCTACTACCAAAGCGTCCCGGGAGGGGACATAAGCCACGACGACTGGGTCGAGGTGGCCAACATCGAGTACCGGTCCAAGGAGAGGAGGGTGTTCGACAAGCTCGTCCTCTTCGAGATCTACTTAACGCTTTAGGTTTTTTTTATATGTTTAATAAGTATGTTTTTTTTGTAATGTTTTAGGAATGTTTAATAATATTTTTAGGTTTTCTTAATTAATATTGTGTGTATTTAAAAAAAAATTCACGTGGCCTAGCCAACGCCCCAAACCCCCGCCCCCCCCATACCCACCGCTGGGCTGCTTCATGGGCGGTGCCCCTCCTTTTCCACGTGTCAACCAACGCCCCAAACCCCCGCCCCACCATACCCACAACCTTAACTGATGTTAGTTTTCTGGACTGAAATAACATATTTCGAGAATGTTGGAGAGGAAAATTGTAAATTTTGAAATTTGACATTAAATGGCAAAGTAGACAAACCACATAGACGTAAATGACACTTAGCTCTTTACTTAATATGGTCGTGTGGGGTGAAGCATGTCGGTCAGTTTAGCTTATTTGAAATTATCAGTTCATGTTTTGGTTTTTGCGATGTTTTAACTATTCGGTTGACATTTTTGGAAGATAAAGTAAAAGTTGATGGTGTAACTAAACTGGTTGTTTTGTCTTTGTTGTTTATCTTTTATTTTTAGAAATGTAATTATGTTTAACACTATCATTAATCACCTTAAGTATTTTAAAACTTTTAATGGAACAACTGATTTTAAAATTAAGTAAAAAAACAATTCAACCTGTCAAACTACCAAAGCTGAATGTGAAATCGTTAAAACCAAACGTCTAACCGACTAGTCTAACCTAGCATGTTTGGTTTTATAGAAAAACATTGCGTTTTTTTATTAAAATAAATAAAGATATTTCTCTTTATTGTATTTTGTGGGTGAGTAGATAATAAAATACCATTTAAAAAATACTTAAAATGAAACACTTACTAAGAGAGAAATAATCTTTCAATTAGTTTCTTCGATGTGATCTTCCCAATTAAGATTCAACAAACAAAGATGTTAAGTGTTTCGTGAGACCATGTGTTTAACACGGTTCTCTTATAAAAAATATCTCATCGCTCATGAAGTTTTTTTTGAAGTTGTTACCTAGGGTATAACAACAACAGATAACTAGGTCTGAATTACATCTTCAAAATTGCTGGAAATGCATGTGTTTGAACGTTATTAAGTCTCTCACGAAGTTCTCAGTTTTCTATGGGAAAAACTAACAAAATTGGTTCAATTGTCATTGTGTTGTTTCAGCTCATAGGTAGCAAACTGTGAAGGTCGGTACGAACCTAGATCCTCAATGTTTTGCAGTTTCAAACACACAACTCGAGCATTAATAGCTCATTAATCTTAGCTACGTTTTGAATATGATTGGTTTGATACGATAATCTCACATAGTACATAGTACAACACATACCCAAATAATAACTATATTAATTCCAGTTGCATATAATAATTATATATAATATAAAAGAATAGAAAATAAATAGTGTTGTACAACTTTTAATGTATGTTTTAGAGGTTCTTTATTTTTTTCCCCTTTATTATATTTCGTCATTTAGTGTAAACTTTTTTATTTACAATCCATGTAGTTTAATTGTTGTATTTTTTTTCTTTTACTTTAACCAAATTACTTTTCTACCCCTAAATAGTTTTTTTTAACGAACATGTTAAGACCGTTTTAGACATATTTTTTGAGTTTTCATTTTTTTTGCTATAACGAGTGTGACAAGGCTTTTTTTGGTTTAATATTTTTTAACGAACATCCTGATACTCTTTTGAACATATTTTTAAATTTTTTTCTTTGCTATAACAAGCGCGTCGAAACCGACCAAGTTTCTATCGTTTTCTTTTTTGTTTACCTTATTTTTACTTTTGTTATTTACTATATCATTTTACCTTTTGTTATTATTTTAATGTTCAGAGCCGAGTTACGACGCAATTGCATAACCCATTAATATATCATTTTACTTACTTTTACACATTTATTTATCGGTTTATGGTGTGCTTGTTCTGAATTCCAGCCGCGTCCCTACGCAACGCGGAGGTAACTATGACTCTAGTTTCTTTTCAAAGTTGAAAAAAAAACATTTCCATCTATTTTCACAATTGTTTCAACAGGTTTTGTCCTTTATTTCTTCCAATTTCTTAATAACATAACAAAAAATGAGTTTTATTTATCACAACTCCTATCAATCACAATATGTAACGCCCCGCGTTTCTATACTTTCTATATTTGGAAACCTTGTATCGTACTTCTATTTTTAGTAAGCGTTGTATCTTGTATTCGTCTTTCGTTGTAAACGTTGTAAACCGAGACTTGGATCGTAATGAGAAACTCGTATTTTATCCATATTATGTTAATCATAGTCATGTTACAATTTTACTTGTTCATACTTTAAACATATAAACGTATTCGTGGTACTCTTAATCGTAAACGTGTGATAACTTGCAAACATGGTATGTATGCGTAATCGAGACTTAAACGTGAAACTCGTAATCATTAAACTAAATTCGTTACGAAAATATAATTATCTATTCATTTATTAAGTTAATTAATTAAATTAATTAATTAAGTTAATTAATTAAATTAATTAATTAAACTAGTTAATAAAATTAATTAATATCAACATTTAGGATTAAAGGTTAATAAGTACATATATTTTTTTTTATAAAGTCCAAGGTCTAAATTGTAATTCTTGAATTCTTAACTTCAGGGACTAATCTTGCTATTTTTGGTAAATTCTTTAAAGGTTTTTAATTAAAAAAATAATATATATAAATCATATACCAAAACCGGGATCTGCGGGTTTCGAACCCGGGACCTCCAGTTCAACAGCCAAGCGCTCCGCCACTCCACCACTTGCCACACATCTGAAGAACGCGGAAACACAAAGCATATAAGCTTTGTTTCCGGGTCAGACCTGATCGCAAGGGAGGGCGGTAGCAGCGGATTTTGGGCGGGATTGGGTTGGTTTTTTAAGTTTTTTATCAATTTTTAACACTTAATAACCCACCTAAACTTCACCTAACTAACCCTAATCCTTACCTTATAAAACCCAAGTGTTTTTCAAGCCTTTTTCCACTTTCACAACTCCATAATCTCTCCAAAATCATCTCCAGAACACTTGAAACTTCAGAATTCGGGCAGATTGTATACCTCTTACAAAAGCGAGCATATCTTGCTCATTTCTTAACCAAATCATCTCATTCTTCTTCCTAATAAACTTTGGGTTGAATTCCTAGGGTTCTCCATGGAGAATCCAGACCTGGAAATGCCTCAAAATGTCCGAGAACTTTCTGTTATTATTTAACTTTTCAAAAACTTGTTAAATCTCATACTTTTCTCATTCATCCTAGTGTTCTTGAACTCCTAATCACATATATGAGTATGGGGACTAACCTAGGTTGTTAATTGTAAAGAGGAGTGTTTAATCACTCCAAACTTTCTGTTTTTGAAGAGCATTGAGCTCACAAGTAATGCAAGTTCTTAAACTTGTTCATGTGTGTCCACCAAGGAAGCTTGGGCTATCCTAACTTGAGACCACACATAACTTGATGATTTTCATCAAGATCCCAAGATAGTTTGCTAGACTTAAAGTGTCACAACCCCACAAAGCCGTTGACGATTGTCCTCGTGTGCTCGTCGGGTTGTTGAATACTTGGCTACTTGGTATCTAGATGACACCTTATCATTCTTGTATAGTATATAGTTCTGGTACCCTCCTTGTTACCAATGGTAACTTGTGTAGTGGTGAACATAATCCGAGGTTCAAAGTGGATGGTTTAACCTCCCACCTCATACTTGACATACATGACACTAGAGGTTACAAAGTGGATGGTTCATCCTCCCACCTCCTACATGATTATAATGATATATATAAATATATTATAATTCTAAAACCGAAACCTTGATAATGAACTTATAATCACCTATCAAGTTATTAAGTTTAACACTAAAGTATGTAATTCCTTGTCACGATTCTAATAGGTACCGAACCTATGAAATCACATCCAACTCGTAAGAGTTACTATAGTGTCAAGAACGAGTGTTACATCTTAGTGAATACTTTCGTATCATAATACTTTATCAAACTTATTTTTAATCATGCACGAATACTCCTAATCTCTCGTTGAAACTCTATACTCATACGCCTTGTTTCCTCTTGTAGGATAATTCGGCGTCATCCTCGAACCAACGTCTTCACGGATTGTCAAGTGTAGAAAAGACTTAGCAAAACCGTGAGTACACTCGACCCACTTTGTTTATAACACTTTTTGGGTGTAACATGTTTCCATATACAAAATCACGAACACTTAAACTTTATGAAACACACAAACGATCCCATATACATGAAAGCTTGAATCTTATACTTGATGCTTGTCTTGGATATTCGTATTGCTATGCTTTAGTCATAACTATTTTTAGCCTTCGTTTGACATGCTTAGCGCTATAGGAATTCACGCATCCACCTCCATCGTGTTATTCGTGAGGTCATGTTAAAACATCGTGATTGCGTTAAGGGTTTGATTATTAGTATTGCATGCCTTGATATTGCTCTTGAATAGATTTGGTTGCCATGTGGATTGTTTAAACTTATTCGTATACGTATGCTATGCCTAAACTTGTGTACTCGCCTTTGCTTTCGCATTGACATTATTTTAAAACATGTTACAGGTTGAAGGAGATGATGCTATGAAAACAATATAGCAAGGACTAGATACACACAAATTAGACGTTAGGTTTAATGTCGATGTATCAATTTTGTTATGACTTTGCAAATGTTATGTTGTTCTTTGTTTTGTTACATTGATGTATTTGACAATTCTTACGAAATGAAATATGGTTTAATTAATTATTGTCACTTAATAATGTTGTGAGCAATGAGTAATCTCATTTTCGTCTCATCCCGATGTTTCCGCCATCGGTTGGGGTGTGACACAATATGATATGGATTCGAATCGCAGCATATAGTTTTCCAAAACAGCGTAACTTTCTCGATGTTTTAAATCCAGTTGGTTGACAGATTTAATGTCGATTATTACAAAATAGTTGCTTTGTTTATCTTTTTTAGTACTATTATTTAAACATTTGGTTATTAATCAAAGTAGTTAGATGCCCCGCCCGTGTTGCGGGGCGGTGGCCGAATAATGAGCGAGTGTTAGGCAGCTCATTGACACGGAAAACAATTAAATCAAGTAAACCAATAAAAACATAACACTTTTGTAGTTTTGCTAAAACAAACTAAAACAATGGCAATACTGTTATTTTTAACTAATGGAAAGTTATATTTTTTCACTGGTGTAAAATCGTAATTTGCGAAAAACTAAAGTGATGTCAATAATGGAAATTGAAACCAGGGGCAAAAGTGTAAATCTGCGCAAGGGCGAATTCACACTTTTGAACCTAGGGCAACACAGTAATATAAATTTAAACTAAAGGTATAACCGTAGTTTTAGGTGGGAGGCGAAACCATATTTTTATTTTGAACCGAGGGCATAATCGTAATTTTGAGTTGGAGCTAACAACTTAATTTTATTTTGAACAGGGGCAAAAACGTAATTTTTAACTGAGGCCGAAATCATAATTTTTTTAACGGGGAAAAATCATAAATTTAAGGTGGGGGCCAAAACATATTTTTTTTTCATCTGAACAGGGGTGAAAACGTAATTTTGAGCTGAGTGCGAAATTGTAATTTGAAGTCGTGGGCAAAATCG
Source organism: Scalesia atractyloides (assembly GCA_947069175.1). Lineage (NCBI taxonomy): Eukaryota > Viridiplantae > Streptophyta > Magnoliopsida > Asterales > Asteraceae > Scalesia > Scalesia atractyloides. The sequence goes on from CAMTDV010000018.1 coordinate 16,642,896, forward strand.
TTATTTTTTTATGGGGCCAAAAGCGTAATTTTATTTTGAGCAGGGGGCAAAATCATAATTTTAAAGTGGGGCAAACCCGTAATTTTACATCGTAAACAAATAATAAACGGTTGGTCCAATGGGGGAGTGCCATGCCAGCTGCCTGGCAGTATTCCGGGGGCAAACCCGTAATTTTACAGCGTAAACAAATAATAAACGGCTGGCCCAATGGGGAGTGGCAGGCCAGCTGCCTGGCCCTATTCCGTTTTTTCGAGTCATGGGCAAAATCGTATTTTTTGGCTGGGGCCAAAACCGTAATTTTATTTTTGAGCAGGGGCAAAATCGTAATTTTAAAGTGGGGCAAACCTGTAATTTTACAGCGTAAACAAATAATAAACGTTTGGTCTAATGGGGGAGTGCCATGCCAGCTGCCTGGCACTATTCCGGAGCAAACCCGTAATTTTACAGTGTAAACAAATAATAAACGGCTGGTCCAATGGGGGAGTGCCAGGAAACGGATGGTCCAATGGGGGAGTGCCAGGAAACGGCTGCCTGGCACTATTCCCTTTTTTATTATAAAACTACTGTTCAAAACGTTTGAAAATTATTATATTGATAATATATTATGGCATAATGGTTGAGAGACTTGAGTTCTCTAATGGAGACTCTGGTTCAATCCCCACTTATGTCATTTTGGTGGATATGACAATGATTGATAGAGTCTAGCCTCCTTGTAGAGGTGTCAAGCTCTATCCTGAGCTCACCCGGGTTTTCGTCCCACCCTGTGTTAAGTGGCAGCCGGCGGTATGGTTTCCAGACAACATAGTCTGGCCGAACTAGGGCAACGGGGCTCTCCAATTTGGAGAGTGTGGTAGCCTAATACAAGAAAGTCATCGTTCCAAAAAAAAACCGAGTAGAATCAATGATGATATATTATTAACACCGAAGCTAGGGTTACAGATATTGTTAAAGGTAATAACCGAACCACTATTTGCACACCCTTACTTCTCTAGAATTAAGTCTAATTAAGACTTATGAAATAAACAAATTACCCATTATCTATATCTATATAGTATATATAATACATCAATGTCATCTTTTTTCTTGAATATTATCATTAGCAACATTCGGACTTCTATCATTAGCTACCTGATTTTCATCAATTTCCTTATATTTTCTTTTGAAAAAGTTCCCAATTAGAGATTGTTTTTTAGATTGTGGTTTCATCTTCACTTCAAGCAATAAACCTTCAACTTCAAAGAATTCAAGTACCTAGTTTAACAAGAAAACTAGAAAAGTATAACTTTTTGTAAATTTTAACTTCTATAAACACTAAACCTTAACAAATCTACAAACTACAATACTACATAACACAATAACAACAAACAAAAAAAAAAATCAAAGGACAAGAAACACTCACCAAACACGCAGGTCAAACACTGGTCAACGGAGCAGGGATGACTTCAGCAGATTGTTGTCGAGCAGCAGGGACGATTGCAATTTGCTAGTGGTGACGTTCGGGTTCCAAGTTTGCCATCCATACTCAAAAGGATATTTTATTGTTTTGGGTCTTGAGCTAAGTTTATCAATTGAGCCTCTTTCAATTATATTATACTCAATTTGGGTTAGCTCTATCATTTAGGCTTAATTATTATACAAGTTTGGAGTTGTAAAAGGTTTGGGCTTATAAAAATTTGGAATTTTAATAAATGAAAGTATCCTACTTTTCAGGGTATCCCTGTATTTGTTCAAGGTATCATTTGTATAAAAAAACTACATTACGAAGACGACGTTGAGTCGCAACCAGTGTTATCCTTCCTTACACTATACCTCTGCCCCTGCTATATTATATAATGCATAAGAGCATTCACAATGAAATCCTTAAATATATGTGAGGTAGTTTGTCACACCCCAACCGATGGCGGAAACATCGGGATGAGGCGAAAACGAGATTGCAAGAGACTTCATAACACTAATTGTGACAAGTATTTAATAATTACTTTTTACGTTACTTGAACTAGGAACACCACAAAAATGAATAATGTAAAATGAGTATTCAAATAAATAAATTTCATTTCATTACAATGATTTTTGTACAAGTATTGGAATCGAGATACAACAGGATTGAAAATAAATTACAATACAACGAACATTAAAATTTAAATGCGTTTCTAGGCAATCCTACTAGATTCATCTGTCACAAACCTGCAACATGTAATAAAAGCATGGATCAGTACAAAAGCACTGGCGAGCATACAAGTTTGAATATAAGTATATGTATAAAAGTTTGTCTCAAATCCACATAGCATTTTATATTCAAGTTGAAACGAGAATACATAAATAACTTACGCATAGCAAATAGTATATAATTAAAATCTTTAACTAGCATGCATAACAACCTAAGCATAACAATATCATGAGAATACAAGTTGAAACTAACAAGCATAAACTACCTAAGCATAACAATGAACGTGTTCGATGGCTTGAGTATTTAATTATAATCGATTGCGTAAAGTGGATTTTGTATACATGTTGCACCCAAAAATGCGTTAAAGCGTAAAAAGGGTCGAGTATGCTCAAGCTTTGCTTTCTTTAAAGCTTCCTTTAAAACACTCATAGTTCTCTTTAACGCTTTAACGTATCTTTGGGTGCAACATGTATACAAAATCCACTTTATTTAACCAATCATATTTCACCATTTTTCACCTTCTCTACCTATAAATACCAACCTACTTCTACTATTTTCTTCACACCATTCTTCTCTCCACCTCTCTAATTCTCTCAATCTTTCTAAATCAAGAATTCTAAAAGGACACTAAGTGTTCCAACCATTCTTCTCTCAACCTCTCTACTTCTCTCAAATCTTCCAAGCAAGGAAGAGATCTCTAAGACTTCTAAAAGAAAACACTAAGTGTTTTAAAGGAAGCTTGAAGCTCCAACCTCCAACTATGAGAGTTCTAATAGTAGAAGTAGGTTGGTATTTATAGGTAGAGAATGTGAAAAATGGTGAAATATGATTGGTTAAATAAGGTGGAAGAGTATTGATAATATGAGTGGAAAATGATAAAATATGATTGGTTAAAGAATGTGGAAAATGATTGAAAAGATGATTGGTGGAGAAAGGAGGTGGAAAAGGGTAAAATATGATTGGTTAAAGAATGTGGAAGAAGATTGATGAGATGAAAAGATGATTGGTATATTTCTTGGTATTTATTGAGTATATATTATGTAATTGAGTATAAAAAAAGTATAATTCAAGTATTGAGGATGTGGGTATAAGTATTTATACGTATAATTGTGTCGGTTTGCGTATAACTACGTATTTAAATAATCGGTTGTGTGAATAAATTAAAAAAATATGTATAAAATATGAATTTTATTATAATTAACGCCTCAAAAATAGGATACGAATATGAAATTTTTTAAAATAAGGATACCAAAATACGAGGCGTTACATAGTTTAGTTATATTATAAGGAATGACTGTTAGTGTTTTTGAGTGGTTGTGAGTGGATGAAAGAGAAAATATGAGAAATTTACTGCTGTAAATATATGGGAAAAATATATAGAGAGAAAACTGTATAAATTTTTTAATATTTTTAGAAATGGTTGTGAGTGAATGAGAGAGAAAAGATAATGATAAAAGTATAAAAAATATTATTTAATTGAAAATGAGAGAAAAAAATAGTTGTTTTTAGTGGAAATATATGGATAAGGATATAAAATTCATTAAGATACAAAAAAATTAAAAAAATGGTTTAATATATAAATTACAACTCTAAAAAGAGGATGAATTAATCTTTCACACACTAATTACATTTAAATCCTCATCTTTATTAAACTTTAATCCCTCAACTTTAACTAAATTCCAATTAATTAATTATTAGTTACACTTTATCCATTATGAAAAAACTAATTATCCCCACGAGTTTTAAACGATCATAATATTTTTGTATATCAATATTTAAAAAAAAGAATACACTATGAAAGCAAACAGTTTATTCTCTTTAATTTGAGCATAGTATTGCTATAATTTTTTAATTAAAAAAATTATATGTTACGTGATTTAGGGGTGAGCATATAACCAAAATAACCAAACCAAAACCGAAATAACTGAACCGAGCCTTAACGACGGTTCAGTTATGCATTTTTACGATAACTGAAAAAATAAGTTCGGTTACAGTTAACAACTAATCCATAACCGAACCGATACTTTGACCTAATGCATATTTTTTTGTGATTATTTTTTAATATAGTCCAAGTTTTTAAGAAGCCCATTGGTAATAACATTTTTAATTTATATGTTCTTCTTTTTTACTTAATTAATATATTTATTTGCGCTTTTGTAGATTGCTTACCCAGAAAAGTAAAACGTCCAAAAATTTAATTGTTGTAAGTGAAGATTGGGACTAACGCCTAGAAGTAGAACTTTAAGCGTATCTGGTTTAAACGTTCTTGGTTTTAAAACTCTGACTACTTTTTTTTATTGTTGTGGCTTCACGTAACACGTGCCTCCTTTTATTTTTCGGGTTAACATTATGATGCTATTTTGTTGGATTCAAATCCTTATGTTAGTGGTTTGTGTTGTATTAACATAACATTTGCTCTAAGAAGTTTGCTATGTTGCTAATGGTTTCAGTTGTATTTTTTTATTGTTTAATTGTTAATAAAAATCCTTGTTACTTACTTTCATTTGGGCTATTAGTTTCTATGAATTATATTTGCATGATTCACATCTTCTAACAAGTCAACAATAACAACACACACAAATTAAAGTATTTATACATCTATTTCATGTATTAAAACCTCAATTTCATGTATTTTTAAGTAAATTTTAGTCTATGTTGGTTTTGCCTATCAACCGAAATAAAACGAACCGTACCAAAAGTCATTAATCTAACCTAATAAACCAAATAGATTAAGTGAAAACCGATTGATTAACAAAATATACTAAACGATATCTACGGTTTTGGCTTCGGTTGAGGGTGATTGCTGAATCGACCAAACTATACACACACCTGACAATATCTATGTTTCCTGTCACTTCACACGAACATCCTTCTATCTTATAAATATGTCAAAAGTTTGTCCGGAATTTATTTTCATATGGGGACCCTTATATTAACTTTTTTCGATATACAATATTCCTTTAAAGTTCTTTTTTTTCATAATGAATTAATGGTTTGCATTACTAGTGATAAATTAATGGTTTGCATCATTAATATATCTTTTAATTTTTAAACTAATACTACTCCAAATAATCTCCAATCAAACAATTTATACCAAGAAATAGTTCTTGATTCTTATTTTTAATTAGTAGAGCATCACCAAAGTGTCAGGTCCCACACACCTACCGGTCCGAATTTTGTTAAAAAAAAGTAAACGTCACGTTCTCTCTTCTTTCCTCTCACACGCCTTTTTTCAAAGAACGATCATAGCTATAGACCAGTCACTCTCTCTTTCACATCAACGTCTCTTCATAGGGTTACTTAGAGGCCTACTCAACCATTGTGGATGTCTTACCAATTAACACCACCTGGTCCACCTTGAGCCAAAGTACACATTACATTATTTATTGCATGCATTGAACTTACAAGTATATCTTTATATAAACTAATATTTATACAAAAAACACACCACCATCTCCACAACTCAACATAACATTGTATACGTGTATAATCATCCCTCATCTCTCATCTCTCATCTTTTTCAATGTGATTTGGTGCTGCAATGTGGATACACAGCAGTATTATCAATCGGCAACTGTAAATGACAATTAACATGCAACCAAAACTTCACAGACCCTAGTGGCCCAACTCTCCATCTGGTCCTCGAGTTCCCTTTCAAGAAAAACGGCATCAATTTAGTTTTCGCCATACTTTGCTCGGTCAAGTACTGTTCCTGCGGTTCCAACGGGATCGGAGACGATTCGACCACGTAGTTCAACTCCCTGGACATGTTCTTCTGCACATCAAACGGATCCGCCACCAGTTGGGCGATGCTAATCCCGTGGTACCCGAGTATAAGCTTAGTGTTGTAGAAACTAACATGTGCTTTCATGTTATGGTTTTCGGCTTTCATGATGATTATTAAACGTACCGCGAGAACGCCCGCCTGGTTGTAGGAAAGTTTGTCCAGGCGGGCGGCGTGGACGTAGAGAAGTGGGACTTTGGGGCGGATTGCTAGGTATCCGATGAAAACCACGATTCCAACCACGATGATGATCGTGGCCATGAGGGCGCAGATGATGGCGAGGCACCAGATGAGGGGGTTGGTGCGGCGTTGCGGGCCGAGGACCGATGGCTTTGGCATTGGGAGAGCATTGTGTTAGAGTTGGGAAATGTATGTTTATGATGTAGTTAGGGTTTTGAAGTGTGTAGGGGAAAGAAGGTATATGAAGATGCCATTTTGGGGGATAAAGTTAAAGGTTACCCATATTTAAAGTTAATTACTGGCAAGGATATATTTACTTTGATATGATATGATGTTGTCTTCTTTTACTTTCGGTTTGTGACCAATTTCACACTTTTTTAGATGAGACAAATAAGTATTTCCCATGATCTTTAAACAAAAGTGATACATTTTTGTGTATCTATGCAGTCAATAGGAAACCTTATACTTGCTTTTTATTTAGTTTTTTGTAGAAGTTGCATGTAACCGTGTATCATATATATTCATATGTTGGTCAGCTTATCTAACTTATATATATTAGGTAGGTTTCTCAAATTGATCACTAACCCATTAACTTAACCACTACTAAACAAATGAGTATTATCAATGGATGTTTCTGTTGATCAAGTGAGTTAGCGATGAGAATCCGTGGTTAGTTTGAAATCATGATGACCATCCAAAATCTATAATAACACTCAAATTAATTTTTTTAATAATATATTATACTTTTAACTTTTAATTATAAAAAACGGTAACTCGTATTACTCATAGTTAACTTGCGAAATCCATGTAATGGGGTCAGTTTTTAATTTTGTATTTAATTATTTTACATAAATTTATATTTTTAATTTATATAATTTATTAAGGTAATTTGGATTTGAACTTTATAAAACTGAATAAAGACAGAATTTTATCTGTATTTTTGTTGTAAGGTTATTTCGATAAAGGTAACTTAAAGAAAGGGAAAACGAGCTGGATATATATCGTTGATTTCAAGCATATATGAAGTGGAGTTTCTCATGTATTTTTTGTGTATATACAAATTATGAATCATGATACGTTTTATACCAAGTTAATACTTTGTGTATATACAAATTATGAATCATGATACGTTTTATACCAAGTTAATACATTTGTGATTTTATATAGTTTTTGTTGTCATGTTTTTAGAATTCTTTTTACCGATTTACGTCGGAATAGTGTCACAAGTTATCGACGGATTAAGAAAGTCGGTAATATCCCATCGGCGATAACCATTTGTTTAGTAGTGTGTTCTGATAAGAAAATGATACTTGATGACATTAATTTAAAGATTAGGCCATCCGTGTCAAGAGAGAGAGAGAGAGAGTTACACCATGTGTTGTGAGCGTTGAAGCTTTGCCACGTCGGAGGGTGTTGGTCGGTGATTCTGTGGTTGGGCTCGCAAACGTAGGGGCAAAGGGAATGAAGATTGTTCTACAAGAGGGAGAAGGGGGTGCGCTAGGGGCATGGTATACACAACAAAGGTTTGGAGATGTTAAATGTGAAAGCTCTTGTATCTATGTGGCAACATTTTTTATCCTCTTGAATCCCCAATAAAGTCCTTGACAACGCATAGTCTTAGTGAGTGTGGATAAAGAAAGGAAGAAAGAGATAGAGCGTGATAGATAAAAGAGAGGGAAAGGGTGAAATGATGTCACTAATTCCTCCAAGGATTTTGAATTACCAATGTGAAAGACTATCATATTGTTATCTGATAAGCCTGTCACTTTTATTCACCCAAAGAAATGTTAGCTACATTAAGTTTTGCCTAAGAATTCACCAAAGAGGTGAATGAACAAAAAAAACCCTCATTAGTATGGGTTATTTGATGCTTGTGGTGGGGTGACACCAAGGACGTATAATCAGTGTTCTAGAGATCGTTAGTCAGGCGGTTAGATACCGTCTAGGGATTAATCGAGATTGATTAATAAGGATTAATCGGATTTGAGTTTTTATTTATATTTTACAAAATTATATAAATATATAGTTAACTTTATACTTTTTGTATACAAATTTACAAGTTTGGGAACCGTATATAAACTTTGGAAGATAGAGGAGGTTAAATGTTAAATTACCCAAATTGAATTAAACCTAACCCACCATCTCTTTCTTTACACGCCGCTATTCCCTCTCTCATCAGACTGTCTTGTCTGGCGTACAAGAAAGAAGTCGTAGCCCCAAGTTTGATTCCAAACAAGGTAAGAACTCATTCCATCAGATCGATTCGGTCCAATTTTGACCGATTTGCCAAAACCCAGGCGGCAGACCTCCGATGACCGTTTAATAATCGCCTAAAGGAGATTTCTACAACACTGGCTATAAATGAATGATTTCAAGAGGGTGGGGATCACAAATATATATATATATATATATATATATGTATATATAGGTAGAGGATCCTGTAAAAAAATGCTCAAATTGTGAGAAGGGTAACAAAGAATCTAAACTATTAGATCTTTAATCTAATGGTTGAGATCTTGATGGCAATCTTGTAAATAGTATAACAATTAAAATAATTAATTTTCTAGATTATGGGTATAAAGGTAAAATTAACATATTTAATTTTAGAAAGTCACATGCAATCCACATGCAAGTTCCCATTTTATTTTTTAAACGCCAATAACTTTTTACACGTAACTCGTTTTTTTTTTAAATTACACCATAATAACGAGTGTTTTTTAATCTTTAATATAAGTACCATATTACTATACTTATATACAGAAAAAAAATTACGTTCAATCGAATGTTTCAGTTAATGGTTTTTTGTTTCAGTTCATGGTGTTATATAATTATTGAATGGTGTTATATACTTATTGAATGGTGTTATATATGTGTTGAATGGTGTTATATAATTATTGAATGATGTTATATACTTATTGAATGATGTTATATAATTATTGAATGGTGTTATATATGTGTTGAATGGTGTTATATAATTATTGAATGATGTTATATAATTATTGAATGGTGTTATATATGCTCTGAATGGTTGTTGCAGTGTTATTAGTAGTGTTTTTATAGAGATCTTTAAAATAATGTTATATACTTATTGAATGGTGTTATATATTATTGAATGATGTTATATACGTGCTGAATGGTGTTTGCAGTGTTATTCTGTATTCCTATAAATTAGGGTGGCGGTTTATGAAATGTTTTGAATTAATTAAATCAATGATAAAATTACTTAATTATCATTTTCATCTAATTTAGATCTAATGGCTGAGATTTTTTCTTACCTTTCTCACACTTTTAATCTTTTTTATAATAACCTTACCATATATATATATATATATATATATAGATGATGGATTCAGTGCCTAGTAACTAGTAAACTCTTCCGTCATCCTTCTTTATTGATGGTTGAACCATTTTAAAAAACCGGAGTCAATTATATAGCACGATTAGTTTAACAAATATATAAGATATAAAATTAAAATAACAAATAATAATTTAAAAATAAATTATAAGTTTTGGAATAATAGTAATAATAGCAATAATAATAATAATAATAATTATTATTATTATTAAAGAAATAAGAAGTAAGAAAATAGTTATTTAGTATATAATAGATTTCAAATGGAAAATTAATGAAGTAATTAAGGAAAATATAAAATAAGAAAGGTTTTAATCCAAAAAAAGAAGGAAAAGAGCGGACAAAAAATTTCGGAGTGTGCTAGAAATGTTTCACGCGTTACCCATGATACTCTTTTATTAGAGTAGATATTCCAACAACTTTCACATCAACCATAAATAGTAAACTCTGCCATCATCCTTCTTTATTCATCGGTCGACCGGACCCGTTAAACCTTTTTAAGAAAACTAGGATCAATTAAATAGCACGAGTAGTTTAACAAATTTATAAGATATAAAGTTAAATCAACAAACAATAATTTAATTAATTAAAGTTGAGTGTTCAAGCAAATTGTCTGAGCATAATTCTAAAAAAAGAAAAGCTAATTTGATACGCCATATCCTAGACTCTAGAGTACTCAATAGCCAAAGTCTCAAACCTTCGAATAAATAAATGAAAGAGTTAAATGTTGTTTGTGTCATTTTTCCAGTTTAGTCTAAAGATTTCATTTTTAACATCTGGACTCAAAAAGGTTTTATTGTTACCATTTTGGTCCAACGGACTTAACTCTATTCATATGTGTTAAGTCTGTCAAAGACATTTTAATCATTTTATTTTTCTTTTAATTAACCCTTTATTCTTTATTGTTTAAAAACATATATATATCCATATTATTTTATATATACACATAAAAATCTGAATTATTTAAAAGAAATATCATTCTCTTTCTCTCTCACAACAACCCATCATCAGTCATCATCTTCAAACAAAACCTTCATCAATCATCATCTTCAAACAACCACCTTCATCAATCATCATCTTCAAACAACAATTATCTGAGTTATCCCCTTCCACCCATCTTATTCTCATCCAATCTCTAAACCCTAGCCACCCTTACACCTTTAGATTCTAGAGAGAGAAAACTTCCATATATATATACAGAGAGAGAGCCGCGAGATGATGTTGGTGGCGGTTGTTCTTGAATCTGAGCGAAGGGGCGGCGGCGGAGCTAGGGCGGCGACGGAGCAAGGGCGGCGGCAGCGTCGGTGTTTATGGTGTTAACAGCGGTGTTAGGGTGGTGGATGAGTTGATGTTGGTGGTGTTCTTGAATATAAGATTTAGGTGAGTTGATGTTGGTGGTGGTTATGAAGATGTAATTTGAAGATAAGGTTTGAATATAGTGTTTAGGATCGAATTTATGATGATGATGTTCATGTTCCAGAATTAATTTTCTTTATTTTGAAGATCTCATGTTCATATTTTCAATTGCAGATGTTCATTGTTTGAAGGTGTTCATTGTTTGAAGATGTTCATATTGTTTGAAGATGTTCATTGTTTGCAGATGTTCATTGTTTGAAGATGTTCATAGTGTTCATTTGAAGATGTTAATATTAATGTTTTTAAACAATAAAGAATAAAGGGTTAATTAAAAGAAAATGAAATGACTAAAATGCCTTTGGCAGGCTTAACACATATGGATGGAGTTAAGTCCGTTGGACCAAAATGGCAACGATGAAACCTTTTTGGGTTCAGATGTTACAAAATGAAACCTTTAGACTAAACTGTGAAAATGGCCTAAACCACATGGACTAAAATGGCATTTAACTCTAAATGAAATATTCTAAAAATCAAAACCATGCGAAAATTGAAGATAAAGAGTTAAATTCCTACTTGTTGGTGGTTTCCCGACCTTCCGTCATGGTCAACCAAGTGAAAACGAAGGCAAAAAGGCATTGGCTTCTAGCAGCCATCATCAACCATTGTTTCCGAACCATTCATTGTTGCTTCTCATGTCATGTCTAAATTAAACAGAACAAAAACAAATATATTAGAATTATAATCCGGCATCACCGGAGTTCCTGCTGACTCTTTAGTTTTGTTATTGACTCCTTGAGGGATTGGGGTTGCAAATTTTTAAGGGGACGCTCGGGATTTTCGTGTTCCTATTTTATTAATTTTCTCAAAAGGGCGGTTGCTCTACTGAAGCTCTCGGTCCGCCCTTATTGGCAAAGTCAAAATAACTAAGTAGAGATAGTGCCCCACGAGGCCACTAATCACACATTTTACACTACCGTTTCAAGGAATTCCCTACATAGTCATACATAACAACCATTAATATCTCCTCATGTTGTTTACATGTATGCATGGGAAAAACCAATGGTATTGCAATCTAAACATCAAAGGTTATGCAAACTAAAAATATATAAACACTTTGGTAAGAAGTACTGACGTATGTCGAGTGTGGTATAATATTTAGTATATCTTAGCATTTTTTACTCGTTATCAAGCTTTAAATATATAGAACACGATACAATACAATCACTCTTTACAACACGTTAGGGCAAGTGTACCCGTTGTTGGCGTAGTATAGTGATGGTAAGATACTGATGTCATCCAAGGACACAAGAGCTTTTAATACCAGAATATCGTCAACGTCTAATCTAACAAAAAATTTAAGAAAAGATGTTAGTTAGTTTAAAAAGATAGAAAAGAAATAAAAATAAAATTTTAGTAAAAACAATAAACAAGATAGAATCACTTGGTTCCAACTCATCTTTTATATATCCTTTGATGATTTTCGCACTTTGGGCTTTTTAATATATTATCTTAGTTATTGTGACATGTCCCTCTTTTGGAGGCAACGCTACCCTCAACCATATTGGTCTGAGTCAGCATGGATACAGTCTCACAAGGTCAGATTATTGAAAGATAATTAAGTAAGTTATTAATGCAAAATGTGACATGTCCCTCTTTTGGAGGCAGCGCTGCCTTCAGCCATATTGGTCCGAGTCAGCAGGGATACAGTCCCGTAAGACCGGGTTAAAGTTTTAATAGTAGTTTAGTTATAAGGGACTCAAGCCGTTCTTACTTCCCCGATTTGATGCTATCTTCCTCAAGAGAAGTCCTAATATGCTTGAATCAAGTCCTCGCAGGATCTCGACATTAAACGAGACAAGAACTTTACCCAAACCACCCTTCAAACCCCCTTCTAGGCAGTTGACGCGCTTTATATAGACCGTAAAGACACGAATGAGTGAATCAAACAAAACATGAAGAAATGATAGAGTAAAGTTCACTTTCTATATAAAAAACTCTGGAAGTCATTAATACAAACCCAAATAAAAAGTATGCAAAGCTTGGAAATCAAAAGTGACACATAAAAGATTTATCTTCACCAAGTGATGTAAGAGATTAGCTGTAACACCTCGTAATTTCCTGTCCAATTAAATCCCGACACGTGTTTCATTGTTCCTCTATTGCCACGTGTTGGCCGAGAGGGACCAAAAGCGTCGTTATGTTATTATTGTAACCTCTGAACAACGTATGACAAAGTTGAGGAATTAAAAGTGTCAACATGTTTAATTATACCTCTGAGTGACCATTTGTCGGAACCGGAACTTAAGGTGTTTATTATACTTCCTAATAGTACCTAAATCTAATTTGAGGGACCAAAGGTGTTTAAAATAGAAGTTATAAGTCCAGGGGCTGAAATGGCATTGTTTAAAAGTTGTATTGCTGACCCGGGGGGAATCGCGGCCCGCGAGAGCCCTGGACATCTCTCTCGTGGCCCGCGAGAGAGTGCTAGTGACAACCTGCTAAGGCTAGTCGTGGCAGCTTGCATGTTGCCAAATCTTTCGCGAATTTCCACCATGTCTTAGCTTTTAGCACGTCCCTAGACACTTGTTTACCCCTGGTGTGCATGCCTAACACCTGTAATGACCTCCTTCATCCTCCAACTCCATAAATCCAAGCCTTGACTCCATTGAAGAACTTGCAAGTTCTTAAAAACTCACTCTCACTAATCCTTGCAAGTTCTGGAGCTCAAGCTACCTGCAAGTCCATCCCAAATTCGTACTAGGACCCTTTGTAAGTGTTCTTAATCCTCCTTGTTCATTTTATCAAGCTTTCAAGCCAAAAGTCAAGCTTGTCGTAAAAGCGGTTTAACTTTCGGTTTAATCTTTACTGGTTCAGTCATGATCTGATCTAAACATGGTTACGTGATCGTAATGAGGTAGGTAATAATCCCATAAGGGCACCTCCTAATTACCACGTTTTCATGTCCAATTGACGAGTCAACCTATTTTATAAAACGTCAAACTAGGTCAGATTTGATAATAGAAGCATAACTAGTAACATGCATGTTATAAAATTAGTTTTGTCACTCTAAATACTTGGTAGTAATTGTAAGAACATGCGGGAACATGTTCGGCTCGTCAAATCCAGGTCTAAGGTCAGTTCACAACCGAAAGTCGCAAGGTTTGACTTCTGCTTTGACTTACAGTTTTGACCCGATTTAGTATCTTTCAAGGCCGATTCTTAGTTGCATTATGACCTTTATATAATGAGGTATAACCCTCTGAGGTCATACTACATGGTCATAATCATAATCCGAGTTTATGCGCAAGTTTCATTAATATGCCTAATTTTGACTAAATGCCCTTTTTGCTCAAAATAAGTTTTAAACTAAAAACGAGCATGCGATCAAGTTACCTACTGATGTTATAAAATATGTAGAATTATTAGGAATATTAAATTTGATTATAAATTGATTTTGTGTGCATGTCCTTGCATGCCATCGGTGAATGACGGAAATGCCCTTATGGTGCATAAAACGATTTTAAATGTATTTTAATAACAAAATCATTACCTACTGTTATAAAATAATAAATAAAATATTTTAATTATATAAAGTTGTTCATAACATCGGATTTCCTTAAAAATCGTTTAATTCGTCATTCATCGACTTTATCGCCTTTTCGGCGCATAGTATGGCTTAAAACCATATCTATGAACCAAGGCATGTTACCTACTGATTATAAAGCATATTTTGAACATTATTACAGTAGGTACAAGTTATAAACTAAGATTTCCAAATAAGCCTTCAACCCTATGTGTGAAATGACCAAACCCTTTCAAAGCTGAATTCGGTTTTAAAACTATAACGGGCATGCATGTTAATATCTTACTGATATTATAACATGTTTTAAGTGTAATGGCACATGAAACTTGTATATGACTCATCCGGTTACCCGGTATCGCTTATATGCGTATGGTTAAGCCTACGTGACTAGTTTACGTAAATTCACCGAACCGGGTCTAACTTATCATTTTTATATCAAAATCCAGAATGTTATATGTTTACCCAAAATATACAAGTCCTAGTACTTGTCGGGTTTAAACAACATTCTTTCCGGTCATCGCTTAATATCGTTCCGTTACGTATCCTTTAAGCTAACTGGTTCGAGTCAACGACTCAACCTAAACCTGTTAGCATTCTAATTGGTTATTAATACCATCAATCCAGACTAGAATCCTCCCAGTAGATCGATACTTGCATTTGTCTTCTTGATTAACGGCTGAAGTACTATTCGTTAGAAGAACTAGCTCAGGTAAATACTTTAACTTATTTTCCCTATACGGGCTTGGGATACAGTATTATATTACTGCTTGGTCGGGTATGGGATCATGTTTATCGGATTGTGATTTACTAAATCTTATAACCCGTTTTATTCTGTATTGTCTGATAACTTAAATATTGGGGGTTAACTCGACCGTGTCTATGACATCCTTGGCTCATTGAAGTTACTAATGGCCACGACCTAAGCGCGGGGTGTAGGCATACACCCGACAGACGCTAATGCTAAACAATTTATTTTATTAGGTGTGTCGGTTAATCAGGTTATTCGGGTTCTGCACGGACCTCATATGTATTGACAGATATGTAAAACTGTAAACAAGATCATTTTGAATTGTCCCAAGTTATAAAAGATTTTCGTGCTCAATGCACCTAAACAAATTTTTAAATGTTTTCAAATGAGTCGGTTAAATGTATTTACCAGTGAAACGTATTTTTCCAAAAAGGCTAAGTGACAGGTTTTGGCACGGAATAGACTAGGAGCTGCTTGGTAACGACGTAGGGAATTTTGCAAGTTCTTAGTCAAGCCTAAAGTTTGTCAGAATATATCATTTTCGTACTTTCGATCCGCCTGTGGATCTAATATTGCAAACCGTGTATTTTTATAGACTTTTAAACTCAATGGTTTGTAATAATATTTAATATTCAAAGTCTTCCGCTATGTTGTATATGTTTGACCATGACGATACCAATCTTACGTCACTATACTCCCCACCCGGGCCCACCGGGAATGTGTTGGAAATACGAGGTGTGACATTAGCCAAGCATGACCTTTGGTTGACAAGAACTCTTACGATCAATCTTGGATCCCGAGACTACGACACACACTCTAAAGGTGGATAATGGAGGAATGTGGTGGATGGTGGTGTTGGAATGGTGGTAAGTGAGAGAGAAGTGGTTTGCCAAGGGATAGGTTGGAAGTGAGCCAAGCCCCTCTATTTATAGCTGAAATCAGAACCTTCACACGGCTCCGTGTCCTTCTTTCTATGTCTTCGTTTAATGATCAATGTCTGTTCGTATACACACATGGTCCCGTGTGATAGTAGGCACGACCCCATGCTTAGCTTTTGGGGTCCATTAGGAGATTCTGCATATCTGGGAGTTTACCACAGCCCCATGTCTCTTGTCTACTTTGTTTTTCTTTATCTGCATGGATTTTGAACACATTTTGTAATGGGGCACGACCCCATGTCTTGATGGCACGACCCCGTGCTTGTCTTCTGGATTTTTGTTTTGGTCTTGGGGTGTAGCTTGGAGGGTAGGCATGGTGTGTCAACTCCTCTTTGTGACTGCTAGGATCATGCTATATTTGTCAAAGTCAATATAATACATTAGAATAGTCTGTTGTAGCTAAGATCTATGTGCAAATCTGCATCATCACCATGCTACGCCTATGTTTGCTTATTTCTTTTAGTTTTTTATCTATCAAAGCTTTTATTTAACGAATGATTGATGCCACACCCCGACCCGCAGCGGAAATAAGAGTCGGAGCATAATTGGGTTATCACCAAAGCACATGACATTTACTATTATGTTTCATATTTAATAAAGTCAAAGTTACATTTTCAAACATCCAAACATGTTCATTCAATACAAAGGAAATAACCAAACATAACAATCCCAATACTAAATCGTTTTATTCTTTTAATCCAGGTCCTATGTGTTCCTAGCTGCTGCTGGTTCACCTGTGTCATGTGTAAAATGGGAGTTTTTGGGTCAACATAAGTTGGCGAGTGAACCTTATTAGATAAACATTTGATAATGATTTTATGGTTAGTTTATCAATGAAATATTGTGCATAATCATAAAAGAGCAAATGTAAGTAATCAAGCATTGGCAAATAGCAGTTACAATTATAACATACAATAACACTTGATAGCATACATGAACATACCAATATCATATGATAACTAACATAAATGAACTGTGCGATCAAGGCTCAATCAAACGGAGCCGATCGTATTGCATGTACTGAAAATGTAAATTGAACTGTGCGATTAAGGCTCAATCGAACGGAGCCGATCGTATTGCATGTACTGAAAATGTAAATTGAACTGTGCGATCAAGGCTCAATCAAATGGAGCCGATCGTATGCGGGCACGCCAGGTTCAACCACATAATAAAATGGGGAACAAGCTCAGACCTCATAAATGGGGAGCAGCGGCCTCGGCAATTGCATGTACTGAAATAATAATTTGCATCCAATAATAACTACTTAACAGCAACAAACTAAATACACATGTCATGATATGATGTATGCACAATAGTTTAGTTATAATATGTATATAAACAAAGACACATGATACACCCAAAAAACGTGATTAAAACGGGGAATTTGAAAGGTTCACTCACATTGGGTGCGTTGAATTTGAGATGGTGAGATGCGCACGATTTAGATGAGCGGATCGACGAGGAATACTAACCTAAATAATAATGGAAAAATATATTAGGTGGATGGATTTTATTAAGGATTTTAATGAAATTTTTAGATATATTTTTGTGAGTTTATGGCTATTTTCTATCTTTAAAAATGTTATTTTTAAGTATTTTTAATTGATTTTTAAATTAAATTAAATAAATAAAAATATAAAAAAATATATTTTTTTAAGTGTTGACCGTTGACCGTTGACCGGTTCGGTCAGCGGATAAATTCTGCGCCGGGTGGGATTCGAACCGGCGACCTTCCGTTCGCGTGCACGCAGCTCTACCAACTGAGCTACGTGTCTAACCCGTTATAAACTCGTTTTTAATTATATTTATACACTTATTTGAATTAACCGAAAATTCCTTTATTTGCAAAAACGTTTTAATTCAATTGGACCGGTGCTCGTGACGAGATTCGAACGCGCGACGTGTAGTTCATGATGCACACAGTCCACCGCTGGACTGTGTGTCTAACCCGGTTATATTCTTGGTTTTTATTATACTTAACAACTATCTGCTTTAACCCGGTTTAGTTCTTGATCAAAAAGGCAGGTTATTACACAAGGCGTGCGTGTAGCAAGGATCGAACTCGGGACGTGTGTGTGAAATTTGCACACAGTCCACCGCTGGACTGTGTGTCTAACCCGTTTAAAATACCGTTTTTAATTAATCTTATGTTCTGTTATAACTTCATCTTCTTCGCCGATTTACACAGACAGCATAATTCGACTGGTTATGATTGACTTGTGATTTATAAAGTTCTAAGACATTAACATTAATTCAAAAGTAGAGAATGGAGAGAGTTTAAGGAGCAGAATATACCGATTGATGTTATTCACAGAAATCCGGCGGAGGTTCGTCGATACTGGAAATGAACTCCGGCTGTTGAAACCAATTAACAGCGTTGATCGATTATTCATAAAGTTGAGTCACTTAAACAAGGTTTAAAAGAAGTTTAGGATATCATACCAGATCACATTGTGATTCCGGCAGTCTCAGAAACTTTCCGGCGAAGATGAGATTTTCGATAAACGTTGACTAGGATCGATTCTGATGATGGAGTTGTGTTAGAGACTGATTAATCACATGTTTTAAACAGAATGAGTCGGAGGAATTACCGTGAGAATGTGAGTCCCGGTTTACCGGTGACTTGCAGAAATTTTCCGGCGAACTGATTCAGAAGATCTTATGGTTCAAAAATGCGACGAAAATGAAATTGAGTATTGTTGTGATAGTTCTGAATCGTGCAAATGATCTGGAGCTTGAATTAAATCAGAACTTGATGAATTTTCGGTTTCAAAAGCCGAAAATGATAGGACTTAAAGTTTCAATCAATTTTAACTTGATTAGAAACCGTAATACATCGGTTATAACTGAAATTGTGAGGTAAACAATCGATTTGACGATTGGTTTGCCAATTATCGGTTTTCAGATGGTATCATCGGTTAAACTGAGTTTGTGTATAAGTTTCTTTTGTTTTCCTAGAGTTAACAGAAAACACATTGTGGCGGAGTGGTCTAGGGAATGATTGTTAAGTCGTTGTAGCGACTCAGTTGACCCGGGTTCGAGTCCCGGCAGCTTCAAATATTTTTTATTTGTTTTATTTTAACTTTTTATCAAATATAATTTTTATAGTTTAATTTATTTATTAATTATGTATCGTTTTAACTCAAAATAATCATAAATAATTAACGCAACTTTTATAACTTGGTACAAGATTACAAAACGGAGCGGGTTTTGGAGACCCGATTTTTACAAATGTTACAATTGAGACACACAAAATACTTCCTCCAAATTCGCCATTTGAAAACCCATTATATCTTACTTCCTAATCCTCACTTTCTTTACAAACAAGTTTATATCTCATTGATCTTTACCAGAAGTATAAGCTATAAGCTTTCAACTTTAAGGCCCACATGTCCGAGACCAAACTTTGTGGTCGACCATGTAAACTTACTTGGCGAACGCTAGATAAATCAACATCATTCGTGGTGAATTAATACAAAATAAAAGTTAGTTGAGATTACCAATTTCATATATGCGGCAAATAAAAACATGTGTTTTCCATGTAACCATTTAGCCGCTTAAGTTTAATGTGATGGAAAGGTAAATAACTGTGTTTTAACGTATGTAATTATATGGTTTTAAGTGTTTGATATCACAAAAGATGGTTACTTTGAGTTTGATTTGATTTATAGGCACCCAGAGCTTAACAATGATGGAGGGTTTTTGGGAAGTATTACAAAGAATTAGGAGCACACACGCAAGACGGGAGATGAAAATTTGAAAACGAGTGACCAGTGCAAGGTTGCGCTGGTTGGGGCGCAACCTTGTGCCAATCGCAGACACATCTACACAATTTATGCGCCAAAATGGCGCAAATCAAAGAAGAAATTGTTCCCAACGAAACCTTACGTTGATGACGTGGGTACCCAGAAGAACCCACTCAGCAAGGCTGAAACAACGTTTAAAAAAAGTCACGACAGCGACCAGAAGTCAGAAGCTGGAAGCTGGAGGTCGGAAGCTAGAAGCTCACGTTATTATACACATCAGGTCTTGAACCTGCAAAGTCAAAATGATGTGACTTTGCTCAAAAGTGAATAAAGTTACATAGAGACGTACAAAGCTGACATTACCTAATGAGGCAAGGTAATCCGAACAAGCAACATCATCAGAGATAAGCCTTACCATGTATGGAAGGTATGAGCTGGCGAGGAGCTTCCCAGGGCAGACCTCTCTGCCTATAAAAGGGAGTTGTTAGCAACAATGGTATATTTTTAACTACTCACCCTCTCTAAAACTTTTCCCTATCTTTTATGCTTAACTCTTAGAGATCAATCGACTGATTCCCACGTCGAAGTCTAAACTTGGGAGACCACCTTTCGCGTTAAGGCTAACGGTGTTCTTTGATTGCAGATCCCGATAAGGAAGCTATCATTTGGAGTGGATCCTGGACCTTTCTCCTGCCACACTCTTGTTATTTTAACACGCTGTTTGGCGGATAACAATGTGAATTTTAGGGTTTTGACCATACTTAAAGATAACCTCAACCCTAAACACAACTAATTTCACCCCTAGCCATTTTGGCCTTCCAAGAATGAATTTCCATGTTCCAAACCTCAATTTTCTCAATTCCTTCATGCAATCAAGATCCACAACAATATTAGAAGATCCCACGATGATGGTGAGCAACTAATTACCTTTGATCTCCTCCAGGTGTAGGGTTTGTAGTTAATACTTTTGATACTTGTTTAAACTAGATTTTTTGGGATTGAATCTGTGACCATTTAATTTTTTATCGGATTCAGTTGTGGTTTTTCATTTAGAAGATTTAATTTTGTTAGAAATTTAAATTGATGAACTTGTTGGTCTATGATTTGTTTGTTGGTTTTATGCTTCATATAATTGAATTAGTGTTGTGTGAATAGAACCCTCTTAAGTTTGATTCCTCATCTACCACTTGCTTAACCATACACGTAGTCACCATTAATGGCTTCCCACTAGATTAACAATATCAATCGTGTTTTTTGAACCCGAAACTCGGAGTAGATTACCTTTTTCTTCTCATAATTGTTATTCAATCAATCAAGGTAAGTTGTTTTCATAAACATTCTCACAATTAATAAAAAGATAAAAGTTTTTAGAATAGAATATTAATGGAATTTACAAATTATAATTGTTTCCACTAATTCCTCGTGTTTCAACACCTTACTTACATTTGTTAGTAGGTGCTTATGTAACACCCCAAATCGCGTAAACAACACACGGTGGAAACACTTGGGGAGTCACGTTAACAGATTATCTCAACAACACATGGTAATTATCATTATGTTTTATTGAATGATTTACAAATTACATTATTCTTGGAATTATAACAAACTAAGCAAATATTTCAATTGTCTTTCTTGTTTTAAGGTACTAAGGTCCGCATCCATTCCTACATGAGCACACATCACTATCATCTAGCATCTTTCCCTGAAACATATGTGAAAACGAGTCAGCAAAAATATGTTGGCGAGTACATAGGTTTTGTGAACATGTCAAGTCCATGGCTTTGTATATATTACAATATAAACAACCCGACTACTATAGTCGTAAGTGAAACCTTGTTTTGAAAGCATTTGATATTGCAATAGTTATTCGACTAAAACAAATTGTTAAAAGTTATAAAATCTAGTAGCCATGAACCTTGACTCGAAAACATTTGTTTTGTAAATCCAACTTGTAAATCGTCTTGAAATAACTTGTATGGTTTATATCTTTAATCGAAAATCGTTGTGTGACATTGTTTGAAATCATTTGTTCGTCGTTCATCGTTCCTCATAATAAACCATTTGTTCATCGTTCATCGTTCATTGTTCATCGTTCTTTGTTTCTTGTTATAAACCAATCGGTCCTTGTTATAATTGTGAAAATTTTTGGTCGTTCTTTAATGAGTACATTCAAACCTTCGTTGACTCGACTATACCCCAAGGGTATCTTTACTAGATCCTAAAAGATCTCTTTAACAAGACTAGCAAATCAACGAATAATTTGTTAGTCATAAACAGTTTCTGTCGTTCCTCAAACTACCCACCAAATCCAGTGAATAGCCTAGTAACGGGATTGTCAATCCTATGGTACCATAACTTACTACTGGTCGGCATAACAATGTTAATGAATGTCATTCGTATTTTGGATAACGCACCAACAAGTTGTATCACATTATTGAAACCATATTGTTATATAAACCATAGTATTTGTACTTTGAAAACTTTGAAAACAATTAGCACATATGAATCACTCCAAAACATTTTTAAACATAAAGGAGGGGAGCGATGTACTCGCCTGGGATTTGCGAATAAGCCTTGTACAAGTGTATGATCAACGTTCGAAGATCAAGGAATCAAGTGTGAGTCCTAAAAATGGATAATAATGAAAATATCGAGACTTGAAATCGGATGATTGGATAGAATGAGACCTTATAAACCAAATGAGTATTGAAATCATATGAAATGGTTTAATAAGTTAACATTCTGAGTTTGAAAGATTTTTAAGTGCTTTTGACCCGTTATGACCCGTTAAGGTAGTTTAAGCCACTTTAACGTGTCATTTGCGTAACTACGCATTCGGATGGTTAGATATGTGCTATGATAAGTCTTAAATGCTTAAACATGTTTGAAAATGTTATTTGATCATAATACATGTCAAAATTTATGTCACATATGTGTTTAATTGGTTTCTTGCGAAAAGGGCATTTTGGTCATTTTTTAAGGGATATTACCATTGATTAACATAACACTATCCGAAAGACATGACCATAAGTTATAACCTCAGAGGGTTATTCCCTATATATTTATGGTCATAATTATGTATTTGGTCGGGTCTAAAAGTTGACCAAACGAGTCAGATTCAAAAGTCAAAGTGGTGGTCAAACCGCTAGACTTTTGATCCCAAATGAGCACATTTAACAAAGGTGACGAATTTGACAAGTCTTGACATGTTTTAGGAAGTTTATAAAAGCAATTTAGCATCAAAACAACCTGTTTTGATACCTGAAAACAGATCCATTGCAAAATGCGCAAAAATCGCATTTTAACCGAAACTTTCACTTGTCAAAAATAACTAGAAATGGTGGGAATGAGTAGGCATGATTTTTAGGGATCATAACCACCTTGATTACCATCATATTGCAAGATTCAATTGAGCTTTATCTTGATCAATTTATGATCAAAACTAAAAGTCAAACAGAAGTCAAATTGTTTGATTTTTAGTCAAAATAAGCTATAATAATTGAACATGTCAAGAGTAGAACACTTAAAAACACAAGGAATGATCAAGAACACCAGAGAAAAGCCCCAAGGAAGTTGCAAATTTGGATTTGTAGGAGATGAGAGCAAGAAGGAGGTTAAAAAGCTTCAAATGGTGAAATACCCTTGCTAATTATAGCAATTTTGATGTCATGGGAGCTGTTGGGATTGAACCCTATGAAAGTAACAGATGATATAAAGCCAAATAACACTATCCGAGCTTTGGTTCAACTATCAGAGGTTACAACCTCTGATGCACTTACACTGCTTTCCATAAAGACTGCTCATCCTATCATCTGCTTTCACAAAGCTTCAAGGTCTGCCAGAGTTAACAAGGACAGAGGATAGGAATCAGAGTTTAGTCATTAGCTTCAATGTAACAGTGCCAAGCACTTATAGTTAGTATAAGCATTGTTTAGAGTTAGTTACATATTGTTTCCTGTCACTATCAACCCTGACGTCATCAAAGATGCTCAGAGGTTAGATAGTTAGTATAAATAGGCAACTCTTGTAACCTTTAAACTTGTCTCTTAAAAGATCAACTTTCGCATATCATCTTCTCTGCATTTTCTCATTACCAAACTGTAGTTGCAAAGGCTGAGGGGGAGTTTGTGAATCACATGCAAGTTAAATAACTTGAAAGCATGATGATGAGAAAACAAACGACCATTGCTTGTAGTAAAAGTTTTCCATCTTATTCCGCTGCAAATCTCTTTTAATTCAATAATTTTCCATTTTTGAAACAAAAACTACAAGTAATTCAAACTCATATCCTATCAATTGGTATCAGAGCTTGATTCATCAAATTCGATCTAACAATCGATTTGGTTCGAACAGATCAGCTCTCTTTCTAATCAGTTTGGTTGTTTTTATTTAATATTCAGAGTGTTACTACGTTCAAAGTTTTTAAAAACAAAATCTGAAAAAAAAATCAACTGAAAATGTCTCAAAACACACAGGATGCCAATTCTGGTTCCTTGTTCAAACCGCCGATGCTCAAAAGAAATGAATATTTCATTTGGAAACGACGGATGGGTCATATCCTTGCCCAGCAAAACACCGATGCTGGAGATCTGTTGCTTATGGACCTCACGTTCCAATGGTTCCAAGCACAGAAGATCCAACCAAACAAGTGCCAAAAAATCCTGAAAACTTTTCGGAGTAGGATTTCCAGAAAACTGAATTGATGCTAAGGCATTTAGCATAGTTGCTTCGGCCTTACCCAATGAAATTTATGCTGGTCTACTCCATTGCAATAGTGCAAAGGAGTTATGGGATGCACTTAAGGAGCAATTTGGTGGGACTGAGGAAGTGATAGAAAGTAATAGAGAAGTTCTAAATCAGCAGTATGAAACGTTTTGTCACTTGAAAGGAGAGTCTCTAACACAAAAATTTGAACGTTACAGCTGTCTCATCAGTGAACTTAGACTGGTTAACGTGGTTTTTCCTAATTCGACTGTCAATAGTCGTTTCCTTAGATCATTGCCAGATAAGTGGGAGACGGTAGCTTATGTAACGCGAAAAACTGTTGGGTTTAAAGAAATGTCGTTGACATAACTTCATGGGATACTCCTCACTTATGAGAGAGAGTTAAACCAGAAAAAGAAGTTGCAAGATTCTGGCAAAATGACTGATGATTACTCATTGGGTAATACAGCTCTTTTTGGCCAAGAAGAGGGTACTGGCAGCAGTAAGGACCAAAGTTATAATCACTATATAGATATTACATCTGGTGGGAACTTTGGATCTGAAACATATGCACCCAACTATGCTTTTGCTGCTAGTGGGGAAAGCCTAACCTCTGACAATCTATCCTTTGAGCTGAATGATTTGCAACACATTGAACCTTCTGATCTTGAAGAAATAGATATTTTGCACCAACTGGCCTTATTGAGTGTTAGGGCTAGTAAGTTTTACAAGAGAACTGGTAGAAAATTCCCAGGTTTGCATGGGGGGTTGAAGGTTGGGCTTGATAAATCAAAAGTCAAGTGTTATAAGTGTAATAGGCTAGGACACTTTGCCAGAGAATGCAGGTCTCAAAGTTCTGGACCAATAGTGACTAATCCTGGCCCTAGACCTCAGCACACACAAAACACTGCTCATTATTCACAATATGCCCCTGCTCAACATGTTCAAAACATTGCCCACTTTGCACATCCTGCTACCACTGTTCCAGTGCATTATGTTCAATCCACTGCTCCACAAATTCAATATGTTCAGGCACCATCTCATCCTCAAGTGCTTGTTCAACAAGCACCCATTGTTACACCACCTGCTCAAACCACTACTGGTCAAGCAGAGGTTGGTCAACAAAGCTTTTTCACACAAAGTTATGTTGACTGGAGCAATTTGCCTGAGGATTTGACTGATGAAAACTTTGCTTTAATGGCCAAAAATGATGTTGAACAAGAATTTTGTTTAGTGGCCTTAGAGACAATTGCTGAAGGTGTTGAATCTGTGGAGATAGTGTCAAAATCTGATGAAGTTCAAGTTTGTGATGAAACAGTGGTTTCAAGTGAAGAAAGAGAAAATGCTGCTAATAAGGAAAAGAACTCTCCTACTGACCCATGGAACATTGATGTGTGTGAAGATGAGTGTGACTGTGCTCTTATGGCTACTACAAAGGTATCACCTGAGATCCTTAAAGATCTATGTTCTGACAAATGCATCATTGCTTTTGCAAACATAAAAAAGGTGAATGAAAACCTGAGAAACAAAATTTTAGAAGATGAACTTAATTTTGAAAAACTGATTAAAGAGTTAAAATCAAAGTTAAGTGAAAAAGATTCTGAAATGAGTAGCCTAAGACATGAATCAAGCATAACCAATGACCAACTCCAAACTATGGTAGAAAAATACCAAGTTTGTAAAAAGGAGTTAGAAGAAACCCAAATCACTTGTGAAAAATGGGTTGAGTCCTGCAAAGGTTATGAAATTATGCTTGATGCTCAGATCAAGAGCAACATCAAGTTTGGTATAGGTTTTAGAGCCTATGACCAAAATGAGAAAAATGTTGCGGAAATTGATTCTG
This sequence comes from Scalesia atractyloides, assembly GCA_947069175.1. NCBI lineage: Eukaryota > Viridiplantae > Streptophyta > Magnoliopsida > Asterales > Asteraceae > Scalesia > Scalesia atractyloides. Next base: position 16,669,297 of record CAMTDV010000018.1, read on the forward strand.
AGTTGGTTAAAGTTGTCTCTACAAATTTGGCTGGTGAAGAGATAAAAATTACAGATAAATCTGGAAACAAAATTGTTTTGGAAAAACAAGAGGTTTCAACAAAAGATAAAGAAATTGAAAAATATCAGTTTAAACCAACCTGGTCAGATGAATGTGATATCTTAGAGAACTTTAAGCCAATGGACTTCACAACCACTGATGGTATTAAAGCCCTAAAAGCACTGGTGATCCCTATCAAAGATGTGCCAGCAGAGGTTACAACCACTGCTGAGAAAAAGTCTGATAAGAAAAGAAGAGTAAAGATTAAAAACTTGTTTTGTGAATTTTGTGGAAAAATAAATCATGTGGCTGCAGATTGTTTTCTCTGAAAAGCCTATGACATTAACAAACTTGTGTTATCAAAAACTCTTCAAAATGCACCATCTGCAGCAAAACAAATCACTCAACTCAACAATGTGCCTATCTCAAAAACTATGAACAAGAGGTAAAAGATATCAAGGCAAAAGCACTTGAAAGAGAAAGTTCAAGTTCTGTTGGAAATAAATCCAAGCAGAGCTTTAAACCAATTGAAACATTTGTTACAAAAGCCTTAACCAAAACCTCTGTTCAAAGAGAGGTGCAAGTGACAGATGCCCCACCTTCAAACTCATTTCTAAGAGGGTATGGCCAACTTACTTATAAAAAGGTTCCTCATGCTTATGAAGGCTACAAAAGGCCTTCAAAGCAAAGAGTAAACAGGCACCCTTATGGATACAATCATCTGATAGGTAATGGTCAAGAGCAGATGTTACAAGAAAATTTCAAAACCACTGACCATTGTCCTAAACTTGAGGTTGGACCATCTGTGACCCCATCCAAAGCCATTTTGGCTTTGGAGACCAATTTTAACTGATCTATTTACTTGATGTACAGGGACCCTATACTTGCCTTGATAGCTTATGGTATGTAGATAGTGGAGGTTCCAGGCACATGACAGGATATAGAGCCCTTCTCAAGGATTTCATGGCTCATGGGGGGTGATATATGTTTTGGTAATAACTCAAAGGGAAAGGTCTTAGGGTCTGGGTTGGTTCTGGCTGGTAAACTCAAGTTTGAAAATGTGAATTTGATTGACAATATGAAATTTAACCTGCTGAGTGTCTCACAAATGAATGACAGAGGATATGGATCCTTCTTCACTAAGAAAACTTGTCAAATTGTGGGACCAGAGGTTGTCAAAAAGATTGATCAAATCATTGCTGAGAGCAAAGCACAACTCACTGCACACAGAAGTGGGAATGTGTATGTGGTAGATATGTTAAAAGATAATCCTATGTCTGGAACATGCATATTCTCAGTTGCTTCTAGCAAAGAGACTGAGTTATGGCATAGAAGACTTGGACACACAAATCTTAAAACTATCACCACACTCTTAAAACAAAGTCTTGTAAGAGGCTTGCCTCACAAGCAATTTTCCTGTGATGAACATTGTGTTTCCTGTTTTAAAGGCAAACAACAAAAAAGTTCTTTCAAGTCAATTGAAGAGTCCAAAAAAAGCCAGTGTTTACAACTGCTGCACATAGACTTGTTTGGCCCAGTGCAAATCATGAGCTTAAAACACAAAAGGTATTGCCTAGTGATAGTTGATGATTTCTCTAGGTTTACATAGACCTTCTTTCTTCATTCTAAGGATGAAACTGCAAGCATTTTGCAAAACTTTGTCAAAGAAGTAGAAAAGCAATTTGATCTTCCAGTAAAAATCTTTAGAAGTGACAATGGAACAGAGTTTAAAAATAAGGAGTTGAATGCTTTTTGTGAGTCAAAAGGAATTGTTAGACAATATATTCCAAGAAATCCAGAACAAAATGGGGCGGTTGAAAGGAAAAACAGAACCTTAATTGAATCAGCAAGAACTATGCTAGTAGATTCTAGTTTACCCCTGTCCTTTTGGGCAAAGGCTGTAAACACTGCTTGTTATGTTCAAACCAGAGTTTTGATTAACCCCAGGCATCAAAAGACTGCCTATGAGATTTTGTATAAAATAAAACCTCTGATTTCATATTTTAAAATTTTTGACTGTCCATGTTTCATTTTGAACTTAAAAGATTCTATATCTAAGTTTGCAGCCAACATAAATTGTGGTTATTTTCTGGGATACTCAACCACTGCCAAAGCCTACAGAGTTTTTAACTCTAGGACAAAGTGTGTTGAAGAAACTTTGAATGTGAAGTTCAATGAACTATCATCACTGAAAATCCCAGCAAATCCTGCAGAGCTTTTTGATTTAGATAAATTCACATTTGCTGATGTTTCTATCAAGCTAGACAATGCAGGTACACCACAATCATCTGAAGAAGATCATGATCAAGGATATGACTGTGTGCTTCCACAAACAAAAGTCTATTCTTCAAATAGAGGATCAAGTGCTACAAGCTCTTGTGTAAACTCTGCCACTTCTGGGTCAACAGTGGTTGATCCTCAAACCTCTGCCAGTTCACAAAATCAAACATCTATTGATAAAAGTCTTACATCTGGGCACCAAAATCATCAGAATGTTACCTCTATACCCCCAATACCACCACCACCATTCTCATCAGTGGCTGATACTTCAATTTCACCCGCAGAGGTTATCTCAGATGATACACATTTGAAGCCATCACCTCAAAATGCTATTGTTCCATACCAAGGTGATTTGATTTATCTCAAAAGCCATCCGGCAGATCAAGTTATTGGCAACATCAAATCTGGGGTGCTCACACGAAGCCAATCCCAAAATATTTATCTTTTTGCTGGTTTTCTATCACTCATACAGCCAGTCAAGTACCAAGAGGCACTGAAAGACAACAGCTGGGTAGAGGCCATGCAAGAAGAACTCCTTCAGTTCAAAAGACAACAAGTTTGGGAGCTTGTGCCACTGCCACAATATGTAAGTCCAATTGGCACAAAGTGGGTCTTCAAGAACAAAACTGATGAAAGGGGTATTGTTGTCAAAAACAAAGCAAGGCTCGTGGTTCAAGGTTACAGACAGGAAGAAGGTATAGACTATGATGAGACTTTTGCTCCTGTAGTAAGGTTGGAAGCTATTCGCCTGTTCTTAGCTTTTGCTGCTAACCACACCATAAATGTGTTTCAAATGGATATAAAGAGTGCATTTTTGTATGGAAAAATCAAGGAAGAGGTGTATGTCTGTCAACCTCCAGGTTTTGAAGATGCATTCCATCCTGATCATGTCTACAAGCTCAACAAAGCATTGTATGGCTTGAAACAAGCACCAAGAGCCTAGTATGAAACTCTATCCACTTTTCTCTTATCAATAGGGTTTACTAGAGGCAAAATAGATTAAACTCTGTTTTTAAAATGAAAAGGAAAAGATTTGATGCTTGTCCAAATTTATGTGGATGACATCATTTTTGGATCCACAAGCACTGCTATGTGTGAAGAGTTTCGAAAACTCATCGCAGCAGAGTTTGAGATGAGTGCAATGGGTGAGCTCCAATGTTTTCTTGGTCTTCAAGTTAAACAATTGCACAATGGTACATTTATCCATCAAAAGAAGTATGTGAAAGAACTGCTTAACAAGTTTGATATGGATAATTGTAAACCATGTAGCACACCCATGGCAACCTCCAAGCTAGTCACCATTGATGGTAAAGATGACCTTGTTGATCAAACTCTTTATAGAAGCATGATTGGGTCTTTATTGTACCTAACTGCTTCAAGGCCAGACATCATGTTTGCAACATGTGTTTGTGCCAGATCACAGGCATTACCTAGAAAGTCTGACCTTATTGCTGTAAAAAGGATATTCAGATACATAAAAGGTGCTCCCACACTTGGTATCTGGTATCCAACTAATGGGAATATTGAGCTTTCAGGTTTTTCAGATAGTGATTTTGTTGGGTGTAAAACTACAAGGAAGTCCACATCAGGAGGGTGTCAATTCCTAGGTGATTGTCTAGTGTCTTGGCAAAGCAAAAAGCAGGTTGCAGTTTCAACATCCACTGTTGAGGCAGAGTATATTGCTGCTGCTAGCTGCACTGCTCAACTCTTGTGGCTTCAAAACCAGTTGTTGGATTTTGGTATCATTGCACTAAAGACTCCACTCAAAGTGGACAGTCAAGCTGCTGAAAATATCATCAAAAAACCAGTTTCTCATTCAACTACAAGGCACATTGACATCAGACATCACTTTGTGAGAGATTGCTATGAAAAAGGTTTGATTTCTTTGCATCATGTCCATACTTCAGATCAATAGGCAGATGTTTTAACCAAGGCATTGGATACATCTACCTTTGAAAAATTGATCTCAAGGCTTGGTATGCTAAACATGGATTAAAAACAAGTTTTCTTGTAAATCCATGTGTACATAGCATCAAAATGTTTTCAGAAAATCAAAAACACCTTAAAAATAGTTAAAATTGAAAATTTTCAATAAATCTTTAAAAGTCTGTTCATAACATCTGTTTGTTCAAAACCTCTGATAGGCTTAAAAATCTTATCCACTGTTAAAGTGTATCCTCTGATTTCCATTTTTTTACCATTTTTCAAAACACTGATAGCTATCCACTGATAGTGTTAAAACTCAGTTTTGTCCAATCCCCTGTCCTAAAACACTGGTTTGCCACATCAACGGTTACTTTTCTCATTAGAGGTAACACGTGGCCAAATGTTAGCCATCAGATCTTGCAACAGATGCTACGTCATGTTCACTTTTTCAAAACCCTTATAAAACCCCTGTTTTATCTCACAAGTGGTTACCCTAAACTGTGTCGATTTCAAAATCTCAAAACAGTTTTTCTCGTAAATACTCGCTATCATCCAATGATTCTAATTCTGCAAAAGTCTATATTCTTGCACATGTTAACCTTCAAAGCCCCCATTTACATTGATGCTCTTCGTGATTTCTGGAAAAATGCAAGGTTCACTCATCAGCTGATGGTGTTCCTTATACAATAATTTCAAGAGTAGGGGAAGTGTTGATGCAAATTAGCCCCCAATCGATCTCTCAAGTTTTCAAGTTAAATGACATACAACACCCTGCGTCATTTCCAATAAATGAGATCCAAGCAGAATTTCTGGAAAGAGGTTATATCGGCCAGATGAAAGGTATGACCATTTTTAAACCTAACTTTCCTGCTGAGATGAGATTTTTCTTTCACACAATCCTTACTTGTCTCTCAGCAAAATCCACTGCTTTCAATGAAATCCCATTGAACATGCAATATATGGGGTATGCAATTTTAACTGAAACAGATTTTAACTACTCCTAGATATTGTTCAATGATCTTGTAAATAATTTTAAAAATATTGAAAAAAGAAAAGCTTTTTTGATGCATCCATGTTTCTTGAGTGTTTACTTGCAGGATCAAATCAAAGGTCCTGAAAGTAAACAACGCGCTGTGGTTAATCCAGGCAGCCTTAATCATGAAACTTTCACTAGAATAACAAACCAAGATAAGGTTGAGAAAACACAAGTAGAGGAGGTTGAGCAAGTTTTACCAGAACAAAATGTTCAATCTCAACCTCTTGCTACTGAGCCCACTGCTCTTGGTGATCAGGGCAACACAACCGCTACCCTGAAACCCACACCAAAAATTTCCAAAAATAAAACCAAAACAATCTCCAAAAGCCCACAAAAACCAAAAAGGGTCCTCTGGAAGATGAGATCCCAGAGGTTAACCCTGTGACAGCACCAAAGTCACAAACCACTGCTGCTACTTCTTCACAGCAGATGGTTCAAAGATCTCCCACCGGCTTTGAAACTCCTCCTTCTTCCTCACAAAAGGAAAAGGTTGTAGGCATAGGGACACCACTTTATGAAGCTCTAGATCCACTTGGGTCTATCTTCCCAGCCCCTCTCCCAGGGCAATGTCGCTTTCTACTCAACCACCTTCACCGATACCTTCACTTCCACCCACAATTGTACCATTGCTGAATGCAATTGAATTAGTTCAGACACAAACCAGCACTTCTCAACAACCTATTACTGAGAATATACTTCATCCAATGGCTGGGTCTGATTCTTTATTCATTGCTAGCCCATCAACAAATGAAGAGGCTACATCTCTTGGGTTACATGTAACCCTTGGTGATATTTCAACAAAAGCAGCCACTACAATTGCTGAACTCCCTAGTTCTCAGTTGGACAGTGGTTTCATTAATAAGACTTGGTTGAAGGCTACCACTGCTGAGGCAACAACTGTTACCTCTATTGTGGGAAGTCCCCAGTACCAAGATAAAGGGGCATCTATGTTTGAAGCTGGTCCTAAAACCACTGCTCATGATAACATAGATATAACTACCACCACTGGTAGGAGTTCAAATGATCCTATTAAATTAAGTGATGATCTAAAATACCAGGATTTGACGGAGAGAGTGACCAAAATAGAAAACTCTGTTGGTGAAATCAAAGATTTACTAAAGCAGATGATAGCTACAAAAAGTCAATCCTCTGTTCTATCCACTGCTGATCTCAAAGAAGCACTTAACCCTCTGTTTCAACATCAACAACATTATTTGGATTTACAACACAAACATCATGTGAATAATGTTTGAAACATGTTTGAATCAAGGTATCAAGACACTGCAGCAGGCATTAAAGCCATCAAAGCACATCTAATCACAACCACTGGCCATGCACCTCCAACGGTTATATTTGTTACAACAGATGAAGCCAAAAAGGGGGAGAAACCTTTGGGTCCAAAGAAGTTAACAATAGATGATGACAAGGCCAGACCAACAATAAATATCCCAAGGCCTGATGGTTCAAAGCAGATTGATTTGACTGAAGAACTAGTGGCCAAGGCAAGGGCTAGTCACAAGAAGAATGTGATTGAGGAGAGCAGAGTGTTGGTTGAGAAAAAGATTGATCAGCAAAAAGAAAAAAGGAGAGGTTGGTACTTCATCAAAAAGAGCTCCTGCTAGAAAAGCCAGGCAACCAACATCCACATCTCCTAAAACTAAGCCTGAAACCAATCCAACCATTAAAACCTCTGCCTCTAAAAAACCTATCACATCTTCAAAACAACAACCCACATCCACACAAGCAGATGTTACAGCAACTGTTGTGTCAACATCTGTTGATACAGCAGAGGTTGCAATAGATGCATCTCTATCCACTGCCATAATCACATTTCCCACATCAACTCAACCATTATCCACACCACCAAAATCCCACAACCACCATTACCCACCTTAAGGTTTAAAAGGAGAAAAATCACAAAAGTGATAAATGATGATGAGATCTCTGCACCTCTTCCACTATCGTCAACACCAGTGATCCCCACATCAGTGCTTACAACTTCTTCAACTCTTACAGTCATTCCTGCATCAAAAGTGTATCCTCTTGATTTACCAGCAGTCAGGGAAGAGATCCTAAGTTTCTTTTCAGAGGATGACCCTGCAAAAGAACAATTCTATCCCTTGATGGCTATCCACAACCAGCAAATGTTGATGCTTATCTAGAATGAAAAAGAAGCAAGCAGAGGATATTGCCAAAAGAGAATCAACTAGTAAAAATGATAAAGAAATACAGATTATCATGTCCTTTCAACTGAGTAAGGTCCCCCATTCTGCAAAACTTTGTCAAGGATCTGAGCAACCAGTTGTCAGTAAGAGAAGATAAGTTGCTCAAGAGTGAACTCATTGAGTATATCATGGAAAAGAAGATGTATAAGGCAACAAGGCCTCAGTTCAGGGATTGGAGCATAGATGAGCTGAGAGAAGAAATCAATAGAATGCAAGAAATGTTGAAAGTCCCTCTCAAAAAGCCAACTCCTCCCAACTGGGATTTATAAAAGAAATATATCTCTGAAAATGTCTTGAAGTTGAAGAGAATGAAGCAAGAACTGATCCAAAATCATTATGGTTCCAAAAACCAAGTGATGAGATGGGGTGAGGTGAGGGTGATAGACACCTACAAAAGTTTGGAAGAGATAAGGAAAAAGGATCCATCCATGCCTCCCAAGCCTGATTACTCAAAAGAAGATGCTATCCTCAGAGCTCAACTCTCTAAAAAGTCCAGCTCAACATCTGCCCACTCCACACTTGCCCTGCAACACAGGAAAAAGCAAGGGGCGATGAATGAAAAGACTGACAAAGAGTTTGAGGATACATTTATCAAAGAAGGGATTCAAAATATGATTAATTATCACACATATGATACAAGTGCCAAGCTGGCTAAAGACTTATCAATGTTAGCTCATTCATAAACCTCAGCAATAAAGGCTCCTTCAAGAAAACCATCAGACCAAAAAATTCTAAAATGGAAGGTCGACAAAGACACCCATGAATTGACATTGCTCAAGTGTGATGGTGCAGCCACTAAACTATCCATGGAAGATGCTTATGAGCTTACAGTAGAAGACTTCCAAGAACTACTATGTTTAGAGCTGGTGAAGGATGCTGATGACATGGAATCTCTTAACTTTGAACTTCAATTCAAAGGTCAAATAATAGAATTCCTTCTGATGAATAAAAACCAAGAATAAAGTGTTTTTGGCATCATCTATTCCAGGGGGAGATTGTTGGGATTGAACCCTATGAAAGGAACAGATGATATAAAGCCAAATAACACTACCCGAGCTTTGGTTCAACTATCAAAGGTTACAACCTCTGATGCACTTACACTGCTTTCCATAAAGACTGCTCATCCTATCATCTGCTTTCACAAAGCTTCAAGGTCTGCCAGAGTTAACAAGGACAGAGGATAGGAATCAGAGTTTAGTCATTAGCTTAGTTAATCAATGTAACAGTGCCAAGCACTTATAGTTAGTATAAGCAGTGTTTAGAGTTAGTTACATATTGTTTCCTGTCACTATCAATCCTGACATCATCAAAGATGCTCAGAGGTTAGATAGTTAGTATAAATAGGCAACGCTTGTAACCTTTAAACTTGTCTCTTAAAAGATCAACTTTCGCATATCATCTTCTCTGCATTTTCTCATTACCAAACTGTAGTTGCAAAGGCTGAGGGGGAGTTTGTGAATCACATGCAAGTTAAATAACTTGAAAGCATGATGATGAGAAAACAAACGACCATTGCTTGTAGTAAAAGTTTTCCATCTTATTCCGCTGCAAATCTCTTTTAATTCAATAATTTTCCATTTTTGAAACAAAAACTACAAGTAATTCAAACTCAGATCCTATCACTACACTTGATTAGTGTCCATGATTCATCACTACACTTGATTAGTATCATACACATGTTAAAAGCAGGAAAAAGGGTGGCAAATTGCAAGCTAGGCGTCAAAATTCGCGTCTTGGTGGCCAAGGAATGAGCTGGGAGGTTGCCAGCTTATTTTTCTGTATTTGATGGCTTCTCGCGGGCTGCCAGTAGTTTAGGCTTAGGGACTCGCGCCCCGCCAGAAGCCCAAACTTTCAGAATTGGCAGAAATGGTCCCTGCAGCCTCTAAACTTGTTTTTCGACGCGTTTTGACACTTTTGACACCCGTGAACCCCATTTTTAAGCTTTATAAGGACAATAAAGTACAGGGAACTTGAAATATATCCAAAAATGTTCCAGAGGTTGGTTCGTTTGGTCGTACGGTTGCGGTTTTCAGTTAATTACGATGAAAAGCGTAACGAACGCGTGTATGACCGTAAATGCGTAATGAATGACATTTTTGCATCCCAATCACTAAAATATGATATTTTAATGATTACAAATTTTTTTTTGGATGTCCGAATATGTTCCGGATGGTGAAATACGCGAAAAGACATAGTTTCACGAAATTTGCAAAATAGTCCCTGAAGTTACAAAAGTGTGATTTTGCCATACCGAAGCCCTCAAAACCTATTCTAAGTTATGTAAAGAGTATTTAAAGTATGTTAAGCTTGTGACCTTGTTCTGGAGCATACGTTGCTGCGAGAATCGGCAGACTTTTGCAGTTTGTCCTAAATAGTCCCTGTGATCGAATAAACTTGTTTTTGACATACCAAACCCTTCAAAACTTATTTTTAAGTTATGAAAAGGTTATTTAAGGTATGTTTAGATTATGTAACTATTCTGGAACATATGTTGCATTAAATTGGTTTCGTTTTGCGTATAGCTTATGTATAACCTCCAGAAAAGCCTAGAGGAGTTGAAATTATACATGGACTAAAATGTATAAATGTCACATGTAATTACACAATTATCAGGAATGAAACACAAGATTTCAATAGATTCGGAATTGTTCGGTATTGTTTGATGCTTGTCGAGGCTCAGATGTCACAACTTAGGATTGATTTTTATACTTGTTTTTTACTGACCTTATGACGTCGACCAAAATGGCACTGTTTCGCAGAATCGGTGTGCTTAGTGTTAGTTTAATTTATTTTAGTTAAAAAACCAAAAGTCCAAAGACATTTCCCTTTTCTTTTCTTTTTGTTTTGTTAAGTACTACATGTGGTTATTCTGTTTATGTTGTGCAGGTGATTTCTAAATTGCATTCATCATACAAAACACTTAGAGACAACTTCACCACTAGTTTTTGACCCAAAAAACAACTCGCAAGAATTAGAAAGTCCATCAATCTAAAACTTATAAAAAATTGACCATACACCATCTGAGATGATCATGGTAATCACAACCATCACACAGATCCTGATTATCAGGCTAAGTGGTGGATCTAGAAGAAAAACCCATGGGTATCCTACATTTTTTTATGGTACATGATATAATGTAAATGATATACTGTATATTTATATAAAAAATACTGAGGTGTTGGACTTATAATAAATTAAGTTTATATTTAACTAGTATTCGAAAGGATTGACTAATTATACATTTTTTTTCCGGAATATCAAAACTATCTTATTGTGAATAAAATTGTTCATAAGTTACATATGCGTTAAAAGAACCTTTAAGTTGTTAAATAACAAACTAAATAAAAGAAAAATCAAACAAAATTTTTAATATCTTTTACGCTAAGTTAAGAAAACTAATAAATAAGTAAATATATACAGAAAAAAATTATCTTTTGCTACACTTTGTTAACTTTTCTTTTTCACATACATGAAAAAGTTAGGATTAAGTTTTATTAGCTTTGTCATATTGGGTTGTGAAACATAAAAAAACCCAACTCTCACATAACTTATTAGGTTTTTAGTGTCAGGCCGTTTACGTTTCTTCTTCCTTTGCGCTATTTGCAGAGTCAAGATACTGAATGTCGCTACACCTGCAAATGACGGAACCGGCATCGACCAGACAAATTCCCACCAATGAAACTTCAATCTCCTATTCTCTCTCTGGTTCTGTCGATGCCCCCAGGGGTATCCTATTCATAAAACGGAGAAATAGAAAAAAAATATGCACTTCGCTAAGAAAGTTGAGGGGTAGCCTGTGCACCCTCTCGGATGCACATAGATCCGCCCCTGATCAAGGTACTCCGGGAAATCCACAGAACAAGCCTCCCGCTCTGCATGGTAGGATGCCAATTCCATCAATCCCAACTTTTCCGTAACAACCACCACCCAACCAACATTTTCAACTCGGCGGGTTCCAAGATTATGATCAATTTTAACATACATCACCATGATGATGACCTGTATGTTGAAAGATAATGACCGGGTTAGGGTTGATGGTTGGAACGACAATGAAGATGGGGAAGGATGGTGTCACACCTTACGTCATAGCGGAAGGGAAAAGATGATGTGTGACTTATCGATAACTTAGCAATTGTTTATGAGAAACTTAAAACAACCATTCAAGCACAAAAGTTACTTGTCTAGTTATTGTTACATCAATTTGTTTGAATTAAATTCAACAAAAACAAAGGCATGTAATAGCACATCCAAAAGTTGCATCTTAAGGCACGTAGCTAGATTCGTTGCACGATTACTTACCTGAAAAACATGCTTAAAGGTGTCAACCAAAAGGGTTAGTGAGTCCGCAGGTTTATATATATACAAGAAAACACGTGTGGGTATGCCATACACATTGTTTATATCTACCATGAGTTGTATAACCTTACCTTGATGTTATTTTGCCCCCAAACTAGTGTTTACCACAAACATAGAACATTATGATTATCATGCATTCATTTGCCATACCGGATTGGTTAGCGCGACTAACCATGAGGGGATTGATAAACCAAATAGATTTATCTCACAATATCCATGGTTTTTCATGGTAACATTATGTCTCATGTACGTACGTATGTATGTATGTATGTACGTACATATGTATGTATTTATGTATGTATGTAGGGGTGAGGTTCCTGTAAAAAGGACCCTTTTCGTGAGAAGTGTAACATCCGTAAAAAACGGATTTACCAAACCCGCTCCGTTTATCAACCGAACAGTCAGTCAAAATTTTCGTTGCGAATTAAATGCCCAAAATATTTTTAAACGATCCGTAATCAATTATTATACGGGAATATATATTTAGTTTTTGAAAAACTGTCAAAAATCGAAAAATAAAAATGAATTGCCTCTGCCGGGTTTCGAACCCGGGTCTGTACCGAGTCACTCAGCGACTTATCACCACACACACAAACCACTGCGCCACGGATGCTTCTTGTGAAATAATAGAATCATTTAATTGATAAAGTGTCGTTACGAATTCAAAATCGGCGCCCAAACGATTCAGTCGTCGGAATCCCGGAAATCCCGCGAATCTTAACTACAATTTACGTTATAACGTAAACCATTAACCAGATATCGGTTATAACCGATGTTTGAAGTCCGCGACCAAAATCAAAACCGCCGGAAAATTTAATAAACGAACACAGTCCGAAATCAGACCAAATACATCTCGTTTTCTCCTATAAATTGACCCACAACCGACGACAAACACTTTCGCTCAAAAATCACACCTTTTCTCGGCGTAATTCCACTCGCCGGAATAAACCTGTTCGTCGCCGGAAAACCGGTTTCCCCATTGCCGAGCTTTTCTGAACCTCCTAAGTTTATACCGAAGTCACCCTTACCTTTTCCAAGCTTTCCGGAGACTAGCTGCTATACGGAACACGTCGCCGGAGTTGAATTCTGTCGCCGGAGTTTCTGCCGGAAAACAGAGAGTCCAGTCGGTATACCTCTCCGCTCAATTTCTTTTTCTTTTCTCATTTATCTCACCTTAATGGACTGTAATTCGCTAATGAAACTTGAATAAAACTCGAACCAGTCGATTTCCGATTTCTGGTTATTTTTCAGTGAAGAAGACGACGTTTTGTTATCATATAAGTATAATATAAATCATGAAATTAATCGGGTTAGACACACAGTCCAGCGGTGGACTGTGTGCACATAAAACGTTATACATGCAAAGGTCTCGAGTTCGATTCCCGTCTCACACACGCTGCCTTGATAAAAACCTTTTTTTTGTTTAACTGAACCGGAGTCGCCACAGATATATGTTAAGTATATTGTTAACCGGAATAATAACCAAGTTAGACACACAGTCCAGCGGTGGACTGTGTGTTTGTTTATATCACAGGTCACGAGTTCGAGTCCGGTCTTCCACACCGACTCGGACAATTATCTCTTCTTTTTAAATTAAGGCAGAAAAGGAAATAAATAATTAGTATTTAAGTATAATAAAAATCGAATGATATAACATGTTGAACACACAGTCCAGCGGTGGACTGTGTGTTGGATTAAACCACAGGTCCCGGGTTCGAGACCTGTGGAGTGCATGTCGGAGTCGTTTAAACTGTTTTTAAAATAAAAAGGATTTCTGTTTAATTCTAATTAATGTATATATGTAATTAAAATCGGATATATAACAGGTTAGACACGTAGCTCAGTTGGTAGAGCTGCGTGCACGCGTACGGGAGGTCTCGGGTTCGAGCCTCACCCAGCGCACAACAATATGCCTCGAACCGGTCAACGCCAGTCAAAGTCAACAGGTCAAAGTCAACTGTAGCAAAAAAAATAAAATATTTTTTTTATTTTTATTTAATTATTTTAATTAAAAATCAATTATAAATACTTAAAATTAACATTTGTAAGGTTAGAAAATAGCCTCAAACTCACAAAAATACACCCAACAATCCTATTAAAATAGTTTAATAAAATCCGTTTACTTACCAAACCATAATGCGATTTATCTAGGTTAAATCTCACTCGTGGTTAAAACCACTTCGCGTGCATTCAACGTCATCAACCGAACGCACCCACTGTGAGTGAATCTTACAATTCCCCTTTTAAATTACACTTTTTGGGGTGTGTCATGTGTTATGAAATTAATTAATTTATTTATTTAAACTTGTGCCAACCACATCATGACTTAAACTTAGATTGTTTTATTGTTGTGATTTACTTATATTCCTTTGTCAAATTATATGAAACTCATACATTAAGCCCATCAGTTCCTCGTGGGAGACGAGTAGAACATCGCGTGCTTCAATTCAAATTCATTATTGTACATGTGTGTTTCATTGAGTTTATATTGTTTGTAGTTGTGTCATTCATATCATCATGTTTATGCAATTCATTCATCAGGCCCCTCAGTTCCTCGTGAGAGACGAGTTGAGCATCGCGTGCCTTTAATTGTTCCATTATTATTCATGAGTGTTTCATTTAACATCTTATGATTGTTGATCAAGTTACATCTAATTTTACTCATGTTTGGTTGTGCACATATTTCATAATCAATTTAAATAAATTTGTTCAAATGTTTTCCATAGGATTCACTCGCCAACATTATGTTGATCCAAAAACCTTTTTACACATGATACAGGTGAACAGGTTGAAGCAGGGATAACATAGGATATGCCTTAGAAGAGAACAAAGAAGTTAGATTGTTAGTTAGATCATGTTGTAGCAATCATTGTAAATTTCCATTTAATTTGTATTAATGAATATGAAACGCTTAATAAATGTCATGAGCTTTGATGATAACCCAATCATGCCCCGATCACCTTTTCCGCTGCGGGTCGGGGTGTGACAGATTGGTATCGGAGCCATGACTATAGGGATATAGGATAGGTTATTAGACCCTTAGAGCCTATACTATAGTCTGCCTAAATTTTAAATTGATTAGGTGGTTACATACAAACTTGTGATATTTACTTGTTTCATATTTGTTTACATTTCAGTCAAACATACATGCTTATATACATATTCATTATACATATATACATATTCATTATACATATATCGATGTTCATGTATTCAATTTATTTTCATACTCTCATTATCCAAAGATTTTGTGCAATTTTCAATTCTCATCAAAGTAAGTTCTGCGACGGGCATGTAGTAACTGGAAGGGTACAAGTACCGGTAGTCGGAACGTCCTGTCTAGGCTGGCATTTGTATAAATCCAATATAACGGACCAGTTTGCCTACCTGGGGACCAACGATGAGAGTACGAAGGACCTATTAGGCCAAAGCATGCCACACCAAACGTCGTTCGAACTAACCCTACTTTGAGGTGTCACCGTGTCTACACCTGGACACATTCCGAATATCACACGTTGTATACATATTTCTCGATTTTCTCCGGGTTTTGTGTACGCAACCAGGCAGAAACCGTGCGAACCATATGAAAAACCGGTATTCATGGGGGCCCACATGATTACACAGGTAAAGTATGGCGGCATGACGGGCCTAACAGCGAGCAAAGCCCAAGACATCCTATGGATGTAGTATTTTTCTATAATTATTTTATGAATGTTCATTCCTGAATGCGACCCATGATCTCAAAAGCATCCAACTCATACTCTTGTCATGGTTGTAGATGCCTTCTAACCTCGCCCGTAGGAAGACGAGAGCAAGAAAAGCCCGCGAACGCATGGCTGCCTTAATCGCTCAACAAATGGCTGCCGTAATACCCAACATTGTAACCCAAGTTCAACAAGCACTTACCAATAATCCTGTCAATCAAGCAAACCAAAACATTTTCAACTCTCCCCCAAATACCACTAAATGCACCTACAAGCACTTCAAATCATGCGACCCTCCGAAATACAAAGGGACTGAAGGCGTCACCGCACTCCTCCATTGGTTTGAAGAAATGGAGAACACTTTTTCTAAATTGCGATTGCCCTGATGATCGCAAAGTGCGTTATGCTACCGGTCGACTATATGGGATAGCACTTACTTGGTGGAACACAGAGAAGGCCAAACGAGGTGTTGAAGATGCTATGTCCTTAACTTGGAACGAATTGAAGGAAATCATGACCAGACGATTTTGCCCAAGGAGCGAAATCAAGAAGCTAGAAGATGAATTTTATTCATGGAAGCAAATGGAAGGAGACCACACCACCTACAACAAAAGATTCCTCGAATTACATCAAATGGTTCCCAACATGTTTACTCCCCTCTACCGTTTGATAGAGCACTACATTCGTGGTCTTCCGTCAAAGATTCAAGACCCTGTAATAAGTACCAAGCCTGCAACTTTGGAAGCAGCAATGGAGCTAGCAACAGAGCTCACCGAGAACCGAATCCGAAACAAAGACTTCAAGGAGGAGAAGAGGAAGGATAAAGAATCGACTGAAACCTCCGACTCCACTCAACCCGAATCACTTTCTCAACCCAATCCTAAGAGAAGAAGAGTCGGGCGACTTTTCGCTGCTACTCAACGAAATCAACCCGTTTTTCATGCCATACCCATCCGAGCTATCCCAATCACCCAAGTGGCACCCAACTCAGCTTACCCAAATAAGAAACCATATCTTGGACCTCACCCTCGATGCAACAACTGTTTTTATCACCATCCCCATACTCTACCTTGTCGTCTATGTGCAACTTGTGGACGCTATGGTCATTTGAGCAATGTTTGTCGCACCTTTCAAGACCAAACCTCTTCCCCTACTCAAAACATGGCCCAAACTTATCATCAACCCCAATACCCCATGTTCCCATATGCTTGAGTTTGCTTCAATTGTGGCGACCCTACCCACCTTAGAAACACATGCCCTCAATTGGTTAACGTTATCAACACTCAAGCCCAATCAAACCCAGTTAACCAAGTAAACCAAGAAAACCCAACCACTATGCCACCAGCAAGAGGAAGAGTCTTCAATATCAACGCCAATCCTGTCGAAGATAATGACGGCCCAAACGAAGATACTCAGCTAGTCCTCTTCGCCGAAGATCCAGATTCAACTCCTATTGTTTAGTCTTATGTTTCTTTATCACATGTGTAGACTGTTAGAGAAATTATTGGATATTATATATTATATATTGTTTTTAGTATATGCTTTTGCCGAGGCCGTAGCTCCCCATCCATCGAGGTTGAGTTTGATCCTCATTTTATTATGGGTTGATCAGGGCGTGCCCGCACGATCGGCTCCGTTTGTTTGAGCCTTGATCGGTTATTTCATTTTACATTTCAATACATGCAATACGTTCGGCTCCGTTTGATTGAGCCTTGAGCGCATATTTCAATTTACATTTCCAGTTCATGCAATACGTTCGGCTCCGTTTGATTGAGCCTTGAGCGCACATTTCAATTTACATTTCCAGTTCATGCAATACGTTCGGCTCCGTTTGATTGAGCCTTGAGCGCACAGACAATTTCATTATCAGTATCTTGTGGTTGTGGTGTTTGTAGTAGAGTCGCATCGAACTAACCATAACTTGCAGATAAAGTCAACGAAAATTTGACAAGGATATGGTGGATACGCCGATGGTACTTCCTATATATAAGTATTCTTGTCAAATGATCGGAGGCATTATCAGGCGGTTATGAGAGGTTCCATGCATAGGCTGATTGTGTGATGGTTGTTTAGATTAAGTTGTTCAATTTCAGTACATTCAATACGTTCGGCTCCGTTTGATTGAGCCTTGAGCGCACATACAATTTCATTCAATACGTTCGGCTCCGTTTGATTGAGCCTTGAGCGCACAGACAATTTCATTATCAGTATCTTGTGGTTGTGGTGTTTGTAGTAGAGTCGCATCGAACTAACCATAACTTGCGGATAAAGTCAACGAAAATTTGACAAGGATATGGTGGATACGCCGCTGGTACTTCCTATATATAAGTATTCTTGTCAAATGATCGGAGGCATTATCAGGCGGTTATGAGAGGTTCCATGCATAGGCTGTTTGTGTGGTTAAGTTATTCATATTCAGTACATGCAATACGCTCGGCTCCGTTTGATTGAGCCTTGAGCACACAAATTCAATTTCAGTACATTCAATACGTTCGGCTCCGTTTGATTGAGCCTTGAGCGCACATCCATTTCATTTTCAGTACATGCAATACGATCGGCTCCGTTCGATTGAGCCTTGATCGCACAGATATATTTCATTTCAGTAATTTATGTTTGTTGTATTGATTGTAGAGTTATAGGACTAATCATAATTCACTGATAAAACCAATGAAAATTTGACAAGAATATGGTGGATACGCCGCTGGTACTTCCTATATATAAGTATTCTTGTCAAAGGATCAGAGGCATTATCGGACGGTTATGAGAAGTTCTATGTAGGATTTATTAATTTCTTGGTAACCAATCATAACTTGTGGATAAAACTAATGAAAATTTGGCAAGAATATGGTGGATACGCCGCTGGTACTTCCTATATATAAGTATTCTTGCCAAAGGATCAGAGGCATTATCAGGCGGTTATGAGAAGTTCCATGTAGGATTTAGTTTTGCCTTGGTTGGAATTTGTGTTACATTGATATCATCATGTTATTTAAAGAGAATGGATTGTGTTCCATTTCTACATAAACTAACCTCTCCATCATAATAAACGAGAGAGGAACTTCCATCATTCAAACATATATGCTATCAGAATGTGGATTCAAATATTTGCTGTTGTGTTTATTCATGTTCAAATATTCGCTGATGTGTCTATTCATGTTCGAATATTTGCTGTTGTGTTTATTCATGTTCAAATATTTGTTGATGTGTTTATTCATGTTTGAATATTAGCTGTTGTCCTTACTTATGTTCAAATATCAGCTGTTGTGTTTTCATTTATGTTCCATGTAGATTGTAGTGTTAGAAGTTTTGCCTTAGGATATAACCATATTTTCCCAAACGTATCTAAACTCTTATGCATAATATCATTTTTAGCGAATCATTCCTGTTTATCAATATTCATACAGTAGGCAACAAAAAGCGATTCCCGAATAGGGTACCTAACCCTTACAAGGAACGTTACCGCCTCGAACAAAAACTTAAGCCCTTATTTTGTTAAGCATACAACTGTCAAACAAAACATCATCATTCTTTTAGTCAAATATATCACAATTTAAATTTCGGGACGAAATTTCTAAAAAGCAGGGGATACTGTAACATCCGTAAAAAACGGATTTACCAAACCCGCTCCGTTTATCAACCGAACAGTCAGTCAAAATTTTCGTTGCGAATTAAATGCCCAAAATATTTTTAAACGATCCGTAATCAATTATTATACGGGAATATATATTTAGTTTTTGAAAAACTGTCAAAAATCGAAAAATAAAAATGAATTGCCTCTGCCGGGTTTCGAACCCGGGTCTGTACCGAGTCACTCAGCGACTTATCACCACACACACAAACCACTGCGCCACGGATGCTTCTTGTGAAATAATAGAATCATTTAATTGATAAAGTGTCGTTACGAATTCAAAATCGGCGCCCAAACGATTCAGTCGTCGGAATCCCGGAAATCCCGCGAATCTTAACTACAATTTACGTTATAACGTAAACCATTAACCAGATATCGGTTATAACCGATGTTTGAAGTCCGCGACCAAAATCAAAACCGCCGGAAAATTTAATAAACGAACACAGTCCGAAATCAGACCAAATACATCTCGTTTTCTCCTATAAATTGACCCACAACCGACGACAAACACTTTCGCTCAAAAATCACACCTTTTCTCGGCGTAATTCCACTCGCCGGAATAAACCTGTTCGTCGCCGGAAAACCGGTTTCCCCATTGCCGAGCTTTTCTGAACCTCCTAAGTTTATACCGAAGTCACCCTTACCTTTTCCAAGCTTTCCGGAGACTAGCTGCTATACGGAACACGTCGCCGGAGTTGAATTCTGTCGCCGGAGTTTCTGCCGGAAAACAGAGAGTCCAGTCGGTATACCTCTCCGCTCAATTTCTTTTTCTTTTCTCATTTATCTCACCTTAATGGACTGTAATTCGCTAATGAAACTTGAATAAAACTCGAACCAGTCGATTTCCGATTTCTGGTTATTTTTCAGTGAAGAAGACGACGTTTTGTTATCATATAAGTATAATATAAATCATGAAATTAATCGGGTTAGACACACAGTCCAGCGGTGGACTGTGTGCACATAAAACGTTATACATGCAAAGGTCTCGAGTTCGATTCCCGTCTCACACACGCTGCCTTGATAAAAACCTTTTTTTTGTTTAACTGAACCGGAGTCGCCACAGATATATGTTAAGTATATTGTTAACCGGAATAATAACCAAGTTAGACACACAGTCCAGCGGTGGACTGTGTGTTTGTTTATATCACAGGTCACGAGTTCGAGTCCGGTCTTCCACACCGACTCGGACAATTATCTCTTCTTTTTAAATTAAGGCAGAAAAGGAAATAAATAATTAGTATTTAAGTATAATAAAAATCGAATGATATAACATGTTGAACACACAGTCCAGCGGTGGACTGTGTGTTGGATTAAACCACAGGTCCCGGGTTCGAGACCTGTGGAGTGCATGTCGGAGTCGTTTAAACTGTTTTTAAAATAAAAAGGATTTCTGTTTAATTCTAATTAATGTATATATGTAATTAAAATCGGATATATAACAGGTTAGACACGTAGCTCAGTTGGTAGAGCTGCGTGCACGCGTACGGGAGGTCTCGGGTTCGAGCCTCACCCAGCGCACAACAATATGCCTCGAACCGGTCAACGCCAGTCAAAGTCAACAGGTCAAAGTCAACTGTAGCAAAAAAAATAAAATATTTTTTTTATTTTTATTTAATTATTTTAATTAAAAATCAATTATAAATACTTAAAATTAACATTTGTAAGGTTAGAAAATAGCCTCAAACTCACAAAAATACACCCAACAATCCTATTAAAATAGTTTAATAAAATCCGTTTACTTACCAAACCATAATGCGATTTATCTAGGTTAAATCTCACTCGTGGTTAAAACCACTTCGCGTGCATTCAACGTCATCAACCGAACGCACCCACTGTGAGTGAATCTTACAATTCCCCTTTTAAATTACACTTTTTGGGGTGTGTCATGTGTTATGAAATTAATTAATTTATTTATTTAAACTTGTGCCATACCACATCATGACTTAAACTTAGATTGTTTTATTGTTGTGATTTACTTATATTCCTTTGTCAAATTATATGAAACTCATACATTAAGCCCATCAGTTCCTCGTGGGAGACGAGTAGAACATCGCGTGCTTCAATTCAAATTCATTATTGTACATGTGTGTTTCATTGAGTTTATATTGTTTGTAGTTGTGTCATTCATATCATCATGTTTATGCAATTCATTCATCAGGCCCCTCAGTTCCTCGTGAGAGACGAGTTGAGCATCGCGTGCCTTTAATTGTTCCATTATTATTCATGAGTGTTTCATTTAACATCTTATGATTGTTGATCAAGTTACATCTAATTTTACTCATGTTTGGTTGTGCACATATTTCATAATCAATTTAAATAAATTTGTTCAAATGTTTTCCATAGGATTCACTCGCCAACATTATGTTGATCCAAAAACCTTTTTACACATGATACAGGTGAACAGGTTGAAGCAGGGATAACATAGGATATGCCTTAGAAGAGAACAAAGAAGTTAGATTGTTAGTTAGATCATGTTGTAGCAATCATTGTAAATTTCCATTTAATTTGTATTAATGAATATGAAACGCTTAATAAATGTCATGAGCTTTGATGATAACCCAATCATGCCCCGATCACCTTTTCCGCTGCGTGTCGGGGTGTGACAAGAAGTGTGAGAAGGTATAAGATTTAACATGTAGGCATTATGTTTGGAACTTAGCCATAATGTTTTGGGTTGTTTTGACAAGAAAAACACCAAACATAACAATTTAAAACACAATGCAATGTATCATATGCGTGCAATTTAAAAAACACTATTTAAAACTTAAAACATACTATTTAATGTTCTTGACATGGTGTTTTAAGTTTTAAGCCTATAATTCATTGCATGTGTCTTAAATTGTTATCTTTGATGTTTTTCTTGCCAAAACAATCCAAAACATCATGCCTAAGTCCAAAAAATATGCCTACATGTCAATTCCTAGGCCTTCTCACACTTCTCATGAAAAATGGTTTTTTTACAGGATCATAAACCTGTATGTATATATGTATGTATGTATGTATGTTTGTATGTATCTATGTATATATGTATAAGTATGAAAAAATATTCATGATGCAAAGCATGCCTTTCCCTCAAAACAGTATAAAAACAACTTAAAAATGGGGTCGCGTAACTTACTATTCAGTAGTACTCCTTGAAGACATGGAATATCGCAAGTCTGCTACTTGTCTACCTACGAGTTTGTATGCACAAATAAGACATCGGATCTAATTCGGCTGACACATAACTAGAAATATCCTCTAAACAAAGTGCACATAGTGTTGATGAGGCTAATAGTTAGTGTTCGTTTGTAAAACAAAACTTCTTAACGTTTATTCTCAAAACTAAGGTTTTGATTATGGTTCATACTTCTAAAATATTTAAGTATTCATGATATCAAGTACTTTACACCAAATTAGTCTTGTAATGTGAAGAAGTTCTACCCTTTATTATCGTTGTTTTACCAAAACGGCCCCAAACCTTTGGATTATTTTCAATACAGATTTGAATAATCAAAATAGACATTTTGAACTTAAAAACTGTAGAGTTTTATTTCTACAATTTATGGATGTCGGTTTTGAAATAAAAGAGGATTTAAATTTCCATTAATACTCTAATTTCATTATAAATTATTCCAATAATCAAATAATTCCATAAAATTCCCAAAATCACTTCTGATCTTATAAACTTCTAGAAAACTGATAGCTTTAATAATATTTTAGTGTATTTGTTTACAAAATGTAAATAAAAGTCTTTAATATGTAATTTAAAGCAACTATTCAAAATCATAGCTCCGTAATCAGATTCATAGATTCACTTGAATTTTGGTTTCTAAGCTTATTATAACAAGTAAAAATTGATGTAAAAATTTGGGATTTTTCTGGATAGTCTAAGTATTTTATTTATTTTTGGTGGTTATTTATGCCTATAAATTACTAAAAATACATAGACACTTCAAAAAAATATGATTTTTGGTCGACAAACTTATTTTGACATCCCAAGGCTACTGAAAAAGTTCAAATTTTTTCAAGACCCGTTGCTAGGATTTCCACTCTTAGGGCTCTTTTCGGTTTTTTCAGTATTGATTTTCGTTTGCTTGTTTTCAGCACGTTATTCGCCATTTTTCCTCATCAAACCACTATATTACCCTTGTTTAAGTATAAATTAAGCTCTTTTGAACACATCTTGTAACATTTTGCTTATTTCAAGTTTATATTTATACACTTTTTGTTCTTGTACCTTCTTCATCAACTTTTTGAAAGTTAATTTTAAAGAAAATTTTATATGGTTATGATATTAACAACTTAATGATGATGTTGGTTCAATAATCTTAATAACTTAATGGTGATGTTATAGAAATACATACCTTAATAAAATAGTTAATGCTTCTAATTGGTGCTTATATTTCATTGCTTAATAATCCTTAATCCACATATGGTATCATTAATATTTAAGCTTCCACGTAACGGTGATTAACCTCAACATAATAAACCTATACCTAATTTAGGTGAAAAAAATTCTAAAAGGAAGTAATTTTTTTCTCGATAACCCATGAAAGAAACCTAATGTAATCCTTTGTTTTCATACAAAAGTTTCTTTCATCGAAAATCTCCATAAATAAAGAAAATTCCAAATTTACCATTACCCAAAACTAGATCATAAACTCATTTGTTTTCATTGAAAATCTCAATAAATAAAAAAATATGCTCTCTCAAACTAACTAGTTTTATAGGTTATGATTATAACAACTTAATAGTGATGTTATAGAAATACACACCTTATTATAAAAATATGCTATGTCATTTGTCAAACACCCTTACAATACGCAAGTATAGTAAGGTGGGATCGGAAATTTTTTAAGAAAACCTTTATTTTATTATTTATGAGATGGGACCTACATGAAAGGGAAAATCATACCTGGTTTAAAATCGTATACCCTCACTTGTCATATCATGTTTTTGTTTTTAGTAACGTCGGCTCATATATTTGTCGATTTACAATTATTTTCATCAGTTGTCGTTAACTTCATTTATAAGATTTCATTTCATTTTCATGTTGATCTGTCGCCTTATTTTCTCTTGCTACTCTTCAAGTTACAAGAATTTAAGGTTATGGAAATGACAACGGTAAACAACATTAGTTAAATTTCATTTATAAGATTTCATTTCTTTTATGTTCCTTTTGTAATTTTCTTGAAACACAAAAGTATTAAACACTTAAACATTAGTTACATTTATAGTTATTTTTGTGTAGTGTTTCTTGATGAAATATGGTATAGGTGAAAAATACAAGTTGTTTGATTGGTTGTGTTGTTATCACCAATGAGCTCGATAATATTTATAAGCTTAACTTACAAAGTTAGTGGGTAAATAAACATCAATTTATGGTGTCATATATGTTGAATTTTCATGAAAATGGAAAGTGGTAATAGTGACCCATTTTGGTAGTTTTGCATGAATGTCTTCTATGATTACATACACCTAGTTATTTCCCCTCTTTAATTTAGCAACTTTTGTGCTCCTCATTGTTTACTGTTCAATTTTACTTTATTTTATTGATTTACAGGATGCAACACATGCTACCACATTATCTTTCTATCTCTCTCAATACTATTTCACATGATGCCTTACTTCCATTCTTCATTCTTCAACTGACGCTTCCCATCCACCCATCCTACGACATCGACAGCCACCACAGCCGGTAAGTGATCCATTCTTCAATCCCGCAAAGCGGGCTCCACACCACCATCATCACCCAGTGGTTTAAACACCAGTGTCGCTGCAAAATGGTTGGAGGGTTTTTATTTGAAGAGGAAGGACTCTCTCTCTCTCTATTCGATCTTTAAGGTCTAAAAACTAGTAGAAGAGTTCGATTGGTTTACACACCAGTGGTGCTTGTATTTTTATAAAGTAGTTAATGCTTCTAATTGGTGCTTATAATTCGTTGCTTGATAGTCGTTAATCCACATATGGTATCATTAATATTCAAGCTTCCACGTAACGGTGAATAACCTCAACATAATAAACCTATACCTAATTTAGGTGTAAAAAGGTTCTAAAAAGAAGTAATTTTTTTCTCGATAACTCATGAAAGAAACTTTAAAAAACCTAACGTAATCCTTTATTTTCATATAAAAGTTTCTTTCATTGAAAATCTCCAAAAACAAAGAAAATTCTAAATTTACCAATACTCGATCATAAACTCATTTGTTTTCATTGAAATCTCCATAAAAAAATCTAATCTAAGTATACCATTATAACAAAACTAAATCATAAAACTCATTTGTTAAAAAGTCATTATCAAACAACATATTATTACAATTTAATTTTCCCATTCTTTTCAAACTCCCAACACCATAAATAAACACCCAAATATCTAAGCTTAGAACACAAACACAAAAATACAAATTCAAGCCACGTGCCTTCCACGTGTCTCTCTACATTCACCACCTTCCCACAAAATCCCCAAATTTCATATACCTACTGAAAATCCCCAAATCTTCTTCACCAAATCCAAAACCCTAACCGTAGAAATCACCCAAATTCACACACTAAATCGAACAATTCTCACACTACAACCCTGGAGCAGCTGAAAACAATCGGCAGGGAGCTCGCAATGGGCTCCCAGGGGGGTTTCAACCAGTCAAAAGAGTTTCTCGATCTCATTAAATCAATCGGCGAAACCAGATCCAAATCGGAAGAAGATCGCATCGTGTTACACGAGATCGAAACGTTGAAACGCCGAATCAACGAGCCTGACATCCCGAAACGTAAGATGAAAGAGTATATTATCCGATTAGTGTATATAGAGATGCTAGGGCACGATGCATCGTTCGGTTACATTCACGCGGTGAAGATGACGCATGATGATTCGGTTTTGCTGAAACGAACCGGCTATTTGGCGGTTACGTTGTTTTTGAATGAGGATCATGATTTGATTATATTGATTGTGAATACGATACAGAAGGATTTGAAATCGGATAATTATTTGGTGGTGTGTGCCGCGTTGAATGCGTGTTGTAGGTTGATTAATGAGGAGACTGTGCCGGCGGTGATTGGGAGTGTGGTGGAGTTGTTAGGGCATCAGAAGGAGGCGGTGCGGAAGAAGGCGGTTATGGCGTTGCATAGTTTTTATCGGAGAGCGCCGTCGTCGGTTAATCATCTTGTGGAGAACTTTCGGAAGGTAGATTTTAGTTGTGTAGATCAGTAGATGTAATTGTATGATTTTCTTAGCATTATGGAGTGTATAGAGTATGATGTTTGTGTTTTACGAGTTTGAAGGTTTGTTAGGTTGATATTGATATTGATTTTTCGGAAACGATGCCAGCGGGATATGAGATTTAGTTTAAGAAACATAGTTTAAGTAATTCTATTGTTTTTAATAGCTTCCGAAAGGTACGCTTGTGTAGATGTAATTGTGTTATTTTGTCTACTTTATAGAGTGTAGAGAATATGATGTTTGCATTTAGATGTTTGAATGTTGGTTAGTTTGATATTGAATATGAGTTCCGGAAACGCTGCCAGCCGGACATGAGATTGAGTTTTAGTTAAAAGTAACAGTTTTAAGTTATTCTATTGTTCTTTGAATAGCTTCTTCTGTGAGGAGAATGCTTCGGGATCCTTTCGAACTATTGTCGCGGAATTTTGTGTTCGATATGAACCAATGATATGTTACTGTTAAATGCACTGCATTTATTAGTTGGGTTGTCGTTTTGGGGTTGGTTTACGTAAAAAACTGAATCAAGCTTGTTGGAAAGGGGGACATCTTACATGATACTTGCTATTATTGGCTTAAAAAGCGGATATATGATCTATTTTATTTGTTTCGTTAAAAACAAAGTTAGCTTTGAATTGGCTGTGCGAGTACCAACAGACATCTACCGACACAATTAAATGAAAAAGGGGAATGATTTGTACGGCTGAAACTATAGTTTGCATACACAGCACAAAGGTGCTTACTTTGGCTACTCGATTCGAGCAAAATATAGTTGAGTATTTAGGGAGCGGAATCATCATATCTTAGCTCGTATTTATTGTGTCTGCTATCTTTTGTTGATGATTTATTTGCGTGACGTATTGAGTTACAACAGACGTCTACCATGCAATTAAATGGAAAAAATTATTTTGTACATCTTCTCTTCTTACTGGAATGTGTCTTCAGTTATCTTGAAAGCTCATTTTGTGATAAAGTTAACATTTTCCGATCCTTGATTTTTTTGTCTTCTGTTTTGCAGAAACTTTCTGATAATGACCCTGGTGTAATGGGTGCTACACTTTGCCCTTTATATGATCTCATCACAATAGATGTAAATCCTTACAAGGATTTAGTTGCAAGCTTTGTCAACATTCTTAAACAAGTTGCTGAACGCAGATTGCCAAAAACTTACGATTATCACCAGACACCTGCTCCTTTCATACAGGTATGCACTTCAAGTAGCCCTACATTCCTACAAGTAGATACTCTATAGCCCTCTTGTTAGAAAACGTTATTACTCCTTTCTTTAAAAAAGAAACACTCCCTTTTTTGGGCTGTTTGCTACGTGATGCAATATTTTTCTTTTATATAACTTTTGGTTCTACTCTCTTAATGTTGCCCGTTAGTAATCATTACTTAACATTAGTAACTTTGTTATTTGTTCACAAGTAGTCTTCTATATTTTTCTCTTGTGGCATGTTTAATATATAATCATGCAATAGCTTACTTTTTTTTATCTGTTTGGTTTATATTTATTTACACACACATCTATAAACTCACCACCCCATTCTTAACTCCTTAGAATTTTAGATTTTCAGTATCCAGTTATCGGTTTACACACATCTACATACATAGAAAGGCACTAGGCATAATATATAATCATGCAATAGCTTATTTTTTTTATCTGTTTGGTTTAGATTTGTTTAACACACATCTATAAACTCACCACCCCATTCTTAACTTCTTAGAATTTTAGATTTTCGGTTTACACACATCCACATACATAGAAAGGCACTATTCAAGATTGTATAACCGTGAACGCTATGGAATAAGCTTCTTAATCATGCTAGTGTTGGTAACCAGGCATAACTAGAAGAAGTATATGCAAATGTAGAGGTATTATTGTATGGACAAATAGAGGTAATTTGTATTCTGTATCTTTTTGTTAGAAATTATAATAGCAGTAAGGATGCACTGAATGTCTATTCGACAGAGCTATGAGATGTATAGGAGTGTTTAAATTCCTACCTGTGATGGTATTCTCTGTTCTCCACATTGTGTCCCTAAGGATATGTGTGATTTTATCTTGATCAGTTGCAAGCTACTCTGATTTTAACTTTAAATCCATCGTATACACACTTTACATGCCCTATTTTCATCCCATTTCATAGGATCCTATCTTAAGATATTTAGTAAGAAGCATACATGCGATGCATATCTGATTTTTTTTCTTACTGGATTTATAGCTAGATCATATTAAAGTTCTTGCATCTTCGATTGCATGTGCTCTTTATCATCATCTTACTATTCCTTTTACATGACAAACAGTAGTATTAAATATATCATATCTAATACATATACAAGATAAATAATTTGTTTCTTATTAAATTTTTGGAGAAAAAAAGCGGTTGTAAGACTAGTATCTATCCTATAATTAATTTGTTTATCTTCTATTAAAATTGTTTGTGATTTTGATTATTGATATTATCAAGTTGGATTTTTTTTGAAAACAAGTCTTACTTTTTGGCATCATAATTAGCTCTTTTCAATATGCAGATCAAGTTGCTAAAAATCATGGCATTGCTTGGTAGTGGTGACAAAAAGTCCAGTGAGCAAATGTATACAGTCATCGGGGACATAATGAGGAAAAGTGACACAACTAGTAACGTCGGAAATGCCATTCTTTACGAATGCATATGTTGCATCTCTTCAATACTATCGAGTCCCAAATTATTGGAATCCGCTGCTGATGCAATTGCTAAATTCCTCAAGGTGTTTTTTTTACTTCTATATTTTAACACCTAAAGTGTATGTCTTATAATTTTTCATGCGCCAGTAGTAGGGCTGTAAACGAACCGAACGAACAAGAACAATCGTGTTCGTTTATCAAAGAATGAACATGTTCATGAATGGTTCACGAACGCTTACTGAACAAGATTTCTTGTTTGTGCTTGTTCATTAACAAAACAAACATTCATGAACACTTACTGAAGGTATACTAACACACACAAATGTTCATGAACGTAAATGAACACAGAACATAAACGAACATTATATACATTTTTAAATAAAATCTACATTTTTCTTCCAGAAAGAGTAAGTACTTAACATAATTATCCGAACATAGTTGACATAATAATCATAAACATAATGAACACAAAAGTTAAGAACTTTGTCAAGCTTTAACACAAACTGAAATTGAAATGGTCAAATTAGGGATGTTGGCGGAGGCGTATAGTATAACTAAGGTTTCAAATTTTAAAAACTAAAACTTATAAAATAAAGTATAACATACGAACACAAATGAACATTAACGAGCGAACATAAATGAACACATTACCGAACGTTCACGAACGAACACAACCTCTGTTCATGTTTGTTTCTTAAGCTTATCGAATGGAATTTCTTGTTCGTGTTTGTTCATTTATTAAACGAATGAACATAAACGAACTTCCCGCCGAACAGTTCACGAATTGTTTGCTGAACGTTCGGTTTGTTTACAGCCCTATGCGCTCCATCTTATTTGCTAACATTTTTTTTTTCATTTTAGAGCGACAGTCATAATTTGAAGTATATGGGTATCGATGCTCTTGGTCGGTTGATACGAATAAATCCAGATATTGCTGAGCAACATCAACTTGCTGTAATTGATTGCTTAGGTCAGTTAATTCAGTAACTATTTATTTATCGAGTTTGTTGATTATTTATGTAGGGTAGGGTTCATGCGAGAACCAATGTGAACACAACAAAATTTGTGTATCTGTTTGGTATTAAGAGTAAGGGAATATTTTTGGTTGTGTTCACATTGGTTTTCGCAGTGAAGGGTGGTTCCTAACGGATCCTTCTCCTATTTGTGTATCTGTTTGGTATTAAGAGTAAGGGAATATGTCACGGAATAATAATAAAGTTTTAAAAGTGTTTCAATTAAGTCACTTATAAAATTTGTTTTCCAATCAAGTCTTTCAGGTTTATTTTAGTGTTCTAATCTTAAATATTTTACTTAAATATCAGGTAATCAATCCTACATGATATTTATTTAGTTTTTTTTAATACGATGACATAACTTAAAAATTTCAACATCTGTTAAAAAGTTGCAAAAAATATAAAAGTTTGCGAAAATTTTTAAAAAATGCGAAAAAGTTGTGAAAAAAAATAAAAAATTGCAAATTTTTAGAAAACTACAAATTTGTATAAGAAAATTGCGACTTTTAAAAAAAGTGAAAATATTTATTTTTGACATTTTTATATATTGCTCGTAATTTTATAAAATTTTCCAGTTTTTAAAACTTTTGCTATTTTTTTATACTTTTTCGCAATTTTTAAAGATATTTTGCCATTTTTTAATCGATGTTGCCATTTTTAAGCCATGTCATCGTATAATATATAAAGGAAAATAAAAGAAACGCCATGTTGGATTGGCTACATGTTATTTAGGTAAACTATATAGAATTAGAACATTAAAGTAAACTTTAGTGACCTGATTGGAACAAAAGAGTTACCTAATTAGAACTATCTTGAAACTTTGTTACTAATTTAGAAAGTTATCCCTAAGATTAATTACTTGTCGATGCAGGACCCAGATGACACTCTAAAGAGGAAAACCTTTGAATTGCTTTATAAAATGACGAAATCGTCCAATGTGGAAGTGATAGTAGACCGTATGATTGATTACATGATTAGCATAAATGATAGTCATTATAAAACCGAAACAGCATCACGATGTGTGGAGCTTGCAGAGCAATTTGCTCCCAGCAACCATTGGTTTATCCAGGTTTACACATGCATGCACATTAAGATGACGTGTCGTTTTTATAGATTTATTTTCATAAATTTTATAATTTTTGTTGTCGGGATTTACAGACAATGAACAAAGTTTTCCAGCATGCTGGGGATTTAGTGAACCCTAAGGTGGCACATAATTTGATGCGATTAATTGCTGAGGGATTTGGAGAGGATGATGATGCGGCAGATAGCCAGTTGAGATCATCCGCTGTATGTAATACTTGAATTATGTGACACTTGTGTTATTTCAGTTAGGGGTGTGCACAGTTCGGCTCGGTTTTATGGTAAAACCGAAACCGAATTGTTCGGTTTTCGGTTATTTGTCCGGTTTCGTATTTTCCAGTTTTATCAACGGTTCGGTTTTTTGGTTTTTGGAACAAAATTACGTAAGATTCAAAAATAAAAGTAAAATCTAAGATTTCATAATCTTTCTAGATGTTTACATTTAAGTTGTTGTGTTTAACCTTTTTAATTAATATCGTTCACATAAACCTAACTTCTAATATATTTTTATGTTTATCCAAAGTTTTTATTAAGACATTTTCTTTTATGATACTATGAAAATCATTTAGTTTTAATGTTAAATTTTGTTTTTTCTTGTAGGGAATGGATAAATTATTTAAAAAATAAATAAACATGTTAATGTTTTTTATTATAAACACTTAACATTCAAGAATAAAACTAAGAATTCCTAAATCAATATATAACAAACATTAAAAAATGAATTTGTGGGTTATTCAGTTCGGTTCAGTTTTTTTTTTTTGGTTTTTTGTGTGGTTTGGTTTTTTCGGTTTTCTGCTCACCCCTTATTTCAGTTATTTTATGTTTATTTCAAATATAGTATTTAGTGGTGGGATATTTTCTTTTGGTAAAGGTTTCTTTTTGGTTGTATAACTGGAATTGCAGGTGGAATCTTACCTGAAAATAGTCGATGATCCGAAACTTCCATCAGCATTTCTCCAGGTAGGTTAATGTTTCATTATCATCTTGGTGTGGACAGCGTTAATCGGTTTTTTTCTTTTTAATCTTATACATTAGCTTTAACGCAGGTTATATGTTGGGTGTTGGGTGAATACGGAACCGCAGATGGTAAATATTCTGCTTCCTACATTAGTGGCAAGCTTTGTGATGTGGCAGAAGCACATTCTAGTGATGATACAGTCAAGGTATGTTCAGTAGCTTTATGAACTAGTACGCGTTGCTGTGGCGTCGGGACGTAAAATAACTTGAATTTATACCGTCTAATGAAAATGTATTATATTTGTCCTGACTTGTTTCCGAACAAAATTTATGACAAAACGTAAACCAATTGAATGCGTACATAAAAATAAGCTTGAAAACGAATCATATTTGACTTGACTCATTTCCGAAGAAAATTTACCTCGAAATGTAAACCATTTTGAATTTATACCCTGCCGACACGTATATTAAAATAAAACTTAAGAAAATAGTGTTTGTTTTTAGTTCAAGAATGATAAACTTGAAACCTTAGAAACTCGAGGTGGTCAAAATGACATTTTACAAAGTTTCTAGAAAGTTGAGAGGGGTGTAAGTGTCAATGCTGAAAGTTGAGGGGGCGGGATACACAAAAAAACAAAACCAAGAAAAAAACTACTAAAGGACAAAAAGCTACTGTAGCATTGTTCCTAGAATTGTTGTATACTAGGATTTCCCGCCGTGCGTTGCGGCGGAAAATCCATGTACGAACCAAACGGTAAAAATCAGTTTCTAAAGCAGTTATATTACATTACAATATATATTCAAAACCAACTTGTCCTAATTAATAATGACCGTTTAAAAAATCAATTTTAGATAACGTAAAAGTAAGTATATAAAATTTTCCGGTGGGTACCGGATTGGTATGTTTTCTAAAAACATGTTATCGCAAATTTAGTTGTAAAAAAATAACGAATGGAAGGTATAAGAAGGAAATAAAACTATTGCGTTAAAGGCCTACATTATTTAAAGTGTAAGAGATTCATTTGAAACTTAAAAATATATTGTAGCACTATATGTAAAAGGGGTAATAACAACTTTATTAATGTTCAGGGACAATAAATTTAGTTAAAATTCAAGGGGTAGGAATGTAAGTTGTTTTAAAAAAACTAACAAAAGTTGAGGGGACAATAATTTAGTTAAAATTAAAGGGGTAGGAAGGTAAGTTGTTAAAAAAAACTAACAAAAGCTGACGGGACACTTAATAAATTAGTTAAAATTTAAGGGGTATGAATGTAAGTTGTTTTGAAAAAAAAACTAACAAAAGTTAAGGGCGCACTTAATAAATTAGTAAAATTTTAAGGGGTAGGAATTTAAGATGTTAAAAAAAACTAATAGTTGAGGGGGTTAAAAATGGTAAGAACTAAAACCTTGGTGGTCAAAACATAAAAAGGAAAATGATTTTTGTGAGATGGTTACAAATGCCACTCAAAAGAGAAGTTAATTACAAAAATGCCATGAAGAAGGAAAAGTTAAGTATGTGAGTGGATGATATTCATGTAATTATACTATATATTAATTTGCATCACTAGCTACAGCAGCCACAATAGTCCTTATTTTGTTTTAATTACAAAAATGCCATTTACATAATATTATTAACTTTTCTTTTTATGGAATTTAAGTAATTAACTCATATTTGAGTGGCATTTGTAAGTATAATACAAGACAAAATCTTCTTTTTTATTTTATGTTTTGACCATGAAGGTTTTGGTTTTTACACATTTCCCCCTCTCGAATTTTGCTTGTTTTATACTCTTAGTGTTTTGATCATTAAAAGTTTTCTTTTTTACGCTTTAGCCACATAAAACCTATTTTTGATTTTATTTTTTTAACAATACAGGAAATTAACTAATCATGAATTTTACACTCAAATACCTTTTTATTATGTTTTTATTTAATATATATTCAACAATTTGTGTGTTGTATATTTCTATACTTTTTTTAGTTTTAGAATAAATTTAGTTTTATCTGATTCTTTTTATTAAATTTGTTTATTAACTGTAACAAATTTGGATGTGTCTCGGTTTTACTCGAGTTTAATTTACGATGTAGCTTTTTGGTGATTTGCTAATATACTGTCACAAGTGTTTTTATCTACATTTCATCATGAGTCCATTTTATCTAATAATTTTAATTGAGTTTAATTTACAACATGTCGTACCGCCACAACGCGCGGGATATTCAGCTAGTTAAAAGAAAAAGGAAGGGAATAATGGGTACTGTAAATATAATATATAGTAAGTATAATATAAGTACTAAATGGCGTATGTAATTATGAAGGCATATGCAGTGACTGCACTTATGAAAGTTTATTGTTTCGAGAAAGCAGCTGGAAGAAAAGCAAGTTTGTTACCAGAGGTCAGTAAACGTTTACCAGAGTTTATAAAAATTTCTCAAAATATAAAATATAGTATTGAGTTTTCATAATTTCATCTCATGTTGCAGTGCCAATCTTTGCTTGAGGAATTATCAGCATCTCACTCATCCGATCTTCAACAACGCGCGTATGAATTTCAAGCGATCCTCGATCTGGATGCGAACGCCATAGAGAATATAATGCCTTTAGATGCAAGCTGTGAAGATATTGAGGTGACCTTTGTACATATTAACTGTAATTTCAAAAAGAGTAAAATGGCATTTTTGTCTCTGAGGTTTGGCTAGTTTTGCTACTTTCGTCCAAATGTTTGTTTTTCCGCATCTTGATCCAAAAGGTTTGAAATCTTGCGATTTTCATCCGGCTCGTTAACTCCATCCATTTTCTCCGTTAAGTGGGGTATTTCTGTCTTTTTAACCGACTTAAAGAGCAAATAGGTTTTTTTCACTTCATGTAGAAAGACCGAATACTCCTGAAAAAGACCGAATTGCCCTTTTAAGTTAACAAAAAAGACGGAAATACCCCCGACTTACCTGAGAAAAATGGATGGAGTTAACGAGCCGGGTGAAAATTGCAAGATTTTAAGCCTTTTGGATCCAGATCCGGGAAAACAAACCTTTGGACGAAAGCCACAAAACTGGCCAAACCTTAGGGAGGAAAATGGCATTTTCATCTTTTAAAAATTTCAAATCTTAATGGTTAATAACTTAAAAGTCATCTCAATGTTTACATGCAGATCGATCAGACACTTTCGTTTCTTGATGGTTATGTCCAGACGGCGTTAGAACAAGGGGCTGAACCGTATATCTCCGAGAATGAACGATCTACAACCCTAAATATTAGCAGCATTAGAAACCACAACCCGTATGAACATCCAGCTCATTCTCTTAGGTTTGAAGCTTACGAGGTTCCAAAACCCGTGGTCCCTACTAATCTACCCCCAGCGGTTACTTACCCAACCGAATTAGTACCCGTACCTGAGCCTTCTTATCAGCCTACCTTGTCTTCAAGACCCGTATCTGATGCGGGGTCGGGATCGGGCTCGACCGAACTAAGGTTACGTCTTGATGGGGTTCAAAAGAAGTGGGGTGCGCCTACTTACTCATCTGCTGCATCCTCGTCCACCTCAAACTTTGATTCTCATACGACTGTGGTTAACGGTGCAACACAATCGGATAACGTGCCGGCTAAATCACGTGAACTGAGACAGCCACCAGTTGAGGTTTCGGAAGAAAAGCAGAAACTGGCTGCATCACTGTTTGGAGGTAGAACTGAAAGAAGTGAAAGGAAGCAATCTGGTGGTGCTGCGGGGCACGGTAAGACTTCAAGAACAACCCATCACGGAGAAGATAAACCCCAGCCCACGACTATAACTACAGCAGTTCAGCCACCGGCACCGCCACCCGACTTGCTCGATTTGGGTGAACCGACTGGTGCCGTGAGTAGTTATTCTTCCGCTGTGGACCCATTTAAACAGCTGGAGGGTCTTCTTGATTTGAGCCAAGATGGTAGCGCTGTTGCTACGACTTCTAGTGGTCCGGATCTTATGTCTCTTTATTCAGACTCATCGACAAATGGTCAGAAAGATAACACGGATAGTGCACCGAACTCAAGCAACAGAACAGCGTCATTGACCAAGGGTCCAAGCCTGAAAGATGCTTTGGACAAAGATGCACTTGTTAGGCAAATGGGCGTAAACCCAACAAGTCAAAACCCTAATTTATTCAGCGATCTGCTCGGTTGATTAGGTTAAATTAGATAAGGTATAAATATCACAAGCTGAACTTGCACATATGAAGCTTTGTTTAAGAAAGGTTAAAACAGATTTGAAGGAAAACATGTGTGATCGGGCTGTTCGGGTTGAGTGGATGGATTTCAGGTAAAGATTTGTGTTTTTGAGTTTCATAATGTCAGTGTATTGTTAAGATTCGTCGGTTGGTCGTTTTGTTTAATTAATGGGAGGGAAGTTGTATTTAGGAAACGATTGTTCTTGTTGCTACATATGCTGGAAATATGGTGTACATTCTACCTTTATGCACCTGTTGTTTTCTTTGAATCTTAAACTCGGTTGTCTCTTCGAGAAACAAACACCAGTGGCAGTAGCATTGTTGGTTGACCACCGTATCCTATCTGTGTGCACACGCGCTCATTCCATTCTGTACATCCGTCGTATAAACTTTTATTTTTAAATCTATGAAGTTTCATACATTACCTTAGGTTGTCAGGCAAACTATCTTTAGATACATATATGGGTGTGCCCACGTGCTCATTCCATTCTGTGTTAGACAGTTTACATAGTGTATGTAACGGGTCATTATAGAAACAAAGACTTTTGATAAACGATCAGGAGGCTAATTCGTTAACTTTCAAATACAAATTTTTACCGACTTGTATATTGAGGCTATAAACAGCAGTACAACTTAGATACACTTCTAGATAGCACAATCCAAAACATTAGTTTCCCTGAAAATGGTGGTGGCAATATTGGTGATACGTATCTGAACTGAAAACATTTGGCGATAAAGAAATTGAGAAGCTTGATCACGAGGGTGACGCAACCCTCTTGTAGGTGTTTCGCCACAATGGATGGTAGTTGACTGATATACTCATACCTGAAATGCACAACTATAATAGTCGTTAATAAGGCGTAGAATAACCACGAGTCAAACGTTTTTGTTGGATTTTGTGAACCTTCTTGCGTTTTTATCGTCATTTAGGGGACACAGAAAACCGGAAATTTAAGTTTCTAAGTGAAGGAAAAAAATTGGAATTGATAAACCTTGTTTTGCTTAGATAAGTATGGGTCAAACAAGTATTTATAGTGGTTATTGGCCTTGGAGAAGAAGGAAACTTGTTAAGCAAAGTTCTAACGAACTGGAGTTGACTAATTGCAGGAGAAGGTTTTTTTTTTGTTTTTTTTTTAAGCATGATGGTATCTTTTCTAGTTATGTAGGCCATGTAAAGCATAAATTAATATATTGAGACTTAGTCTGGTTCTTATTATAATATAACACCCTGTATTCATGAATTAATATATTTAGAGAAAATTAAACTAGAAACAGGTAGATACCTTGCATTCACTTGTTAAAAAACCACCATTATTGCCATACTAAAAAAATAAATAAATGAAACTACCATTATTATACACAAAAAATAGAGAGAAGCTAAAAAGAAAAACATCGTTCGCTAACGTGAGGAAAAATGGATATCATCATCGACGGAGTACCGACAGACACCCAACACAAGTTGTTCGAATCTGGACGTGTTTTGTTGGAATTTTTTTCCGAGGGAAGTTCCATCGCTAATTTGAGGATGAGATATCAGATTTGGTTCCCACCCAGACTTTTTGTTGTTTGTCAAGAGGTCCCATTTGAGGATAAGATTCCCACACAGACTTTTTAGTCTTTTGGCAAGGGCCCATATGAGACGGGTACTTACGTCAATAATCCTCGTTAATGTGATCTATAAATAATAGGCAATGAAAACCTACAATAACGGCATATAACCCACAA
This sequence comes from Scalesia atractyloides, assembly GCA_947069175.1. Lineage (NCBI taxonomy): Eukaryota > Viridiplantae > Streptophyta > Magnoliopsida > Asterales > Asteraceae > Scalesia > Scalesia atractyloides. The sequence continues at coordinate 16,707,329 of CAMTDV010000018.1, forward strand.
CCTAACATCACTCATTTCAAAACCATAAATGGTAACCACGCAAACCTCATATCGGCCAACAGTAGAGATGTTGGATTCATAAGTAATACTGAACCTCAAAAATCACTTACGTGCTGCAAACAAATGAAACACCACAGTTAAGCACACTAAGATGGGTGTAGTACCAGGATGTGTAACCTCTCGGTAAGTCTTTACCAAGATAACCAAATACAAATCCACGAGAGCCTGGGTGAGTAACCCGTCGCGGGCAAAACAAACAGTATTTGTGTTACGAGAGACCAAATGTTACAAATGGTATTAGAGCCACTTTTATGCCATTCGAGATGGTAGGGAAAAGCTCATCAAGGATGGTGAGTCCTTTGGGGTGTTCTAGGTGGAAACATTAGGCAAATCCCACATCCCCGCTTGATTGGGATGGTGGGGCAAAGCTAATTGAGGACAACGGGTCCATAAGGGGGAGTGATCGTAACACTTTAGGAAAATCTCACATTAGCTGTGTATAGAAAGGATGCTGGGTTCACAAGGAGTAGCAGACCTCAAAAGTCACCAACTAGTTTAGCAAATAAAAACTCCAAAGTTAAGTGTGACCAGGAAAGAGTAGTACTAAGGTGGGGGACCTCCTAGGAAGTCTCCAACAGGGTAACCACAAAAAGATCTATGAGTTTCTGGATGACAATTAGGGCTGTTCAAAAAGCTCGCGGCTCGGAGCTCGCTTGGATTTAGCTCGGAAAAAGCTCGCTCGATATGGCTCGGTTTAAAAGTGAGCCGAGCCGGCTCGGCTCCATTAGAAAGTGAGCTAGCTCAGCTCGGCTCGTAAAGAGCCGAGTTGGCTCGATTTGGCTCGCTTTATAGCTCGGCTCAGTTTAGCTCGGATTATTATACTTATAAAAAATTTTAATTTTATATACATTATAATATATTACAAAAAACTGATTAATATTTACATGTATATATGTTTGTAGTTTGATATCTATGGCATATTTGAAGTTTGATTACCATACTAATGAACTAATATTATATTTCATTGAAATTAACACTTATTTTGCATTGTTGAACTTGATTTTGGTTTGTAATATATTAGGTTGAACTTATTTTGAATATATTCTTTAAAGTATTGAATAATATTTTAGGTTACTGAATTTTAAGAGGTATGTATTAATTTTTCTTTATAAAAAGCCGAGCCGAGCTAGCTCGGTTTAAATCCAAGCCGAGCCCGAGCTTAGATTTTCAGCTCGGTTTCAAATCCAAGCTGAGCTGAGCTAGCTCGGTTTATAATCGAGCCGAGCCCGAGCTTGGCCTGGCTTGGCTCGGCTCATGAACAGCACTAATGACAATGCATTAGGGGCAAGACATACAATACTGGTGGTGCGAGAGGCTGGGCGTTGTAACCAAAATGCTAACTGAAAAATAGTAACCCAACAATGGGTCGTTCGATACTCTAACTACATTTGGTTTCCTTTATCTAAGATTTCCGGCGGTCTATCGACAAAATATCGTCGATACCCACCTTCACCAACGTAAAAAAACCGTCGCAAAGTTGTGTCATAATCAGGGCCGGTCTTGAGAATTCAGGTGCCTTGTCCAAGCTCGGAAAAGCATGCCCCTTAGATAGAGCCGATCCTAAAGATTCAAGTGTCGTGTACGAATCGAAAAAAGGTTCTTAGACCCTAACAAATTATATAAACTATTTTTTTAAAAGATGATTAACCTTATAACAATAAACATAGCAAAGGAAATAAATAAAAAAAGCACTAGTCGGGTATTATTCAATTACTAGATCTAAAAATAGAAAAAAAAATAATCTCCATTCACATGTGGGCTTAAGGCTTGTCATTTGGGTTGTATAGTAGGGCCATCAGGCTTCAAGGCAATGATGGATATAAAAAAATTAACAAAAAAATAAGATTGAAAACCAAAGTTGAGTAAAAAAGAAATGAAACGGTCACAAAATGAACAAAAGCAGACTGGAACCCTCACTGATATCTGAAGGGACGCAAGGCCTTTCCCACTGTACCAAATCATAATTCCTACTAGTTTGCATTCTGTTCATATTACATATAAACTTTAAAAAAGATAAAACTTAAAATTTAGGCCCCTAGGAATAACGGGCCTCGGCCAGGGGTGCGGCTCGCCCACCCCTAGGGCCGGCCCTGGTCATAATACAATAGTCACTAAGGTGCATTTAGCGACCGTAGGTAAATCTGCGCTGCTAGTCCTGTCGCTAAATGTTGTTGTTAGCTATTTTTTGTATATTAAAAAGATAAAAAAGTTAATAAATTCGTTTCTTAAAAGAAAACCAAGAATTTTGAAGAGCTCAAGTGTCATTATCAAGATGTCTTACAATATATACATACAAATATGGTCAAATGTAATTCCAATAATCTGGAAGACCACTCAATAGGTTATCATCTATAACACTCACAATGTATATTATTACTCACCATATACTATCAGTCATATTTCATGATGACGTCAAATCAGTATTTTAAGACCTATTAATTAAAATGAAACCATAGAATCAGTTATACTAGCTATTAAAGACTTTACTAAAAGAACCCAGAGGGACAAAACTTGGTCAATGGGAAAATAGTGTAGTGTACGTGTATACTACTCCCCCAAACTGCTTGACTTGATTTCTGACTTAATATTCTTTGACCCGAACTATGTAATTTGCATTATATTCATAGATAATCGGGCATGTCCTTGATTTGTTCAAAACTGCACGCTTCTTATATGGGTTGGATCGATCTAGGTGCATGCATTCTCGGTTGGTATCATATATTGTTGTAAGGTCGTCATGATTGATTTGATAGTAGTGTTGTTGTGGTTTGCTTTGTCAACATCTAAGAAATCATCAAGCATGACCAAGATCATGTTTTAAAGTCATTATGTATGACCAAGATCATGTTAATATGGCTTGTATCCAGCATTAGCATAACCCAACGTCCTCAGATAATAGTGTTATTTGTCCCAAAACTAAGTCTCTTTCACCTTAGTTTTGTTGATCATATAGGGGCTTAAGAGTCAACATAGCCTAAGTTTGGCACAAGGAGACTTATTAGGTCACGTTAAGTGTGATAAATATAACATGATTGTTCATGAGTGATCAAATTTGAATTTGCTCCATCCTTTGTGACTTATATTGACTTTGTTTGACCAAGTTTGTCTCTCATTAAAGCCTATGAACTTTATCAACTTATTTTAAATATTTAAATATATACTTTCTTGAGTATTTTATGGATTGTTTTAACTTACCTTTTAGAAATATGTTATACAGAAAAAATACGAGGAAAAATAAATAAATACCAAAATGATGTAAAATATTGATATTTTGCATCACTTCTCTATCTTATAGAAAAAAATGTTATAAACAATGTAGGTGTGATGCACCTACTTTCGTGTACCTAGCTAACAGGATTTAACAATGTATATACTTACTACCAAATATACAAACTAATCATACGGTCAACTCAGCTAGGGTTACTGAGTATATACTCATATACATTCTTGTCATATAAACTTTGATTCATAAATCTATAAAATTTCATACATTATGTATACTCGCATTGTCAGTAAAACTATCTTTATGTGCACATGCGCTCATTCCCATTTTGTATTAGACAAATTATACCGTATATAACTGGACATTGTAGAAACATAAAGATTTATGATAAATGATCAGGAGGCTAATTCCTTAACTTACAAAAACAAATTTTCAAGGACTTGTATGCTGAGTTTATTATCAGTAGTACAACTTAGAAACACTTCTAGATAGCACAACCCAAAACATTAATTTCCCCGAAAATGGTGGTGGCAATATTGGTGCTAGGTATCTGATCTGAGAACATTTGGCGATTAAGAAATTGAGAAGCTTGATCAAGAGGGTGACACAACCCTCTTGTAGGTATTTCGCCTCAATGGATGGTAGTTGACTGATACACTCATACCTGAAATGCACAACTATAATAGCCGTTAATAAGGCATAGAACAACCGCGAGTCAAACGTGTTTGTTGACCTTTGTGAACCCTCTTGTGTTCTTATCGTCATTTATACGTACCAAGGGGACACTGAAAACCGAAATTTAAAGTTCTAAGTGAAGGGAAAAAATTGGAATCGATAAAACTTTATTTTGCTTTGAGAAGTATGGGTCAAACAGGTATTTATAATGGTTGTGATTAGCCTACTGGCCTTGGAGAAGAAGGAAACTTGTTAAGCAAATTTCTAACGAACTGGAGTTGACCAATTGCAGGAGACTATGGCATTTTTTATGTACATCTGGTTACGTAGGCCATGTGAAGCATAAATTTGATATGTTGAGACCTAATTTCGTTCTTATTTTAATATAACACACTTTGCCATTCGATAACAAAAAAAAAATAAAAATGAAACTATCATCATTATAGAAAAGATATAGAGAAAAAGAAAAAAAACTAAAATAGTAAAATTGTCATTAATCGATCGCTGATTAAAGATCTATAAGATGGATACCATAACTTGAGGAAAAATGACTATCATTATCGAAGGAATATCGACAAGTCCGGACCCCGAAGATATCTTTCCGACGGAACTTTCATCGCTAATTTGAGGATGAGATTTCAGAAATGGTTCCTGTCTAGACTTTTTATTTGCTTGTGGTGAGGTCCCCCATTTGTGAAGGGTACTTTCGTCTGCACACCGTCTACAACTTGATGATAAGATTCACGTACAGACTTTACCGTCTTTTGTTGGCGAGGGACCATATGTGACAGGTAATCACGTCAGTAATCCATCGCTAATGTGATCTATAAAGGACCTACCATAACAGCATGACAGCCTAACATCAATCATTTCAAAACCGTAAATGGTAACTATCACACTCTAGGCAAATCACACATCGGTCGTGAATGATAAAGATGCTTGATTCATAAGGAATACCATATCTCAAATATCATCAATGCGTTTTGGCGGACTTGCTGTGGAGCATATTAGAATGCCACAGTTAAGCATGTTCAGATGAGAGTAGTACTAGTATGGGTAACTTTTTGGTAAGTCTCTACTATGGCAACCAAAAACAAATATGTGAGAGCGTGGATAGGCAACCCATTGGAGGCAACGCGAACAATATTGGTTTGACAAAAGGTATTAGAGCCACTTCTATGCTGTTTGAGATAGTGGGGCAAGCCTCATCATGGATGATGAGTCCTTGAGGCAAACATACACATTAAGCAAATCCTTCATCTCTGATTAGAATGGTGGGGCAAAGCTCATCGAGGTTGATGAGTGAATAAGGGGGAGTGTTTGTAACACTATAGGAAAAATTACATAGTTAAGCGTGCTTAATTAGGAGTAATACCAAAGTGAGTGTGACCTCCTTGGAAGTCTCAAATAGGGCAACCACAAACAAATCCATGAGTTCTTGGATAGACAACGTATGCATCAGGTGTAAAGCATACAATATTGGTGATACAAGAAAGCGGATGTTATCAAAACCGAAAATGCCAACCGAAATATATTAACCAACAACTGGGGTGATTCAATACTTTGTAACTAAATTTGGTTTCCTTCATCTGAATTTGGATCACCAACGGCTCGATACCCACTTTCAACGACATAAAAAAACCATCCCAAAGTTGTGACACAATACGGATATATACTATATATGGCACATTTCGCAATCATAAGTAATGTTTCTAACTTTGCGCTGCTAGTTCTGTCGCTAAATGTTCTTGTGGCTAGTTTTTTTAATCTAAAAGATAAAAAAGTTAATTAATTCTTTTTTAAAAGAAAACTAAGAACTTTGAAGAGGTCAAGTGTTATTATCAAGATGACTTACAATTTATACATACAAATATGGTCACAGGTAATTCCAATAAACTCGAAAGCGTCAATGTGGTAATTAGGCTGTCACTTATAACACTGACAATATATATTACTAATAATTATATACTATTGAAATTTACTTCAGGATGAAGTCGATCAAATTAGTATTTTAAGACCTATTAATTAAACTGATACTTCTATTAAAAACTTCTAGAGAAACCCAGAGAGACAAAACTTTGTAAAAACTTCTAGAAAAACACAGAGAGACAAAACTTTGTAAAGGGAAAAATAGTGTAGTGTGTATACTACTCCCTCCAAACCGTTTATTTTGATCCTTGACGTAGTCTTCTCTGATAGAACTATATATTTAACTTACATTATATTCATAGATAATTCTCGGCTTATGGTATTGTTGTAAGTTCGCCATGATTTTATAGTGTTGCTGTTGTTGTTTGCTTTGTAAACCAATAAGAAATCGTATATAAAGGGTGGGTGGGTGTGGGGGGGGGGGGGGGGGGGGGGGAATATATTGTTGTCTTTCGTATTAGGCAATTTGCACCGTTAACGGGTCATTACAGAAACTAAAAGCTTTATAATAATTGATCAGGAGGCTAATTCATTAACTGTCAAATACAAATTTTCAAGGAATTGTATGCTGAGGTTATAATCAGTGGTACAACTTAGAAACACTTCTTGATAGCACAATCCAAAACATTAATTTCCCCGAAAATGGTGGTGGCAATATTGGTGATAGGTATCTGAACAGAAAACATTTGGCGATAAAGAAGTTGAGAAGCTTGATCAAGAGGGTGACGCAACCCTCTTGTAGGTGTTTCGCCACCATGGATGGTAGTTGATTGATACACACATACCTGAAATGCACAACTATAATAGTCGTTAATAAGGCGTAGAACAACCACGAGTCAAACGTTTTTGTTGACTTTTGTGAACCCTCTTGCGTTCTTATCGTCATTTATATGCAACAAGGGGACACTGAAAACCGAAATTTAAAGTTCTAAGTGAAGGGAAAAAATTGGAATCGATAAAACTTTATTTTGCTTTGAGAAGTATGGGTCAAACAGGTATTTATAATGGTTGTGATTAGCCTACTGGCCTTGGAGAAGAAGGAAACTTGTTAAGCAAATTTCTAACTAACTGGAAGAGTTGACCAATTGCAGGAGAACATTTTTTTTTCTTTTCAAGTATGATGGTATCTTTTCTAGTTATGTAAGCCATGTAAAGCATAAATTAATACATTGATACTTAGTTTAGTTCTTATTATAATACAACACACTTGCCAAAAACTAATATAAGAGAAAACTAAACTATAAACAGGTAGATACCTTGTATTCACTTGTTAAACCCACCAGTATTGCCATTCTAAATAAACAAATAAATGAAACTACCATTATTATTACAAAAAACAGAGAGAAACAAAAAGAAAATCACCATTAATCGATCGCTAGAGATCGATTATCGATGGATACCATAACGTGAGGAAAAACTAATATCATCATCTGCGGAGTACCGACAGACACCCAAATACAAGTATGTTCGAAGCCGGACGTCTTTTGTGGGTACTTTTTTCCGAGGATGTTCCATTGCTAAGTTGAGGATGAGATATCAGATTTGGTTACCGCCCAAACTTTTAGTTGTTTGTCATGAGGTCCCATTTGGGGATAAGATTCCCACACAGAGTTTTCAGTCTTTCGTTGGCAAGGGACCATATGCGACGTGTACTTACGTCAATAATCAATGTGATCTATAATGGGAAACGAAAACCTACCTTAACGGCATATAACTAACAACCTAACATTTCAAAACCATAAACCGTAACCATAACACTCTAGGAAAATCTCATATCAGCCAATAGTAGAGATGCTGGATTCATAAGTAATACTAAAACCTTAAATATCACCAACGTGCTGTGAAACAAATGAAAACTACACAGTGAAGCGCACTCAGATGGGTGTAGTACCAGGATTGATAACCTCTCAGTAAGTATTTACCAAGACAAGCAAATACAAATCCATGAGGTCTTGGATGGGTAACCCATCGTGGCGAAAGCGGACAATATTTGTGTTACGAGAGACCAGATGTTACAAATGGTATCAGAACCACTTTTATGCCATTCGAGATGATAGGGCAAAGCTCATCATGGATGGTGAGTCCATGGGGTGTTCCAGGCGGAAACTTTAGGATAATGTCAAATTAGTATTTTAAGGCCTATTATTAATTAAATTGATTGAATCAGTTATACTAGCTATTAAAGACTTTACTAAAAGGACTTGGAGGGACAAAACTTAGTCAACGGGAAAATAGTGTAATGTATACTGCTCCCCAAACTGCTTGACTTGATTTTTGACTTAATATTCTTTGATCAGAAATATGTAAGTTGCATTATCTTTATAGATAATCGGGCATGTCCTTGATTTGTTCTAAACTTCACACTTCTTATATGGGTTGGATCAATCTAGGTTTGTATTATATTGTTGTAAGTTCGTCATGATTTGATAGTGTTGTTGTGGCTTGCTTTATCAACCTCTAAGAAATCATCATGCATGACCAAGATCATGTTTTAAAATCATTATGTATGACAAAGATCATGTTAATATGGCATGTATCCAACATTCGCATAACCCAACGTCCTCGGATAATAGTAATATTTGTCCCAAAACTAAGTCTCTTTCACCTTAGTTTTGTTGATCATATAGGGTCGTAAGAGTCATCATAACCTTAAGTTTGGCACGAAAAGCCTTATTAAGGTCACGTTAAGTGTGATGAATGATAACATGAATGATTAAATTTGAATGAAATTTAAATTTGATCGATCCTTGGTGACTTATATTGACTTTGTTTGAACAAGTTTGTCTATTATTAAAGCCTATGAATGATCCAGATACGTCGTAATGATTTATAACCTATCATACATGTATTAGTTTTTTTAAACAAAAGGCAATGCGATGAAAGATAATTTTATAAACCATATTAACTTTTAAGAGTGATAACGTTTTATATAGTATAATGAGCATTATGAGGTTATTATGTGTTAATGAAGTACTTTCAATTATTTTTGATAATATTTTTATTTATTTTTGCCATGAACTTTATCAACTTATTTTAAATATTTAAATACATACTTTCTCGGATATTTTATGGATCTTATTAACTTACCTTACAGAAATATGCCATCAAGAAAAAAAAATACAAAAATGAGGAAAATATAATACCAAAATGATGTAGAGATATTTTGCACTAAGGCGGAGATAACCCAAAAATTTAGGGGCATCCAAATTTATATTTTTTGGGATTAGGGGTATGTTTTATATAAAACCTGAATTTTTTTATTTTTTTATACTACGAAAACACTAAGGAGACCGGATTGAGGGGTAGCCCGTGCTACCTTCTAATACACTAGCTCCGCTTATGCGACTTCTTTATTTTAATAGAAAAAATGTTATATACAATGTAGGTGTGATGCACCTAGGTATGTATATACTTATCACCAAAATACAAACTAATCATACGGGCAAAGCGCTTTCTGGTGAATTTGATATCTAATTCATGATTACTTGCATAGTTGGTTCCAGTGGCGTATGCACATGTTCTCTACGGCGGCACCAGCCCAAATTCATCTTTTTATTTATTTTTTATTTTTACTTTAGTCGTTTAATCATCGTAGGAAATATAAAATTTTCCAAACCTACTCTAATACTCATTTAAAATGCTCATTTAAAATGGGCCCATATTAACCACGTTGACTTTTTTTAGAGTTTGGTAATTATTTTCTTTGGACTTTGGGCCTGTACCCAATTCTTTTTAAAGAGGCATAGCATTTAGCAATTTTTATGAGAATTTGGAAAACGAATCAATAATTTTTTCAATGCGAATCGCACCTCTCCTCTACCGGTTTATCACATTTCATCTTTATCATAGCTTGCCTATCGAATTTTAAGGTTCTATATTATATTTAAAACTATGTTAATTTACCATTATTTTTTTGTCTGACTCATTTTTAGTTCACCCGTATTATGCCTTCCCTATAAAAGATTTCTGTATTCATCACTGGTTGGTCCTGTCATTGAGTTTTATAGTAGGGCCATGTTGGCAACGCGGACTAAAACTTAAAGTTGTTCCACATTCATTTGGACCATTTAGCTTTGGATCCAACATACCCATCATAGCATAGCATCTATATCCTAATATTTTCATTTTTCGACACTCGCTAGTCAACTCAGCTAGGGTTACTGAGTATACTTATATACATTCTTATCATACAAACTTTGATTCATAAATCTATAAAATTTCATACGGTATGCATACTTACATTGTCAGTTAAAGTATCTTTATATACATAAATGGGTGTGCATACGCACTCCTTCCATTTTGTATTTGACAGTTTACACCGTATGTAACGGGTCATTGTAGAAACATATAGATTTATGGTAAATGATCAGGAGGCTAATTCATCAACTTTCATATACAAAGTTTCAAGGACTTGTATGCTGAGTTTATTATCATATTGGTGATAGGTATCTGAATTGAAAACATTTGGCGATAAAGAAATTGAGAAGCTTGATCAAGAGGGTGACCCAACCCTCTTGTAGGTATTTCGCTACAATGGATGGTAGTTGACTGACACACACATACCTCAAATGCACAACAATAATAGCTGTTAATAAGGCATAGAACAACCACGAGTCAAATGCTTTTGTAAACTCTTTTGGTGACGTTTGTGAACCCTTATCTTGCGTTGTTATCGTCATTTATACTCACAAGGGGACACCTAAACAAAAATTTAAGTTTCTAAGTGAAGGGAAAAAGTTGGAATTGATAAACTTTATTTGCTTTGAGAAGTATGGGTCAAACAGGCATTTATAATGGTATTGTGATTAGCCTACATGAGGCCTTGGAGAAGAAGGAAACTTGTCAAGCAACTTTCTAACGACTGGAGTTGACCAATTGCAGAAGACTTTTTTTGTCTTTTAAATATGATGGTATCTTTTAATATACAACTGGTTATGTAGGCCATGTGAAGCATAATTAAAATTTGATATGTTAAGACTTAGTTTAGTTCTTATAATAATATAACACACTTTGCCAAATACTTATAGAATATTAAGGTAAACTACTACTAGGTAAGATACCTTGTATTCACTTGTTATGAAACCACCATCAACCATTATTATACACAAAAAATAGAGAAAAAGAAAAACACGTTGTTATTCGATCGCTTATTACCAATCGATTATTGATGGATACCATAACGTGAGGAAATCATCATCGCCAGACACTTGAAGCAACCTAGTAGCATTCTAGCTGTTCGACAAATATACTAATACGTAGATACCTTGTATTCACTTGTTATGAAGCCATCATTATTGCGGTTCGAACAATGAAACTACCATTATTACACACAAAAATTAGAGAAAAAGAAAAAAGAAAAATGAGAAATGAAAAAAAAGGAACGTCGTTAATCAGTCTTTGATTACCAATTGATTGTTGATGGATATATACCATAACGTGAGGAGACACCTGAATCAAGTAAGTCCGATGTAAGTTCCATCGCTAATTTGAGGATGACATTTCAGATATGATTCCCGTATAGACTTTTAGTTGTTTGTCGTGAGGTCCCATTTGCGAAGGGTACTTTCGTATGTAAACCGTAGTGTGTATGTATCCCTAAACTACTTGACTTTGATCTTTGACGTGATCTTCTAGCTCTAATCCGATATGTAAGTTGCATTGTCTTCATTGATAATTGGACATGTCCTTATAATTTGTTTTGAACGACATGCTTCTTATATGTGTTGAAACGTTTGGTGCATGCATTAATCTCGGCTGGTACAATATATTGTTGTAAGTTTGCCATGATTTGATAATGTTGCTGTTGTGGGTTGCTTTGTCAACCTCTAAGAAATCGTCATGCATGAGCACGATTATGTTATGCTGTATGTATCCAACATCAACATAACCCAGTGCCCCTAGATAATAATATTATTTGTCTCAAAACTAAGTCTCTACCATCTTAGTTTTGTCGATCATATTGGGTCTTAAGAGTCATCCACTATATATCATAGCTTTAAGTTTGGCACGATGAGCCTTATTAGGTTACGTTATGTGTGATAAATGATAACATGATTGACCATGAGTGATGCAGTTTGACTTAGATCGATCCTTTGTGACATGTTGACTTTGCTTGACCAAGTTTGTCTCTCATTTAAAGGGAAAATTACCAATATAGCCAAGAATTTGTTCAACTTACCAATCTAGCCACCCCATGAGTCCTTGGAAGACCACTCAAGCATGGGATGAGTCCTTGGGGCGAAACCCAATAAAAAATAGACAGACGCATGTGATGAGTCTGTGGACGCATGGGATGAGTCCTTGGAAGCATGGGATGAGTCCGGGACGCATGAGATGAGTCCACGGATGCATGGGATGAGTCCGCGGACGCATGGGATGAGTCTTTCATGTGTGGGATGGGATGAGTCTTTCCACGTGTCAGATGACAATAGGAGGACACAATATTTGGCTATGCAAACGCATCATGTGACTCTCGGGATCTGTGAAGGGCTCTCCAAAGACTCATGAGGTGGCTAAAATTGTAAGTTGACCAAATTCTTGGCTAAAATGGTAATTTTCCCTTAAATTATTGCTCCGTATGGTTGATCAAGATAGGTGGTAATGAGTCATAACCGATCATCATGTATCATTTCTTTTTGAGACAAAAGGCAACGCACTGGAATTAATCTAATGAACCATGTAATACTCATGATAACTCTTAATATGTTATCAACTTTTGCTATGAAATTTATCAACTTATTTTGAATATTTAAATATATACTTTCTCTAATCTTTTATAGATTTTATTAACTTATGTTTTAGGCATCTGTCATCAAGAAAAATACGAGGAAAAATAAAGAAATACCAAATCTGATGTAAAACATTGACTTTTTGCATCACTTCACTTGTTATAGAAAAAAATGTTAATGTAGGTGTGATGCACCTACGCATGTGTACCTTACCAAATATACAAACTAATCATATACCTAATAGGATTAAACAATATATATACTTACTACCAAATATACAAACTAACCAAATATACAAACTAATCATACAGGCAAAGCGCTTTCAGGTGAATGCTCCATGCAACTCGATATCTGATACGCGATTTCTGCCATAGTTGGTCTTGCAATCGAGTTTTCTAGTAGTGCCATGTTGGCGACATGGACTAGAACTCTAAGTTGTTCCACATCCACTTGGCCATTTAGCTTTGGATCCAACATACCCATCATAGCGTCAACATCCTGATGTTTTCGATATTCACTCGTCAACTCAGCTAGGGTTACCGAGCCTTGCAATGACTTCATCCCGGTTATAAGCTCAAGCAATAAAACACCAAAGCTATATACATCACTTTTAGGGGATACTAGACCCGTGTTGAGGTAATTTGTATCAACATAGCCTAAGGAGCCCTTTATGATTGTTGGTGTTTGAGCAGTGAAAGCATCATGTCCTAATTTGCATAGGCCAAAGTCTGCAAGTTTTGCATGATCGTCGTTATCTAGGAGGATGTTGGATGACTTGACATCTCTATGAATGACTGGAGGGTCTGCGACTGAGTGGAGGTAGTCGAGGGCATAGGCAATGTCTAGCGCAATGCTTAAACGACTGGACCATGAGAGACATCCAGAGGACTTGCCTTTGTGGGTGTGTAGTCTATCATAGAGGCTCTTGTTAGGTATGTATTCTAGTAGAAGAAGCTGTTCACCTGTTATCATTTATAAAAAGAAAATTAATAATCCAGCCTTAAATGGTTGATAGAGGACAACGAATACAATGTACCAATATTAATAGAAATAGGAGTAGTGTTTTCTAGTAACTATAAATGCAGAATTAAAAAGGAAACTTGAAATTGTCAATAAAAAACTTGTATTTGGAAGGATACTTCATACTTGTGCACTTTTTATGTGTTGTAACATGCATATTACGTAATTGTGATACAAATTTCATATACTTCGTGTTTATATGCTTTTAAAATATAATTAAAACTAATCTTTAGTACCTAGTGGCTAGTTGAGAATGGAATTGTCATGGTTTACAGAAGTTAAAAGCCTGACAAATTAGGTGGGTCAGACTCGGTAACGAGTAAAATGGGCTTGTTTAAACTGACTTCGGATATAAAAGGGTAATGATCAAAATGAGTTTGGGTAGAAAAACGTGATTATATATTGTTTTTTAATCAAAATGGGTACACACACCAACTATATTTTTTTTATGGCGGTCGTGGCATAACCGGCATATAGGTGGGAATAGATCGACTATGGTCATGGGTGGGTTAGACCCATTAAGGCCTATAATTTGGGTTTACACATATGAATCCATTAACCACGAAAAGCCCGTTGCTTTATAAAATGGGTAACATTGATTGCCTCCCTAATTAGAAAAATAGATAATTAAAATTGATGTGATTGCCCCCCTAATTAGAAAAATAGATTATTAAAATTGATGTGTCATTTTAGCCCATGAAGAAAGAATACTTCTTTCTCATGAAGATAAACCTTGAACAATACGGAGAAATACAAAACCAGGAATATCCGTTTGTAAAAAAGAGAAAATAGCATACATGTGACGATCCCATTATAAAAGGTTGTACAATATAGATACAAATTATAAAATTTTAAATTATTTGTTTATGCTACGTATAATTATTTTATGATACATAATATGATTGATCATTTGTTTACATCACTACAGAATAATGAAGCCGCATATTTTGCAAGGCTTTCACGTTTGAGACACAAAAATTATGAGTTTAATCATTAGTTTTGAAGACAAAGTATCCAAAATGGCATTATATTTTGAAGAAATTGTTATTATAAAAATACCCATTATTTTTGGCTAGGGGTTAACCCCCCAATACCAAATTAATATATTGCTTTAACTTTTGAAAACTAAGGTAAATATGATCAAAAAATATATCAACTTAAACCAAATTACAATGATTGAAGTTACCTTTGTCTAGGCAAAAACCCAACAAGCCAACCAAGTTAGGGTGACAAATCCTAAGCAAGATGGAGACTTCATCAAGAAACATCTTCTGGGAACCACCCCTCTCCTCCATCACCCTCTTCACCGCGCCAAACCTGCCATCCCCAAGATCAGCTAGATAAACATAGGATGTAGCTCCAACGCCTATCCTAATTCGGAAATCCCTTGTCGCCACCTTGATTTCATCTAGTGTATAAGTCCTAATACTCTTAGTAGTAGATAATGAAGATAACCCTGTGCCCTTCTGATCATGGTCACCTTGTGCTTTAAACAAAGATCTTGCTTTTGCTTTGAAATCTACATAAAAGGCTAATTTCCAAAATATGATGGTGAGAACAATAACCAATACTATTGCTCCTCCTATCCACATGTTTTCTGATGATGAAGTGTGCATTGCAAATAACTTTCCCATGATTATATACAATGGATCTTGGACTTTCTAACCAAACCCAATAAACAAGAGGGTAAGGCGATTTGGGCGTTTGATAAGACGATTCGGGGATTGATCTTTTGATACATTATAAAATGTTGTGACATGAACTTATATTGATGAGGGGACGGAGTGAGGAGAGAGAGTTATGAACTCTTGGAATGAGAATATCCTGAAGTTTGGAGGGTAGTAGAATAGTTGATATGGTCAACCAAGTCAAAACTCTCAGTACATATGCACATAGGGGTCTCAATTGTGTCTTTACTTATTTTACCGTTGAATTTCTTAATCGAACAAAAGCTCTAGCAAGCCAAAACAAAGTTGCAATCATATTACTTTGAACTAGGCACGAAGATAGGGTTAACCTTTATCTTGACTTCTAGATTATTATCTTAATGGCAAACTTTCTTGGAACGCACTTTCAAATTTTCAATTGCTTGCCTATTATGAGACAAAAGTTATTAAAAACGCTTCTGGAAATGATATGAGAACAGCAAAAGTCAAGGGTAGGTTTGGACCAGCCAGTTTTTAGAAGACCAACATTTTAGCGAGATATTGGGCTTGGATCTGTTATGGACAGTATGAACTATCAAGATCAATAGGTTATCATGGAGTGACTGTGGCTGGTATGAAAAGGAGTAATTACATTTGGAAAGGAGTAATTACTAGTGGATTATCTCTAGCCCGAGGTGAATATTAGATAGAATATATTTGAGGTGAATAAAAAGCAAAGAGTGCAATAATTAATAAGCTATACATCATGCATATAAATTAGACGAGAGAGCTGATTCAAGAATTGTTATATGGACCAAATAGAGAGGCGAACGAGGTAGAAAGCGAGCTTATCCCTGCAACATTTATGTTTGATTTCTGCATAAATGATTGGATTGGATTAGATTTATCTTGATTCTCATGCCTATATATCCCATGGATCCATTGTAATTGGGGTATTTAATTGAACAAAACTTTGACTTGAATCCATGTGAGGTTTTATTCTCAATTTCTTTGCTTCCTTTCTGTGTCAGTTGGTACCGGAGCTCGCTAGCATCACCAGCGAAGATTTTCAAAAGAAGTGCTCCACTAGAAAGGGGCAAGAGGTTAGTGAATTATGGAATGCAATGAATGATCTCACTGCTAGGTTTGCCGGAACCACCACGATGCTTTAAAGAATTGTGTGACACTGATATGCTGGTATTTGACTGTGTTTTAACATGCTCAATGATGCGCTCTTAAATGTTTATTAGTATAAAATATGTATTCTTTGGGGATGGTTTGATTTGTAGGTACTCGGAGCTTAAAGGACGCTTTTTGGGAGTTTTACTGGAGTTAAGATGTGTTAGGAATGGAAGAATAATGAAGTCATATGAAGACGCAAGAAAACACGTGAATATAGGTTTGGAGAGTATTTGTGCAAAGTTGGATGAAAACCCAAAGCCGGAAGCAAATCTGAGTACGAATGGTTGACAAAAAAGAGTCAAAACTTCAAATGAGCATATCTTGGGTTAGAAATTGAGTTACGGAGCCACACTATATGAATATTGATTGCTTTGGCACGCTGAATACGAAAAAAAAGAAAAAAAAATCCAATCGCGACATTAAATATGTCCTTGTGGACGTAACTAACGTCCTAGGCTAAAAAGGAGGTAAATTGTGACGTAAATCAATGGGATCAACATCTGGGGGTTGGGGGCGTAAGTTACGTCCCTAGTTGGTTTAGTGATGTGAATTAAGGAATTTGACTCCTTGATTCAATCTAAACCATAGGTTACGAAATTCATTGAATTCTCATCTGTTTTTAGGCATTCCAAGGGCAATTTTGAGGCATTCCATATCCTTAAGTCATGATGGTTCAGGTTTTCAAGATTCCAACAACCACTGAAGATCCAAGCATGCTGATCAACAGCTAAATCACCCATGATCACTTCCTGGTGTATGGTTTATGTAAGATACCTTTGATTATCCGTTTAACCTCAGTTTTTAGGATGGAATTTCGTTAACCTCTATAGTTTTGATTAACTTCAATTGGGGGCATTTGATTCTGGTTTCTTTACATCATTAGAGCATTCATAATGAAATCCTTATATATATCCATATATTTCCACTAAAAACAACTACTTTTTCTCTCTCCTTTTTAATTAAATAATATTTTTATACCTTTATCATTATCTTTTCTCTCTCCATTCACAACCATTTCTAAAAATATTAAAAAATTTATACAGTTTTCTCTCTCCATAATTTTTCCTCATATATATTCACAGATGAACAGTAACTTTCCCATATATTTTCTCTCTCCTCTACTCACAATCAATCAAAAACACTACCAACCATTCCTTATAATATAACTAAACCCTCTCACATATTTTTAAGGGTTTCATTGCGAATGCTCTTAGTAGTTTGTTTATGAGTTGATGTTTTCACACAATTAAATTGGTAGTCGTGTGAATAGAACCCATTAAGTTAAGTTCCACATCCATTACTTGATTAATGATAGACATGGCCACCATTAATGACTTGCCACTAGGTTAACTGGATCAATTGTGTTTTACCAAACTCGAAACCCAGAGTGGATAACTCTTTCTCTATGATTGTTTTCAAAACCCAATCCAAGTTTTCAACAATCTAATAAGTCAATCAATTTAAGTATTACATTTTAATGTTCAAATCCATAAGGCACTTGAACTTTGACACCCTACTTACCCTTACTAGTAAAGGTAGCTAAGAACTGAGTTTAACTTTATTTTTGACCGACTTTCAACAACGATAAAAAGGCGCTGTTGTCGGGGAGTTAATGCACTTATTGTTTAGTTTAGTTGTTTTCTTAAAAATTCCAAGATAAAAAACATTTTCTTTGTTTTGTTCAACATTAAATTGGGTGTGTTAGTCTTTGTAGGCATAGTAGATTTTCAAAGACTGTGATATCGTCATGGATTTGAACGATGATGTGAAGGTTGCCGGAGCCCATATCATTGGTTGAAAGACTGTTTTGTAGTCGCTAAAGAATTGAAACATACAAGGAACATGAGGATGGTATCATATATATGGAAGGATACATGACAAAAAATATGAAGATGATAAAGTTACACATTCATCCTACTCTACTATTCATCACATCCATCTGACTCCCAAGGCTATTATCAATCACATTGTGGGTATTAATCAAGCAAAACTTTTCATGGGGATCCGTGATATCAGAACTGTCAACAAGGATTCAATCAGTTTAGTTATCAAAGGGGTACATTTAACCTAGGTAGGTACGATCAATGTGGTTATTAAAATGGCAATTTTCCTCAAAGTCAACAACAAGGTCCCCAGAGAAATTATCAACATAAAAAATTGTAGGTCCGTTGTACGGATCATTCTGGTCCTAATTTGGCAAACCTAAAGTAAACGTGCGGAATCTGTTTGCATAGGCGACATTGTAGAAAAGTTCTTTACTGATTAATCACTGTTTCATTAATATGTAGACGTTACAGATCCTGGAAACACTTGGACAGAGCTTCGCCATCCAATTGACAAAATCTCTGAATCTTACAAATGAAATGATAAGTCTCCTATTTATAGGAGAACAAGTTCGCCAGAGGAGATGCAAGTTCGGGCGAACTTGCTTAGTCAAGTTCGGCCGAACTTGACTACAACACTTCCTTTTCAAGCGAACTTGATCCTATATATGCATAAACTTCGACATTTCGCTCCTAAATACTGACTCGACGTTATACGATGACGTAGGCAACATACATATGCATCAACAAAAATCAAGGGTAATGGCAAAGTCATGATACTAAGGTGAATTATCTCGTACCAATGATTTTATGAGTTCAAAATTGGATGTTATTATGGAATTTAAAAAAGAAATAAAGAAAGATAATGAAGTATGGGACAAGAGTTATAAGGCATTGGTAAAGCAAGTTAGCCAGTTAGCAAAGGAAGTTGTAGAATTGAAGGTTATAGAGAATAATACCACACTAGATCCTTCATATACCAAAGACTTTACCATTGAACCGAAATGGTTAATGATAATGTGTAGAAGAGGTTATGGATATTTAGAAACATGAAGTTGCATGTTTAAATCTAATTTATGACTAAAGAAATAAGTGTGACAAAAATTATAAGTGTTACATAAATTATAACAGTGATTGAGGAAGCCATAGAAGAAGAAGATATGGGCCATAGAGAGTATGTGACTATTAACCAGTTGAAGACATAACTCCTCAAAAACCAGTGAATGTGGTAATCCCGATCATGCCCCATTATGTATTATTCAAATTGACAAAGTTAGGATGATGGTTCGAGTGGGAGAGAGAGGAAGGTGAGTATGGAAGACCTTGGATAAGGTATGCTGAAGTGGACGCTCAATGATCCTACAAATGTGTCACTAATAAGAAATACGGTAAAGACTCGACAAGTCAACTACCAAACATACATTGGGAATTTCGTAGGAATATGAGGGTTTCAACTGTCCGGTATAGATTGTATTGCTGATAATGGATTGTATTGTCAAGTACCGAGCATATGCAGGGAACTCGAAAGGAAAGTGCCCACTTCGACCACCATGAGTGGTGGCAGGTACAGTCTGGCCGAATACTAACATATTTAGCACTCTCGCTAGGCAGCCTGAGGTACGTGTTCTTTATTTTTCTTTATTTTCTTTGTATCATTACTAGTGAATCAACCAAGTGTGGGGAAGTTGCACGGACATGCCAGGTTTGTAGTGCTGAATCAATATGCATCAGGGCAGATCTGTGTTTGATTGGGGGGGGGGGGGGTGAGAATTGTTTGATTAGGCTCTTGTGCTATTTCCTTTTCTTTGTGGTTGCTTGTATTTTAAACTATTTTCATGTGCGTTGTTTTTGGTGTGTTCTAGTGTGTCATGTCTTTGGTTGTGTAAAGAATTTTATGTTCAGGGAGTGTTATTTAGTTTGCTGTGTTTAGTCGCTCAGAGTCATAGTTGGGATGATTAAGGACCTCATCTGTACGAATATCGCATACACTGGGACAATATATCCCAAGTGTGGGGATGGGGGATCCCAAGGGAAGGTTTGGGAATGTTTTTAGTATAAGTCACCAATGTTTTATATTCTAACTTGTTGGTATATGTCCTTAGTCATGGTTATACTTGCATTGGGTTTGTTGAAAAATTGACTTGAAGTGTTAGACCAAGAATAACAAGCTGGATGGTAGACTTTTCATGCATGTGTTACATTAGATGAATAATTATACAGCTATTACACGTTTTTAGCATAAACTAGATTGTTGCATGAAAATGATTATGGCATTAGGATTGCACCTTAGGATATTTTAAACTTTTAGATATATAGATCCTACCTTAATATTGTGAATTAGACACTAAAGTGAATACATTCATGTGCTCATACTGATAAATCAAAATCATGAACCATAAACCTACATAACCAATCATCCATGTGACATACGTATCATTGAAGCCTTGTATCCAGGATCAAATCAGATCAATATACGATTACCTGAAGCACACCGTATACGTGCGGAGTCTGTATACATGTATTCGACACGCTAAACCCTTGGATTGGACTAATACGTTGTATAACACACACACGATGTATAGATTTGGATAGAGGATAATTATCAAAACAATACATATTAAAATCAAAATGTTTGGGATTGCCCTCATTACATACGTATGAATCATGTATAAATAGACACTCATACGTCTTAACATCCTCAGACGTATGAGCCTTATGCGTATGACATTCATACGCATGTAACATGTGTAACACATCTAGAATTCTAAACACCAAACTAACACAAAACTAACACCATTACATCAAAACACAATCTCGGCACATTCTAAGCTACTATGACAAGATTTACCAACAAACTTCCCCCTGAAAATTGTTGGAGGTCTTCATCAGGCTTCAGGTCTTTGTCATTTCCAGCTCGTCTTTCAGTCACTTCTAGCGTGAATTCCAAAAGTGAAACAAATATGAACAACTTTCTAGAATTGAAATGCTTTCTTGATATCTTAAACTTGATAAAAGACTGGCAACTTGTAAAGTCTATCAATATCATCTTCAGATAGAGTTATCAACCAAATTGGATCATATATATATACGAACAATTATGTTCCCTTTAGCTAAACAAATCACTTCTCCTGTCTTCTTATCATAATACTACCACTTAATTGAATTGCAAAATTCTTGTTCCATCTTCTTGAATGGAATCTTCTTGATGACTTTTGGTTGTTTAAACTTCAAGATTACCAACAGTTTGTTCTAGATTGGATCAATCTTCGTATTGTGGATGTATCTTGTTGGTTTATGAGGCTTTAGATTCTTGTACTTTGTACTACTCATACTTCAAGTGTCTTTCAAACATATAAGCCATTCAATAGTTATCTTTAATATTCTTCTTAGAATGACTTCTAATATCCCACTCAGGTAACCAACTGAAATTTGGAGGCCACTTGAAGTACTGAATCCCATATTCTCTCGTCACCACATAGCTCTTTAATTCTAAAAATGTACGTCCAACCGTTGATCTCCACTTTTAAAACCTATTTGTTCGTCTTGTAATATGATTTTTTCTTTACTATCTTCTCATTAGTAGTTTGTTTATTGGTCGATGTTTTAACATAATTGAATCGGTTGTTGTGGGAACGAAAACCCATTAAGTTTGGTTCCACATCCATGGTTTATCACATACATGGTCACCCTTAATGTAGTCCCACTAGGTTAACTAGATTAATTGTGTTTTACCAAAAGTTGAAACTGGGAGTGGATTACTCATCCTCTACTATTGTTTTCAAGACCCAATCTAAGTTTTCATACTCAAACCAATCAATCAATTCTCAATTTTATAGCTTAATGTTTAAATCAATAAGGTATTTGAACTTTGATACTTTCGACTGATTTCTCGTGGTTCAACACCATACTTACCCTTACTAGTAAAGGTGGCTATGAACTGATTTTAACTTTATTATTGATCGACCATTCGGCATCGATTAAACACGATAAAAAATGGTTGTAATGATCGCACAAATTGTGAATATGGCGATTATAGTGCTAATCAGCATCCATTAAACAACTATGACTTTGGTGGTTGTAGGAACTACCATCTTTGTATCAACCACCACGTTCTAGCCTATAGTGAGGACTTTTCTGATGACGAGGAGTAAAAGGAGCAAAACAAGTTCCAGCTCATAGTGAAGATTTTTCTATGACGAGGAAGAGGAGCCGTATGAGAACATGATGAGCGATTTTTATCATAATGACGGATACAAAAACCTATAGGGACGTTGTGACGGAGGACGATGACGCAACTACAATAAGGCCTGTCCTCGTATCAATGCGGGGATACCCGACTTTTTGGAAACCTTAAACTAGAAGTTGTCGTTTACTACTATAAGTAGTCGACAAGATATTTGAATTCATAGGTGTCCGATCAAAAGGTGAATTTTGTAGCTTATAAACGTAATGGTGGAATAATTTCTTGGTAGGGTAATAAGCTTGACATTAGGAAAAAGCTAGGATTAAGGGTGGGTTCTTACCTCTAGATTATGAACATATCTTCATCACCAATATCCTAATTATGCGTAGAAAGTATAAGAATATATTTCATAAATATATTATATGTGACCCTTATTATCATCTATCTGATTTATTGATCATTGACTTAGTTACTCCTATATTCTTAAGTGGTAAATATTCGTAATGGATGCATTCACCCTTACTAGATAAGCATAAGGTTTCCCCTTGGGTGTATATATATAGAGGTTACTAGAGAGGAAAAGAGTTAGACAATAATAACACCATATCCAAACATTCCCTCCTCTCTCTCTAAAATCATGATCTTCAGGATCTACTTAGTCATCATAACTTTACACTCTAAGCAAGAAATCGATTAGTCATGAATTAGGTGACACCCTTTACTGCGGTTGCTAGCTAAATCAGGTACACATATTCTAACTTCTTGTTTCCACTGCGGTTGCTGGCTAAATCAATGACACACGTTCTAACTTCTTGTTTCCATCATGTTTCTCTAAAGAATTGATCAACATGTTGTATTAGAGCATATGTTGATTAGTTGATCCTGTTTTGTTTTAAAGCGAGAATTTCTGATGAAAACCCAAATAAAAATCCGTTCTTTATCCTAATTTCGGATCTAATATCATGCTTAAGTTTTCATGGATTACTAGATCTGATTAAAATTTGTTTAGTTCTGATTAAAAATCATTAATTTTTTTTGAGATCTGATATAATAAATCAAGAACAAGTTTTGAATGTTCATATAATGGTTCTTAGTGTTCTTGATGATCTTCATCTTAAAACTGATGAAAATCACATAATTTGGTGATGGATTTGGATTACAATTCGTTTTCATTATTTAGGGTAACTTTATCTGCAAGTTTCTAATTAATTAAATAATTAATAAATTTTGAAATCTTCTAGAATCTTGGATATATCTAAAACCTCCATAATTTTGAAAATAGATGCACTTGTAGTCACTTAAGTTTAGGAAACTTTGTTTGTGTGAATAATATGCATTGGTGATGCTCTTGTAAAGTCCTAACGAAATATTAGGCAATGTCGGCCGACGCTTAAAGTTGCCGATATCAGGTGAAACTCTTGTTTGGCGATACTAAGCTGGCTAGCACTAAGGTCATTGATAATATTGTCTACAGGCACAGATGCCGGGCGACACTTCTGTCAGCCGGTACAGTGCAGGCGACACTCATGTATACAGGAACAGATTCCAGGCTACACTCCGGTGACACTCTTGTCTAACTGACACAGAGTCAATAGCTAACACTCATGTTGACTATTCCTTACATCAGCAACCTTGATAGTTGGGTAACTCTGCTGACGCTGTTGATACTAAATTAGAGACACTAAGAGTATATTTGGTGACACTGCCTTTGTAGGTCCAGGATCCGGCGGTTCTGGACGGAAGTTTGGGCATAATATCACTAATTCAGTAGAATGTTATTAAGAAAGGATTAGAAACAGAATCAGTGGAAGCTTCATTCATTCATTCATACCGAAAGAGTTTACATCTTGTCAAGCTGGCGAAATTTCGCCAGCGTTTCCCCTCTTGGAACTCAAAAACTAACAAAATAAAGAACACACGACACTATTTATAGACATGATTTACCCTCGTGCGAAGATAGGAAACTATCTTCGTGCGAAGGTAGCTTACCTTCGTGCGAAGGTAGCTTACCTTCGTACGAAGATAACATTACAACACCCTTATCATTCGCACTTGGGGTCATGTGTTCGTATCTAATCTATACCATATTCAACAGACGCTCTATCTAGCTTATTCCTTTAGTGACACACATAAAGTGCATCAACAATTTCCCCATTGACGTCACTGTCGAAGCTTAATCTTGACCTTGAAATATGAGAGCCGTGTTTGAATATTCTGCAACTTCAATCAAGGTATCTGTCGATGTCGGAGAACGCGCCAACAAATTCCCCTTAATTGATGATCCGGGCTTACATTATCAACATTAAGCACCATTCCCCCTGAAATAATTCTCTACAGCAATTAATCTTCAGGTCTTTGTTTGCGCAATTACCAACCTCCTCTGATTTGCTTAACTGATAAATTTTCTCGAATAAACACCAACTTGAAACTAATCAATGCAGCTTCTCCATTTCAACTTTAACCACATCCAAGTTCGGTTTAACGCACTCCTCCTATGCTCGATCCTCTGATCTTCAAAACCCAATAGGCAATTGATAGAAACTTCGAATTACCACACCGGTAAACTTCAAATTCATGAATACCTGCGCAAATCAGAAATCCCAATTTCTGTAATCACGTTTAAGCATACTCCTGAAAGTTTGATCAGCAAATCGGTAATCTTCTCAATCAACAAATCTTCATCCGAATCAAATAATCTGGTAACACATCAAATCTGAGAAACATTCGTCCACAATCAGAATCATATTCTTCCTCTTCAGTCAAAATAACAGATATAGCTCACTTCGCTAGAACGGCGCAACTTAATCAACAAACATCATCATCAAACGGCGGTTAGTCCAAGAAGAATGATTCATCTGCTTGAAGACTAAAAATAATGGTACCTAAGATCATCTTTCGCCATTCGTGTACACTACACATATCTTGAATAACCTCAGATCTCCTCGGTAATTTTTGAAACCCTGAGCTAGTCCTTAACACCTAAGTTCATCATTGAACATTCGTGTACAGACAACATATCTTGAATATCCTCAGATCCTCACTGGTATTAATGACTACTAATCCTGCTCTCCTACCCCACATCAAAGATCAGGACTCTAACCCTTAAGCATTAATCTGTAACATGATCTGAAAATTCTGAACTTCCTGTGATCAGAAGATCCTAAATGTGTAGTCTATTTTCATGAGCAACTGGTACACTACTTTTTCTGAAAGATTCATTATATCATCTTCTTTAATCATGAGTTGCAAGTATATAGCCTTCCTCGTTAGTCCCGGCACAACTGAAACTACAAAACATCCTCATTTCCTTGCGGTTAGTCTGGAAAACATATCATTTGCCTTGCAGAGTTAAATTGGATACTTGTACCACTAAGCAGTCGTGTGTGCTACCGGCTTGTATGAAGACTCAGGAATCAACATGACCACGACCACAAAATCTGATAAAAAACTCTTCCAAGACTGAGTTATGCAACACCACTTTTACGAAAAGTAGACATCAACTTGATCTCATCACAAATGAATCCAGATCCTCTGTATTTCCCAGATATAATCTGAAGTCGGAACCACCCGAATACTGTTGCATAGCCACGAATTTCAAAAATGTCAGAATCTTCATATATACGGGAAATTTTACTCCACCTCATTTTTGCAAATTATGACCGTACCAAAATTTTCACTGAAAATTCCCCTCAAATATGAAAAATTCAGTTTTCAACAAAAGCGGATTTAACATTTAGGCCCATTAGTAGTCACGACAACAGATGATAGACATTTTGCATAAGTATAAATTATTCTCCCAATATCTTCAACATTTTGTGACCGTATCATTAAATATTTACTCTGAAGCTCTTGACGATGACCCCGAACATCCTGTATCGGTCATTAAAATCTCGAAAAAATTTCCATCATAAATTTTCTAGACACCCGTCTCGTCAATACGATCTACAAAATTTTCAATGCCTCTTATCTTCGTGCGAAGATAAAGTTTATCTTCGTGCGAAATGGCGCCTATCTTCGTGCAAAAATATTCTATCTTCGTGCGAAGATAAATCCGTAATGAACACTTTTTTCGATCAAAAATCTTTATATCTGCAAATTTCAAGATGATTCTGGCCCAGATCTGGTCGAAAATGATTTTCTAACAATCCTATAGATTCAATTTTACTTTTTGTTTATTTGATGATTTACGTCTAAAACCCTCCTAAGTCCGTAATTCATGAGCTTAGGTGATAACCGTAGCTCTGATAGCAATTGTAGGTCCATGATCCGACGGTTCTAGATAGAAGTTTGGGCATAATATCACTAATTCGGTAGAATGTTATTAAGAAAGGAGTAGAAACAGAATTAGCGGAAGCTTCATTCATTCATACCGAAAGAGTATACAACTTGTCAAGCTGGCGAAGCGTTTCCCCTCTGGGAACTCCAAAACTTACAAAATAATGAACACACGACACTATTTATAGACTTGATTTACCCTCGTGCGAATATAGGAAAGTATCTTCGTGCGAAGGTAGCTTACCTTGGTAAGAAGATAACATTACAACACCGTTATCATTCGCACTTGGGTCGTGCGTTCGTATCTAATCTATACAATATTCAACACACGTCCTATCTAGCATATTCTTACAGTGACGGACATAAAGTGCATCAACAGCCTTAATTTTTCACATAAACCTTACCCGGTCCTTTAAGGTGGTTTGCTATTATTTAACTGATTAGTTTTGTTAAACCTTACACATTAAATGTTTTTACAAAACTAAGATTGCTTCACTAGACTAACACTTTGATGTTTCACTTATGCCCAAAAATGATTTGTTACATCTACTTTGTTGTCCAAGTCTAAATAAGCATGAACTTTTGTCTAATATGCATAGATGTTTCAGTTCTGCCCAAAGGTGGTATGTTGAATTCATGTCTTGAAAAACTAACTTGTGCCTAACAAATTAATTGTCTCACCTCTACCCAAAGGTGACGTGTTACAATTAATTTGCACCCTTTAATAATGCTTAAATTATCTCACTTTTGCCCAAACATGATGTTCTTTAGTTTAAGTAGAACTTTATTTAGTTTATTAGTTTTGGTGTTTATGATAGACATCATCACATCTTTATTAAGATAATGATCTTTCACTCTAATTTCTAACTATAAGGTTCAGTGACATTCGTGAGTACATCATAATTTATAATACATGACGCATAAACCAAGGGCTTATTCATGGAAATCAGTATAGTTTTCTACTACGTTACATACTAACTTTTCCACCAGTACAATTTGACGCCTTAAAAATTTACTATAACACTCAGAAATACCAAATAAAAACGAATGTGTTGATAAACAACATATGTATAGGAAAAAGAACGTCTGAAACTGGAAAACAAGTTGTTCTTCCCCTTATTACCACCAAACCTAAGAGAGGATAATCTAACGTCCGTAGACAAAATACAAGTAAAACTTCGAGCTCTAACTTCTCCTAGGAGACGTCTCACTACATAACTATGCCGTTAGATTCAGATACAAGCAACAATATTATCCATAATTCAAAAAAACAGCTGGCTAAGGTATGCAATCACAAATTTATGATATTTAAGTCTACTAATATCAATATTCCAATTTGCACATGATAGGTTGACTCATTTTTTATACATTTCCTTACGAAAAGTCAAGAAATAATCAACATGAGAGTTAGCGACAAATTCAATGTTAAGGCTATAAGAACCAAAATAATAAACTGTTTTGTAATTCGGCTTTATAATACCTTACATATTATGGGGATTACTCATAATTTAGCATCAATACTAAAGCTATACTATGACAGTTGTGAGGTTTGCATAGCCAAAACAAAGTCACTGTTACCTTAAAATCTCATATTATTTGTTATCACTATCTAGATGGAAACCTTATTAGATAAAACTAGATGATCCTATGCAGTTTTTCAACTTTTGTTATCATAAAAATGAAATATTTAACAAAAGAAAAGTGAGACCTACAAACATCATCCACTGAGACCAAATTTCATGAGAAATCATGATCTGGGAATAAGTGAAGTTCCACTAGAAGTTATACTTCAATGACGTTCCTGGAGCTTATCCCCAATGGTATATTCAGACATATTTCATTTATCATCTCAAAGCATATTTACTTGTATCTAATCTCTTTCCTATGGTTCAATGTCTTATAGAATTCATCTCATATATACTTGTATCTAATTTGTCCCTAAAATTTCTTATGAAATCAAGACAATAAGGAAATCAAGTCTAATATATATGACGTGTTTCCACGTCATGCGCATCATTGAAATTTGTCTTGTACCATTTCTAAAGACTAGTAAAGATTAGTGGAAGCACTAAGTATCTCAATCATAACTTGCAAGAGTAGCAAGAGTGGGGAGTAAAAACTTGATATTACCTCAATTTACACCTCTTGTAGAAGACACAACTCCATCACAACTTGTCTCCTTTAAATCTAGTGCTATTCCTGCAAAATTTTCATTGTTACTTAAATGTGGATGTACTCGGATTTCTTAACAAACTACTGTAATACTCAAAACAAGAGAAACTACAACAAGTAACACCATTGACTTGTTTCTCTATTAGAATCTATTGGTCTTCTAATGAAGACCATAAACATGCTGAATTCCTAAAGACTTCTGAGGTTAGTGAGAGTAGTAAAATTCCTTATGATGACTTTCCTGAACTACAAGAGGCGTGGGGGCGGGGGTCATTAAATTTTACTCTGAATTTAACTACGATTGCACCTCCTTACACCATACAACACTAACTCTTACACACTTATAAACTAATTTTCTCCTAATGCCTAAAAGTGATAGCACCTACCCAAGAGCTAATCCATAAAACAAAAACTCTTATTAAACTCGATAATCAACTCAGGAGATCACTTAGGTTTAAAAGCCTACTAACTTTGATAGTTATGTAACCTACCTGACTAAAGTTGAAATAGATGTTGGATAGTTTACTGATCATACCTTTTCTAGTTAAGACATTAGTATCAATCAATCTTCTACTGATCACAACGCAATTGTCATTAAATATTGTTGAAAATCTATCAGTGGACTTATAAATTTAATAACTCCACATAAATACTATATAATGAAGACTTATCGTGATAAGTTAACTACCCTGTTTGTTTCCCTGTTCGGTAACAGTTTGAGAGGTGCAATTGTATATCGTACTATGAATGATTAGTTAATAATTTTTCTTCCTCCATTTAGATTTCTTTGTCTCTAAATATGTTCATGCTAGCCTAAATGGCATATAGACAATTATTATACAAATCAACGTTAAGAGCTTATTCATCAATTTGATCCTAATTACTTAAGTTTTAAATTTGGGATTGTAGTATGATTATTGAGGGTCTTGAGTTGATTTCGGATTCAATTACTGTATTTCTCGGCTACGGTTTTAGTTTAAAACTTAAATGAATTTTATATTCTGACCAGACCTATCTAGTACTCATAAATAATGATAACTTGACCAAGTGAGAGAATGTAAGAATATATTTCTATAAATATATTAAATATGTTCCTTATTATCATTTATCTAATATATTGATCATTGACTTAATTATCCCTATATTATTAAATGGTGAATATTGGATGGAAGCATTTACCCTTACAAGATTTCCCATTGGGTGTATATATATAGACGTTACTAGAGAGGAAAAAAGTCAGACTATATTAACACCAAATCAAAACGTCCCCTCCCCATCTCTCTTTAAAATCATGATCTTCAAGATCCATTTGGCCATCATAACTTTACACTCTAATAGGAACTCGATTAGTCATGTATCTGGTCTTCTTTACTGTGTTTGCTGGCTAAATTAGCATGGGTGGCCCTAGAGGTGGGCGGGGAGGACCACCGGCAAGGGCCCGTAATTCCGAGGGGCATATGTAAAAAAGTCTGATTATATATATATATAGGAAAAGGATCCATTAGGAACCACCCTTTATTGCGAGAACCAGTGTGAACACAAACAGTAATACCTAAAAAATCCAAAAAAATACCAATTTTTTTGTTTTTTAATATTTTTTTGAAAAAGTCGCTATATTTACTCAACAATAAAAAAAATTCAAAAAAAAAAAATTTGTTGAGTACCAACTATCAATGCACATGTGCATTTTCGTCATTTCTTTGACAAATTCCGTAATACATTACAAAAATTAGGCAATTGTACTTTCATTTACACTACCATGTGTAACACACTACTTTTTACGTTACCAATATTAGCAATGCACAGGTGCATCTATATATATCAACACGAAATAAGGTGTTTTGGTACACTAATTTGAATACATTTTCTCTTTCATCTAACATACCATCCATAATACACTACCATGCACATGTGTATTTTCATCAACACTTTGACAAATTCCATAATACATTACAAACATTAGACAACTGTACTTTCATTTACACTACCATGTGTAATACACTACTTTTTACGTTACCAATATAAGAAATGCACATGTGCATCTATATGTATCAACATGAAATAAGGTGTTTTTGGTACACTACTTTGAATACACTTTCTCTTTCATCTATTATACCATCCATAATACACTTCCATTACCTCCTATCATCGATAATACAATATCATTACCTCATACCATTTATAATACAATACCAGTACCAATATTTCACTTTATTACATGTATACCAACACCGTTTATACCACCCAATCAACTATTACATCATAAAGTGACAACTATAATGAACCCATCAACCACAAGATAGAACTAACCAAAAAAATATATATGAGCCTACTTCATCATTCAAAATCACAAACTTTTTTTTTACCAAAACACGGTATATAATTGTTATACATAATGATGCACATGTGCATTTAATGTAAAATTGAGTGTATTATGGATGGTATTGTAAATTACAGTGCAATTGTCTACTAGTGATAACGTATTACTGAATTTGTCGAAGTTATGATACATATGCACATGTGCATGGATAACTATTACTCGAAAAAAAGTTTTTTTTTGGTAACGAAATATAACGATTTTTATTAAAAAAATATTAAAAATTTTTTTTGAGTGCTTTTTTGATTTTATTTTGCAATAAAGGTGGTTCTCGCGGTTCTCATAATAAAGGTGGTTCTCGCATGAACCTTACCTATATATATATATATATATATATATATATATATATATATAGATATTATAATTTCTGTCAATAGTATACTCATACAAACACTAAGTTATTAATAGACCCATTTACAAAACAATTCTTAAGTTTTATAAGCTACCCTATTAGATTTAGTACCCATTTGATTGAAACGACGAACAGTGACGATTACATTATATATTTCGTTAAGGCTAAAGCATATATTTTTTCGGGCTAGAACATCACAGAGCAGACCCTATAAATTAGGTATACATGTTCTAATTTTTTTGTTTTTATCATGTTTCTCTAAAGAATTGATTAATAGGAATCCGATCAATTTATGATTATATTCGTGATTCTTGCAACTTCAAGCAAGATGCAACTTAAAAGAACCAGAGGAGCGAACCACCGCTGTATACATGACTGGGTGTCTACTACTATATTCAATAGGGTGTACAATATGTTGATTAGACTCATAAGTTAGCTTTGTAGGTAGAACGGTGTGCCTCTCCACACCAAGAATATTCTATCAGGTGATATGCAAAATACAATTGTTTTTGAAGTTTTATATTATGTTATTAAGTTAATATTTTAAAACTAATACGTTTAGTTGAAATATTAGAGTTTACCTTAAAAAATATTCAAAAACAGAAAAGAAAATTTTAATGGGTTTTACAAATTGCTAGTAATTGAGGACCGCTAGCATATGTTATTTTCTTATAAATATGATGTTGATTATTTCAACTTGTCAACCTGTCCAAAGTGTTAATATCATTAAATAATACTTTATGACTTTTGCTTCAGGTGGTCCTTGATGACTCTTGTTCTTTTTTAACAACTTTTTACACCTTGAAGAACTACTTCGGTAGCAACGCCTAAATCAGAATAGAGATCAATGGAGTGTGGACAAGAGGGGGGGGGGGGTACTTTTCGGTTGCTTTAGTTCGACGTCAAAGATTCAAAGCAAATAGGAATGTATGCTCATGTAAATAGATTATTTGTTTGGTCAAAGTGGATTCAAAGAAGATGAATTTCTTGGCTTGAAGAGCAGGCATGGATAAAATCGCAACGAAAATGTCACGAGAAAAAAGGAATGGGTAAAATGGTGGTCCGAGATGGTGTGTGAAAGATAAATTACAATTCAAAGAGCTTACAATTGGGAGCAAGCTTTATAGGAAGATGGGGCTTTCTCTCATTATATCCATGTTAAGATTTTTATGGAAAGCAAGAAACTACAAGATTTTTAAGAAGATTAAGAAGGGCTGGAAAGACTAGTTGAGGATGTCAAATCAAATCTTTATGTGTGGTTGAAGAAAAGAGCTAGTTTTCATGACATGGAGAAAGTGGTGTATATTTGACATCTCCTCCTGTAATTTGGTTGGGGCCTTTCACCAGCATCTTGCTAGTTTGGCTTGTTGGTAGTAAAATTTTCTTTTCGTTAAAAATAAATAATAATAAATAAAAAAAAAAATATAAAGACCATTTAACCTTACACTTATAAGTATTTGAACCCATACCAGTTTTATTTTATGGGAGTAAAACATCATATCACTAGACCTTTGGGTCATAGCTGATTAACTCTTGTTAATGTTTATGCACATGGGTTAACTTTCATTTACGAGAACATGTTTCATTATTATTCAATTTAGTTTATTTAAGTTACATATTATTGAAAATTATGAATTTAATCTCCGAGTGATCTAAAAGAGATAATTATGATTAACTGTTATTTTAATCGTCTTAATTTCAAGATGTTTACTAAAACTGTTTACTTTAGATTAATCATCTTGTAAAGTGTTTATTTTATTGTAAATATTGGAACAACTTGAATATTGATACGATATAAATGTTAACAAACTAAATAGAAATAATATTCATGCTGTCGGTTTGCTCTACCGACAATGGCATGTCTTAATATTTTAGACTTCACATATTGTATTTATGGACATGTTTAATCAGTTGTCTGATCTCCTTCTTAATCATGGCGAGCTTCTCATCTTCAGGATGTGAAATTGTTTATATCATTCTCTTTGTTTTTCCTTCCTTATTCCTCTTGCCTGTATCTGAATCATTAGATTTCGAAATCACAAGTTTTGTTTCTCATGAAAAAGTTATAGCCTATTCTGGTGACGCGGTACCTTCCTCTGGTGCCATAGAGCTCAACCGAGTTGATATCGTGCGTGTTGGCCATGCTAAATACGCGGATGCAGTCCAGATATGGGACAGAAGATCTGGAAAGCTCTCGGATTTCACCACTCACTTCACATTCGTCATAGATACACTAAATCGATCTACCTATGGCGATGCGTTCGCTTTCTTTCTTGCACCAGTCGGCTTCCAAATCCCACCCAACTCAGTTGGTCAATATATAGGCCTTTTCAACTCAACTAACTATAACTCGCCTCAAAACCAAATGATTGTTGTTGAGTTTGATACGGTTGCAAATACATGGATTGATCCTCCATATGGGCACGTGGGTATCAACATTAACTCCCTTGGTTCGGCTAATTTCACTGCTTGGAATGCTAGTTTACATAGCGGAGATTCTGCGGATGCTTGGGTGTCTTACAATGCTACCACGCAGATGCTTAGCCTGTCTTTGCGCTATGGGGCTGAAAATGCATCTCCATATAATAATACCGATCTGTCGTATAAAGTTGATCTAAGTGAGGTTCTTCCTGAGTGGGTAACAATTGGATTTTCGGGTACCACGGGTCTTTTTATGGAGAAACATACTCTTAGATACTGGAAGTTCAGTTCAAGCTTGAAGACAGCACCAAAAAGGGATGAGAACTCAAATAGATTGAAAATAGCATCCTTATTCGGTCCTCTTTGTGTTCTTGTTATAGGAGGCATGGTAGCATATGCTATATTCTGGAGGAGACAAAGAAAACCTACACAAGAATCAGAAGACAGAGTTTCCTTGACATCAATAAATGATGATCTTGATAGAGAAATAGGACCCAAGAGATTTCCTCTCAGAGATCTCGCATTGGCTACCGACAACTTCTCTGATGAGCAAAAGTTAGGCGAGGGGGGATTCGGGTGTGTCTATAAGGGCTACTTATCCTGTGAAGGTATCATGGTAGCTGTCAAGAAAATTTCACAGAGTTCTAAACAAGGAAAGAAAGAGTACATGACTGAAGTGAAGATCATCAGCAGTTTAAGGCACCGAAACTTGGTGCAACTCATAGGTTGGTATCATGATGAGACTCAATTCTTGCTAGTGTACGAGTTTATGCCAAACTGCAGCCTTGCTTCCCATCTGTTCTACAAAAAAAGTGTCCTTAATTGGGATGTGAGGTTCACCATTGCTACAGGTTTAGCCTCTGCATTGCTATATCTCCATGAAGAGTGCGAACAATGTGTGGTGCATCGTGATATCAAAGCGAGCAACATAATGCTTGATTCAGGATTTAACGCAAAGCTTGGTGACTTTGGATTGGCTCGACTCATGGACAGTGAACTAGGTCTAAAAACAACCGGCTTAGCCGGAACTCTAGGCTATATGGCTCCTGAGTATGCAACAACCGGCAAAGCCAGCAAAGAGTCGGATGTGTATAGCTTCGGGGTGGTTGCATTAGAGATTGCCTGTGGGAAAAAGGCAACAGATAAAGTTGACCCAGGCTCTGATCTTGGGTTGGTTGAGTGGGTATGGGGTTTACTTGGAAAAACTGAGCTGCTTTCTGGTGTGGATCAGCTGCTGAACAAAGAATTCGACGCAAAAGAAGTTGAGCGCTTGATGATGGTTGGGTTATGGTGTTCACACCCTGATCGAAATCTAAGGCCATCTATCCACGAAGTAATTCAGGTGCTCAAGTTCCAAGGTGCACTCCCAAATCTTCCACGGAAGATGCCAGTGCCCATCTATTATGCTCCACCAGATGGTTCCGATGTCAGTTTTTCTAGCGCGACAATGACGAATAGTAGCATGGATATGGTACGTTGAATTATCATAATTGTTGAGAAAGGAAAATTGAACATTCTATGAGTTAGTTGCTTGTTATGTTTTGTGCATTGTGTTAAAGATTGATTGAATTGTGGCCACTTGTGTACGGAGTATATAATGTAACCAGTTGAGGGAAGTTATTTAATTAATTGATTGATTTGTTGAAATATGTTAGTTTGTTGTATAAACTAGTATAATTAAAAAAACCTGTTGCGCATATCTTAGAAATTGTTCGGTAATTTTTAGTGTTATCATTAGATTTTGATGGCATTGGATTAACTTTTTGGCCAAGTTGATCTTATTAAAAAATAAACAAGTTAGGAAATGCGTGAGTATAGGCTCGTTTTATTTTAATACGATCGGGTATTTTATGAGTTTTGTATATTATCAAATTAAATTTATATATAAATGGGCATGAATGGGCCTATGAACTAAATTGATTTATATCAATTGCGCCTATGATGTTTTACATCATAAAGATTTAAGAACTGGGTGATAAATGTTTATATTTTTTGGGCTTTACACTGTTGGGTATGGTGGGGCGGAGGTTTGGGGCATGAGTTGATACGTGGGCTCTACTGGCAAGACCTAAAAAATTGGGGGTATGGTGGGGCTTGGGTTTGGGGGTAGCTTGGCCAAATTCCTTTTATTTTTGTTCTTTTTTTTTTAAATTAATGGATAATATAGGTAGCGTGCACCCAATGTTCACCCGCCAGCTCAGATGGGTAGCGCCGCTCAACGCATGGGCTGAAACCCACGCTAAAAGGGCCACGCTCAAACCCAAATCCACCCGGGATGGTCACATGGGCGTTTCCCCCCAACCCACACCCAAACCCCCACCCCATACCCATAGCCTTGGGCAGTGGAAACTGATTTTGTTTCTAAAACAAAAGGACAAAACCTATGAATTTTTGGATATAGACGAACAGTGTCACAAAAATGAAAATACGGTTTTCTTGGTGGTTTATCAAAATCTGGTCGAGCATTGATCAGTGGGTACGGTTACAAATTCAAACAGCCAAATTCATTCTTGACGACTCTTGGTCTTATCCGATCAAATCTTTGATCTGAAAATGTATCACGATTCCAAGAGAATCCAAGTTGTTTCAGTTTTAATTTCGGTTCCGATGCGGCTCAGCAAATCGTGTAAGTTTCTAACAGAAATTTGAAAATTTTAAACACAATTCTGAAGTTTAGTGTTTTCTCCTCTCACTTGACTAGTTTAGATTAAATTTCCGTTTTATACAAAAGCATCTAATCGATCTGAAGAGCAAATCGTTTTTTGGTGTTTCTGTAATCATGCAATCAAATGATCATGTGGTTTTGTTTTTATTAAAATTTTTTGTTATCTCGGAAACGAAGCATCAGATCTGATACGATTCAGAGCAACAAATGCCACAAATGAAATAATTCAAGCCCGTAATATGTGTACCAGCAGTTGGTAATATGCCACTGAAAATTTATGGGAGAATGAGCATGGGCGATAGCTTCAACGGAGGATCACAAATGGATATAGCAATGGAAGTTTCGCTGACGTTTTGTTTACGGGATCAAACAATAAACTTTACTTTCTTACCATTAAGTGGTGCACCGAAACCAACGCAATATTGCACAAACGAATATCATGAAAAACGAAAAGAAAAATAAAAGCAATAGGAACACGACAATTTTATGTGATTTGAATTCAGGTGTAAATCCTACATGCACGGGCAGCAACTAGGTTTTTATTAAGGACATAAATTACAATACATGACATGGGTATAAATAAGATTATAATTAGGATAAGTTACTTAGGCCAAGAAAACAATCAACGATCAAAACACGTGAGCCATACAAAATCTTCTAAGCCTTCATCAAGCCCAAAAAGCATAATCTTCAATCACAACATAATTAGGTTACAAAAGTCGCTAGCGATTTTCATTCGCAAATCCATTCTCTGAGGTTTAAGATGAATGGGGCAATTGCATATATCCCCCTACAAAGTTCATTAATTGTATATTAAAGAAAAAAATAAAATTGCACATATCACTTTTCTTGTTGAAAAAAATTGCACATTTACTCATTATGATTTATTTTATTAAAAACAGATTACAAAATGATTATTTTGCCTTTGTTTTTTAATAAAACATTAAAATCTCTTAAAATTTCATACTTACCTAGTTTTTTTCAATACTTTTTCTTCTTCTTTTATCTTAAAATTTTATACTTACCTAGTTTTTTTCAATACTTTTTTTCTTCTTCTTCTTCTTCTTTTATGCTTAACCAACGCATTTTTTAATCTTTCGTGTATGTTTAATCTAACATTCTTTGTCATCAACATTCAACGTTTTCATCATCTCCTTGACAGCCATAAGCCTCAATCAATTTATTTAACGAGAAATCCCACAATCATAACCACAAATATGTACACTAAGATGATTATCAGTGAAACCATAAAATGGTAACACCTACCCTACTTCATGTTAAATAGTGATGCATTTAGTATATCAAGGATGCTTTCAATTTGTAGTCAATGGCATCTGCAAAAATTTGAAATTGCAATCAGAAACAAATATTTATATAAGTCTTCCACCACCATTGAAGGCTTCACTAGCTTCACCTACGACATTGACACTACAAATTAGCCAAAATCATCATCAAAAACCTCTCTTTTAGGGAGCAAACGTGACTCACAAATGGTTGTGCAGCAACAAGATCCGACATATGTTTAATCACCATAAACAAAATTGCATTTGATAATGAAATCCACCTGCTCATAATCGCAACAGGATCAAAATCGCAAAATCAGACCACCCTTAAACTTGGAGTCGTCGACAACTGACCTAGAATAAAGACTTGTAATCGCCGTCTCCAAAGGAACCGTTCATCTGCAAGGAATGGCGGAGACCTGATCAATCGCCCAGAATACAGAATGTAAAATCTTCTGTTGTCGGTAATATTTAATATGGTTATTTAACCTAGAAAGGGTAATTTTGGAAACATTTTAAATTTTAATAAAAGTGGGGATATATGCAATTTTAGTTTTGAGTTGGGTAAATATGTATTTAGGAATACATTAGAAGGGGATGTATGTAATTATCCGAAGATAAATCTAAAACCAAGTATTAGTTTTTGACATTTTTTAGTTTTTCTCTATTATTTATAAACATATCTAAAACAACATTAATATGTAAATTCACAAATTCATGAAAATATTTGTACAAATTCACAAAATTATTAAAAGGGTCTACATATACACACACCTATTTGCCGATTTTCACACCCTTTTAGAAACCTCATACAGCCTTGTGCGAGGGGTATTGGGTTTTTTGGATGTGAGGCTTATAGGGTTCTCGTGTCTGACTAGGAGTGCAACCTCGTACAACATCACACCAATCACGTGTAAGCCAAATATTGGCATGTACGTTGCTCATAGACGATAGGGGAAGATGTCGTGTACAGAGCTGTACGCGGCGTATATTTTTATGATTTGATTATGATACGATGTTGTCTAGGCAAGTGATTAAAGTTATACGCCACGTACAGGGCTACGGGACGTATATTTTCAGTTTTGAAGTGGTTAAATAGTGATACACAGAGAATTCTTTACGGTTAAGTTCTTCTACTCCTTGTGTTTGCATTCTACGTTTAACCAACTGTTGAAAGAAAGGTTATTAATTCAACACACTACAAATGTCATCATTCTGGGATGACAACCATTTCTTTGGGCAGTATTCTAGCGGTTCATGGGTGCCCGAAACTGACTGGGTAACATTTATTTACTTAAAATCCTTGTTGTTTTGATTAGAGTAAATTACTAGTTTTGTCCTTTATGTTTGTCCCAAATTTCAGGCGTTGTCCTGCACCTTCAAAATTGACTAGTTTAGGACTTAATGTTTCAAAATCTTACACGTTATGTCCTTTAGGTGGTGGTGGGTGCGACGGTGGTAAATTGATATGGTGAGGGTTGGGTTTCGATGGTGGTGAAGGAAGATACCAGGTGGCGGCGGTGGAGGCTGATGGTGGCAGTGGTAAAGAGAGAGAGGGGTGGGTCGCCGGAGATGGTGGTGGTGATCTATGGCTGAGATAGAGACTAAAGGGAGAGGAGTGGTGGAAGTTGCAGGGGGTGATGGTGGTGGTGGTTGTTTTATTTTAATGTTTTTAATTTTTGTATATAATAGTCGTTAGACATATGTTTTACGCAATAGTCACTGGATAATGAAATGACAAAAATGACCTCATGCGCAAGGCACATGATCAGATTTAACCAAAAAATCAAACTAGGTTTGGCCTAAAGGCATAACGTGTAAAATTTTGAAACATTAATTCCAAAACTAGTCAATTTTGAAGGTAAAGGACATCACCTGAAATTTGGGACAAACATAAAGGACAAAACTTGTAATTTACTCTTTTGATTATTTATTGCTTGTCACACCATTTTTAGGAGGAGTCTGGTGTTCCCGATTTTAATGAGGAAGAGGAGGTTGTGTCTGGTTTATAGGCCGATCAAAACATACAGTTTCTAGATTTGAACAAGCATCCCCTGGCGGATGAACCATATTATCTATATTATCTGACACTACAAGGGTATCCGGATTACGGATACGGGTGTGAATCTTCTTACACGCAACAACACTATCCATATGGATACGAAGGATGCGGTGGGGAGCCTCTATTCACCTCATCGTATGTTGATGAGCAATTCAGTAACCGAGCAATCCTTACGAATGCTACAATGCATGACATTCTTTTTACGTTCAACAACACTTTTTGGACGACGGAGGATATGGCGGTGAGCCTCTGAACACACCACCATACGATGACTAGGAACCCTCGAGCGCGAGTAATCCATACAAAAGTAAGCGGGTATTAAATTTATCTAGTTACATGAGATAATGATATACATGTTTTTTAGTTAAATGTTATATATTAAAATTAAAATATAGTATAAAAGAATTAAAACCGATTAATAAATATAAAATGTAACTTAACCCTATCGGTGATATAGGTTTTCAACTCTTTAGATGACCTAAAGAAATGGGTACAACAAAGGGCAAACGAGGAAGATTTTGTTATAGCTTGAATGAGACCATGGTGGTTGTAACACCTCGAATTTTCATGTTCAATTAAATCCCGACACGTGTCCAGTTGATCCTTGTATGCCACGTATTGGCTTGGCCGAG
This sequence comes from Scalesia atractyloides, assembly GCA_947069175.1. Lineage (NCBI taxonomy): Eukaryota > Viridiplantae > Streptophyta > Magnoliopsida > Asterales > Asteraceae > Scalesia > Scalesia atractyloides. The sequence continues at coordinate 16,748,037 of CAMTDV010000018.1, forward strand.
AGGAACCAATGCGTCGTTATGTCATTTTTATAACCTATGAACGACAATTATAAAGTCGAGGGACCAAAGGTGTCAACTTGCCATTCTAATGGCCTCTGAGTGACCCTTTACGGACCGTAAGCCTAAGTGCTTCAGGAATGTAAGTAAGGAATATTATTTCATCAGAGGGTTGGTTACGGACCGTAAGCCCTGGAGCTTACGGACTGTAACAAATTTTGAAACTGTGGGCACCGGACTAGTGGCAATTTTGTTTGGAGGCCAAGGCTTTCTGCCCTTATGCCACCTTGCTCGCGAACCTGAGCTCTCTTGCAGCTCTTGACACCTCAACAAACACTTGGAAGCATCCTAGATCATGTCCTAACACCTGGCTTGATCCTATGCAACATATCCAAGTATAAATGGGGGCCTTTGTGCACCTTCATTCCTTGCTAATTCTTGTCCTTCTCCTCTCTATACTCTATTAGAAGTCTCTGAGCTTCTTGGGAGCATTCTTTGAGTTCTAAGCATTCTCTTGGATCACTTGTATGTGTTCCACCCTTGTTCTTTTCATATTATAGGCCTTTAAGCCAAATGCCAAGCGTTATCGTAATAAGCTTTGACTTTCGTTTAAGACCATTATGATCTAGCCATTGTTCGATACGAACATGGCTGCATGATCGTAATAAGGTGGGTGATAATCCCTCAAGAGGGCACCTACTGAGAATTACGTTTGCTTGGTCAATTGACGAGTAAACTTATTAATAATTAAAAAGTCAAATGGTTCACTTTTGAAAATAATCATAATATGATAATGTAGGTGTTATAAAATATGTTTTAACACTTTCATAACTTGGTAATAATTATTAGAACATCCGTAAACATGTTCGGCTCGTCAATTCCAGGTTTAAGGTCGGTTCGCAACTGAAAATCGTGAAGTTTGACTTCCATATTGACTTTCGATTCTGACCCGAATTAGCAACTTTAGCTACTGATTCTAAGTTGCATTATAGTAATATGAGTTTATATTGCAAGTTTATATTATATTATAGTATAACCCTCTAGTGTTATATTACATGGTCATATAGTAATCTGAGTTTATATTGCAAGTTCCGTTATTATGCTTTATGTTGACCAAACTACCCTTTTGTTTAAAAATAAGGTTTTGAATATAAATGAGCATGCAAATGAATTATGTTTTAAAATGCCTAAAATGCCCTTTAGGCACGAAGAATAGTTTTAAACATATTTTCTTCATCAAAACTCTTTACGTACTGATGTAATATCACAAGTAAAATTAATTGGGATATTAAGTCAGATTGTAAACTGAGTTTGCATACAAGTTCTTGTATTATGTCCTTAAATGACGATAATGCCCTTATGGCACATAAAATGATTTTAACCAAGCTTTTTATGTAAAACCTTTTTACCTACTGATATGTTATATTAAATAACATATCTTTATCATACAAACATGATCATAACATCAGATTTCATTAAACATCGCTTAAATCATCATTTAACGACTTTGGCGCCTTTGACCGCATAGTATGGTTTAAAACCATATCTAACCATCAAGACTTGTTACCTACTGATTATAAAACTTATTTGAAATATTTTTACAGTATATAAATGTTCTAAACTCAGAACCCAATAAGCTATCAAATTTATGTTTGAAAGGACGAAAATGCCCTTACGGTGCATAGTTTGGTGCTAAACTTTAAACCACACATATATTTGGTATCCTACTGATATAACATCATAAATTAACTATTTTTCCAGAATGTTTATGACCAGGACATGAGTTTACTTGCAAGCTCCTTTTACAAGTCGTAAAATAACCAAAACGCCCTTATGAGGCTTAACTAGATTTTAAAACCTTAACGGGCATACATGTTAATATCATACTGATATTATAACATGTTTAATCTATAATGGCATATGGAACTTGTATACGACTCATCCGGTTACCCGGTATCGCTTATATGCATACGGTTAAGACTACGTGACTAGTTTACGTAACTTAACCGAAACGACTTTAACCTCATCATTTTTATCTCAAATTCCAGAATGTAAATAGTTTACCCATATTCTATTCCGTTTGTCTCTTAATATAGCGTATCGTATCGATTTCATGTGACACTCGGTAAAAAACTGGTAATTCCGTATAACCCGAACAACTATTATAATATACAATTACGCGTTTTTCTGAATTGAATTTATTTAATTTAGTTATAAATGTCTAGGATCGTATAAAGTCATAGTTTATTTTGATAATAAATTCATTTCGATTAGAAACTATATCTTAGACTGGCGGCAGAAACGCGAACAAACAATACCGGTCAGTACTAGTCGCGGTACAGTTTGACACGGGAAAAACGAGACATAAGGCATGTCTGCATGAATATTTCATGAAAACGTCATATAAAAATAATATGTGCTTATACTTATTAGTAAATTCTATACAAAATTCGAATGGTCCAAATCCACAGTAAAATGCAGTAATCTTGCGGAAATGTACAACATTCCGCAGAACGAAACAGAAATTGTCCGAAAAACCAAAAATAAATGTTATTTGTTATACATAATGTAACGGGTATTAAAAACGACACAAGATCCGTATTCAAATCCTACTGCGTAAAGCCGTACAACCAGTTCAGTAAACCGCCCGACAACCGAGCCCGTACCGGAACTGTGTCAGAAATAATAACATTATTAGTCCGAAATGTTGGATTAATCAATCGGACAATAAAATATGTGCAAAGTCAATTTTAGTTATGAAATTACATAAGTTATGCACAATACCAGTATTCAACCCAGTATAGGATCTGAACCAACTTTTTCAAGAGAACAATGAACCAACATTTTTTGTGGGTTAGTTGGACGTAGTGTCACACTACTTCAAAAGGTTAAACCTTAAAACCATGTAGAAAATTTTATATAAAATACCAAAGTTGCCAAAGTTTATATATCTTACAAGTTAAAAAAAATAATAAAAACACCACCACCACCCCATGTATACGGTTGTGGGTGGGTGTGGGGCCCCACCTAAATCTTAATTGGTGTGTTAGACATTCTGCACGTATGGTTAGTGGGGATGATCTAAAAACATAATCAAAACAAAATCTAAACACTCCATCCTTCCATTACATTTTCCCAACCACCACCATCTTCTTCTTCAAAAATTTAAACAACCTACATTCTAGCTTGCATGGATAAATCAAGAACACATTAAATCTTGGAGGTGCATTTGAAGCATTCTAGCAAGTCTTGGAGCTCTTGAAAATATATGGACACACAAACACGAAAATATATATTAACACTTGAAAAACGAAAGCTTATAGAAATGTCCATCCTTGGATATAAACAAACAAAAAGGAGAATTCGGACACTTTTGACAAATCGGACAAATAAATACATCTATATGGCACGGACTAAATAAGTGACATAAACGAAACGGATGGCACGAAACAAATCGGACGATGCTAATAAAACAAAACACACTAAACAAATAGTCACAACGAAAACACGAGCCTCACACACACTAGTAAACTAGTGATTACAAAACATGAAGCATTTTTATAAAAAAAACTAGATTTTGTTTTTAAAAAAAATACAAGTATTATTATTATTTATGGACTAAACCCATTTTTGTTTATCAAAATACTTGGATTGAATCATGTTGGGCTAACATATCTTTTAAGTTAAATTGGGCTTAAGCTCACTTTTATAAGCAAGCCCACATTTTAACAAGTTGTTTTGGGCTAAGCCCACTTTTGTAAAGCTATTTTGGACCAAGCCCACTTTTATGAAGAACACATTTGGGCTAAGCCCACCTTTATGGACTACCTTTGGGCGAGGCCCACTTTTATCTAAATGACTTGGGCTTGGCCCACTCCTACAAAGCAATTTGGGCTTAATCCACTTTGAACAAAACCATTTGGGCTAGACCCACTTAATTAAAATCACTTGGGCTAGGCCCACACTAATTAAACCAACTTGGGCTAGGCCCACACATGTTAAACGAATTGGGCTAGGCCCACGCATTTGAAAACAATTGCGCCAGACCCACTTATACAAAGTCAATTGGGCTAGGCCCATATTTACTAAACACTTAATTTGGATTTAAAACCTAACATATGGGTTAGCCCCATTTAAACATAAACTAAGTAGAATATATATATATATATATATATATATATATATATATATATATATATATATATATATATATATATGTATAGGATTCGGTTCAAATGAAAACCACCATGAGTTGCGAGAACCGCGAGAACTTTTGATCCGGGACGAGTTGGTCCAAAATTTTTTTTGCACAACCGTAGATGAAGATATTATAAACACATCCGTAAAAAATTAAAAAAATTGTCGAATCGGTAGTTCGTTCTTACCACCACAAGTTTTTTTACGCTAGGCGTAAAATTTAAATTTAAAATTTACGCTTGGCGTAAAAAAAAAATTGTATCAGTGAAAACTACCGACTCGACAATTTTTTTAGAATGTTTTCTTACAGATGTGTTTATAATATATTCATCTACGTTTGTGGAAAAAAATTGTCCCAACTCACCCCAGATCAAAAAGTTCTCGCGGTTCTCACAACTCGTAGTGGTTTCATTTTAACCCATCCCTATATATATATATATATGGAAGATATATATATGTAAACATAAATAAAGAAAGCAAACGAATACAAGTATAATAACGGATTCAAGATGAGATACTTGTACGACGAACGAATATAAACCTAAGTGTAATGAGATTAGAACTCTTGTAGGTTGAGAAACAAACGAAGAATCTGAAATCTAATAGAGGTTTGCTTGGAATGCAAATTTGTGAGTTCATGTTTTCCCCTTTTACTTAAACGTTTTTATGGTTTTAAACGCTCGGGGATGTATACATGTTATGAATTGTATGCTGGGAGAGAATGAAACCAACTAGATCATATACGGATAGGTGTTTAAAATCAAAGGGCCATTAATCAATAACAGTGGCCGAGGAACAATGGGATAGATCTATTGGATGTGGACGAGCCCTACTCTAAATAAAACTATGTCCGTTCAGAGTGCTTCTGTGTGTAAAACTAGTGTCTATGACACAGATAAATCGTCAAGGGTTTGTTGCCTCCTAGTTCGGCATACAGATTAGTGTCCTTGCAACACACTAATAATCACGCGGATTTCATTTTAAGCTATACAAAACGAATTTTACTACTGCAAATGTTTTCTGAAGATTCATTTGGCACTAAAAACTAATAACATGAATTCACCAACCTTTGTTGACGTTTTTCAAAACTAACATGTATTAAAGGAAACTAGTGGATGGTCTCGGGAAGGTGTATCCGTGGAATAACAAGTCAAGATGGGGAATGATGTCTTGTATTTGGTCCTTTTGTTTGGAAACAATGTATTTGGAAACTTATGTTTTGAAACAAAGTTTTCTAGTGTTGTACTCTTCGAACAAATTTATGGTTGTAAACTTGACTTTAAATAAATGTATGGATAGACAACATGTTATGTTTTATTTGTATTGTTTACTTGGTTGAATGCTATGATTATCGCTCTGGCCACACCTCACGACGCTTACGCTAAACCGAAATTCGGGGTGTGACATTTCATTATTTAAGACTAGCTTGTCCGAGTAAATGACTTAAATAGGACCCGTTAGCATTCTAATTCGTTATTAATACTATCATTCCAGACTAGAGCCTTCCGGTAGATTGCTACCCATACTTATCTTTTGTTTAAACGACTGAGTTAATAAAACTTTGAAGTGCTAGCTTAGGTAAATACTTTTAACCTATTTTCCCTACACGGGCTTGGGATATGGAAAATTATTACTGCTTAGTCGGGTATGGGATCATGTTTTCGGATTGTGATTTAACTAAATCTCATAACCCGTTTTAATCTGTATTGTCCGATAACTTAAACACTGTGGGTTAACTCGACTGTGTCTTGGATATCCTCGGCTCATTAAAGTTACTAATGGCCAGGACCTAAGCAGGAGGTGTAGGCATACACCCCTCAGATGCTAATGCTAAATTATTTTATATACTCCTTGTGAGTTTTTAAGTGGCGTGTCGGTTAATCATGTTATTCGGTTTTTGCACCGGACCCCATATGTATTGACAGACCTGTAAAACTGTATACAAGATCATTTTGAATTGTTCCAAGTTATTTATAAAAATGTGCTCTATGCACTAAAACAATTTTGAAAAGATTTTCAAAATGTGTCGGTTATTAGTATTTACCCATGTAAACTGACGTATTTTCAAAAGACTAAGCTACATGTACAACACGTAATAGGCTGGGAGCTGCTCGGTAGCGACATAGAGGATCTTCAAGTCCTTAGTTGTTCCCAAGGTCTGTTGAACACCTTTTGTACTTTTTTACGATCCGACTGTGCATCTTAATACAAACAGTCTGTATATTATAATTTGAACTTTGAACATTTTAGTTTATAATAGTAATTTTACTCCAAGACTTCCGCTGTGTTATTGTGTGTATATTGACTATGATGATATCAATCTTACGTCACAATATTCCCCACCGGCCCCACCGGGATCTACGTGTTAATCGGGGTGTGACAGTGGTGAGCTTGAATTTGACCGTGGTGGTGAGGACCGTACTACACCAACAGTTAGAAAAGTCGGCAGCAAAAAATCGGTTGCTCGTTCTATTTATCTGATGGCAGTCCGACACCATCCGTATGAAATCTTGGGGATAGTAGTGGGAAACGCTAAACATAAACATGAACTTGCCTAGGACCTGTCCGCCACGCGTTTGTGCGAAGATTAACTCCCAGCAAATATAAGTCGATCGAGCAGCTGACAACTCAGAACATGGAGCCACGCCACATTTTCAAACCAAAAGAAAGCAGGACGCCGACAGGCTTGATGTTGAGAAAGACATACGAAATGTGGTGCAGAAGATTAGAGTCTCACAAAGAGACCGAAAGACTCTCATGTAGACACCGGAAACATGTTGCTTAAAAATGATTCATTTACGAGACCTGGCAGGACTCTGGAACAGATGTTATATAGAGCTCTTCTTTGTTCATCCCTACTAGGCTGATATGTGGCATGCATTACCGCATGTGTTGATGATCGGCGCGGTGTACAAAACAAACATATACAACATGCCATTTGTCCAAGTCGTGGGTTTGAAGCCGACAACAAGTGGTTTTGTATTGCACATGTTGTTCATTGTAAAGAACGAAGTGATAAGTTCGTATGGGTGCTTGGAAGGATCTGGTCAATGTTAAATGAATGTTTGGAGCCAAGTGTGATTGTAACATATATAGACTTGGCCCTGATGAATGCGTGTGCTAAAGTATTTCCGTACGCTTCTAGGTACCTTCACAGGTATCACATACAATAGAAAATATGTACGCACTGCAAGAACGGATTAACAAACAAAGACTAGAATAAATTTATGTCATTTTGGGGGACATTGTGTGACTCTCCTTTAGTACCCATATACGATTACAACTTGCACAAACTGCATAAGCGACCAGTGGCTTGCAAACGTGGGAGTAAATTTTTTTTACAACATATGATTCACACATTCCATTATATTTACACACATGCATGTCTAATTCAATTTATTATTTTAATTTTTAGGGTTCTTTAATTATGTGTATGATATGGCTGACAGATTATATAGAAATGTTCACCTTTGCATGGACTAATCAAAGTTACAACTTTGGTCAGCATGCCACCAACAGAGTTGAGAGCCAGCATGCCAATTTGAAGAGATACGTTCGAGATAAGAGCTCCCTAGACTGAATATTGGTATGTGTCTTTGATATTGTTGAAACAAGTTTTGTGAAATAAAATAGAGTTTCCAAGAAAGCATCGGAAAAACGATGAACCACTACGTGGGAAGGTTTCCCATACAACACTTGACTTGCTGCGTGGAGAGCTATTAGGGAAACTAGAGGTGTTGCAGTGACTTTAGTCATCATTTGGATGCTAGATGTGGAGAAGCTATGGGTTGTCGTGTGCTTGCCAGTTGGACGAGGATATACGTGCCGGTAATAAATGTTAAACATACAACCCATTTGTGATAAATCTTTTATATTCATGTGGCTTAAACAGTGCATTAGTTTTAACTATGCGGATTGAAAGATTTAACTCGAAGACATAGACGTCTTCTGGCGGAAACATTACTTATTACCATGTAAATTGACGGATGAGGAGGTCGATGTGGCAGAACAACTTAATACTGTGAGGAAACTATTAGAGTTACACCCCCCTTCTTAGAATAAAAAGCTTAATGTCAAAGATTAAAGCAATGTTAACCAAATCTACCTTGAAACCAGCGATTGTCCAACAAGATACTCGTGAGCAGCCAACATCAAAGAAAGTACAACAAATGTTAGACGAAGTTGCTAGGATAGATGAGACTGTGAGAAACAACTCCTTCGGTGAGGTAAGCAGCTCCTTTGAAGGTTCCTAATAAAGAAGGTACGATGCTCCCCAACATAGTTTATACATACCGTCACAGGGCTCTCATGGAACATGTTTGGTCATAAAGTCTCAAAAAACCCAAACTGCAACGAAGCCGTTCAACGACTTGTAAAAAGAAGGAGATACGATATGATCATGGGTTTCTATTTCGGTAAGGAAGAACATGTGTGGCTCGACGACATTTTAAAAGAGATGGATTAAAACTTATCGAATTGGCGGGCTATATTTGAAAGATGGGCCAAATGACATTTTAACCGGCTACGTACGAGTCTAATTCGAAATTCTGTGCAACGTTGTCCACCGAGTCACTGGATGGAAATGCCCCCATGCAAGGCTTCTCATTGCGCAATAATATGGTGTCTTCATGCACGTGTTAAGCGTCATTGAGAGTTGTACTTTCTTCCCTATATTGATTCCTCCTGATGATCCACAACCTCAAGTGATAATGCTTACTTCATACATGTTAAGCTAGAAGAGGACTATCCGATGCTGATAGTGAACAATCTATGGTTGATGCACCGAAGACCCGTTGAAAAATAATGAGAATAGATGTATATGCTGCGTTTACAATGGTATGCATCGATATTGCATCTAAAAAACAAACCTAAACCCGTGTATAAATTTCATCGATAGTGAACCACAACAATGAATTTTGTATAATTAATGTTATTAACATTAATATGATTTTTGTATAATTCATTTTAGTGTTATTATTATTACATTTATTTTGTATTTAATTTAAAATGGTTTTTTATAAAACAAATACACACCACTTACATGTCTATATGCGGCGTCTATCATATTACATTCGCAAGAAAAAAACGGATATCGCAATCTGACCCGTTTTGAAAATCGAATCTGAACCGTTTGTAAACCAGTTCGAAGCGTTATAAATAAAATATATTATATTAGACCCTACTCCAAGTTTTACAAAACTTAGGTCATATGAACGACAAAAATACGTTCGTCCCAATGGTATATTCATGTTTTTATAAAATATTATATGTATTGAGAAGCTGAATTAGTTATATATATAAAAAATATATTATTATTATTATTATTATTATTATTATTATATTAGGTAGTAAAAAAAATTTATGTAATGAAAGTGAATAACGACTAAAACTTAGAAGGCAATAACAAAATAAATTAGAATCGAAAAGCTTAAAGATTTCACTTCCTTCTCAAACACAACAATGAACCATAAATTATGGGATTTATATTGGTAGCCAATGATCATCATCTTCAATTATTAGTTGTCACCATTGAATGCTAGTAATTTTCCATCATTATCAAAACCTAGTATTAAAACCACATAAAAAACAATTTGCGTTTCTCTCGTTCAGTTCAACACCAAAAAAAATAATCTGCCACACACGTACAGCCACAAGCATCATCACTCACCGCTCTCTTTCCCTCATTCCAAAATCGGCTAGTGTTCTGCCCTTTAATACCATCGCCGCTGCCCTACGCTGTTCCGGCCAAGGCCGCTGATGTCGAAATGGGCATCAATTAAGGTAATAATGCTATCATTCAACTGTCTTGTTGTACCGATTAAAAGTTTTATGTTTGTTCATAATATATAATCTGAGAACTCAAATTTTTGAAATAAAAATTGATATTGGTTCCAAGGTTTCATGCGGAAGGTGATGACCATGTTCAGTTGGGTAAAATGTTTTAATTTTTTATTTTAACCTCAATAACCAAGTGGTTGGGTTCCTTTTTAGTTACGACCTATAATTCACGATTTTGTTTTCTCTTGACACCAAATCTTTCTATTATAATTATACCTTGGTTTATTAAATGGATTGTTTTCTTTTTCATATTTTTTCCTTGTAGGTCCGCTTGGAGGATCAAACAAACCTACTTCCTTGTTTATGTTAACACATTTACGAGTGCGGAATCCACGTAAACATGCAAACCAAAGCAAAAATATGAACAAACAAGTAACCAAAGATTCAATATCTTAGATTAAGTAAAGAGAATCAGTACAACACATACACACAGTGTTTACAACTCTCAGGGACTCTCTTACTGAAATGTGAAGCAACTGTCTGTATTTATAGGCAAACTACCTCTGCATGCTACGAAGAACATGCAGAGGTCCACGAACAATCAACTGTCGCCGGCGAACAACCAACGACCACGAACAATGATTGTTCGTGGATACTGTTTTCAACGAAGAATCAGTTGTTCGTAGCTAAGCCATCCCACGAAGAATGTAGGATTCTTCGTGGGGATCCTGCAGACAGACAGTATACAGCCAACAAATTACAGCAAGATACAAAACTCTAAACAACTAATAGTTACACACGCAAACTGTTTTACAACGCTAACAATGTAAATGTCCTGCTAAATCGAGATAGGAGGATATCTCGATTTGGCCGAATTGACCAAAACAAACATAAATGTAAAATAAAGACCGTACAAACTAACGCAGCTAAGAACAAGCTACAGACACAAAATTGTACCAACAAACTCCCCCTTGTCTATAGCTTGGTCTTTAGTCTTCATTCCTTGTGCCCTTCGGTCCATGAACTTCCAGAGTGAATACCACGATAAAAGCAAAAACATGCAACTCGTTGAAACAGCAAAGCTTGATACGCATCTTTGTCTTGATAAAAGATGTCGTGCTCAAGTAGCTTCTTGATATCGGCAGATGACATGTTCACAATCCACATTGGGTCGAGCATTCGAAAGTTCTCTGTATCTTCCTTGAAAACGATAACAGCTTCATGAGTATCGGAATCATAACACCACCCAAACTCATATCTCCCAAGAAGTCTTGCTTCATTGGCATAAGCAGAATCTTGTCTAAGACTTTCACCGGTTGGTGGATGAGCCTGTAACGAGCAGTGTTTGTCACCGGATCCAACGTGTACTTTATCTGCTCATACATGGGAAATTGTGGCTTGTATAGTTCATCCTTCCACCCTTTCGACGCTCAACACGCAGTTTGCGAGCAAAGAGAGTAACACCTTCATAGTTCGACCGATTTATCACGTTCAACCTGGACAAAGCTGCAACATCATAAAAAAGGTAAGCTTAGCATGCTCAAAAGTGATATGAAGTACTGGATTCCATGTTCCCGCTTGACCGCTATGCAGTAAATCTCTTGATCGAACATCCAGCTGAGGATACGACAATGTGGTCGTTCTTTCACATACTTTAAATAATCAACTTGAGCTGGAGGAGAAGCAGACTTCGGATTCTTTGACAGAAATTTCTTTCGCCATTCTTCAAAGGTTTCCGTAGGAACATCAGACGTATCATGATTCTTTAAGTTTTCATCTATCTCGTCTATGTTTTCCTTAACCCAAGCACCATCAAATGGGTTGAACTCCGTTCCATCCTCCCACACATACTTGGCCATTTCGGTGTTACTTGTAAACACAATCTCTTCAATATCATCAACGTTTGCACTATATGGTTCACTTGGAATCTCCTCAATAGTAGCCTCATCGACTACTTTCATTTCCTTGAGAGCCAAAATCTGTTCTTGCGAGAGTTCCGAAACGAACTCTCCTTCTTCCAAATCTTCACCAGTTACAAGATGAAGTGCATGTAACGGTTGCCAATCTAAACCTTCAGACATAATAGCATCAACGTCTGAAGTAGCCACTACCTCACCACCTACAACTGAACTATCTCCAAGATCAACACCAGAACTTTCAACAACTGCCAGCTGAAGATCAAGATTCTCAATGTCTTGGAAACCTTCCATAACCTCTTGTGTACCACCAGATGCACCAGAACCGGCAACGACTTGAACTAAACTGGAAGCGCCAACCGGAGTTGAAGCAGAGCCTTCCGGTTGTGTAGATGAAGCAGGAGCATCAGGATTTCCAGGACCTTCACTGTCGTGATCTCGCTTTTGCAGTACTTCCTGTGCCTGGCACCTATCAGCCCACAGAACGTTAACTCTTTTTCTTGTTACTTCATAGCTGCTAGTCATCTGTGCCTTGCACCTATCAGCCCACAGAATGTTAACTCTTTCTCGAAAGACTTTCAATGAATGAGGTGCCATCTCGTCAACCTTAAGAGTATCATTATCATCTTTCGGAAGGTTTGGATGTTGAACATTCATGATCATTGGTAGAAAGCGAGGATACATCCAGAATTTGCTACCCATTGTCGTACCTCCCGTTCTAGTCAAGTTCTCCTTAATATTCACCAGAATATAATTTGAAATACTAAACGGTTTGTTTAGTACCAAAGCTACCATCATTCCTACTAAACAAGGGTTTACCATATCGTATCCACTTCTTCGATTGCTTAAACACTGAATTAACACATGTAGCAGAAACTTGTAACGGAGCGGCAACCCAGACTTGTTTAACTGATTTCCCAGAACATCCCCTCTAAACTTCATACGTAACAGACATCCTCGCTGACATTTAATTGGCACTGAAAATGGAGCGTGGAGATCATCATTTAGTTGTAACACGTTGCTTAGAATTTCGGCAGTGACTACAACATCTAGATTGTTAACCCTCCCACGGATACATTCTTTACCATCCACATCAACTGCTTCTGCCGAATCCCAAAATTCTTTAATCAAGGTTCGGTACACCGGCGTCTTGGGAGTGATAGCATAGCTGATCCTCGAGTCACGTAACCACTTCATGATGCCATCATATTTAGTTATCTTGTTTTTCGGATCCAAATAGGCAATAATGTTATGTTGAGATTCCGACATAATCTCTACTTCCATTTTATCCTCTTTTTTCATAGCAGGCATTCGAGCTTTCGATGCCATTCTATACATGAACATACCCACAATGTGAAGAAAGACAAATAAAAACTAGAAACAAATCCAAACATGCTAACAAACATTTTCTGTGAACCTTCTGTGAACAATAAGTGTTCCTACGAAGAACTTATTGTTCACTGTGAATATATTGTCCACGAAGAACTATATCTACGAACAATGTCATTCACTACGAAGAATCCTGTAAATACAACAGACGAAGAATCACTGATGAACAATCAACACCTATGAACAATCTTAATCAACGAAGAACTGATTCTTCGTTGACTATGGTTCTTCGTAGGTCTCTTAATTTGTCACACCCCGATATTTCGATTACATCAGAGCCTGGCGTGATCTGACTGGTATCTTCATTACACAGCGGAAGTTTAATGTTGCTAACACTTATAGAAAGTGAACGCCCGCTAAGTACTCGAATCCCCATGGATTCTCCTATTCCAACCGTGCCATAGTTTGAATGTAAAACCTGGGAAAGAAACATGCGAAAAATCAACATACGGTTGAGCGAGTTCATAGTTTGATTGTTATGTATCAAATGAATGTAACAACATTTGAAAATCATGCGATTGAGAATCATGTATTTGAAAATCACGCATTTGAAAACCGGTTTGTGAGATCATAGTATCTCAAAGCGTTTCAAATGTCATAACTGCATATCGGTATTAAAATGTTTTCCATTATGTTTGTAAACCGATGCATGTAACTGTTGTGTTTGTAAACCAGTAATAAAATCATAGTATGTAGAATGCCCATGGAATCTAAGAATCTACTCGCTATATGCAAAACTCTGAATATTCAACAAAGAATTTAAGACTTACCTCGAATTTCGTGCAATGATCTGGTATTATGTGACATCACTGCGGGATGTTAATTTTGGCGTAGTCGCCATTTAAGGAGTGGGGAGATGTGAGGACTTGTGTTTTCTGTTTCGATGCCCAAAATCATGACTTCCATTAGTTCGTAAAGTCCTCGTTTGGACGTACCTTGGCATTTTTCACACCGCTTGCAGGGCTATGTGACAATAGCTGCATTCTTACCGACAGTTATTCCACTGACGTGATTGGCATTGCTGTTGTAATCATTCGTTCGTGTTTTCCCAAAGGCCTTGCCTCGTATTTCGTACGTTATGTGTCTACATTCGTGATGTAGGTACTACGCTTCGTGTATTCATGCACATTGGCATTTTGTTTTTCGTAGTTACCTGCTCAGGATAGTAAAATAGCATAGATGACATAGATAAAGTTGTTTACCCGAGTTAATAGTCGCAGTTCCTACGAAATGACCTTTAATAGATTTTGTCATAAGTTAACCAAAGGCCCTAAGTGTGTGTTTTCAAAACTTTCCAGTTTTGCTCAGCGTATGTAATCGTTTCGTGTACCATGTACAAAACACAACACCAGTGGATGTTTATAGGTCGATACATTGAATCGTTGTTTTCGGCAATGGTTGGAACCCATGTACGTATTCTGGGCGTTCTGTAGGTGTTCAAGTCTTAATAACCTAAGTCCCAAAAGGAATGTGAGGTTAAAGCCGAGGTATCTCTACAGAAACCTAATTCGCTGAAACCTATAGCTCTGGTACCAATCTGTCACACCTTGATAATTCGATTACATCAGAGCCGCGCGTGATCTGACTGGTATCTTCATTGCACAGCGGAAGTTTAATGCTCGAATCCCCATGGATTCTCCTATTCCAACCATGCGATAGTTTGAAAGTAAAACCTGGGAAAGAAACATGCGAAAAATCAACATAAGGTTGAGCGAGTTCATAGTTTGTTTGTTATGTATCAAATGAATGTAACAACATTTGAAAATCATGCGATTGAGAATCACGCATTTGAAAACCGGTTTGTGAGATCATAGTATCTCAAAGCGTTTCAAATGTCATAACTGCATATCGGTATTAAAATGTTTTCCATTATGTTTGTAAACAGATGCATGTAACTGTTGTGTTTGTAAACCAGTAATAAAATAATAGTATGTAGAATCCCATGGAATCTAAGGATCAATCAGTGGGTAGCAAGCCCCCTAACATTATGTACCATAAGTAAATAACCAAACCGAGACAACTTGTCATCAATTGGGCTCACAAAAGCACTCCACGGTTAACAAACTAGGAGTGAAGCGTGTCTCAAGCTCAGTAGATCTACACCTTTTGCACCTTGGTCACTAAGTGATTAATGGTTATCATTGTTATCGTTGTCATCATCCTACTTACGCACATTGATTGTATTGTCATCTAATCCCATAGCTAAATACCAATTGTTATAAATCTGTGTTATTGGGCCTAGCCCATGTTATCTTGTTATCCATGTTGTTGGGCATAGCCCATGTCATAAATTCCTGTATGTTTCGAAAAGTGCGTATGTTCTTGTAAAACCTGTATGTTTATTATAAACTTTTCATAAACCATTTGTGTTATCTGGAATACATTTGTAGTATGGTTTAGGAATATATATGATTTGCATTTATCGAAAATATTATGTGTTTTCGTAAAACTTGCATGTCTTTCCACCCCCGAAAACATTTATAAAAATGTAAAATGGTAAAAAGTGGGGGGTTATGAACTCACCTTGTTATCCTTGTGCATAGCTAGCTTAATGTGATTCCATAGTGTCGTTCCAAGAACGTGAACTCGCTAGCGTGCAACTATAGCCTTCCTATTAAGAAATCGAGCGTATAAGTTTCTAATAAGACAACGTAGTTAAACTACGTGTCCGAGCTCTACCGAATCGTTAACAAACGATCCTAAGAGGGTGTTGTTATCTTGACTTAGAATAACCGATCTATGGTTATTTGATCCCATTTATAATCGGGATAGAACTAGTTTTGAAAATGACTTAGTTTCCGAATGATTTACATATATATATATATATATATATATATATATATATATATATACACTTACGAGTCGTGTACGTAGAAGAATAAAGATAATACGACTCTCCGTAGTTTTTCATAGATGTACAAGTAAATATATATATATATATATATATATATATATATATATATATATATTTACGTATCTGAAATAATAGTCTTGCCTCTTGTTTATAATTAATAGAATAATTATATAATTGTGTGCTTGTTATAATCTTCTGGTAACGTGTCTTACTTCGTTTAGAAGTTTGAAATAAATATAAATAATTATATTTATTTTATGGAATCTCCAAATTCAGGACGTTTGAAGTAAATATAAACAATTATATTCCTTTTATAAAGTATCCGAGTTTACGACGTTTGAAATAAATATATAAACTATATTTATTTTTATAAACAAATCGTCAAGCTTTAGGTGTTTGAAAATAAATATAAAAGTTATTATATTTATTTTATAAGGTAGTTCGCGTTATTGACGCTTTTTATAAAATGTGGTCGTAATAATATGCATTTGTATCTTGTTTTATAAAAGTCGTTTAATCCTATAGTTGTCGTTTTACAATAAAACACGTTTTGTTTTCGGATTTTTTCGAAAAACGGGCAGAGTTCCCTTTGTTTTTGGCCGCCCCCGACAACACAAGTTGTCGTTATTTTCCAAAATTCAACAATTTATCAAACAATATAAACATTATTTATATAAGATTTTGTCGAATATGTCAAAATGTAAACTATACTTGTAATCGATCGGTTCGAGCTCTTTTTTCATGCAATAAATGAAACTATAGAATAACAATATAAATCGCGCCGTTAAAATATTTACCATTCTTCGTGTCGAGACGTTGACTGAGTTGACCGGTTTGACCGAGTTTATTCGTACTTGAAACTGAACCGAAAGCTCCACGTTGATCACTGTTGACTGTGTTGACTTTGTTTGACTGTGTTTGACTGGGACTCGAACCGTGCTTCACCCGAACACCAAAACCCGAGTAGAATCTGAACCGAGACGCGAAATGAAAACCACCACCACCACAGCCGCTGCCGGCGGGCCCCCAGCGCCGCTGGCTACTGTAGTTTGCTGCTGCCACCATGACTGCCGTCTTCGGCAGCCGCCGTACGGTCACCACCACCAACTCTACCTGAAACGAAAATCGAACGGCCGAGGATATGGATCTTTATAGATCTGAAAGAAATGGTGTGGAAGAAGGATAGATAAAAAAAACTTACCGGAGTGAAACTCGAACTGAGGCTGCCGTAGTCCGATTAGTTCTTCGCCAGTTCAATTGTTCGGCACAGTTAAAACATGTCAGAGACAAACAACCAGATGTTAAATACTTTCTGACAAACAAGATCAAAAACCCAGTTCATTTACTTTATCTCCAACATTCATGTAAAAACCCAGTTCACAAAAATTTTGTTTCAACATCCAAGTAATCGTTTCCTTTCAAACTTAATTTAATACGATTTTTGGTTCCTATGTTTGTTAAAGAAAAAAACATTGCTATCAACATGAATGTCGGTTACTTAAAGGTTCAAACACAACATGAATAGTAACTTGATTCAAGGTCATGATCGACTAGTGAAAATCACACAACTAAGTCCGATGAATACACAAGATTCACTATACCTTAATGTATTGAAAACAAGTGTAAACACAAAAACTTAATAAAGTCGGTTGTGACGTTTCTTTACAATGAATATGAAGATGAATAGTGCTTGAGAGAGAAAAGGTGAAGAAGTGAAAAGGTGTTTTTAAAAAGAGATAAGATTTTCACTGACCCCACCCCTTTTAACCACCCCGGGTCCTACGAATAACCCTTGTTTCGACGAAGAACCCTCTGGGCAGACGAAGAACCATCATTGGGCCTTGACAGATTGGGCCCAACACTCATCTCTACGAAGAACTAATTCTTCGTCACGAAGAACCAACCATCCAATAAAGAATGATTCTTCGTCGAGACTATTCTTCGTGGCTCCTGTTCTTCGTTAACTTATGGTTCTTCGTTGACCATTTCAGTTTGCATAGATCACCAGTGACAAGTTATGAAGTTTTTCAAAAACAGAACAAATTTTGCTTGATTTTGAGTTTAACAAGATGCACATCGACCTTATGAAGTTGTGTTATTAAAACAAGTTGATTTTAGGACTTCAACGGTAGAAACCATTCGAGCTTCAACTTCGACTAATCAAAAAATAAGATTTAATTCTAAAAACAACAACAACAAACAAAACGACATACACGAACTGCACTGTACACTACTTTTCAACATTTGCGAGTTTCAAGGTAAGAGAATCATACCAGCTTACGGTCTTGTCAAGAACGATTTCCTAAACTCACTTTAAGTCAGATAAGCATTTTACCTTGATTACCGATATTGTTGTCCACTTAAACTCAACTTATCAGATGTAATCACGATTAAGAGATATGATTTAATGTATGATTTATACTTACTAGCCGGTGTTCATCCACTTCACGAAACATTCCCGTATCAAGACATGCACGAGAGTTCATCTTATCGATGAGTATACCGCTTATCATCTGTTTTGACGTATATGATGTGAGATACTCACTTATTTTGATTGAAACAAGTCCTATGTGATAAAATCACTTATTGATGAGGAACTTGATTTTCAGATGCATGCAGGGCACAGAAGCAAGTCCATGAACAGGTTAGTACTATCGTACCGACAAAGAGACGAACTTGACTCCCGCAAATGACAATGATATATTATCACTTATTCGTTTGGTGGATGTGATATGTTTATCACTTATTGATGGTCATATGCAATATTTACACGTATGTATGGTATCATGGAAGTTCTTTACTTGCGTCCCTGCTATTTTTCGGTAAAAGAGTCAACCATGATCCCTAGATGATAAACAAGCATAAAGACCGCATATCTCAGAACCTTGGCATACTATAAACGAAATTTCGGTACCAAGACCATCTGCCAATGAATGGTTCCCACCTGGCTTTCAGTTCGTTATGTTTATATCAACCTGCACGTTTTAATCTGATTGTGAGTCTACCGGTACATCAATAGTAAAGCTACTTATCGTTTTCATTTTGCATTTTTGATCACACTTGACTAACCACCGGTGTATCATCGTTTTCTCTTATCTTTCCACGAAACTCATTTTTGGATTTTCGGTTTTCTATTGTTTTTGTATTTTTTTTTGAATTTCTCCCCCTTAAATGCAGAAAGTAAATAAATAAAAGACAAATTTTTATATTTTTAAATTTTTCTGATGTTTTTGTATTTTCTTGAAATTTTCTCCCCCTAAAATGCAGAAAGATAAATAAAATGAAAATCTTTTTGTATTTTTAAGGTTTTAAGAAAATATTTACGAAAACGATTAGTCTTGAACCAAATTGAGTTGTAGGTCCACTTTGAGGATCAAGATTAAACCTACCTCCTTGTTGTTTAACACACATACGAGTGCGGAATCCAAGTGTATATGCAAACCAAAGCAAGAGCGCAACCAATATAAGATATAACTTCAGAGATTCACTATATTGATTTGAAGAGAGACCCAATACATAAACTCTTGACAAACTGATTATCTCTCACTCTGCACTCTCACAGAACCTTGTAAACAAGTGTGGGTATATATAGGCCAATACCCAAATAACAGACACAAAGAACATACATGTGCGACGAAGAACCTTTAGATCCACGAAGGATAGGTTCTTCATCGTCCATATCCTACGAACAATATATTGTCACCACAAAGGGTTCTTCGTGAAATGGTCATACACACACATGCATGTATATGCATTAGTTAATTGTTTTTCGTGAAAGCCATGTAGAAATGGTTCTTCGTGAGACCATTTAAATGAGTATAATTTGCATTCACTATTATATCATCATGACATCATCACAATGATGTCATGATGATCTCATCTCTATATTGTATCACGAATGTCAGGTCGTACGATAAAGGAACATCGTTAACTTCGGTCTTGAACCAAGTTGAGTTGAACCGAACCAAGCCGAGCCGAGCTGAACCGAACTGAGCCACATCCACATAAATATGCATCAACAAACTCCCCTTGGATGTTGCTCGTGATGGTTCGTTCTTCACACTGTCAGAGCTTTAGCTATCTTCACTTGTCACAGTCAGAAAGTGCATCAGCAAACTCCCCCTTGAATGTAGCTCGTGAGACGATGATCTTCAAATATTTAGATCCTTGTGGTGTTGATGAGTGGTCAGCTACGAATTGATCTTCTTGATCCACGGCTTGCATTCATGTTGTGTCATTACTCCTATAACTTTTCTTCAAACACGTTCTCTTTCCCTTTAGCTTGCTTGGATGTTACCTCTGCACACACAACAAAGCTAAACGCGTAATGAGAAATACTGTTAGGGATTTAATCAACCTTAGAGAGTTTTCATTTGAAAACTTCACGAAGGATTGATTTTAAACAGAAATAGCAAATGACACACATGAGACCAACTCTCATTCAACTACCAACTGGCAACACTTTGAAAGTTTTAAAATTTTTAAGTTTTAATCTTTTAACTTTCAAGACTTGTCAACTTTGACCATTTATGAAGATGCAATTGTTTTCCGGCTTTCAATCAGGATTTTAGATAGGATAGACTCGAGTTCCAACATCGGTCAATCAAAAATGAACTAGAAGCAAAATATTTTGGCTTTTATAAAGATTATATTAAAACTCACCTAAAATCTTTTTGGTATTTTTCATTTTTCAAATGTAAAGACGGAAACAATAAATAAATATTTACAAACATTTGTTTTTATTTGTGAATTTAGAGGGTAAGAGAATCATATCAGTATACGATCATGCCAAAACACATTGTTGTTCGATTAGTTAGCATTTAGATAAATATCTTATAACAATTATCGGTATTGTTGTCCACCTAAGCTCAACTTATCAGATGTATTCGCAGTTAGGGGATACGATTAATGTATGATTTATACTTACCGACCGGTGTTCATCCACTCACAACACATTCCCGTATCAAGGTATGCACAAGAGTTCATCTTACTGGTGAGTATACCATTTATCATTTGCTTTGATGTATATGATGTGAGATACTCACTTATTTGAGAATGAAAACAAGCCCTATGTGATAAAATCACTTATTTATAAGAAACTTTATATTCAATGCATGCAAGGCACGAGAGCAAGTTCGTGAACAGGTCATCATACCGACAAAAAGATGAACTTGACTCTCGGATGATAGATGTGATTTAAAATCACTTATTCAGGGGTGACTGTGGTATTTTTATCACTTATTGATGGTCGTATGCGGCATATGTTATATACATGTATGTATCGTATGTACACGTATGTATGGTATCATGGAAGTTCTAGACTTGCGTCCGCATTGTTTTTGGTAAGAGAAACAACCATGATACCCAGCTGATAAACAACATAAAGACCACGTATCTCAGAACCTCAACAATCTATCAAACGAGATTTCGGTACTAAGACCATATGCCAATGAGCGGATCCCACCTGGTCTTCAGTCGATTATGTTTATATCGCCCTGCACACTTTAAAATGATTGTGAGCCTACCGATACATCGAATATAGTGCTACTTATCGTTTTCATTTTAAGTTCAAAGAGGTTTTGACAGACCACTGATTTAGTATCATTTTCTCTTTTTCTCGCCAGGAAACTCATTTTTTTCTCTTGTTTTTGTCCTTTTTGATGTTTTGCAAATTTTTTATTTTTCTGATTTGAATTTAGTCACCCTAAAATGCAAAAAGTAAATTTAAATTTTTAAATAACAACTTTTTGGATTTTTTTCAAGAAAAATATTCACAAAAATGATTTCCCGATGTGGATTAACTCATGTTTTACCTCGATGCTGTTTACCAAAATTAATTTAATTAAAAATGATTTATCAAAATTTGGAAAAATGAGTTGGCACGTTGGTAATCGATGAGGACCAAAACAACACTAATGAGTTTCTCATTGAAACAATCACGTGTGAGGTGATATTTGAGATTGAGATGTTTGGTCTAGAGTGTTGTACGAGATTTTAGTAATCCGTAAAGCAGCTTAAATATCGACAAAGATAGGAGAGATTAAAATTTAAAACCGTAATCCTGCAATTTCTACGTGCATTTCCATGAGTCTGTGTGCTCTCCCAACTGGATATCCACCCGGTGTGGATTTCAAGGTCGATTTTATAGCTACTTTAGATATCTGAGAATTTTCTTTATAGCAACAAGAACAGAAACCTCCAGGTCCGGCTAGTAATAAGCAAGTGAGCATGTGGGAAAGCTTGTACACATCATCTTTGGTTGGACCATACATGATGTCTTCGACATACTCTTGCACCAGCAAAGGTCTTCGTCTTTCTCCTTATGAAGTAGTGTGCGGTTGTTCAATCCACGCCAAGGCATCCGCACACCTGGTTGATTTGTTCAACAAACACATTTTCTTCAATCACACCGTGGAAAAATGTACACTGCACGTTCATCTCATAAACTTTGAACTTCTTGTAAAAGATTAAGCCATGAATTTTCGAAAAGCTTCAGATGTGCTGCAGGCGTGTACACTTCATTTGAATCCATCCGGTTGACCTGATCCAAGCCTTATACAAACAAATTGTTGCTCATGAATTTTCTTATCGAAGTTATCAACTTCTTTCATCATAATTCTTTCATCGGACATTTTGTCTTCTTTTCTTTTTATCTCTCCATCAAAAGGCAACAATATTCTCCTAGATGTAACAATGTTTCGGAGCCTTATGTCGCTGATCTTGTGCATGGACGCTCCACTATCAACAATCCTAAGACTATCCATAGTTCCTCCTGGAACATCCTACACTCACTCAAAGATTAGTTAGAGATGGGACCCAAGCCTTCGTTGACTTAGGTCTTCCAACATCATCGAGAATTGTGACTTTGATTTCCCGATGATTCGGAATTGATGGAGCTCCCCCTGAAACAGTTACCAATTTTGGTTTCCAAATCGGTTTCTGTTTTTCATTTTTAACATCTGATTTAAAAGACTGTGTTTGGATAACATCTGATTTTAAAGCTTTTTCAACTTCTTTTCTTTGTTTCTTTTTCTGTTTCATTTCTCGTTCTTTAATAAGACGAGAGTCCTGTTTTGTTTAAACAGATCGTGTATGGTAATCATTACCACGGGGCGCATCAATTTTTGCTTTTCCCTTTGTGAGATATGGACAGTTCTTGACCATGTGTCCATACTCACCGCATTCAAAACTTGATCTCCATTCAACAAACCTCAGAGTATCATAATTTTAAGAGCTTGATGAAGAACTTCGTGATCTTGAGGTACTTGGTCCTACATCACAACAGTTTGTGTGTTGTGTGTAGTTGTTTTGGCTGTTTTTTTTCAAAAGTTCACCTTCTGAATCTTCTTCTTGTTTTGGCTTTTCCTTTTCCTTGGGTAGCGTGATTTTGCTTTCGTTGATTGTTTTGAGGTTGCAATTTTTTATTCCCGTATTTCTTTCTAACTTCGGATTTTGGGATAAGAGCACACTGAGTTACTACAACTCTTAGGCTCGACTTTTCCAAAAACTTACTAGTAAAATCCTCGAAAACTTTATCAATTAAGGATTGATTGACATTTTTGGGAAATCTTTATCTGAATATATTTTATCAGACCAATGAACATGTAAAGCAAGTTCACGCTTTGACAACTCGCAGATGAAGATTCAACAGACTTGACTTTAGCAGTCACAAACGGTTTTGTAAGTGGATCACAATGTGATTTTTCAGAGGTATATTTTCCTCTTTTGTTACCGTATCAGACTGCTTAGGCTTGTCCTCATCTGACTCGTCATCCGAACTATCACAATCCTCAACAATGGGAGGACTTTGATATTCACAGACTTTGAGTCATTGATGTTAGCCGATAGACTTTGTCTTGAAGATGTGCCCTTAGTGAACCCTTGACCAGCTATAAATTCAGCTAGATCCAATGGAACGTTGGGTTCAAACTGTGGCATATCTTCGTCATCTGGCATTTTGGTGTAATTGTGTCTAACAGGAGGGGGACATGCCTGATAACCAATGCATTTCACATCACCTTTCTTCTTTTGAACATCAATGATATGATCCAAAACATATCTTGAGTTGGAGTAACTGTCCAACTTGAGTTTGATTGCATCATGTTCACACTTTGCACAAGCTAACTCCTTTTTCGTTTCTTCCAGCTTGTTAATATAATTGTTAATGGTTGTTTGCTTTCTCAAAACATTTTTTGTTAATTTAGAAACATCTTTCCTTAAGGTTTCAATTGTCGTTTTAAATTCCTTTTCGTTTTTCTTAAGAGCTGTGTTTGCCTCGGTGCACTTTGTCAGATCTACAATCAAACTCTGATGATGTTACTTCGTGTGATCAAATTTACCTTCAAGTTCTAAGTATTTACCTTTTAAAACTATACAATTAAAATACTTAGACAAGATAGGTTTTTTGAAACTTACCTGACTGGATTGGCAATCCAAACGGGCCATGAATGCTGCACGAAGAGTGGAAGATCCAATTGATGAGAGATGCTTCATCAGATGGCCCTTCAGTTTCATTCTCCAAAGCTGCTTTGTCACTATATGTCGATTCAGTTTCTGTAATCACACCATCTGCCTCAGCATCAACATCTTTAGATCGATCTTCAATTGAAGTTGATTCTGCTTCATCTGAACTGCTGCCATCCCATGAACTGTCATCATTCCTAGACAATTCTCCATTGCAATCATTCTTTTCAACTTCAACATAGTATGCAGTACCTCCTCCACCACCGTTTCCCTATTGAACAGACCAATCACAACGTTCATCTACCTGAACAATCAAAGCTTGGCTGGAATTGTTTGCGGGAACCATTGCTCTTTCATTGTTAGCAGCTTGATTTCTGTTGAACGGATATTGATTCCCTTGCTGTGGAGGCTTCGTGCATTCTCTTTTAAAATGCCCCTTATCTCTGCAGTTGAAGCAAGTAACCTTCCTTTTGTCAAAACCATATGGAGTATCCTTGTTGCTCTCCAGATTAGTTCTTCCCGTTTTCTCCATAAAATCTTTTGCCTTTCTCACTGCACTTGCAAACGCCCATTTGATATTAATCAACTCCATTTCCTCCTTATCAATTTGTGCGTAGTCTTCACTGGTTAGATTGATGTTGCCAATTTGCCCAGCTACTAATTCGTAGTAAGAACTCACCAAAGTGTTTAGAAGCTCCATGTGTTCTTTGGCAACCTCTACACTTACTTTGCTAAGGTTTGATGTATCGAGTCTGACGGTGTTAGGATTTGAAGGTTGAAACTTGTTACCATAGAAAGCATGTTGTGAAACTTGTGGTTGGGGGAGAAAAGCTTTTGGATCAAATGCTTGTTGCGAAACTTGTGATGTAAAATTTCATGGTTGAGGAAGAAAAGCTTTTGGATCAAAACCTTGGCTATAGGTTTGAGTTGATTGATCTGGTTTAGGTGGTGGTAGAAAAGGGTTTGCGTCAGACACAAATGTTGTTTGAAGCTTCAGTTGCTGAGAAGTACTAACACCAGTGTTAATACCTCCAAAGTACATTTCAGGGTTTTGTGGAACTGGAACTCGCTTTGCCTTTCGAATTTCTTCTTCATTCTTGTTCTCAAGTTTCTGAACAAACTCATAAATGCTAATTACATCCAAAACACCGGTATGCTTCAGCAACTTAATGAATTGACTCCACTTAGGTGGCAAAGCATCAGCAAAGCGCATAACAATCTCCTGTTGTGATGCGTTAACCTTGTATGAGTACATCTCACTAAGCAAATGATAGAATCGAGTAGTCATGTTGCTTAGTGTTTCATTCTCCATGAACAAAAACCCTTCAAACTCTTTCTTTGAAAATCACGTCGGATCTTTCTCGTTGTAACATTTCCTTCCGTTCTTGATTCCAAAGTGTCCCACAAGGTCTTCGTAGAGGTACAATACATAAATTGATGATAAATATCCTTGTGAAGAGCTTGTGTAAGGATAGCAAAGGTTTTCTTCTCTAGATCATAAGCCTTCTTATCATTCTCGTCCAATTATGCTAAAGAGGTCGAATTTGAAACTGCTTCTTCGAGCGATTCCTTGTATGGAGTAGTAAAACACGTCCACAACTCGGTATACTGACCAAGGACGTACGTATGAAAACGATTTTTCCATGAAGGATAATCATTCATGTGATTTAGCTTTGGTGGACGATTGTTACTTCCAGTCTCACTCTCACCAATGAGGAGAGTTTGAACGCTTTGATTTTGATTCGTAACACACGACCATTGATTAGGGTAATCATGAATGTTTGTTGAGGCATTAAGGATTTTACCCATGAGGTTGCGGAGCAGGTTTGTGATGGATCTTGGCTTGTACTTGGTCCTTTACCCAAATCCCAAGGATTTGAACCCATTTTAATTGTTTGTTTATGAAAAATTGTCTTGAAAACCAAATTTAATTGATTAACTTGAAGTAAAAACCTTCTGTTGAAAATCACACCTCCAATACCCACAAAGCACTAAGTCACGAAAGACTTGATATAATACTAATATTTGCTTTGAATGTTAAATTTGACATATTTAATATTAAATGTAAATTTTCTAAGACAACACCAAAAATTAAAAATCCACAAACAATATATCTACGAACTGATTCAAATCCATGAAAAGGTGGGTTCTTCGTGAAAGGACCTGTTCTTTGTAAAACGTGGGTTGGTAAATTATTTTTTGGTGTTCTTCGTGCCAACAACTATCACCTTTTATTATTAATTTTTTTTTGAATGTGGTATTTCGTGGGACCTATTCTTCGTGGGTTCAAGGACTTTATGTTCTTCGTGAGGTTCAGAGGAGTATGGTGAGGAGGTGTTTTACGTGAAATGGTAGGTGAGTTATTTCCTTATACAGTGGATGACTTTCTCTTAATATTAGAAAGTTGGTAGCTGGTTATCCAGATTTGGTTAGAAAACAAACATTTGAAAATCCTCTTTTCAGTCAAATCTTTAAGGAATCTTATCCTACCAACAATTTTCCAATCACTTTTCCGGCAAAAACACTTGTTAGTACATAACGTCTATGTCTTGTCTTGGATCGAGTCTGTTTAGTTTGGGTAGATTATGTCAAAGTATAAGGGTATTTATGTAAATAGACAACAAGTTCGCCCGGGACAGTGAAGTTGGAACAAGTTCGGCCGAACTTGTTCAAGACAAGTTCGCCCGAACTTTTACATCCCTAGCGAACTTGTTGTACTATAAATACTAGCCTTAGGAATTCCATTTGTAACTTTTACAACTTTGTCACGACAGAGGCGAAGCTCTGCCCGATCAGGATTTGACGTGTATTTGAACTTTATGATCAATAAACAATAATTAAACGAGTAATCTTTGCATATTTGATTAACAGTCACATAGTTTCCGCCTATATGAACGTTAGATACCAAATTAGGTTCCTGTGCTAATCAAGGAGCGATCTAACAAGTGGTATCAGAGCTACACATACCTCATTTGGTGAATCATTGCAGGATCTACTCTTATTCTTCTTATTTCTATCATTTTTCTTAATTTTTTAAGGAAAACAATGAATTCACGGATAAAAGTTGCGAACATTTGAATTTGTCATGTAAAATACACTGATGATAAAGCCCTGAGAGTTTCAACATCAAATTCAAACGAATTAATGTCAAAAAGTTGAAAAAACCATGTTTCACAAACTTGATTTGGTCGAACTTGACGTCAAGTTCGCTCGAACTTGATAAAAAATTCATCATTGTTAATTATGTCCGCCTGAACCTGATTGTTTTCTTAAGAAATTTGATAAGTCCGCTCGAACTTAGTAGAAAATTCTTCAGTTTTTATCAAGTTCGCCTGAACTTGATTAAAACTTTCTTGAATATCATCTACAAGTTCGCCCAAACTTTTTTATTTCTCTTGAAATTTCTACAAGTTCGCCCGAATTTGCTTCAGGGTGAAATTTTCAAAATTGTTAACACAAGTTCGCCCGAACTTGTGTAAAATCAAAACCTGATTTTCTCAAACTGCAAGTTCGCCCGAACTTGTCAGTTATCTAATCATTTTTCAAAGTTTGCGAACGTGTTTTTCAGTGATATTCGTCAGTTTTTAAGAGGGAAGATCTTCATAGTGCTTTTATGACGGCTACAGCATCGAATGCTCAATTGGTGAATCAAGTTAACATTGATAACGAGATGGGCACATATGTGAAACCACCGAAACTCATGTGTATGGATGAATATGAGGGGAGGAAAGAAAAGTTCAATAACTGGGTTCAAGCTACGTATTTTCACAGCTGGGTTGCAGTAGAGACTGGTTATACTTGGCCCAGAGATGAAAATGATAATGTTATCGACATCAGCAAGTTTTCAACTATACAAAAGGATGCTTACGTCACCGAGAAGAAAATGATAAGTTTGATCCAACAGTCAATGAAAGAAGATATATTGGTGCTGCTACCAGAATATAAGACTTCACAAGAACTATGGAAATTCTTGAAGAACAAATACCAGGGAAGTGCAAAATGGTCAAAAGCAAGAAAGCACTGATCATGAAGGAATTTGACATATTCACTATGATCAAGGGCGAAACGATGAAACAAATGATCGAAAGATTTTGTCATCTGAAAGTAATTATGAGGAGACATGGGCTTGAGAAAACGGATGAAGAATACATTGATAAACTGGCAGACGCATTGCAAGAGGGTGAGTGGAGACTTATCTCATGGTGCTCAAAGAAAGTCCGAGCTGGGAGTTCTTCAAACTATCCACTTTCATTGATAAGCTGGAAGGGCATGAGATAGAGTTGTTAAAAATCGCCAAATCAAAGAATTCAAACGTTACTTATGATGTAGGGCTTTACTCAAGACAGGAGCTCAAGAGAATATCACTAGCTCGAACATCCAAACCACTTTTAGCGCGAATCTGAATTCCTCGAATCATTCGCCACAGAGTCAAACTCAATCATATCCGAAATATGATCAGAGTCCTCGGAAATCTTCATTTTCAAGCACGGGTTCAAATCAGAATAGTCAATCGAATTCTGATTCAAATGTGTTTAAATGCAACATTGCAGTCAATTTAAACAATGTAGTTTCTGAACAAGTTGCCAAAAAACACATGGCACTTCTTGCCACAGTGTTGGAATCATATGAAAGTTAGCCGGGAAGATTGGTAATCCAGAAATGACTGCAGAGGATTATGATCAGGTGGACGAAGAAGAGCTTGAGCTGATGGACATCAAATGGTCCTTAGCCTCAATCATTCGGAGGGTTACTAAGTTTGTTGCTCTAACAGGTAGAGACATTGGGAATTCAAGCAACAAACTGGGTTTCGACAAAATAAAGGTTACTTGCTTCAGATGCCGACAAAAAGGGCATTTCAAAAGAGAATGCAAAAATCCAAAGGCAACTGGCAATCAAAGTCCATTTGGAGGTGGCAATGAATACTACAAGAAGTCACAATAATACAAGCCATTCCCAAAGAAGACTCAAGTCGAAATCCAAGAGAAACCATCCAACGCCACAGAAACGGCAATGGTTGCTTCGAATGAAGATGACGGTTTTGACTGGAATTCATATATTGCCAAAAAGACCGGAGTTGCTCTAATGGCTGAGATTGTAGAAGATACATCTGCTGAGGATGCAGCCATAGAAAGCGCAATGCTAGAAGAATACATGCAACAAGCAGAGGAAGAGAAAATTTATCACCACACAAAGGTGCAGAGTATTCTTTCTCCTAACATGACTACTAGTTTTGCAGGTTGTTTTGGTGATACAACATCTTCGGAGCATGTTGCTGAGGAGAAATCATTGGTTGAAGAAGTCATTAACGTGAACAAAGAAATGAACGAAGAAAACCTCACAGAGATCGTCAACAAAGCTATGATGGCAAATCTGACAAAGGTAGGTCCAGAGGTTGAAAAACCATGTACGAAATGTGCTGAATCGTGTGTTCAATGTGCTAAAAAGTCTCAAATCATAAGCGAACTCAATGTGCATAATAATAATTTCAAATATGATTATCGCACAATGAAAGAAGCTTATTACAAAATGAAAGATGATTACAGCAGGCTAGACAATAATAACATTGAACAACATGACACTATCAGAATGTTAAAAGCTACATTAATGGAAAAAAAAAGCTATTAACGTTTACATAAACAACATTGCTGAAGTAAAACAAGAGCTTCAAGACATGAAAATCGAGACTGATAGAGTTAGGCAGCTCTTAAAAAGCTATACCACTAATGCTTATGCATCGATCATATTCTTCCCACGATCTCGTCGGAAGAAAATGTTCAGAAAGCCAAAGGTAAGAAACGTGGAGACTATAGTAATGTTCCACCACCCTTGTGCAAAAAGTATTGTCGCAAGAAGGCTGGAGGGATGGAAAAGGCGCTCAACATTGAACTTTTAACTGAAAAGAAAAATGAGCTGCCTGAGAACATTGATATAACCTACACAAGTGATGATAGCGAAGCAGTGGTTAAGAATGTTGTTGAAAATGTGTTGAATGAATATGATGATGACAACTATAAAAACGACAACTCGAGTTCGAACAATTCTGATTCACAATCTGAAGAAGACGATACATCATCGGAAGATAGCCTAAGTGATGATCTTAACGTTGTCATGTACAAAGTTAAGGATTCTGATAGACTATACTTCGACGATAGCTTTCCGATTCGGAATGTGAAAGAGGATCAGCTTGATAAATTCTTCAAACTCGTTGAAGTATCATCAGAGGATTTAGAAATCAATGAAAAGAAGTTTTACTCTAAACCTAAAGAAATAACTACCAAAGGAATGGTCATGACTTTCCGGAACGTTGGAGAGCGGGTTTGGGTTTGGATGTAGAAGAAGAACCGAATATAAAGATAAAAACATGACATTTGTGTTTGGGACTAGCACGGTTCATGAAGAGAATTTGATTGGAAAGCAATCAAATGATGAATTTAAGAAAGAAAAAGAACTTTGAGATAAGGCTAAATCCACAAGTGGTGTAAAACCCACTAGTGGATATTCTCATGATAATCGGACTTGCTTCAAATGAAATGAAATTGGTCATATTGCGTGCAAGTGTCCGAAATCAAAGCCTGTTTATCCTCGAAGAAAGACAAGTTCAGATGTTGAAAAGCCTAAGAAACAAGAGATTGTAAAACCTGTCACAATTTTGAAAAGAAATGAATCTAAAATTGAAGTTAAACCTAAAACTGAATCAAAGTTTGAAAACTCAATTTTTGAGAAAGGTGAAACTTCCAAAACAAATGAAAACAAAGATTCAAGGTTTTACATAAAGAAAGCAAGGATTAACTCACAATCCTGGGTTGCCAAAAGGAAAACAACAACATCTGAAGTTGTTATGTCTGTTGAAACCAAAGTCGACAAGGTGTCGAATTCAAAAGATAAAACTGAAACTGTCAAACTTTCAAAAGATAAGAAAAAGATCAAGTTTGAAATTGATAGTGTTGATGAAGATTTAGATGGTGACTTTGAGGATGATATGAAGTTTATTATCCCAAACCCAAGACCAAGAAGACTTGGGTCACACTTTTTAACTGAATTGCTAATGTGTGCAGGGGCTCCAGAGATCCATATTATCGAAGTGGATTCTGGATAGTGGAGCTTCGAGGCACATGACTGGGAAGAAAGCACTACTTTGCGATATTAAAGCTATAAATGGAGGGTATGTAGGCTTCGCTGGAAACCAAGGAGGCCGGATTGTAGCTGAAGGAAAACTTTCAAATGGCGTGGTATGATTTGATCGAGTAAATTACATTGCCGAGCTAGAGAACAATCTTTAAGTATCTCACAGATTTGTGATAAACAGTTCACAGTTCATTTCAATGATACGGAGTGCATGATACTTAAGCCGGGTTTCAAAATTCCGGATGATTGGATTCTCATGCGTGCCCCACGCGAAAACGATCTCTACATGTTAGATATGGGTATTGCTACAACATCATCGAAATTGGCTCATTGTTTTATCACAAAAGCCACGGAGAAGGATACGATTCTAGGGCACAGAAAAATGGGGCATATACATCTGAGGAAAATGAATTTTCTGGTTCATAACGATTTAGTTGAGGGGGTGAATCTTCAAAGCTTCCACATGACGAATCATTGTCTTGAATGCAAGAAAGGGAAGCAGAAAAAGAAGTCACATCCTAAGAAGATTCTGAATTCTGTAAAGTTGCCGCTTGAACGTCTACATATGGATCTTTTCGGTCTGATGAACGTCTGAAGTATTTCTGGAGATCTATACTGTTTAGTCGTCACAGTTGATTATTCTCGATATTCATGGGTTTTCTTTCAAGAGTCTAAAGATGAAACATTCGATAATCTAGTAATTCTCTTCAAGAAGCTCGAAAATCTATATCATTCTGCCTGTCAGATGTATTCGAAGTGATAACGGCACGGAGTTCAAGAATAACAAGATGAAAGATTTTTGTAACGCCAAAGGAATTCTGCACGAATTCAGTGCACCATATACTCCACAACAAAATGGCGTAGCTGAGAGGAAGAATAGAACGTTGATCGAAACAGCAAGAACAATGATTGCAGACTCGAAACTTCCTATTAGTTTCTGGAGTGAGGCGGTTGCAGCGGCATGGTACACTTTGAATAGGGTCTTAACTGTCAAACCGACTAAAAAGACTTGTTTCAAAATGATCAACCGAAGGAAACCAAATTTGAAATATCTAGAGCCATTAGGTGCATCGTGTACAGTGATTGATCAAGATGGAAAGTTCGGTGCTAAATCGTTTGAAGGTTTCTTCGTTGGTTACGCTAGTCCGCTAAGGAGAGTTTATGTTCCTGCTTTGAGAAAAGTGATCGAAGCGCAACACGTTGATTGCTTTCGTTACACAACTCCTATTCAAAGAAAAGGCGATGCGTGGTTGTTCAATTACCAAGATTTGTGGAAGTCATTTGACTTGCCAGAAGAACCGTCTGAAGAAGAACTTGCAGCTCTTTATTATCTTCAACAGTCGGCAAATCAAGAACAGATAATAAGGCCAATTGTGGTTAATCAACCCACTGTTGGTACTTCGTCTGGTGTTCCAGTTGAACAAGTTTCTGAAGCAGAAGTAGAACCTACTACAACTCCAGCAAATGTTTCCACTAAACCAGGAAATGCAACTACAGAGCCCAATATTCCTCAGAATCAGAATTCCGACTCTAATGAAGCTCCGACTTTCGATGATGATGGAGAATCCTCTTCGCATGAAGAATCCGAGTAGATAACAAGCATGTTGAATCAATCTGCTGGCCCGGGCAATCAAAATGAAGCTACATCTAGTGCTCCTGAAGTTGATTTGATCGTTGATCTGAATGTCACAAATCAGAACAGTACGGTTGATTATCCTACTGAGGAGATACCACGATCTTATTCTTATCATCCTTCAACAAACATTATTGGAGAATTACAGATTGGTGTGTGAACAAGAAGTCAAATAAACAAAGCATTAAGTTGTTTCTATACCCGAGTGGCTCCTACTCAAGACTACTGCTATTATTCATGTTTCATATCTCAACTAGAGCCGAAGACTGTGAATGAAGCTTTGGGTGATGAGAACTTGGTGATAGCAATGCAGGAAGAGTTGTTACAGTTCGAGAAACTGGGAGTTTGGAGACTTGTAGACTTACCACCAAAACAAAAAGCAATAGACACGAAGTGGGTCTTCAAGTGTAAGAGGGATGATCGGGGGTGTGATCGTTAGAAACAAAGCTCGGTTGGTTGTCAAAGGTTTCCACCAGCAAGAAGGAATTGACTATACGGAAGTCTAAGCACCGGTTGCACGCTTAGAGTCAATCCGCTCTATGGTAAGCTACACGAACAAGTGTACGTCAGCCAAACCACCGGGGTTCGTCGATCCGCTGAACAAGAACAAAGCTTATCTCCTAGACAAAGCCTTATAAGGTTTACATCAAGCCCCGAGAGCTTGGTACGAGACATTATCTCAACATCTCGTTGGAAACAGCTTTACTAGAGGTACAGTGGATAGTACATTGTTTACCAAAGAAGTCGGAAATCATCTAATCATCGTACAAATATATGTGGATGATATCATCTTTGGTTCAACGGATGATAGTCTTTGCAAAGAATTCGAAAAGATCATGAAGAAGAAATTCGAGATGTCTTCTACGGGTGAAATGAAATTCTTCCTTGGTTTACAGGTGGATCAGTTACCAGACGACATATTCATTCATCAAACCAAATATGTTCACGATATTCTGAAGAAGTTTGAAATGGATAGCTCGAAGCCGCTTTCGACTCCTCTGGCACTGAATCACGGGATTTGCATTGACGAAACATGAACCAAAGTGGATGATACGCTCTATCGGTCAATGATAGGATCTCTTATGTATCTGACGGCATCTCACCCAGATATCATGTATCCTACCTGCCTTTGCGCAAAATATCAGTCCAGTCCCTGAGTGTCTCACATGCAGATAGTCAAAAGAATATTCCGTTACCTGAAGGGATGTCCAAGCACCGGCTTGTGGTATCGAAAGAACGATAACTTTGATCTGACGGGATACGCTGATTCTGACTTTGGGGTGGACAAGCTAAATTCAAAGTCTACGACGGCTGGTTGCCAGTTCTTCAGAACTAGATTAGTAACGTGGAAATGCAATCTCAACTTGTGAGACAGAATACATTTCTGCTTCCAGCTGTTGTTCACAAATCCTATGGATTCAACAACAGATGAGGGACTTTGGATTGCAATTTCTTGATACGCCTTTATATGTAGATAATAAGGCAGCAATCGACATCACTAAAAATCCTGTTCATCACTTTCGAACTAAACACATAGAAATTCGTTATCACTTCATTCGTGACTGCTACGAAAAGAAGTTGGTGCGAATAGAAAAAAATCCACACCGATGAACAAAAAGCTGATTTTTATACCAAAGCTTTTCCTTTAAAAAGATTTTAATATCTAATGAGGCTTAACGGTATTAAAAATTTGTTGACAGGTGCAGAGGCAGAGATTGAATATGGATCGGACGACGAGTTCACGTGATCCACATTGGTTTGTATATCTTTTAGATTAGTATTTCTTAAAAACTAAAATACAAAAATATGTTTTTGATTTTAGGGGGAGAAATATTTGAGAAAATATAAAAACTTATAAAAATCAAAGGGTACAAAAACATTGAAAAAGACAAAAAGTATTTTGTGTCACAAAAGAAATGATAGTACATCAGTGGACTATCACAGTATGCTAAAGAAATGTAAAGTTTAAGAAGTGGTAAACAAGTCTTACTGAGGATATGTCGATATGCTTTACACGTTCAGTAAATTGTTTCTGAGATATAAACTAAATTTTACAATTGCTTAAACTTGTGGCTTAACATCTCTCAGATATATGGACTTAGTACTCCGAAATTTCGTTTGAGAGATTGCTTGATTCTGAGATACGAGGTCTTTATAGATAGTTGATATCTGGGGTATTATACAAGTTCTTCTGATTTTGCGGAAGCAATAGCCTAGAACTTCTATAATGCTTTTGCTAAAAACCCTAAAATGCATGCAAAACTGAAAAAAATCGAAAGATCTAATCATTTGCAGTGCTTAAAAGATTCCTTAAGTGGAACACACCTTTAAGTCAAGCCTTCATCTCTTTGTCGATACGGTGGTATTAACCTAAGCTCTAAAGGCTTCGTAATAACCCAGATACATATATCAATTATGCTATATTCACCTGTAAGATGAAATCTAGGGAATCTTGATACGGGAGTATATTCTGAGATGGGAACCATAGTTAAGTCAAGTTTCATAATTCTATCTAACATATCTTGGAACAATTGAGAAATGTGTCGAAGTTTAAGTGGACAAACATATCGACAATCTAGGTAAACAAGTTTAAAACTTAAAGTCATCAAAAGGTCGACGGTACTGGTGATATGTCTCAATTATCTGATATGATCCTTAGACACGAATTCACAAAAATATGTCTGTAAATATGTTTGTACATAGTTTACTTGTTACATTTTCTGTAAATAGTTCTGTACATAGTTTATCTGCTTTACAGATTAAAACCAAAAAGATTTTCTGTGTGTTTTAGCATAATCTTACAAAAATACAAAAAGATTTTGTTTCTACATTTGTTTCTACAAGGCAATGTTGGAGAACGGATCTTCGAAGTCTGGTAAGGTGCTAAACTGGTGGAAATCTAATTGACAACGGGCTATGAGCTAATCTGTAAAGTCTGATAAGCCAAAACAATTAAAAGTTCATTAATTTGAAACTTGATTTTGAGAAAAACCAACAGTTTGTTCATAACGGGTCAAACCGAGGTCATTAACTTGGACTCGGCAGACAAATCAGTTAACCAAGGTCATTAGCTTGGACTTGGTCAACTGAGTGGATTGTTAAAGCTGGTAAAAAAATTGAAAATTTCAGGGTCTAAATTGAAAATTTTGAAAAATTTGAGTTTGAATTGATCAAGTTCGCCCGGACTTGTAATCAAGTTCGATCAGACTCGTGTATGCTTTGAAAATGTCATCAGATGGCAAGTTCACCCGGACTTGTTACTAATCTTAACTGATTAGTGTTACAAGTTCGCCCGAACTTGTTAAGTATAAATATAACACAAGTTTGCCCGAACTTCATTACGTGTTAACCAATTCTCAGAGCGAACTTGAGGCGATTTTAGGCGATCTTCAAAATTGGCACGATTAAGTCTAATTGTTGCCCAAATTTTAGTGAATCTTAGTGATTAGCATACTAAGGATCATGGCAATGGTGAGAATTGGAACTTTAGACCGTGAAATGATAAAGAATGAACAGTTTGAATCTGAATTCATTGATTGGACTTGTTTTAGGATGTTAAAGGACAAATTGAATCTTAAAACGACCTTAAATGAATCATTCATTTGGATCAAAATGGCTTAATCATGTTGTTGCAGGTTTGTGTGAAAATGATGACATGTTCGCCCGAACTTGTCTATTGGTTCGTTGAACCAAGTTCGGCCGAACTTGTCCTCATGTGTTAAAATGTTATAACTTTCATAAGTTCGCCCGAACTTATCAGATAAAATTCAAAAATGTTAAATTCTTGACAAGTTCGCCCGGACTTGTCTATATCTGTTTCAAATGTTAAGTCCTTACAAGTTCACCCGAACTTGCTTAGAAATGGTCAAAATGTTAACATGTTCGCCCGGACTTGATGTTTTATATGATTAAATGGTCTAACAAGTCCGCCTGAACTTGCTATTATGGTTTGTAAAATTGTTAGCCTTTTCTAATTTTGTCTCGATATTCGTGTTTGCTGAATATTCAGCTCTCGTTCAACAAATTCCATAATACGTGCATTACACTCGACAAGACTGTATGTCCATCACTTGAAGCATTTGATAGTATTCTTGCTTTTATGGAGCGGATTCCGATTCACAAAGCTATTACAGAAAAGACGATTATTTACAGGTCGCACGTCTATAGATTTTGGAGTTCTGCGGCAATGAATGATGATGATACAGCCATAAAATCAATGGTTCGTGTTGGAGACGAGGATAAGGAGATAACAGTGACAGAAGCTGACATGCGAAAAGTTCTAAATTTCAACGATAATTCTGAAGATCCAATGAGGTTAGATGAACGAATGGTGCGAGGTTGTTTCTGCACAATGGGATACAAAGGGCTCGTAACGAATCTACCTTGAAGAAAGGGGGAGTTCCGAACCCCTACAAGTTTCTTATGCACGCAATTATTCACGCGTTCAGTCATCGAAAGGCTGGATTGGACGATGTGCAAGATTACATGACTTGCATGGCCACAACGCTCATTTTAAACAAGAAATTCAACTATTCGAAGCTTGTATTCACGCATTTGAAGAACAACATGGGATCGAACAAGTTGGTGATGTAT